>OZ014474.1:32860476-34060476 GCA_963965965.1 Trididemnum nubilum
ATTCGCTGAAAAAAATCGGCTTAGTGGGAACACTGCTGAAGACTAAATCTTTATTTTTTGAACTATATACTAACACTGGTTTTATCGAAAAAAATGAGCAATGCTGCAAACCTGAAATGCAAACAAGTTCACACAAAATTTATGGTTTGTTGCTGCATAAGATGTCCACCATTACAGTGCTAAAAAATGCTTTGGGGCCTTGTGTGCATGTTCAAAGGTCTTGTTTTCGGGTACAATAAAACATTTCGATGCTTGACTAGCACACAGGCACAGAGTAACTTTTTTTGATTTTTACACTTCCATTTCAGTTTCAGATATACTTGAAAAAGTTATGACTTTGAATTTGAATACCTTTGGGTTCAGAAGAGTCAAATTTTGAAATGCCCATTGTTAGGCTTATGTGTAAAAGCCTTTTTGCTTCAATTGTTTTTAACAATTGTTGACATTTACAAGATTTTAATTGGTTTATTAGCTTGCAAATGATTTTGTAAGTATGCTTGTATTTTATTGCTGCATTATGATCAGTGGTGTAAAAAGTACTTGAAAATTGTACTCAAGTAAAAGTTTCGTTACTGACAAAAAAACTACTTGAAGTACAGTACAAAGTACTGACCGTAAAAGTACTTGAGTAAAAGTAAAAAAGTAGTCATTTTAAAACTACTCAAGTAGAAGTATTTCTGAAAGTATTCACGCGAAATAAGCAAACTATTCAATTGACCAATGACAACTGGTCAACTACCTTCACATCACTGGCACAAGCGCTTGATTTTCTAACCCCTCACTATCTTAAGAAGTCATGAAATATTAATTGTGCAAGTTTTTTGTTACTATATTCAAGCAATCAATTCATAAAATATTTGCTCAAATACTCATTCCTGGAATCAATTCATAAAATTCCTGGAATGAGTATTTGAGCAAATATTTTATGAATTGATTGCTTGAATATAGTAACAAAAAACTTGCACAATTAATATTTCATGACTTCTTAAGATAGTGAGGGGTTAGAAAATCAAGCGCTTGTGCCAGTGATGTGAAGGTAGTTGACCAGTTGTCATTGGTCAATTGAATAGTTTGCTTATTTCGCGTGAATACTTTCAGAAATACTTCTACTTGAGTAGTTTTAAAATGACTACTTTTTTACTTTTACTCAAGTACTTTTACGGTCAGTACTTTGTACTGTACTTCAAGTAGTTTTTTTGTCAGTAACGAAACTTTTACTTGAGTACAATTTTCAAGTACTTTTTACACCACTGATCATAATGCAGCAATAAAATACAAGCATACTTACAAAATCATTTGCAAGCTAATAAACCAATTAAAATCTTGTAAATGTCAACAATTGTTAAAAACAATTGAAGCAAAAAGGCTTTTACACATAAGCCTAACAATGGGCATTTCAAAATTTGACTCTTCTGAACCCAAAGGTATTCAAATTCAAAGTCATAACTTTTTCAAGTATATCTGAAACTGAAATGGAAGTGTAAAAATCAAAAAAGTTACTCTGTGCCTGTGTGCTAGTCAAGCATCGAAATGTTTTATTGTACCCGAAAACAAGACCTTTGAACATGCACACAAGGCCCCAAAGCATTTTTTAGCACTGTAATGGTGGACATCTTATGCAGCAACAAACCATAAATTTTGTGTGAACTTGTTTGCATTTCAGGTTTGCAGCATTGCTCTTTTTTTTCGATAAAACCAGTGTTAGTATATAGTTCAAAAAATAAAGATTTAGTCTTCAGCAGTGTTCCCACTAAGCCGATTTTTTTCAGCGAATCGACGATTTGTTGGAGCAAAGGCAAATAATTTTTGGCAATATACCGGTAGTAAACATACCTTAAGAAAATTCGACAAATTTGCGGAATTATGACATTTGGTATACTTTAATACTGGATTGGTACGAAATTTAGGGCACTAAAACGTCTCTTTAAAGCTTTGGGCACAAATGTTTAGAGCAAATTTGGGCATTCGCTGATTAGCCATAAAGTTAGAGAGAACACAGGTCTTCTGTATTTTAAAATAGAATTTGAAATTCTAAATTTGAAAAAACTCTACCAAAAAATACTTAATAAATACAGTAATTATTCTACTTGGCCCATTCCTACATTTGACATTCATCGGTTCTGAGGTGCAATCTAGTATTACACCTGGTTTAAGGTTTAACAGTTTTAGCTCACTTAGTTTAATGATAATAAACGCAACTTTTGATAACCAGAACTACCGTAAATTGTCGACTACATATACCGTGAAACAACTAAACTTTGGACAACAAAGTCCAAATTTGGACAGCTCACCTAGTGGTAGACTTTGAGTTTCAGGATTTCTGTTTTTGAAGGGGTTTTTGGAAACTAGCAGAACCCTTTCATGAAAGAACAAAATTAAAAAACTTAAAATCAGCCACTAGGGGCACTGTTCAAAGTTAGAACTGGTGTCAGAGGTATAGTCATGTTATTTATGGTACCGGTACTTGTCCAGAGCTAAGAGTCTATAACTGATAACACCTGTAGCCTAGCCCTACGCAGCTCACAGAGCTCAGGAGTCAGAGCTAGGCTAAGGAACACATACAATTTAGGCAGTGTCTGCTGCACCAAACCGGTTTGCAACATTAAATCGCTGCTGCACTGGTTTTCTCTTTTTTGCAGTTCAATTTACTATCTCTCAAGCTGGCATTGCCGCCTGAACCCTAACTCTAATCGTAAGGTTCTAGAAAAAAAAAGAGTTACCGTACGTTGCGATATTGCTCTCTAGCTTTATTTTGGCCAAGCGTGTCCAGCATGAATCGATACCCTAACCCTCAGATTGACAGGTGAGCGTGCTACCCACCACACTACCTGGTCTTTGCATGCATGCCTCAAAATGCCGTATTTAAGTAGAATTAATGAGAAAAAAGCAACATAATAGGCTGCCAGTGCAGCAGCGATTTTATGTCGGAAACCAGCACCGGTTTCCTAGATACTACCTGCAATTTACAGTCACAACATAAGATCTGAGACAAAGTTAGGTCAGTTAGTAAAGAATGCTAGTGAAATTTAGTTAGTAAAGAGTATGATGGAGTGATTAGCAGAGGTGGAGTCCTCGAGGACACATTTTGAAGTCCTTGGCCTTGGCCTCAAAGCCTCAAGTCCTTGGCCTCGAAGCCTTATAGGTCCTCGAAAATTGCCCTGTTCTCGGCTCGAGGACAGCACTATTTTTGAACCGTTGAAATTTTGTCGGAAAACGCCAGAAACTTCGCGGAAAATTTGCAAATACCTTTTTTTATTTTCCGCAATTGGAGCATACGCTTAGCCAAGCGCGCCTCCCCCCCAATTGAAATTTCACCAATGGCAAAAATGTAACAAAAAAGCCTATTGTTTCTTCAGTTTCAGTTTCTTTTTAGCGTTTTTCGCTTACACCAGTAGCGAACAACAATAGTGAAGACCAAGGGCCCGGGACCCCCTCAAATCAATTTTTGCCGGCCAACTTAAACTTAAACCTGGAAGAAATGGGATAGTTTTCGTCCTAAAAGTTGCTACCTCATAATCACATCTAGCCTTTTTATGAACGTAATGCATTAACCAGCAAGGCCGGATTTTCCACAATATGGCGCAGTACCAGCTAGGGGCCCTACGCTCAAATTTAAGACTTTTTATGGTCTTCACCTAGGGTACCTGACCCGAATAAGGTCCACCTAACACATTTTTTGCTCTAACTGCAAAACTATTTTTGATAATCGGTTGAAACTTGGTATTATATTTGTGTAGATTCATGGTACCAATATACTAAAAGCATAACAACAGCTGAAATTTTGTTTGTGTTTTATAAACAAAATAAGAAATTACAAAAATGGGCCTTATTAAGAACACGCGCTCCTAATAAGGCCCATCTTGTTCCTTTACGCTTCCTAACAAAAACACTACAATCTAGTCGTAGTAACGCTTGTAATCAAGGTTAACCACTAGCAGTTTACAGAAATTACTGGAAAATAAGATTAGCAGTAGGCTGCTGCAGCACTAGTATATGCAAAATATTCTTCAGGGGGACATAAGGAAGCATGGCGCTTCAACATATCGAAGACACACAAAGCTGGACCGCGCTGTTTTGAGCTTTTATCTCTCATCAGCAGCCCTCAGTATATCTAACCAAAGGGGAGACTTGATTTCTGTGGTCCCGCAGAGGGGAGCCCTTGTATTAAGGATAGCCTATGGCTGTCCTTAATACAAGGGTCCAGCGATTTTTCCCTTGTTTTGCAAAGTACCACAAGTGAAAAACTGTTTATTCCCTACAAACCCTCTGCCATTGTACAGGGCATTATGGTTTGTCCAATTGGCCGAGAGGTTTGTCCATCTGTGGAATACCTTTGGTTAGATATGCTGATGAGAGCTAAAAGCTCGAAACAGCGCTGTGCACCAATGACTCAAGCTGCTTGCGGCAGCAGAGTTGGTGGTTGATCTGGCCACCTAACTGCCAGTGAAAGTCGTTCTGATTTTCCAGGAGTCGACCACGAAGGATGTCAAGCTTGTTCAATATCGCAGATATTTACAATAGCACATATTTAATCGAAGATGATCGAACGCTTTAAATCCAAACAATAAACAGTCTTGTTGTACATAAAGCCATAATGCATCACATTAATAGCATTTCATGCAAAGGAAATTGTCCTCGTCATCTGATTCTAAACCTACACACTCTTCATGCTTTGCACAATGAGCACGGATGCATGCTGAATGCTGTGCCTTTGCAACAAGCAGCACAGTACCATAAAGTATTGTTGGAAGCTAAAGCAGTGCGACTCTTTTTTCTTGGTTTTGACTTTGTATTTTTGTTTTGCAACCGCCTTTGTCAGAGGTGCCCTTGCCACAAGTGACCGTAGCCTATGTGCAGCAGGCTATCATACCGTAATTAACAAATTTATATAATTTAATCATCTCTGAGACGTTACTGAACTACCATGAACCAATTCCAACAAGCTTTTACCTTACGTACTTGACTGTCAGTTTCCAAGTACTGCACCAGCACCAGGTAGCTGTCCCCCAAAGCATGGCAGGTTGACTCCTGCCATGGGCCTTATTAGGAACATGGACACAGATAGAAAAACGTTTACCCGCAAATTGTGACAAAAATATTTACTAAAACAAAAAGCGTTTTTCTGTTTGCTATTAAGTCTATTTTAACCTAAAACTTTTAACTTTTTAAAAACTCATCCCTAACTAGAAGAAAAATCGCATCTCGTTTTCATCGATTTAACAATAACGTAAAAATGGATACATGAAAAAATTGGTTTCGCTCTAGCAAAGTGATCCTTTGATGAAAAAAGTTGAAATGTGGTAAATCACAGTGAATTTATATTAGCTTTTAGTTAGAGTTCAGAAACTTTTTTTATGTGACCCACGAGACAAGATCTGCGCAATGGGCCTTATTAGGAACTGGGCCTTATTTGGATCAGGTACCTTACATTTGGCAGAAAGATGTTGCGAAAATCTTCAAAGTGCCAGGGGCCCAGCGCGATGGAAATCCGGCCCGGCAAAAACATGGTCAGAAGCATAGCCAGGCAGCAGAAGCATTTTCAACTATATTAGCCCCCCCCCCCCCATTGGCCAGTCAACCAAAATGCAGAATAAGAAAAATACCAATTTTTTAGCTCTTCTGAGACCGTCTTTTGCGCTGGAATTGACCAAAAAGTGATTTAAAGCATTTTTTGAAACATATATTCAGAGGGGGGCTAATTTGTCAAAAAATTAAAGTCACCAATTAATGAAAACTTTTAAAAATGCCCAAAAATAAGCAATCAAATTTGATCGCTAGTGTAAAAACGCCAAACATAGATTTTATCAACAAATATATTATAAACTCAGGAATAAGGGGGGGGGGGGGGGGGGGGGGGCTATTCAGTGTTAGTTAATTACCTATCACTTTTCTCCGATATCTTTCCATTAGCCCCCCCCAATTATTTTTCTTTATAAAATACAGACGAAATAGATTACTCCGGGTGGGTTTTATTGAATGATAGGATTTTATGATTTACCAGCATGTAAACAAGAGAACTGCAATGTTATGATTAGCCACTTCCCACATAGCCCATTAATGCAAGCAATTGAATCATGTTGAGCTGCCAATTTCTACGCCACGTTTTAAAAGCATTGTTTTTTACTAAAATAGCTCTAAAATTAAGTTATTTTTGCAAAAAAATGCAAAATTTTTGAGCGCTGGGGGCTCCGCCCCCACACCCCCGTGCCTCCGGCTTCGCCACCAGACCCCCAAAACAGCCTCCCCCCCATTGCGAATTTCTGGCTACACGCCTGAACATGGTTAGTAAGCAAAACTATCTATCTATTGTACTATTTTTCAATAACAATTCATAAATTCACCTCCACCTCGCCAGTTTTTACTCACAAAATACTTTAAAATCAAATTAGCCATGGAAAATGCTGATTAAACAAATTGTTGAACTTCAGTGGGGGGGGGGCCTGGGCCCTCTGGTCTAACATGCACTTCTATAACTGGTTATTTTCATGACAAAACAAAAATCTCTCAGGAAAATCTTCGAGTGGGTTTTCATTTACTGCTAAAATGTTACACGAGACAATGCACCTTACTTCCCCCTACCTGGAGCAAATCACGTAGCCTACAATTAAACTTTAACACCAAAATGCAAGATGTTAAACGTGTTTTGAACTTAAATTGCGACTAGAAGGAGGATTAAACAATTTAATTTTTTTAATTGGCTTTCAAATGTCAAAAATCTAGTGCTTTCAAATGGCTCTAAACATGTGCTAAGTGTGATTCAATGGCATTAAAATAGCTTTTTTTTCCAAAAAATTACAAAAAATCGCCCAACAGCTGGGGGCTTAGTCCCCAGATCCCCCGTCTGTAATACGTTTGAGTTACAGTGGCTTTCTTAAAACGTCTCCAAAGTTACGTATTTGCACTTTTCAACTATATTAGTTGAGGCCCTCTCCCTTTTCAAAATCCTGGTAAGTGCCAACAGGCAAATTCTTGATGACGTCATTGCATGTGATTTGTGGTTTAGGCCTCCCCAGTCAAAAATTCTGGCTACGCCTATAAATTGGAGATTGCCTGAAAAACTTTTTTGACGACCTTTTTTTTTGGAAAACACTTGCGACTGTGTCCTTGGTCCTTGGCCTTGGCCTCGAGCATTCCTGTCCTTGGCCTCGAGAGGGTCTGTCCTCGGAAAGGCTGTCCTTGGCCTGGGATTTTTTTTGTGTCCTTGGCCTCGAGCCTTGTGTCCTCGACTCCACCTCTGGAGATTAGTTCTGAGTTTATTTCTAGCTATTAAGATTTAGAGACTTTACAATTTGATTAAATTTAGTTTCATATATTGATTTGATTTATTCCGTAATACTAATATTTACCAAAAAAGTGATAATAGCTCAATCATGAACTGTGACTAGGTCAGTCAGTAAGTTTGCTTGTTTTTTTTTTTTAATTATATAAGCCTATTAACAAAGGTGGAGTCCTCGAGAACGTCCTTGGCCTCGAGAACGAGAACGTCTTCTATGTTCAATGTTCAAATGCCACAAAAGTTACCTTACGACAGCAGGCTATGATACATGCGTCAAATGAGAAAAAAGTGTTTCTGTGTTCCTATTTATGGTTAGCAACTAAGAATGATTGCGATTGTAGTCCAGATGTTTTTTTTATATAAGGTCAAGTTAGTGCTGTTTTCGACTAAATTAGAGAAAATACAGACTACAGAGTATAATTTACGCCTTTTATGAAATGAAAAAAATTGCTTGTCAGCAGTGGTGCCGATCTTTGGTAAGCATTGGGGGGATAATTTGCAATTTTACCCCAATCTTGCCCTATTTTCAACATTGGGGGGATGAACCTCGACCACGATTTTGTTCAGGAGTGGAAATTTAGTGAAGACCAAAAAAAATAAGCAAATGGAACACTTTTCCCAAATTCAGGTGAAGACCAAAAAAAGGTCTCCTACAAGAATAGAACACTTTTTCCCCCAAATTTACACTCAGATGTACACCCATTCAAATTATTGGGGGGGATGCAGATGTGTACTATTCTCAAACTATTGGGGGGATACAGCCAAATTATTGCAGGGGATATATCCCCCCCTGTTTCGGCACCCCTGCTTGTCAGACTTGACACTAACCCACTTCTCTCAAATTAATTCATTCACGTGCATAAAACCGAGTTATCGTATTGGGTGCAATGATAAATAAGTGTCTTTCAAATGACCCAGCATTGCATTGTTTGTTCAGGAAGCTAACTGGTAGGGTAGGTGTATCTTTCGGGTAGTATGGAACATGAGTTCAGTGGCACCTATTTCTGACGGCTACAAGGGCTTTGGAAAACAGACATGCTATAACAGGTTACACTAGACTACGCATAAAGGTGATAATAAATAATTAGTGTTGGATAGGCAATACAGTGATTAAAAGGTGATTTAACTGCCGGTACTGAATAAAAAGACTTTTAATGACTGGATTTTGCTCATTACTTATTGACGGTTAACTGAAAAAATATTTCATTGCTTCGGCTTCAAGTTTTCTGGATGCCTTAGATGCGAAAAGAGTTTGCACCCAAAGCTGACCTACCAGTGCAATCTTGGCCCCTTTCTTGAATGGGGATTGAATCATTAACCACATGATGAACTGATGACTTCATTCTAAATGTTTAAGTACTCTTTTAACTCTCCGTCTCTTGTGGGACGATTTTCGTTTCTTCCTGTTCAAAATTATAGGGCGTGGCTGGTCTATTCTTCGTCCTCTTGAAGTTTCTCAACGCCTGCGTTTCTCGAAAGAGGTGGAGAATTGCCAATACTAAGTCCTAAATGTTATGATTTGCATCACCAGGATTGGATTTTTTTGCTTGCCGAATTTGAAAGTTTACCTTACTGGATGACTAGAGTGCAGTATAAATTAACTAATTTATTGTTTTATTTAAATGTGTTGCAGCGATTCAAGAAACAAAGAAAGAATGAAATTTCTTATGGAAGAGTGGTTAATTAGTATTCGTAGTCGAACTAGTTTCAGGACTCTTCAAGCTGCAAGAAAGAATAATTACCGATTTGCATTTTCTAAATTTTTGATGGTGCAGTATTATTCGTGTTTGATTTTTGTTTGTAATAAAATGGTGTAAGAAAAATTAGTTAAACTGCATTAAAAACGCTAATTGCAAACCTATCAGCTAATTTCTGAGCTGTCGAATGCCTATTTACATCCTATGAGCGCTACTTTCTTTTTTTTGGACTGTCCATTACTGCATACACCTGCGCAACGTGCGTAAGTGCATATGGGGTGAGCCCAGAAACGCAAAGCAGTGCTCATAGATTTTTAATGGGTAGCCCAGTGAATCATCGGGGTTTAAAGTGGAATCTGGTTGGGCAGGCCAGTAAACCATTGGGTTAAAGGTAGAATCTGATTGGGCAGCCCAGTAAACCATTTGGTTAAAGGTAGAATCTGGTTGGGCTGCCCAGTAAATTATTGGGTTAAAAGTAGAATCTGTTTGGGCAGCCCAATTGGGTACTATCATTTGCCCATGTTCACGTAGAGCCGGGCCCTAGTGGGGTAGCCTATCTGGTTGCCCATATAGTACCCAGCTGGGGCTCAACAATCTTTGCTATCTGGGAAGGGAACGTTAGGTCTTCGAGTCAAGCAGCCACCCTATATTGGTAGGCACTTTACCAATTAAATTCGAATAAAAGCTAATAGTATTTGAATGTCTCTTGCAACTTGTGTTGCTTTATATCAACATTTCAACCAAAATTTTTGCATTTGAATTTTAGTAATTTGCAATTAGCAGGTCTTTGTAGCTAGATTTGAATTTTCGGAAAGTATTTTTCCTTACATCGGAAGGAATATTGTTCCAAATAATAACGCGTTTATATTTGATTGAACGTTGCATTCAGGATGTTTTATAAAGAGAAATGCGATAGTTGCAACCAGTCAGTCCTCTTCTGGTGTCTATTGTGTGGATTTGATTCAAACCAACAAAATAATTTTGAAAGTTCAAAGGAAGTTTGTTATTGAAGTGTCGATGAAGGAATTTACCTATTTCAAACTTGACTAGTTCGTTTATTTTGAGGATTTTTAGTTTCTTATATGCTGAAGTAGGCCTACTGTTCTGCCAATGGTTTAAGCCTTCGATTAATTTTATTGCTTTATTTTGAAGTGTTTGTAAAGGATTTAGGTTAGTAGAAAATGTAGAAGACCAGGCAGAGATGCAGTAAATTAGATGCGGGTGAAAGAGCGTATTGTACAAAAGAAGTAGATAAGTTTTTGGTAAATAGTGTTTGACTTTGAACATTACACCTGTGGTTCTGGAAAGCTTAGAATAGAGGAAGTTGATATGAGTTTTGAATGTAAGGTTGTCTATTTGTACACCAAGATATTTAACAGATTTAGAAAGATTGATTTTGAAGCCGTCAAAGAGAATGGTCAAGTTTTAGTAAGAAGCTTTATCATTGCATTTTTGGCGATATTATCAAGGCTGAAGATTTTTGAGCATTAATGCGCAATTTGTAAGCAGTTATCTATTCAGAAACAATTTTTAAGTCAGAGTTAATTATCTCTTGCAAGTTTTCAGGCTTTGGCGAACTAAAGCACAGACAAGTATCATCTGCAAACAATCGAGGTGTTACTGATGTGCAATTGATTAAGTCATTGATGTAAATTAGAAATAGTAATGGGCCTAAAGTTGATCCTTGAGGAACTCCCCAGTTAGTTGTATATAGCCTTGATTCGTCATCCAAAGCAACAAATTGCTTGCGTCTGTGTCCTTGGTCCTTAGCCTTGGCCTCGAGAGGGTCTGTCCTTGGCTTGGCCTTGAAATTGTTTTGTGTCCTTGGCCTTGGCCTCGAGCCTTGTGTCCTCGACTCCACCTTTGATGACTGTAAACCTTTTTTTGTGTGTGAGTGTGTTTTTTTTTCTATCAACGCTTTTGCGCTTGACACAAATAAATAAATTGATAAATAAATTATGAAATTTTTGCGCCAATAAAGAGCTCTAAATTGGCGAAAAACCTTTCAACAACGTCAATTGAAGTATGGACAGTGGAAAACTACTTAGTAGTAGCAATCCGAAGGGTTAAAGACCATTTTTAAAGTTTGAGTTGTAGAGCAAAGAAAAAGCGGAAATTTAAGAGACAAAATCTATGCATCTAAATTGGCGCGTTCTAAGCTCTTTGATTGGCGTGGCGCACAAAACAAAGAAATGACAAATTGAATACGGTATTATAATCAATAGGCTGTAAAGTTAAGGTGAATTTACACAGTATCCGTTTTTCGTACGTTTTCGTCCGTTTTTTTACGTTTTTGCTTCTCCTTGACAAAGTATGCGCTTTTTCATCCGCATTTTTATAAGTCCATATCCGCGCACTAAGTAGACTGTTATATATAGATAAAAATTTTGTTCAAAAATTTTGTGTATGAACGATAAGAGCGATATTTCGAAATAAAGCTGTACCACTTTACAAAAAAATTTTTTCGAAAAACTTTTGTCCTGTATGTGACTGTCTGGTTAGTGCAGATATGGACACATAAAAATGCGGATGAAAAAGCGCATACTTTGTCAAGGAGAAGCAAAAACGTAAAAAAAACGGACGAAAACGTGCGAAAAACGGATACTGTGTAAATTCACCTTTAATCAACTAGGCTTGATTTGACTGCTAAAGCGTAGGCTAGCGTACGGACCAAGCAGGGCAGGAGTAGGTTGCTGAGGTGGTGCTAGCTTGATGCAAAAATTCAGCGCTGTGTATTTGAATTGAACAATATAGTTTCCAACCTGGTAACACTAACCGCTAGCCAAAGGGGGATTTGGAGATTTACCAAAAATGGGGGATTTACCAAAATTGGCTTGGTCACGTGATGTGACTGGAAAGGTTGATAATATTCATTCTAACCTTACCCACACCCCACAGTACAGGTAAATTGTAGCCTAAAAGACTGATAAGATAAGACTAGTCTGTTTTATAGGCTATTGTAATTGTAAAGTCTGAAGTAATCTGTTCAAATCTTTCCTGCCTTAGTTTAGGCAGTTAGTGGTGACCAGTAGGCCATAAACTAACAATATCAAATTATCAGTAGCAGATAGACCAAAGCAATCAGGAAAATTCAGAATCAAGATTAGGAAGAGACAAGGCTACCATACGGTACCACACCAGTATTTCAGATTGGTAGCCTAGTGACTTGCCTATTTCACCGAAAATTTTTTCTAGTTAAAGAGAATAAAACGAAAGGAGAAATATTCATTTGCGCTTTTTTTATTTGCTTTTAAAGGGGTTAAGATTTGGGTTTAAGTTAGGGTTTGGGTTAGGGTTCAATTTGAGGATAGTTTTGGAGTAAGCATTTGAGTTTAGGTTAGACTTGAGTCAGAATCTGATTCACTGCCATTGTTAAATTTATGTGCTAAAAAGTAAAAACACCGCGGAAGTGCCTTATTAGAGTGTCGGCAGCGTGGCCAAGAGGGTAAAGACGTCGTTTTTACGACGACCTTGGTCGCATGAACATGGGTTCAACCCCCACCCTGGTCACGTTGTTGCGTCCTTGGATAAGATGCGTTACGATGATTATCTCTGCTTAGTGGCTATGAACAAGCAGCAAATTTATGTGGAAAGAAGTCAAAGGTCAACCGGAAAACTTGGAAATTGTTAACTCCTAAGCGGGTGCAGATTCGACCAAAAGATAGCGCCACCGTCGCTTTCACGTGAAAGGAGGATAAAGATGCATCAATCAATCAGTTAATCAAGCCTACTGTATCGGTTGCCAGTGATTTCGTCACAAAGTGATTTCGTCACAGTGATTTCGTCACAAATGATTATGTGACAGACGACATTTTGAGCACAGAAAAGACAGAACAGGCCTATCTGCTAACCGTATTGTACTACCATTGTATTAAAATTAAAGTCTTGACTAAGAACAGCAGTCATTAAACTTTTCTACTATCCCAAGAGCTGTCTTGCCCTAACCCTCACTTTGTGGCGAAATCACTGTGACGAAATCACCGTGTGACGAGATCACTGGTAACCACTGTATCCACAGGGTGCGCCAAAAGTCACGCACCAAAGGCAATTCAATAGGCTAGTCTGCGATAAACTTTTTTTGGATTAAAGAAGAAAAAATTATCGTGAATTTTTTTTAATTGATTTTATTTCACGACATGTGAAGGGAGATAGAAACCGGTAGAAACATAACTGAAACTGTGAGTGAAGCGCAGTCATTCATTGATTGATAGTGATACCAGTGTTCTGTCACAGCATTTGTAGGTTAGACTGCAGCTTAATTTAATTCCAATTCAATTTACTTGCTGCACTTTAGAAAACCTGGTGCCTGCCTAGACAAAGTTGATCATGCAATTCCTGAATTCCACCATGTTTGTTTTCAGTTTTACTGATTTATTCATCGTGTTGCCTTGACCAGGAAACCGCAGAGTGATATTAGGGTCGTTGAGGCAAGCTGCCACCTCTCTACCACACAAAGGTGTAAGCACTGAGCAGCACATTATCACCTTCAATGCAGAATGTCAAGCAGGAAGATGTGAATACAGTTTGCAGTAGGCTGCCTATTTTTAAGTCTTTGGCTTGACTGGACCAGATTTGAACCCAAATTTTCAGCCTGATATACAGATGCTCTAACCACTAAGCTATACAATCTTGTCGGCATATTTATCAGTTCAACCCCAGGCTCTCAAACTGCAAGGCACTGTTCTCAAGAACAGAGAAACTAAACGTTTCATCTGTTTATTACTCAATGATGAAGTTTTACTGCTACAGTGCTAGTCAGCAGAGGTGGAGTCCTTGAGGACGTCCTTGGTATCGAGGACACATTTTGAAGTCCTTGGCCTCGAAGCCTCAAGTCCTCGAAAAATGCCTGTCCTTGGCTCGAGGACAGCAGTATTTTTTGAATTATTAAAATTTTGTAGTTTGCCAGAAAAAAAATTTGCAGACCTTTGTTTTTGGAGATCGCCTAAATTTGGACTGTAAAATCGACTCAATCTGCGTGAAAACCGATCAAAATCTGGGATAAGATCGTTTGATGTAGTTTCTAGCCTCTGAATTAGCCTTCCCCCATAGCAAATTTTTGGCTATGCGCCTGCCAGGATCACATATCTCCACTTATCAATAAATTTCTGCAATTGCCTAATCCTCCAGTCCTACAAAACAGGAATGGATCTTTCACCCTAATTACGAACAGCCCGATTGTAAATGCACCCTAACGTACTAACTCTACTCATGACTTCAGGAAAACTGACGATTCGTTTGCATTTTATTGGTGTTAAAATGGTAAGGTTAACCTATAATGTTGCAGGCTAACTATTAGGTAGAGCTTTGGTTCCTAGCCCTGATTAAGAAGTCAATGTTTACTAGTACTTGATTAGAAAAAATGTGCAATCGTTTTCAAAAGCACATGAACGCAGTCAAGCGTGGAATTTAAAGAAAGAAAGAACCAATAGAGAATAGCCTGAATGCGCGTTTACGAATGACTGACTGTGGATGCCCACAGTCAAAGTGCAGTCAACACTGCGTATCAAATTTTAAAACTACTTTGTACTTTTATCAAATAATAAGTACTTCAGTAGCGTTACTTCAGACTAAAAGTACTTAAGTAAAAGTAGTTTAAAAAAAACTACTCAAAAAAGTACTCGTTACCGAAAAAAACTACTCAAGTAATCTACTCAAGTAAAAGTATTTCGTTTACTTTACACCACTGATTATGATATCACTTGCTGATGTCACATGGCGATGGCAACATAGATGATCTAAAGGTTAGGTATTTCGTGAAATAAAGAAGTCCTTGATTCTAAGTACCTAGTTATTCCAGTGAGCTGCCAGCCTGCATGAGTGCATAGTAGGGTACCAAGATTTTCAACTTTTCTTGTGTTTTGTGACTTTTTTTATGCAGTTTTTTGTGCTGATTCCGAAAATGTGCTTAAAAATGTGATTTGATCAACTTCCGGGAAGGTATCGAAGGTTTTGACCAACTACATTTTCAACATTTGATTAAAATTTTAAATAGTGTTTTTAGCTCGTAAGTTATGACACAGAGTGATTTTATCTGAACGAGCATTTGATTCTGTGCAATTAAAAAAAATTGTTTGAATTGACCCAATAAATTGAGAGATATGAAGTGTTTTGTACATAATTTCCTGTTATGCTTGAGTGATTTTTGAAGCAAAGTTGCTTTTTACAGCTTTGAAAGCACTGCCATTGGCCTAATTTGAGTCAATATGGCCACGAGGCTCCGACTTTGCTCAAATGGAGAGTCAGAAAATCTGTTGGCATAGTTTTCCAATCACGTTATGCATGAGTGATTTTTAAGAGTTTTACAATGAAATTACTTGTAAGTAATGCTACGCATGAGTGATTTTTGCTATATATTTGGCAGAAATCTTTGAAAATATCTAAAATTTTATTCATAATATCAAATAAGACAATTCAGTGCCAAATGGATCGCAACATCAATTTTTTAAATTATTGCGACTTCCTTGAAAAGAAAAATGATGTAGTAAGCTTTTGCATTAATGCAAAGCATGAGGAATATAGGTAGCATTTACGACACATTTTGTAGTTAAAGTGATGCAACTGTATTTAGGGCCAGAAATTCAACCAATCATAATTCTGAGGGGTTTGAGTTTTTATAGATGCAGTAGTTATAGAAAACTAGTAGGCTAAATAGAAATACGCATAGTCAATAGCAATCTTTAGAAGTATCTCGAAAAAACATTGCTTTTTTGGCTTAAGAGTAATTTTTTTGTATTTCAATTTTACGCGTTGTAGCCTGTCATCTTGTTCTGTTTGTCATAATGACACTTGTAAAATCACTCACAAACTTAATCGTGCCTTCTGCAGCATTGTTTACCATTTAAATGGTTCAAATATTGTTACCAAGTTCAAAGTAGTAAGCATTTTTTTTTACTTACAAGGCAGCTAGAAGAGTCGGAGAAAGCTTGAAAAAGAGTCAAAATTTATTGTTTATAAAGCTTGAGAGTGTGGATTGTGAAATCATCAAAAATTTTCAATTTATCTTATTCTCCTACCTTATATTTACTTGGTAGCTTTTTATAATGCTAAACACAAGTGAGCACTGAACAGTCTAAAGGGTGCAAGATGGATATTGGTGATTGGATAGAAGGTTTTGCTGTATATCTTGAAAATAGTGATTGTTAGACAAGACAAATTTCAAGTTTGTGCTTGCCAAGAAATAACATAGTATTTTAGGGTTGAGATTAGTCACATTCTAATTTTTTTATGTACCTGGTTTTTCTTCTTGTCCCAGTGCCTACAATTTTTGTTGTTTAAAGATTAAAGCAATTGAGAAATAAAAGACACCTGCTTTTTTAGCTGTTTGCCTAATGACAATGACATTTATTTTTGCGCTTCAAAATCACTTCAGAGAAACACAAACATTTGTTTAAAATGAAATGTAACAGGAAGCTGCGAAGGACGTTTCGGTAATCAAGTTGAGCAAACACCATATAATTTTAAATCAGTTGCTGTGGTTAGCTGTTTTAAATTACTGTAGTATAGTTAAAGTTTATTGATTTTGAAAACTTTATCAGCCGTTGTGATTTATTTTCATTAATAACTCCTTTATGGTGCTTAAAATATTCATTTATATTTTGAGAGTAAATACGTTTTGTACTTTATTTCATGTTTTATTTTACTCATTTCTAAGGAGTATTGTATTTTTCTCTTTATTCACGCAAAATAAATGATAAAGGTTAAGCTGCCATAGCCATTACAACGAAAGAAAATGCTCCAAGTCCAGTTAATATTTAAAAAACAAAAGAAGTATTTAAGAAAGCTGATATTTGCTACCTTAGTAAGCTATATCAAATTTTGGTTAGTTCCAAGCTTTTACAAATCAAGCAAACATGATGTGTCTTTGCTGGTAAGCAAACGGCAAGAAAGTAATGGCCCAGTACCTCTTGCCTTGAACTTCTAGTTGAAATACCTGTTTGAAATAACCGAAATCAATGTCTTATTGCGTCTTGAACTTAGCAACAATATTTGAACCATTTAAATGGTAAACAATGCTGCAGAAGGCACGATTAAGTTTGTGAGTGATTTTACAAGTGTCATTATGACAAACAGAACAAGATGACAGGCTACAACGCATAAAATTGAAATACAAAAAAATTACTCTTAAGCCAAAAAAGCAATGTTTTTTCGAGATACTTCTAAAGATTGCTATTGACTATGCGTATTTCTATTTAGCCTACTAGTTTTCTATAACTACTGCATCTATAAAAACTCAAACCCCTCAGAATTATGATTGGTTGAATTTCTGGCCCTAAATACAGTTGCATCACTTTAACTACAAAATGTGTCGTAAATGCTACCTATATTCCTCATGCTTTGCATTAATGCAAAAGCTTACTACATCATTTTTCTTTTCAAGGAAGTCGCAATAATTTAAAAAATTGATGTTGCGATCCATTTGGCACTGAATTGTCTTATTTGATATTATGAATAAAATTTTAGATATTTTCAAAGATTTCTGCCAAATATACAGCAAAAATCACTCATGCATAGCATTACTTACAAGTAATTTCATTGTAAAACTCTTAAAAATCACTCATGCATAACGTGATTGGAAAACTATGCCAACAGATTTTCTGACTCTCCATTTGAGCAAAGTCGGAGCCTCGTGGCCATATTGACTCAAATTAGGCCAATGGCAGTGCTTTCAAAGCTGTAAAAAGCAACTTTGCTTCAAAAATCACTCAAGCATAACAGGAAATTATGTACAAAACACTTCATATCTCTCAATTTATTGGGTCAATTCAAACAATTTTTTTTAATTGCACGGAATTAAATGCTCTTTATACAAAAAGTCACAAAACACAAGAAAAGAAGAGAAAAGTTGAAAATCTTGGTGCCCTAGTGCATAGTGGTTGTGCTTTAAAATTATTTGAGTGTAACAAAATTAGTTTTCATTGGATGGAGGGTTTAAGACTCTAAGGGCTGTGTTCCATAGAATTGATCAAAAGTCCGCGTTTTACCCAGTGCCCAAGATAGGGTTTGGGTTAGGATTAGATTCTTGGTTTGTGTCAGGGTTGGAAGTCTATGCTATTTAAAAGCAAAGACAAATAGATATCGATAATTCACACAAAAGCAAAAAGTATAGAATTGTTGATAGTCAATATCAGAAACAAAAAGCAAAGACTATAAAAGAAACAAAAAGCAAAGATATCAGAAACAAAAAGCAAAGGTTAGTAATCGATGCCATAGTGGGAACAAAAATTTTTCTTCTAGTTATTGATTAGGATGCACTAAAATGTTTGCTGTATTGACCATTAAATGAAACTTGTGAGAGTAAAAACTATCATTACCATGCTATAAAGCATGTAAAAAAGGTAGTGACAATTTCATCGAAAATTATCAAGTTGAAGAGAACAAAACAAAAATGAGAAATGTTTATCTGCGTTTTTTTTGTTTGCTTGTTTAGCGGTTAGGATTAACGTTTAAGCTAGGGTTTGAGTTAGTTTTCGATCTGGGGATAGTTTTAGAACAAGCATTTGAGTTTGGGTTAGATTTGAGTCAGAATTAATAAAAAACTAGTCAAAAATTTCTGGTGAAATAAAGCCTTCCTATAAAAAATACACTTTCAGGATAATTATAAAGAGCAATACAGTATAGCATAAGGGAAATGAAACAATGTTAACTTAGGCAGACTAAACAAGAGCAAAAGTAAAATATAAAGGTTCTACTAATCAATTACATATAAGGAAAAAACATAGAAAACTGAAAAGGTGATAATCGATAGAAAAAACTGATAGCAAAGCATCTGCGATAATTGATAACAAAAAAGCAAAAAATGTGGTGTCGATTATCAATTCCTAATTTATATTTCTAACCCTGGTTTGTGGTTAGTTAAGAATTTTTGATTTAAGATATAAGTTAGAATTAATATAAAAATTTCCATTGAAATTTTGCGAACAAAAATTTTTTTGTCCTACTATTATGTTTGTCTATTGTTTAGTGTTGCTGTTGAAAAATCACTATATAATTTTTTGAGCAGAATTGCAAGAGCCAAAACTTTAAAGAGAATGCTGGTAATAAGTATTTTGAACTACCAGCTTTATATATGATCATGGTTATTATTTTAGATTATTGCTTTTTGGTCAAGTTTTCTTTTATATAGTCTAAAGCATTTGAAGATCAAACAAAATCTAAAATGATTATATCATTGTTTTTACTGGCTCTAATTGCTGGTGCTCATTGTAGTTGCATGGTTTCTCCAAGACATTGGTGCGATACAATTAAAATAGCTCGAAGTTGTGGTGTTGAGGCTGCTTGCCTTGATTTTCTGTGGCCGAGTCCTAATGCTAAGCCTGTTAATGTATCATTGTATTATGAATCTCTGTGTCCCGATTGTATTCGCTTTATGAAAGAGCAGTTTTTTCCAACGTGGATGACTTTTAAGTCAACTGGCATTATGCATGTTGACATTATTCCCTATGGAAATGCAAATGAAGTTGAAGTGTCACCTGGGTATTACAACTTCACTTGCCAACATGGTCCAAAAGAATGCACTGGTAATCTGATAGAAAATTGCATATTGAAGTATCAAAAATATGATGCCGATGCTTACATGCCCATAATCCATTGCATTGAAAGTGCTGATAATCCAATAAGTGCTGCTGAAAAGTGTGTTACTGATGGGAAGATGGATTGGAATACCATTGATACTTGTTCCAAAGGAAAAGAAGGTAATGCTCTTATGCACAAGTCTGCTCAGCTTACTGATGCTCTGCAACCTCCCCATAATTGGGTACCTTGGATCACCATCAACGGTGTACACACAGATCAAATACAGCAAGAGGCTGTTTCAGATCTAGCTAAGCTTTTATGCGATTCTTATACTGGAGTGAAACCTCAAGAATGTCACCAAGATGCAAAAGGTGTGTCCTTTTATCCAACATAATGTCCAACATAATGTCTTTTTATTGACTTTGTAATGTGATTTCATTTGAGCAGTCAGTGAATGTTTTTATAGAACTGTGTTTCTTCTAAATGATTTTAGAAATTTGTCAATTAGCAAATTGTATTTCATGAATTAAACTCTTCACATTGTATTGTATATGTCATGTACTGCCTAGCAACAATTCCATCTAATGCTGGGATTTTATGGAAAAATGAAACATGCATACTGAGGTTTTGCGGGAATTAATATGCAAAAGAATGCTGAAGAAATAGAACATTTTTGCAAGCAGCAAAATCTATTTTGTTTTTGCACTGGAATTGATTTTATTCATTTTTCCTTTAGTTTTTTGCTGTCATACATTGGATCAACTAGTGATTGGATGTTGCAAGCAACTTAGGTTATTGCAATTGCGTTTGGTATACAGTTCCTTATGGTTATGAGCTAATTACATAGGGGTGAATTCAAAAGTATTAGTATTCAGTTAAACGGTTGCTGCTAGATGTACTGGTTCTCTAATTGACTCAGCCGAAACCAGTTAATTTCTCAGCAAAATTTAACATTTAGTACCGTACTCAATACTCATTCTTTATACTGGCACTGTAGATAACAATAATGCTTGTTAGTTGTAATTTTTTCAAATCATCATGTCAATGCAGTATTGCTCATTTAGCTTAATTTGTTTTATTCGTTGTATTTAATTGTATTTTGTTCTTGCATTTACATCAGTGTTATGCGTGCCCTGAAGAATGTCAGACTCAAATGAAAATGATGGTTTTGGAAAAACACTATTCAGTGTGTACCGTGGTTCAGGGATACTTTGTCTCATGAGTAAATATTGGCCAACACACACAAAAAAATTTTGAAGACGACCAATAAGCGATTGATGTAGCAAATGGTTAAAACAATGATGTAGAATTGTAGTTTAGCATTCTAAAAGCATAATCAGAAGATGTAACTGCTGTAAATTTATTGGGTTAACAAAAGAGCAACTTTTTTGGCAAATTTTTTGATCGTAGACCTCTCCCTATTTTAAGTATATGCCCACACGAGAAGTTAAAATGCTATGTCATTGTTGAAGTACCATAGCATGACCAACAACCAGCAAAGTATAAAATTTAACCAGTTGCAATGTAGTTGGAGAAGTAAAATTGAAACTATCTTTTTCTTAAAATTTTGGAATGTGGAAAACTTTGGCTCTCCGCAAAAGTTTAGTGTAGTAATGTAAGTGGTGCTTTGGTTAAACGTTAAAGAATATCAGTATTTTTGTTATTCTGGTTGATAATTTCTGGTATTACTTTTGATAAATTTTAGTAGCACGTATTTTGGTTTATTAATGTGAAGTTTTAAGATGACATGGGTAATTTTGCATTTCTACGTGGTCCGTAGTCGCTAATTTGCTTTTATTTTGAATTGACACTGAATTCTTTTTTAAAACACTTTCTGTGGGTTAATGTACCCTTACATTGAGCACCTTTAACATTTACAATGAATTCAGGTCATCGGACTAATGTTGTCTGTCAGTGGGAAACTTTGGCCCAGGTGGTATACATAGAAAAAATGGAAACCCTGCTAGCAAAAAGTTTATTTTTGTATGTTGTTTGGTTGAAGGGTCTCTTGCCCCACTGCAGGTATTAACTGGCGTTCAACATGCATTGTGGCTTTGGAGATGCATCAAAATATTGAAAAAGTGGGGCAAAGTATCCAAGAACTACGGTACTTGTAGACAAAAAATGCATTGGTTCTCAAGTAGGTGTATACTGACATTTTTCTGATAATCAATGCAATGCTAAAATGATTTTTCTATTTATTTTTGATTTTATGGAGGAGACTTTGTTTGTATGTACAGTAATACATCATTCATTGATGTAAATACCTCTAGAAAAAAATTTATCAAAATAACTCAGCTCATTATTTATTGACCATACTTTAGCACCACCATTTTCTAGCTCCATCATTTTCTGACACTGTCATTTCAGTTCTGGCATTTCTGGTGACTCCTTGTGCTTTGATGTCTATCGTATGGGTTTTCACATATAGGACTAATCTTTTTGTTTGAATTAATTTTTTTTCCTACAAACATTAAAAAACTCGTCCACCAAATTAACATTGAGATGGGGGTAATTGAGATGTTATCTAACCAGAGATACAAAGTACTCGAAATGAAAGTAGCTAAACTTAAGTAGCCTACTCAAGTAGATTTTGTTGGTAATGAGCACGTTTAAAGTAATTATATTTTTGGATACTTTCAACTTTCACTGGTTTACTTTTAGGGTAAAGTAACTCTACTTAAATAGCATTTTGATTCAGTAGAGTACAAAGTACTTTAGTTTAAAATTTGTACCACAAATTTGTCAGAACTGTTGAGTTTTTACTGGCAATTGCTCAATTAAGTTAAGTTAGTAAAGACTTTATGAAATAATTCCATGTAAATTCTGCCTGACATGATTTTTAAATCTCAAAGTTTCGCTGTTCTTTTTGATTTGAATAACAAAAACTTGCATCAATTAATAATTCATGACTTTTTGAGAGATTGAGGGTTTAGAAGACCAAGCATTACGCAGCAGTGATATGAGTAGTTGTCGTACAATATTTATACAGTTTGCCGATTAAATAATTTGCTTATTTTGCTAGAATACTTTCCAAAATACTTGTACATGAGTACTTTTAAAGCGACTACTTTTTTACTTTTGCTCCTAAAAGTACTTTTTTGGTCAATGTGTTGTACTTCAAGAATGTTTCATTCAAAAACGAAACTTTTATTTAATTACACTTTTCGAGTGCTTTTTTTACTGCTTTGTCTAACTACCGCTATATTCAACTTGAGGCTTTGCTGTGCTCATTTAGTTATATATTATTATGCAAATTTGCCACATCCTCAAATGGTCCAGATTTTTTTTGCTGTCTTGGAAAGTTGAATTTTGTTTGCAGTCCAGGAAAATAGTCTGGAAGGTTTTTTTCATGATCCACTGCTACTTGAGGGACAGTAATTTATTGCAATGAGATGCTGTTTTACTGCTTGCTAGTAGTCAGTAACTAGTAATGCAAATGGTTTACATCAAAAATTTTCTTTAATAATAAGTACAAAAAAGTATGTGCATACATGAAAGAGTGATAGTGAAAACTAAATTTTAAGTCCTGTAAAAATTATGCAGTTTTTATGGCAACCATGATTGTATAAAATAAAGCTATTTTTTTATTGCAAATTCTTAGCTTGGTTTGTTAGTAAATTGAAATTTTTTCTTCATTGCAAAAATATAGTTGATCTAATATATGATTCTAACAATGTGATATACGCCATTACTTAAACAAATCAAATCAACTGACTGCCAACATTTAGTTAGATTGCGGTCAGTTTGCGGCAGTCAGTTGTCGTGGACCCAATACTTTATCGGTTGTTAACTTTTAATGCTTTTGATTTTTAGCTTATGTTACTGTTGGACAATTAGACATTAATGTTTTATGTGGTTGATGTTCAACGCCATTGTGTGTAGTAATTGCGCAAGTATAGAGTGTAAATAGTCTGCTGTACATTGCATTTAAATTTTATGAATTGTGATGTTTATGCAATGATTTATTGCTGATCTTTATTGCGAATTTTTCTGTAGAATTTTTTGGAGAATTTAGTGTTGTGCAATAGTTTGTTTCCTTAAATCAATTTTATGATGCACTGCTTGTTTCCAAGGAATTTGACACATTGTGCAGCAAAAGTTTTTAATACTGATATGAAAATAGTTTTTGAGCTTGTTTTAATGGAAATGTGTATGGTTGTGAGTTTATTTTTCCTTTTTTGATAAGTCCTGGGTGGTAGTTTTTTCACTTTAAAGTTTGTGATTGATTGTTGAAAAAAGCTTTAGGTCATAATTCCAGTTGGAAACAAGAAAAATTTTAATCGTAGATTCACAAAATGTTATGTAAACTTCTATCAACTTTACAAGAAGTTTAATATTTCTCTGTTGTTTGCAGGTTATATTTGCATTTATTTAATATAAGGTACCAAACATCATTAATTCAACCATGAAGCTGTTGCTACTGGCTGTTTTTGTAACATGTGTTTATGGAAGCTGTAGAATTTCTCCTGCACATTGGTGCGACTCAGTTGAGATAGCTCGAAGCTGCGATGTGGAAGAGGCTTGCCATGATTATTTGCAGCCGCAAGCCAAAGCTATGCCTGTCAATGTGACCTTGTATTACGAGTCGTTGTGCCCCTTTTGCCGCCAGTTCATAAGCGAACAACTCTATCCCACTTGGAAAACCTTTCAATCGACTGGCATTATGTTTGTTGATATCATTCCTTATGGAAATGCAGAAGAAGTTGAAATCTCAACTGGATATTACAACTACACTTGCCAGCATGGGCCAAGTGAATGTACCGGAAACCTGATTGAAAATTGCATCTTGAAGTACCAGAAATATGTCACTGATGCGTACTTGCCTATCGTTTACTGCATGGAAAGTGCCAACGATCCAATAGCCGCTGCAGAAAAATGTGTCACTCAGGGCATGATGGATTGGAAGACCATTGACACTTGCTCTGACGGAAAAGAAGGTAATGGACTGATGCATGAAGCTGCTATGATTACTGGAAAGCTGGATCCTCCCCACAAATACGTGCCATGGATCACCATCAATGGAATGCACACGGAATCAATGCAGCAAGAAGCTCAAAGCAATCTAGCGAAAGTGCTCTGCGATACCTATACTGGTGAAAAGCCAGAGGAATGCAAACATGTGCATGACAACATTCTTCCCAAGTGATAAAGTTGTTGTTGGTGATTTTATCCATCATGACAATTGCTAACAAAAATTAAAAAAAAAACTTTGATTATTTTTTCATTTTCTTTCACAGATCTCTTATGTGCAATTACTGTAAAATAATGCTCATTGACTCAGCACTGGTAGGTTGCTCAAGTACCATAGACATGTTGAATTTTTGGCTGAAAAATTTACCAATTGTATTGATTTATGTTTAACATTTTCATTTTTCCTGATAGTCGTTTTAGGTTTCTTTTCAATAACAACTGTTTTTCATCATAAAATTAATGGCAAAAATAGAAAATCGCATACATATTTTGGTGAAGAATTGGTTATTCCATATCAACCCAGATGTTCGTTCATAGTTTATTTTGTGATAGAGACCGAACATTTTTTTTTTGCCAGTGAACTACCTATTTTAAATTAATTATTGCACTTGCTTAATTGTTTGCAACTCTTTGGGTGATAGTGTTGCAAGACTTTGTTTATTCAACTTCACACCATGCACTTACACAGCAAACATGCCTGTGCTTAGATGAATAATAGTAGGCGCAATCTTTGTAATGACGTAGCAATTTGAGCTGCAGCAATTTTTAAGATCCAAATTGTATAACTGTACAAAACTAATCTTTTAACCTTTACTACTGCTAAGTTATTAAGTATCATTCCTAATAAAGCCTGTCTGGATATGCGGCCTTTTTACACAGCTTTTAATTTCCAGTTATGTGCGAGAGATTTTGTTACAGTCACAATGCAACTTTGTCTAATTTATGACTGCAGCAATTGAAAAGTTTGTTAATAATTGTCTATTTTATTGCTATCATGTCACACCGTCATATGACAATTTCATTATATTTACTTGTGAAAAGTGCAGAATAATGTACGTAAATTATTACCTTTTGAAAACGCTTCTTATGAAATCGTCTTACCAAAGCAGTATTGTAGCAAATAAAATTCTTTGTAAATTTATCAACTTTTTATTGTACCAAAAACTCTCAAATGTTTGAAGTGTTTATTCTACTTTGTATTTAGTGATTATATTTTTTGTTTTACTATAGCTATATATAATTATGTTATACCATATTATGATTTTTTTTCTATGTATGGAGCGCTTTTAAGTGTCATTCATGTTTTCTTAATATCTTGATTGAAGTTAACAGCATAATAGACGTACACGTCTTTTAGTTGTTAATCAACATTATTTTGAATTAAAATATTAATTTTATTCTGTACAATATTACTTGTAAATATGGTGAATTTAAACTTTCAAGAGTTAAAAAAATTTTTTTTTGGCATGTTTTGCTACTTACATTTATATAGGAATGCACCAGTTAATAGTTTGTGTTTAAAAGCTCATATTTTGATTATGTATTCCAACCAACCAAAATATGCATGATTTAATTGCGCATAAGACTACCGAGTACCAATTGTTGAGATGTTCATTTGTAGAAATGTTTCGAATATTCCCCGTTGTCAAAATGTTGGGGACAGTGTTTTTCATTCGGCTAGTTAGGTTTAGTATTTTGTTTTTGAGAATTGCGATGCTAAAGAGGTTTTCTTTTTTGCATCTGGAGATGTAAAATGCTTGAAACCAGCTTACAACCACTGCTGTTAAGTTGAAATAAAAAACTCGGTTTTTACTTGCTTGATTAATGCGTATTGTAGTTGATGTTAATAATCGTTTCCTTATCATTTTGATTTTTCGTCATATGCAGATTGCTAGTTAATGCTCAATTCAGTTAAACTACATATTATATGATGGACGATGTTACTTAATGTAGACGAGACTTGCAGCGTTCAGGACAAGATTTTTGCAGAGGAGAGCAATTTTCTCAGTAACCTCGGTTAGTATTTTTTTGGTTAATCAATCATCCTAGTCTTTAAAGTTTGGTGTACTGATGCGAAATACAACATACTGCATGTGAAGTTACATACTTTAATTCACCATCAAAGTTAGGTTAATTGGCTAATTCTATATCATTTTCTTATGCTGTTTCGACTCCGTTATCTTCTACAATCTGCACCATAATAAAATTAGGCTACATTAGTTTGGAGAGACAGTTTGTATACTCCATCTATATTGTGGCAAAGTTGCCAAGTATTTCCACCTAAGTTGTGTTTATCCGAAGATTAGCGACGTTCTGGTATATTAGTATTTCCGAAGCCTGGCCCAGGCTTGATATTCACTTATTTTTTGATCAAACTTACTTAGCAAATATGCCAAAAATGTTTATTTTCTTTATTTGATCACCGATTTTCTAAAACCGAATCTTTTGCTTACATTGCATTGTCTTTTGCGTACAATTGTCTTTTGCGAACATTGCAATACGTCAAATTCATTTACACGTTCAAATTCATCACGCAATACGTCAAATTCACTTAATTTGACACCTTTTTCAATCCTTGTAAAGCATTTTAATTATACAATCGGTCATTTTTATTTTGTATTACTGAAGTTGTTCATTTCTAAAGCTAACATTATTATTTTTTACCACTTTACTAAAACAATGTGGTTAAAATGTGGGCCTATCTTATTGTACTCTCAAGAAAAACACATTGATCGGAAAATGATCCCGCTTTTTCTATCGCCTGTTCAGCGTTAGTTTAGTAATTCGCGATGCACTACAATTCGCAATTGGAAAAGAGAACGATAATTATGTAATCAATGAGACTAGAGAAATTTCGCAACAGATAAATCGTACGTCAAAAAGTTACCAATGCCGGTTTCTAAGCAGCTTCTCTGTGGGTTTCGATGAAAAAAACAAAAACATTTGGCTAAAAGACAGTGGTTCCTTTTGCTGTACGCTAGCTCGATTTTTGCCTGATCGTCTAATTTGGTTGGCTTGTCCAACTCAATCGTCACGTTTTTAAAATCTTGAGTGGACGAATTAGTATATTTTACTGTATTTGCTATCTTTATGTCATCATGTCGATTTTTATCCGTTTTTTCTTTGTCAGCTGAGAAGTTGCTTAATTCTCTTCCCATATACATGGTGCCGTTGTGCACTTCTTCTTCATACTTCTCGATCAAAGTATCTTGCTCCAAATTAGTATCTCCACATATTTTGGTTTGGGTATCGTTTTTCAGCCCTCTAGATCTTAACGCCACACGACTTGTCCAGGTACTGTGCGTCTGTTTAACCACACCAACGCCGACAGCACTTTTTTTCAGGTTCTGTTTGCAAGTTTCGTCAAATTGGGCCGCCGCAACGGTTAAACTGCTTGGTTCCAATGGGAAATATGCTGAACGTGTATTTTCCTAGGACACAACGACTCATTGCCAATTCGGGAATTGAACCTGGAGTCGTAACTTTTCAATTACTAACTCAACGCTCTAAGTCTAAATACTGAGCTATCACTGCCGCTCGTGAAGTTGTGCGTCGGAGTTGCTTGCTTTGTTGTATTTCGCTGTTTAAACAGCCGGCCATTAGATTGAGCGGTAAAGCATGCGTCTCTAAAACGGGAGGCCTCTGGTTCAAATATGAATTCTAATCGGTCACATATGTTGCCTATTGTCTTCACTGCGACATTTCTTCTAAAGAAACTGCGTTGCCCTCAGGCTTAGTGACACAGAAATGGGCCCTCAAACTCGTGACACTTTTCGGCGTAATACAGCTAGCTTAATGAAGATTTGATATTTAACTTAGCGAATTACCGGTAGAGTAAAACAAATAACCAGGGCGCTTATTTCAAAAATGTACCCTTGCTTTTACGACATTTTTTGCTATCTCTCAATCTGACAATGCTTCCCGAATCCTAACTCTAATGCAAGGTTTTGCGAAAAAGAATTAAAGCAAGCAACGTGATTACGTGAATCAAAGAGACTGATTCTTTTCGATGACGTAGATTGTAAATGTAAGGGTACACTTGTAACTATGCAAATAGGATGTTCCGCTCCGCTTGGCATGAAAACCGGTCTTAATTCTTAATAGCTATCAACACGGGGTTTACTTTTAGCAGTTTGTTTTATACGTACACTTTTAGCTTAGAGCGATCATGGGAAATGCAATCAAAGGCCACATCCAACGAGCAGAAAAGACAGGAGTTTGCCAGCTTGCATCTATGAATTTAACGGAGGTAATTAGCAATCTCTGCATTTTGTGTTATGCACGCTATAGTTTAGTTGTCTTTTGTTGCTCGTGTTTCAAATTTATAACAGACAGTGTACGTAAACTTTCGTACGGAATTCAGTGAGAAATGAAAAATGATTGCCACAATCGGTATCAATTCCAATTCAAAAATAATCCCCAAATCGGTAGAAAAAGTCGCTTCAGGTTGACAACTAACATTTATACATCGTTGATGATTGTTTGCTCAATGCTTGCAAATATTGCAACATAGCTTCAAACCTTCTACTCATGCATCACATGATGAAAAATAGTTGGAACCAAACACCGAAAACGTTATGTAATTTTTCTTGAAACTGATTTCGATCATTAAGCTAGTTGGATTGCTTTTCGATGAATAGTGCTTGAAACATCACAAAAACTGCAATGTTTGTTATAAATGCACACAATTTTTTCGGTTACACTAGTAATTATTGCGTTGCAATTGCTGTATACATATTGCTTGTCGACATTCATCCAGAATTCCGACGGATTAGCGGCAAAAGCTTGGCGCCACTCAGCAACCTTGTAGAAGAGTTTGAATTTTAAATATGTTTGTAATTTCTTTTCACTTTTTTGTGATTGGGAAATCATAATGCAACCGATTGACTAATTTGATTTAATCGAGATATTACCGATCACTTTGAACTAAATTTTGTTTCATTTCAATCGTAATATTGTCAAATGCCGATCTTCTTTTGCAAATTACTTGCTTTGCAGTCCAAAATTGCAAAAATGGGGAATTTGCATAGTGTTTTGTGAATTTGATTGCGAAAATAGGTTGCGCTTTTACTCGGTGTAAAAATCCCGCTCCGCAATTGCGGAGTTGCGTTGCGTTTCAACTGGATTAAAAAGTTCGTTCGGAAGTTGCGCTTCAAAAAAATAAATGAATAAATTGTCCTTCTTATGCTGCGCTTTCAGTGGTTGAAAATGTCTTTTGGTGAAATGTTATTCGCGCCCACCTCCGAGTAATTGCTTTATTTTTTTGACTTCGTAAATAGTTGAAAAGGTGTTTTTCAGTTTCCCCCTCAATTGTTGCGCTTAGTGACAAATCTGAGAACATTGGACCTTTCTCAAAACAAAATCACGATTTTACCAGAAGCAATTGGAGATTTTAAGGCTTTGAAAACTTTAAATTTGAGCAGCAATCATTTAGGTAAGTTTTTTTTTTGTGCGAGTGTGAATAGGTTGACGCCAATTCCAACTTCGAGTTTGGTTACTACTAACGTTTGGTCCGTTCCCCGTCTGTGTGATGTATTGCCCACTCTTAGAGTGACCTGGAAACCCATTTGCCACTTATTTCCGGTTTTTTTATTTTTCTACTTATTTCCCGGGTTCTTCTCTTATTTCCGAGTTCTCCTCCTTATTTGGTGCAAATAAATAAACAAACATTAGTGGGTTTTATGATGTGACAGTTTGTTGCCCCAAGCATTAATAATGTACTGAAGCGAGGACTGTTTTACCAATTGCGTTTTGGGTTGGCAGTACACGTAATTGCTTGTATTTTTGGATGTGGCGCTTGCAATTAAGTTTCAATTAACTTCAAAGGCAAAAATTCTAGTTTATTTGATTTGCTTTAACCAAAAATCTATGTTTGGATGGTGGAAGCCATGATGGTATGAACCACTTCATAGAATTAAGTGAAGCTTCAAAATTAAGCTTTATTATTTTTGTTTTAATTCGTCATCGTAGTTACATTTATGAATGACTACTTAACTCGAAGACCTCCTAACGGTACCTTTGTGACTCCTAAATTGTTCTCTTACATTGCATGCAGTGTTAAAACCTGACAAATATAAATCTAACTCTAAATTTCTATCGTTTATTGTATTAGCCCAATTTAGTCGGTTACAATGCAGCTATGCTCTATTATAGCGATCAGTCATAAATATTTTGTGGCCCTGGAATATTTGTTTCACTTAGTTATATCTGTGAAGACATAGTCTAAGCTAGTATGTGATTTCCCGGTGTTCATATGATAAATTGCACGACCTAAGAGTACTTTGCAATAATTTAATATGACAATGCTGTCACGAGAATTGGCGTAGTTTTCTTAGAGACACTGTATACGAGTACATGATATTTTGTGTCTGCTAAAATTCCAAGAATAGAAACAAATATCAATCTACTTAAGATTTTTTAGACCTAATATAACATTGCGGAAATACCAAACATTCCGAATAGCTCGGGAGAGTCGTATTTGATATTGTGACCAGCCAGATGTTGTTTATCTCTCCCATTATTACATCTCACCTGCATTACTGCGTAGGGAATCAAAATATTATAGGAAATGACACCGTTTTCTACATTGTACGCTTCAAGTTTTTGAGGAAGCAGATCTATGTTTTTTATTTGGCAGTGAGGTACAAAACTTCTCATGTGTTTTAGCTTCGCTATGCCTTGGAATATGCAAACTAAACAAGTTGGAAACTCTGACAATAAACAACAACCGACTAACGTCTTTACCAAAGGACCTTGATCGGTTGGTTGCTTTAAAGACAGTATTGTTCAGTGGCAATAGATTAACATCATTTCCTGAAGAATTGTGCAAGTTGAAAAATCTCAGTTCCCTAGACTTGTCCAAGAACTCCATAACTAGGATTCCAGACTCAATTGAGAGTATTCAAGTTGTGGAGCTAAATTTAAATCAAAATAAGGTAAATTGCTGAATTTCACTTTCTTAGTTTGAGACGACGTGATTATAAGCTGTTTGAACCAAAAAAAAGCTGTGCGGAGGCTACATCTTGAGGAACAGCTTGACTTGAAACTAGCGCTTTTTTTGTTTTTTTTAGTCACTCAGATGTAAGACAAACAGTGCTTACTGCAAGAAGGGTTTAAAGAGACGGGGACCGCAAGACGCGGTCTTGTTTGATTTTGAGTAGATAATAGGAAAGCCTTTATTGTCTGTCTTACCCTTCTTATGTAATTAATCCCCTTTACTCTGTTACTTGCAGAACTTCGTTTTTGCCCTGTTTCTGAACCTCTTAGGAGGGGTCCACGACAACTGTCCGCGAAGCAACTGGCCGCCAACTAATCCTAATGTTGGTGGCCAGTTGCTTCGCGGCCAGTTGACTTATTTTGCGTATGAGAACCATGCTTAGCTCCACCATCTTTATCTTACCTTTATTGGAGTTCAGCCCAGCAGCGAAGTCTTTGTGGAGTTTCTCCGCACTCTCATACTTTGTAAGGGATCATCGGATAACATTAACTATTCCACAATACGTTTCATGACTTTGATTGGTCATTTGCAGCAATTGTACATATTTTCAATGAATTTTTATACCGTGTATTCCAAGTGCTTAATTAAATAAATATTTTCTAGATAAAAGTTATTCCTATTGCGCTTGCGTCGTGCCCTCGATTAAAGGTCCTCCGTTTTGAAGAAAACCTTGTATCACTGGATGGTTTTGCCTCGGAAATTTTAACCGACTCCAGTATTTCACTTATAGCTTATGAAGGAAATATGTTTGGAGACAAAGACTTCCAAAGCATTGCGGGATATGATAAGGTATGAATGATTGTTTACTGTATATCACTACAGATTTTAGACTTAGCTCGAACGTTTCAAAGTTAAAGAGCCTGAAATGTGGCTTTGCCTTCATTTCCACGATGATCACTATGAATTTCGCTGTTGACGATAATTTAATTGTGATGTATTGACGTTTGCAGTCCAGAGTTTTTTAATGTTTAATCGTTTGCGTGCTTCTTCAAGTAGTCGCCGTTCTGGTGGCTCTTCCCTAATCCCTAGGCTTCCACGCTGGTAGCCTTTAGGCCAAAACCACCCAAACGATTTAAACATGAATTTCACATGAAAAATCATACATCAAAAGATGTTGAAGGGACATTCATTTTTGCGTTTTAGCTAGGCATTCTGCGTCTGTCTAATTAATAAGCACACCATCTGTTTACTGATCATTGGTCGAGTAGATAAAGTGTCTGCTACTGAAACGGTAGACCTGGGTTTGATTCCCGGTCTGGTCAAACCAAAGACTACAAAAATTGGCATTCACAGCTTTCCTCCTTGACGTCCAGCATTAAAAGGGACAGTGTGAAACCTTCACCGTGTGTGGTAGACATGTGGCAGCTTGACTCGAAGACCGCAATGGTTCCTTCGCTGTCTCCTGCCCAAGACTACTTAGTGAATGCAATGGAATTACAATTACATTAGTATTTCAAATTTCAACACAGCGTTCTCTGTGGTTCTATTTGGTAGTCTTCAGGGTGGTCTACCGCAACTAGTAGACTACTACTCGACCACATTAAAAAATAGCGTGAAGTTTTATTCTCCCAGAACACAACGGCGTGTTGCCAGTCCAGGAATGCAATCGGTATCGTGTAGGAGACTGTTATCTTTCAACCTCCCAACGCTTTGAGCTACGATGACTCAGCAAACTGGTTCGGCAACAAATCATTTTACGTTGCTTGCCACCACTAGAAAAGCCTATCGATTCACAACCGTGCTTTTAATTTTGTAAAATAGAATTAGGTGATAACTAGGGCAAGTTTTTTGTTAATAAAGTCAATTTTTTAGTAGTAAGTTGGAATGATGTGATTTTTGCAAAACTCTGGATAGAAAGAATCAGTTTCATATTCTTAATTTGATTGGTCAATAAAGATTCAATTTTTTACTGTTATTAGGTCAGTATTTTTTTTATAGGACAATAAAGTCTGTTTTTAATAATTATCACTCATTTTTCAGTTAAACACCCGTAAGTAGCATCAACCAGGCGCGTAGCCAGAAATCTGCAATTGGGGGATGTTTGGGGGTATCTGGGGTCGGAGCCCTCAGCGTTCGAAGATTTTGCAGGAATAACTTAATTTCCTACGCCTATTTTGATAAAATTTATGTTTTTGAAACGGGGCATAGAAATTAGCTCTGCCTGCAAAATATGATTAAACTGGCTGTGCAAATATAGGCTATGTGGGCTAGGCTAACTTAATTGTTAAATTTCAGTCTTTTTATTACAAGCCAGAAATATCATTAAATCCTATAATTCGAAAAAACTCACAAGTGCATTTTGTCTAATTCGTGTGCATTTTAAAGAAAGATAATTTGGAACAGGGCCCTAATGGAACGATATTTGAGAGAGGGGATTGGTAATCGACTAAATTAAATAGGCTGCTGAATACCCTCTCCCCATCCATAATTTGTTTGATCACTTTGATGAAGCCTACGTTAAGCATTTTGCATCATGCGATCAAATTTGATTGCTTATTTTTAGGCATTTTTAAAGTTTTACTGATTTGTGAGCTTTATTTTAGACAAATATTAGCCTTAAGGCCTCAATTCATTTTAAAATTCATATCACCTAAAGACTGTTTCAGAAGTGCGAAAAACGTTGTATTTTCTTTATCGCGCCTTTTGGTCGACAGGCCAATGGAAGGGGGGTTATAGCCTGATAGTACTCTTAAAACTAGCTGAAACTCTATCGATTATTGTCTGATGCTTCAAAATTTTTGGTAGCTGCAGGTTTAATACTGAAGTCCTAGGATCAAGGATGGCAGTACGTAGGCACGGTACGGTACGCCTCAATTTTTGCTAAGAAGTACGGTACGCTGGTACGGTACGCCTTTTTTGTTATGGTACGGGTACGGTACGTTGGTACGCTGTTTGAATTTAAAATCCCAGACTTTTCGCACATGGCGCAGTCTTTTTGCATGCAGAGGCAAAAGACAACTGAAGCCGACGCTAAATGTGGGAGTTGAGATCGCTGATTTATAGGCTAGTGATTTCAAAGTCAGTTAAAGTTGCGAGTAGTTAAAAGCAAGGATGGCAGTACGGTACGGTACGCCTCAATTTTTGCGAAGAAGTACGGTACGCCCTTTTTGTAATGGTACGGGTACGGTACGCTTCAAAAATTGAAATGAAGTAATGCGGTACGGTTTAAGGTGCGAGGTACGTAGTGCGCAAATTCTAAACGTTAAACGTACCGACCCGTACTGCCATCCTTGCCTAGGACACAGAGATTATTGCGTAATTGTGCTTTGTCATGTTTCACGTGACATGCGTTGTATATATTACGTAATTGTACTATGACAGTCAGATTGCATTTGGAAGATGTTACTTAGCTAATTTTCAAAGGTCAAATTAGTAAAAACAAAAGCAAAACCAGTAAAGCCAAATTTGCTACATTAAGTTACATTACCCTCTTTTAAAGCCTGTTTTTACATGATGGGGATCGTGGAAGCTGGTTAAATTCTACTTTATATGCAAACAGAATTAAGCTGAAGTGAAAGCGATTGTGAAACGTTTTGAAAGGGCTAGTGTTTTGGTAATTCAAGTAAAAGTTAGTTCAAACGCATGGTTTACCGAGTCAGCTTCTCAAAATCAAAGTACAACATTACTATCATGATTTTACACTTCATCCACCTGGTGATTAGCTTGCAGTGTTACTCTTTTTCGTAAGACTTAAAAGACTTATTTCGCAGTAACACATAGGCTTTCTTTGCAAATTTTGTTGAGAATTTGAGTGCTTTTGTTTATTAAATGTTTGTTTTAGTATAAAATCTTGAAAAAGTCTCAAGAAATAGCTTTTACTCGCTCCAAATTTTGTTACGCCAATAAAGTCAATTTTTTGAATTTTTAGATCAATAAAAAACTTGCCTTGATGATAACACGAAATCAAAACACTGTTAATTTTATTTGCTCCAACCTTTTCCAAAAGTTGTAGCACATTACCAAACCAGTAAAATAAATAGTACTATGGTAATCTGCTGTGATATTCGCTCTAACTCTTTGGTATCGCGTACTTTTTGAAGCCCTCCCTATCAACCACAGACTGAATTTTTAAAAGTTGAATCATTTGCATTTTAAATTTTAAGTATTTGATACAATGAACGAAAGGTTGCGGTGGTTTTTCGTTATATATTCGTGTAAAACGTTAAAATTTTCTTGGATATAAAATGCTGTAAAAATGGACACTTGGTGATACGCCTAGAAAATTTTTCTGATTCAATCTTTGCATTGCAGTACATGGAGCGGTACACCGCTACGAAGAAGAAGTTCGACTAATGTTAGTGAGTCAAATATCCTTTCAAGTCGATGAACCTTACACCCGGTCAACACTGTGCGTAGAATCGTGTGTGTGAGCGTGTGTGTAGGTTATTTCGAAAAATTTGATGCACCGGGCGTACCGCCTTATCGGCGCACAATCTGCCAGTTAATTAAGACAAACTTAGGAGACGCTCGTTCGCTCTCACGATTTTACGCGCTGTTTAAATCGGGTCTTTTGGTTCCCACCTTATCGTACTCTAAAGTTCAAAACAGTTCATTCAATTCACCCTCGTCTAACTAAAGGAGCAACGCCATCATAAATCGTAGTGCGAAGTAAAAGCCTGTTTCGACTTGTAAGACTCTGTGACACAGCCTACATAAGGGCGCAAAAGGTACGCCGACAAAAAGGCAAACAGACAAAGAAGCGAAGAGACAGAGCTTATTTTTGACATTTAGCTTTAGCTCTTGTCTCTGCGCAGTTTCGTCTGCGCCCGTTTTTCTTGGATGGGTTTTTGTCTTTGCCCTTGTTGTCTGCGCTTTATAGTCGGGTTTCGCAAGACGCAGTGGATATTAAACGAACTGTTTTGAATATTCGCTACAAATTTGAAAAATTTAGTTGCATTGGCACAAGCCAGCTTAACTAAGTAGATACCCGTTGCCGGATTTTGCATGGAAGCGTTTTTTAATCATTGTCAACGTCCATGTTCGTGTCGTACAAAATCGTATTATTCTACCTTACATATGAATGAGATTACTTGTTGTTGCAGTTGTCTTTTGACAGTTTGTGTATTGCTATTGCGCAGCTATTTGTAGTGCTTATTAAACGGTACTTCGTTTATCTGGCGTTTCGTAATTTTTGTACAGAGTAACTTTAGTCATGCACTCATTTTTATACAAGAACCAGTGAAATTTGAGTTGAGACTGGTTGTTCTTAAATTTTCAAGACTTTTCAGCTTCATGTAGTAGTTTATTAAAAAAAAAAGTAGTACAAATTCATTTGGGCTTGATTAGCCTAAAAGTTTACTTTGCGTTATACGATTATGGAAAGAACGCTACTGTCCACTGGCTGTGATCGCTATCACTTGATTACTTTGTTATGATACGACACTGTATCACAGAAGTGAATTTTCTTGCTTTTTAAAATTGACCCCTGTTCTTAATTATTTTTTTCATGCCAAGGATTTTTAATTAATTCTTAAATCTCAATTATTTGCCGCAAACTGAGCACAGTATAACAATAAACAAATAGGCTGAGATAGTTTATTAAAAATTTCTGATTCAGGACTGAAGGGACTCGGGAGAAATCTTCGAGTCAAAACAGCGTAATGCAAAATTGCTAACTGCATGCAAGTTTTTTGCTTCATCTGTTTAACTGTGCTGGTATCATAGGCCTAGCCAGGATTTTTGATTGGGGGGGGGGGCAAAACTCAAATTACATGCAATGACGTCATCAAAAACTTCGAAAGAAGAATTTTTGTGGGAGCAAAGATATCGTAGAATGGAGGATCAGAAGCCGTGGCCTGGTGTTGGCACGTAACTAGGAACTCGTTCAAGGAAAGGGCTTAAACCCATACTTAAGATGCGAAAATGTCTAAATTGGGAGACCTGTGTTGAGTAAAGAAGTGTACTATAATTCAAACGTATCACAGATAGGGGTCTGCCGCCGGAGGCTATGGGGGTTTGGGGGCTTCGCCCCAGCCGCTGGGCGATTTTTCGTAATTTTTTGGAAAAAAAAAGCTATTTTAATATCATTAGATCACATTTCGCACGTATTCAGAGCCATTTGAAAGTACTAGATGTTTAACATTCAAAAGACAATTATTGAAGAAATTAAATTGTTCAATATTATTTTTCTTTTACAATTTCAGTTCAAGACACGTTTAAAATCTTGCATTTTGGGGTTAAATTTTGCAAGTGATTTGGCCCAGGTAGGGGGAAAGTAAAGTGCATTGCCTCCTGCAATATTTTAGCAGTAAATAACAATCCACTCGAATATTTTCCTCAGAGATTATTGTTTTGTGATGAAAACAACCAGTTGTAGGGGTACATATACGGCCAGGGGCCCAGGCCCTCTCAATTCAAAAATTTGTTCAGTAAGCATTCTCCTTACTGTTGCTGATTTTTCTCATAAGTATTTCGTTGCATAAAAACTGGCGAGGTGGAGGTTAATTGTTATTAAAAAATGTACAACAGATAGTTACGCCTACAAACCATGTTATTGCCCGGGCCGGTTTACATCGAGTTGGGCCCCTGGCGCTTTGGGATTTTTGCAATATTTTCCTACCAATTACAGGTGAAGACCAAAAAAAAGTCTTACCATTTGCGCGCAGGGCCCCCTGGCACTGTGCCATACGTTATGTCTGTTCCTGGTTATTGCATTACGTTCATAAAAAGGTTAGATGAGGGACTCACTTAGCAACTTTTAGGATAAAAACCCTTAATTTCAGTCGGGTTATATGCGTTTAAATATGTTGGCAAACATTAAATTGAAAGGGCCCTGGCCCCTGGAACAATATTATTGTTGGGGGCCTATTTAAATTGGTTGGCAAAAATTAAATTGAGGGGGGTCCGGGCCCCCTGGATCAATATTTATGTTGGCGGACCATTTAAATTGATTAGCAAAAATGAAAATGTGGGAAAACGGGCCCCCTGGATCAATATTATTGTTAATTACTGCTGTACGCGTTTGCTGTTGTATGCGAAGATGCCCAAAAAAAAAGTGAAACTAAAGAAACAATAGTCTTTTTTGTGACATTTTTATCATTGGTAGTATTTCAATTGGGGGGGGCCCTGGGCCCCCCCGGCTACGCCTATGGCTGGTATTTTGTTGCGTAGAAGCTATATTTAGTGACTATTGTTTAACAAAGAGATAGAACCTCAGCGATGAGTTAGTCAATGAAACTCATGAGAGAAGTGGTTATTTTCATGCCACTCGAACAAGGTAACCCTTACAACGCACAAGTCGGATCAGGACGTCTACGCGAGAGGGTTGATTCGGCCACGTTGGTAGAATTACGAGTTTCGCGTCGAAACTTTGTCGGGCTTATGGTTGCGCTTTAAACCGCTTGCGTAAAACCATCGCGTTAAAAAATTGCAATCTCATACTGGCGGCAACTGCTCTGTTAAGATGGTCGCGAGGTAAACTTAGGATGCCTCTTACGACGTGTTAGGTTAGCGGCTCTTCAATGCTTTGCCTCGGAGAAGCGCGGGTAGGTGTAGCTTTCTTGCTTTTAAAGTAAAGCCTATCTTTTCCACAAGCTGAGTATCAAAAAATGTTATCACTATTTTTGCTTTACTACGCCGAAGCGTGTAACGAGTTTGCGGAGCCCATCTCCGCGTCATTGCGCCCAGTCAACACAACTTTTCTCTCCGAGAAATGTCGCAGTTGCTAACCGTTAGCAACTCTGTTTCCGATTGACCGGCCCAAGATTCGAACCTTCCGCTCCAAAAACAAACGCGTTATCGCTACGCATCGTTAATGCGAATTTCTGGTTTTATGGAAGCTTTAATTCAATTTTATTGCAATTGCAGTAATTGTAATTGTAATTACATTTTATTCACCAAGTTGCCTTGGCCAGGAGACAGCGAAGGGACCTTTCGGTCTTCGAGTCAAGCTGCCACCTGCCCATCTGTCTACCACACACGATGGAGGCTTCACACTGTCCCTTTAATTGCTGAACGTCAAGCAGGGAAGCTGTGAATACCAATTTTTATAGTCTTTGGTTTGACTCGACCGGGAATCGAACCCGTGTCTACCGCTTCAGTAGCAGACGCTCTAACCACTCGACCACTGATCGGTTGTTAAATTGTTGCAATAGGCCCCGCTAATTATGACCACGGATAATATGACGCAGCCGCTTATTACAACCAATTTGGTACGATCCGGAATTTCTCCAGTTAAAATTCTCCGTTGAATATGACCAAATTTCGGATAATATGACCTACATTTTCTCCGTCTCTCTTGTTACAGTAGCCTATAGTTTTTTTCCAGCCACTCACTTACAGTCCGGTAGAAATAGCTTTTACCCGAAAAAAATTTATAATAAGCTGAAAATTGGCACGATGACTCAGGACCATGTCCTGAGCCACCAAAACAAAATCCCCATGTTTTGGACGTTGGACTTCCCCCTTTTTCGGCCTTTAAAATCTGCCAACTAGTGTCAAAGAGCCTTTACTATCCAACAGCCAATCGAAAAGTTTTAGAAGAGCCAAGTTTTGAATAATAGTTGGTTTTCAAGTGCAGGTATAAACAAAATTACTGTAAAATTGATGACGTCATTGTTGGTGACGTCATTGCCAAAGTTTTTAAAAAAATGACGTATTGATGGCTTAAATTGTAAATGAGAGTTAAGTTTTTGGTCCCAAATAAAAAATACTTAAATCATTTTTGATGACGTTATCTGTTACGAATTTCGACTGTAAATTTGAAAGAGTGTTTGACCAAACGTATCTTTGCCAACTTTTTTTTTCATTAGCTTTAACCTTGGGAGTATTATTTAGTGAATTCAGTGGATTAAAGGTCAAAAACTGTGTTGTCATTAAAACTCTGGGGTAGTAATCAAGCAGATAAAATTTAGACCACCCAATAGGCAGGGTGGCAATAACGAATTACTATAGTAACGAATTACTTTTTTAGCAATTTTTACAGTAATGGCACTACTTCTTCATACAAGTTACTTTTGTGGTAATTTTATTACTTTTTAGAGGTGTCAAAATTACAAATTACTTTGTAAATGTTACCATTCAGTAGAAACGCTTGACTGCCTGCTTATTTTACACCTCCGACCAATCAAAAAAGTCCTTTCTGTTGAGAATCACGCAGGGTTGTGCCATAGGCCATATGTCTTTGCGTGCTAGAATGGTTTATACATGCTGTGCTAGTTTCGTCTAAGAAAATTGATCATTGATAGAGCTCATAGGGACAGAGTTGTAAGTCAAGCCGGTTTTTTTGGGCCTAAAGTTAACAAAAATTTCGGGCCTGAGACGTGCTTTTTGTCTTAAGTGCACAAAAATATAATTAAAATAGCTTGGCAACATTGCTAAATTTTTCATACCTAACTTTAACTTTCGTTTTTTTTCGGGCATAATATGGGCTTTAAATTAGTTTTCGGGTTCGTGCCTGAACTAACCGGCCCGTTTACAACTCTGCATAGGGATGCAACAAAAGCGCAAAAACAATTGAAAATATATTGTCAAGTTTTTTAATTCCGCTGATTTTAAGGAGGAGACTTCCGTGGCGGTATTTCGTTATCTGTTTGCTTACTTATAAACATGCCCAGGCTTTTCTTACGAAAGTTTTGATTGACAAACATCGATCTTAATAATCTACGGTATTTTGAGTTATTATTATCTACCTTCGTATAATATCAAATTTCGATGTTGTGCAAAAACCGAAGATAGGTATTGCAATCATAGGCGTAGCCAGGGGGGGGCCCAGGGGGCCCGGGCCCCCCCAATCAAAATACCACTAACGACAAAAAGTTATGACAACATAGCCTGGCGATGTTTAGTTGCAGTTATTTTTCAGTAATTACGCACATAACAGTAATTAACAATAATATTAATGACAACAAGTGAGTCCCGGGGCCCCCAACTAACAACCAGGGGGCCCTTACTAACAACTAGGGGGCCCTGAAATCCTTAACCGACAACCAGGGGGTCCGGGACCCCTAACTGACAACCAGGGGGCCCATAACTGACGACCAGGGGCCCCAGGGTCCCTAACTAACAACCAAGGGACCCTTAACCAACAACCAGGGGGCCCCTTAACTGACAACCAGGGGGGCCCAGGCCCCTAACCGACAACCAGGGGGCCCCTAAACGACAACCAGGGAGCCCTAGGGCTCCTAACCAACAACCAGGGGGCCCCGAAGTGCCTAACTGACGACCAGGGGGCCCCGGGGCCCCTAACTCACAACCAGGGAGCCCCAGGGCCCCTAACTAACAACCAGGGAGCCCCTAACCAACAACCAGGGGGCCAGGAGTCCCCTAACCGACAACACGGGGCCCCGGGGCCCTCCTAACTGACGACCAGGGAGCCCCAGGGCCCCTAATTAACAACCAGGGGGCCTGGGCTCCTAACCGACAAGCAAGGGGCTACAGGGCCTCTAACTGGCAACCAGGCAGCCCAAGGGCCCCTGACTGACGACCAAGGTTCCCGGGCCAGCGGCCCCTTAATGCAAATTTTTAACAATTTATATGCAAAACCTGTGAGAAATCTAAGAGTTTTGACCTAAAAGTTGCCACTCCAGGCCCTCGTTTAACGTTATTATGAACTTAATTATTTACAGCTAAAGTATTGCAGGAGGCAATGTTCGTTACTTCCCCCTATAGACCAATCACTTACAATTAAAATTTTACACCATAATGCAAGATTCTAAGCGTGTTTTGGGATTTAATTGCAAAAAGAGGATTGAACAACTAAATTTTTTTGATTGGCTTTGAAATGTTAAAAATCTAGTTCTTTGAAATGGCTCTGAACTCGTGCGAAATGTGATCCAATGGGATTTAAATAGTTTTTTTTTTTCCAAAAACTTACAAAAATCGCCCAGCAGCTGGGGGCTTTGCCCCCAGACCCCCATAGCCATCGGCGGCTGGGGGCTCTGCCCCCAGACCCCCCTCTGTGATACGTTTGAGTACACTAGCTTACTCAACACGTCTTCCAAGTTAGACTGTTACACTTTTCAACAATTAGTTTTCGCCCTCTCCCTTTACCAAAATCCTGGCAAAGTGCCATCATGCTACGGCTTCAGATCTTCCATTCTACGATATCTTTGCCCCACAAAAAATTACTTTTTCGAAAACTTCTGATGACGTCATTGCGTGTGATTTGTGGTTTGGGCCCCCCCAATCAAAAATCCTGGCTACGCCTATGATTGCAATACCCATAGATGAGCACAAGTCCGTTAACCGTTAATCCGTTAATAACGAAGCTAACTTTTTCATTAACTCGTTAATCCGTTAAAAAGTTTTTTCATGTTAACGGACTAAATTAACTTCCGTTAAGTTCTATTAACTTCCGTCAAGGTTTTTATGGTTAATATCTAGCACAATTTATTCATTGTATGATCGTACCGTTACAAACCAGTTTGCACAGGTAACACTTGTTGCGCATTAGCACGAGTTATACAGAAGAAAGCGAAGAAAGGAGCTCTTTTTTGTGGCAAGTTATAAGCTGCAGCCTCACGGGTCTATTAATTATCGCTGTTCACAATTTCCAAAGATTTTCCGATCGTAACTTCTTTAGTGCATTTGAACGTATTTTTATCTTGAAATTAGATTAGACTGTAAAATGTAACTTCCAAAACACAAAAAGATCACCATAGCAATAAATATTTCCTTACAATCAGGTCACCAGCGTCAATACGTGTTCTAGAAGCGAGTGAATGAAAAGAAATGTGAATTACACGCAAAATGTTAACGAATTAACGGACTTCATTTACTTCCGTTAATTAAAGCTGAAAATAACGGATTAACTTTAACGGAGGTGTGAAGTTTGTTAACGGACTAGAGGTTAACGAAGCTAACGTTTTGCATTAACTTGCACACCTATGGCAATACCCTATTCATTCATACGCCAATGAGTAAAATTTTTCTCGTAGCTACTACATCAATACAAAAAAGGACAGTATTTTGTCCAAAACAGTTAATAGTTTCAAACATTTGTGCAAAATAAATTTTTAGGGCAAAAGTTGAAAACAACGGACTCTTTCCAAAGAATATCAAAGAAAAAAATAAAGCAAAATGAACGCAGGTAAATTTGCAAAAAGCAAATAAAATCACCACCACCTCTATATAAACTTTTATGATAGTTTTAGTAACTAAAGAGAGGTGATACCTGTAGGCTGGACCAAATTTATATTGCCCCAGACCCTCTACCACATTTTCTGCCAACAAAATTTGTTGACCAAAATAAAAAAGTTTTCCACCGCTTAAGAGTTGCATTTTTCGTCGAAACTAGAGCTAAAACAACCTAAACAAATTTTTCGCCGCCCAGGAGTCACAATATTGCTTCAGGCACAGTGCCATCATCGACTCTTTATTAGTAGACCAGATTCAAACGCGCGGAAAAACAGAGAAGAGCATTAAAGAAAAAGTTTGCTCCTTGTCGCGAGTTTTTTTGCGGTCACGCGTATTCGACTGATTTGATTGGACATATTCGTAGAACGAGTGAACCGTGAAGAAAAAAGTCACGCTGATTGGACAAAACGGCATATTCTAGAACAAATGAACCATGAGGAAAAAAAACAACAAGCTGTTAGTTTCCAGTTTGTATGGCGCCATTTTGCCACACGGTAAACTCGGCTTCGCCGGTAATACCTTTGAAGATAATAGATTGAAAAATACTACCGGAATGTGATAAATCAAAAATCTTTCATTATACTCGCTGTATTATGCCGAGGCGTGTAACGAGTTGGCGGGGCCCATCTCTACGTCATTGCGCCCGGGAAGCACAGCTTTTTTGAAGAAACGTCGCAGCGGTGGCGAGCCGTTGGCAGCACTGTGTCTGATTTGACCGGCCCGAGATTTGAACCTCCGACTTCCCGCTCCAGAGACAAACGCATTACCGCTCGACCAGCAAATGGATCAATCAAAAAGTATTTGTTTGGTTTTTTATCTTGATAGTACTTTCATGTGAGAATTACCTCAAGCGTGTTATTTAGATTATTAGCGTATATGTAGAGACTTATCTGAAATTATTTATCAAAACCTGAGGAAGTGAAATAAATTTGGAGTTAATTACAGCATTAAATTTTTATTACTCAATTTTGCTTCTTGAATCATAACGTAAGCGTGATCTGGCTGCAGCGCACCAGGAGTCACAGTAGCCTGCTTGTTATGATATAACCTTGACCGTAGAAACAAAAGGCCCGAAATTCGGAACCCGCTTAGTTTTAAAACAATTCTGTACTCCTCAGACCATGGGATCGATGCTCAGACGTAATACTCAGAGGTGAAGTCCTTGAGGACGTCCTTGGCCTCGAGGACGTTCTGGAGGACACATTTTGAAGTCCTTGGCCTTGGCCTCGAAGCCTCAAGTCCTCGAAAATTGCCCTGTCCTCGGCTCGAGTACAGCACTATTTTTTGAACTGTTGAAATCTTGTTGGAAAACGCCAGAAACCTCGCGGAAAATTTGCAAAGACCTTTTTTAGTTTTCCTCAACTGGAGAAAACCTGAAAAAAAATTTTGAAGACTTTTTTCGCTAGAAAAATTTTTTTAAAAACCTTTTTTTTTGAGATCGCCTGAAAAAAATTTTTAAAGACTTTTTTTGGAGAACACTTGCGCCTGTGTCCTTGGTCCTTGGCCTCGAGAGGGTCTGTCCTTGGCCTCGGATTTTTTTTTCCGTCCTTGGCTTTGGCCTCGAGCCTTGTGTCCTCGACTCCACCTCTGGTAATACTGATACTTGGATCACGGATGAAATCTAGTTTTTTTGTTTTGTTTAGCACCATTAGAAATAATGATGTAGACCTTTGTTATCTTGGCTGAATTTTTCATTCAAAGTGATTTGTAACGACAAATTACTGATTACTTTTTCCGACAAGTAACGCATACGGTAATTTTATTACTTTTTTACAGTAATTTTTCTTGACATAGTGTCATTACTTTTATTCAGTTATTTGCGCACCATTGCCAATAAGGGATTAAAAAATAAAATAATGCATTTTGCAGTTTAATCAAGAAAGCCCTTGAATGTTTATCGAAAAGGTCCCAAGAGCAGTTAAAGTTAGTCTGCAATTTTAGTTTAACATGCAAGCATGAGGAGCGATAAATAAAAATTATTAAGGTGGCAAATTGTCAAATATTAGCGTGGTTATTTTAGATTAGGATAATAACTTAATATTGTCAGACGTTGCAATAATAACGCAAATACGCAAGTAATGCCTGATTCCCTGACAACAATATTGTCGGACATTATTTTGCGTATAATAATATTGTCAGACATTGCAAAGCGGTAGAAATTTGGTTCGTTTCGGATATATTATTGTGCTCGGCACATATTCGTATCAATTTACAAATAATTACACTTGTTATTATTTTTTAGAATGATTGCGTACAAGAGGATGAGGCAAGAACTCGGCCAAGGACTCGAAAATGCCTTAGAAACACAAATGATGATGATGCTTATATTCCCTAAGTGTTGCAATGTTTCGTTTGGTCAAGCACTCTTTTTCAAATTTACGATCAAAACTCTTGACAGACGACGTCATCGAAAACGTTTGTGACGTCATCACTTTGATTTAAGCAATTTTTGGTTTGGAGCCAAAAAGCTAACTCTCATTCACAATTTGAGTCATCAATACAGAATACGTCATTTTTCCAAAACAAAAATTTGGAAATGAAGACTCCAACAATGACGTCATCAATTTTACAGTAATTTTGTTTATACCTGCACTTGAAAACCAATTACTCTTCAAAGTTTGGCTCTTCCACAACTTTTGGATTGGCTGTTGAATAGTAAAGGCTCTTTGACACTAGATGGCAGACTTTAAAGGCCGAAAAAGGGGGAAGGCCCACGTCCAAAACATGGGGATTTTGTTTTGGTGGCTCAGGACATGGTCCTGAGTCATCGTGCCAAATTTCAGCTTATTATAAATTTATTCCGGGTTTCAATGTATTTTGTCGTATTTCTACCGGAGTATTATAACTTCGCCTTTTCAACATGCCTGTTTTCTGTGCGCACACATTCCGCGTGTGCGCTATAGTGTGTACGTTCTGTATCGGGTCTTAATGACGAAACAGTCACATAATATAGCTATGACGTAGTTTGTTTTACTGCCTACGTCACACTGTTACTTCGGTTAAACGATGAATTTGACGGTATTTGGACCTCTTGTGGCTTACGGCGTCGATTCAGGCGCGGTTAGGGCGACTTCGGTTTTTATGACCATTCGGATATAATGACCAAAATGGTCTGGTCCCAAAGTGGTCATGTTAAGCGGCGCCTACTGTATTGGCATTAGCAAGAAAACATCTGAAATGCAACGTACCTCCGGTAGCTACTTAAGATACCTTTGCATGGTACGCCGTTTGGTTTGTATTAGTGGTAGTAGTAGTAGTAGTTTATTAGTAACAAAGATTTAACTTACAAGTCAGAGGTCACATTCGAAACATAAGGAGCACCGAATAACCGTAAGGTTTCCTATTCTAGATGCTTCTTGTTAATATGCACAATAGCCTACATTATCAAACAAAGACATAAAATGATGAAGTACAACGAATAGTACAAACAAGGTTGTTGGTAGCGAAGCTCCCACGAGCTTAAATGCGTACGGGTACTGTGGTCAGTAACCTCTCAGTAAAGTCTCTTTAAACTGCTTTTTAAAAGAATTGAAGGGTTTATTTTTTAAATTTTCACTAATTTCTTTCCATAGTTTAGCACCTCTAAATTCAATTTTTCAGTATTCTGTCCAGCAGATTTCGAGACTCGAAGTAAAAAGTAATTATTAGATCTGCTTGGTTATCTAGTTGCATAATCATAAAATTCATCAATTGTTGTGAAGTTATAATTACATAATTTTGGTAGCTTGTTCTTAAAAAGGTTATGCATACATTTAGCAAGCTCCAATTTATAAACGTCGTGTAGTTTCAGAAAGCCTAGTTTCTTATACAGTTGACTTGCATGAAAAATTTTTTTGCTCCAAGTCATAGTACGTATGATATTGTTTAATTTGATTTCAATCTCACGAAGTTGGTTTTGGGCGGATGTCCCCAAGCGGTAATGCCATAAGTTGCACGGCTATAAACAAAACTATAACAAAGCATAACTAGAGCATGGGCATTCACAAAGTCACGTAAATGATACAACATATTGCAACATCTGGCCAATTGAAGCGAAAGTTTTTGAATTTAAGCCGACCAATTCGATTTATCATCAAACCACACACCCAAATATTTAATTGATTCGCTTCTAGAAATTTCTTTTTGATTTATATGCAACGAAAACTTTGAGCTTATCGGCCCGTGCAGTCGTTTATTGAAAAGTAAGTACGTTGTTTTAGAATAGTTTAATGTCAATTTGTTTTGATTTAACCATTGAGCGATATACCGCTTGCGTATTGACTTTGCTTTCCAGTCTTGAAAATTTTGCATCAGAGAGGGACAGTAGCGTAGCCTATCATCCGCAAATAAGATAGTCGAAAGTTGTGACTGCTGGGGTTAGTCATTTTCATAAAGTAAAAACAAAAGTGGTCCTAATAACGACCCTTAAGGAACACCGCAATCAATTAATTGTTTTCTTGATTTAGAATCACCGATTTTTGTATATTGATAGTGATTGGTCAGATAGCCATCCATAAGATTTAGTGCACTTCCTCGAAATCCAAACATTTTTCAAGTTTTTGCAATAAAATTGAATGATTTACCGTGTCAAAAGCCTTGCTTAAATCTAAAAAGACACAGCAAGTGTACAAATTCTGATTAATATTGTTAAGAATTTCATTATATATCTTATTGATTGCAAAGTTTGAGGAGGAATTTTTTCTGAAGCCAAGTTGACAATCGCTAAATAAATCACATCTAACTAAATAAGAATAAATTCGGGAATACAAGAGTTTTTCAAAGATTTTGTTAAATTGGGAGAGAAGTGATATTGGAAGGTAATTTGTGGTTTTGTCTTGCTCACCTTTTTTGAAAATAGGACTCGAATGAGAGAACTAGGGTAGCTCACTATAGGTATGGAGCTTTTTCAGCCTCTGTTTGTATTGAGGCCCAAGTGGAATTGGTGTGGCACAGTTCCCTCCCCACTTAAACGTTATTGGATATTAAACAAGGATGGCAGTACCGGTACGACCTGCCTCAATTTTTGCTTAGAAGTACTGTACGCCTTTTTGGTAATCCTACGGGTACGGTACGTTGGTACGGTACGCTTCAAAAATTGAACTGTAGTAAGGTACGCTAGTACGTAACAGTTTAAGGTGCGAGGTACGTAGTACGCAAATTCTGAACGTACCGCGAAGCCATCCTTGGTATTAAACAGAACTACCGGTCTGTTTTTCTTGTTACAGTATAAGATGCGGTGACCTTAAGTTGTAAAACTTTTCTAAGAAGCAAAATACTGGCACGGATTAAAAAAACTGAAATCTTCTCTACCCTATACCCTCAAGGTGATTAAAATGATGCTAAAATGCCAGGAATCAAAAACCTTTTCGTTCCTATATGCTTCATTTCAATCTAATAACGTTGATTTTAAAGTTTTTTTTTACAATTTTTTTTCATTGGGCCATGGTCCAAAGAAATGAGGCATGGTTTAATGGGCCCCCCGTCTGCGCTACTTTATTTTAATGTAGCTTTATTGAAACGGTAGACGAGGGTTTGATTCCTGGTTTGGTCAAACCACAAAGCTATCAAAATTGGTGCAGTATTTAGAGCTTCCTTGCTTGACATTCAGCAAAAAGGACAGTAGCCTAGGCTATAAAGCTTCCACCGTATATGAAAGACAGGAGGCTATTTGACTAGAAAATCGAAAGGTTTCTTTTACTGTCTCATGAACAAGACAACGTGGAGTTGGTGATTAAAATGCAATATTACATTCAGGGCTTGGGAGCCGTAGCACCGCAGCCAAACGTTTTTGCGGAGCATTTAACAGGTCTTGCTGTGGAGCTGGAGCCGGAGCCGCAAAAAATCTTCAAGCTCCACCTCCCATTTTGCTGAAACGAAAAACCTTGCTAAAGCTTGGCAAATGCATATCGTAAACATTGGAATTTGTGAAGGTGTGAAGAGCCATAGGTGTGAAAAACAAGAGCTTTGAAGCCTTGCCTGCTTTCTATGTTTACATTTGGGCATAGCAAAGCAAGTAATTTAATTAGATTAGAAAAACGTTTTGAATTAACTTTGCAATAGTTAACTTTATAATGAAGTACGATTGTAAGACGGGATGTCGTTGTGAACTTAAATTAGTTCTGCCTATTTACTTTTGGAATAATTCAACTTGTTTTTAATCAAATACTCAACATCTAGAAAAAAAGTAATGTGACATAACGCAGAAAAGCATAGCGTATTCTCTGCTCTGAGTGTTATTATTATTGAACACTCTGTGAAGTTCAATTCAGATCAAGTCTCTTTTATACGCATTTTAAATATTTTTGTTAATCATTGTTTCATTGGGGTTTAAGCTAGTTTTCATTGGGTTTGTGATTGTGATGCAAAATCATCAGTCTATGATTCAATAGCGCATTAATATCTTGCTTGTGGTAAATGGATAAAAAATCACGAGGTTTGGAATAAAAAAGGATTTGTAAGCGTTATTTAAAATAAAATTCATGTTAATTTGCAAGAAAAAGTAGTGAAATAGCAGAATGACTACCGAGGTGCAGCGACCATTGATTGCTGCAAAAATCACTGGGCCGGGACCGGCGCGTTACACGCTTCCCCCAACGATTGGATTCATCGGCCATGACTACACTCGGTTCAAGTACCCGGCTTATTGGTTTGGAATGAAGCTACCATCTTCATTATTTGACGGAAGGAAACACAGCCCAGGACCAATTTATTTTGTTGAGCCGCAGTATACTCGCTTTGGAAAAGACGGAACGCCAAAATGGACGATGCTGGCGCGGCCTCATGACCCGGAGCTTTTCAAAACCCCAGGACCTGGAACTTATAATAACGAATTATGTGAACCCCAAGGAGAAAAAACAGCTCCCAAATATTCCCTCTATTCCAGAACTAGATATAGGCGATGTGATTCAAATCCTGCCCCAAATGCCTACACTCTTCCTTCTATGCTCGGCTGTGACGTCATTGGCAAAGAGTCTCTGCCTTGTTGGTCTATGACCAGTCGACCTGATACCGGACGATTTGATGAGGACCTTGCTAAAGCCCCAGGAGCAGCCACCTATAGAATTGTAGATTCTAACGTTTACAAATACCAAGCACCTATCTACTCTATGTTAGCCCGAAATTTTTTGCCAGGAGACAAAACCCAAAAGCCTGGTCCAGGAGCCCATTACCCAGAGCATGTCAGGGTCAATCGACCACAGTCCCCCATTTGGTCAATGGGAATTCGTCATTCAGAATTCATTACTCCGCTAATCACAGAAGCAGAGGTCGAAGATTTTTGGTAACACGAATTCATGCAGTGGTGTGGAAGCAAATCGTGCTTTTGTGGTTTTTGGTTGAATTGAATATTGCATATTTATTAATGTTTTTTCTAGCCAAAGTTTCGTTGATCGTATGCAAGCTATTTTTCGGAATATTAAGCTTGAATTTCTTGAAATCAAAATAAGAATGCTCATTGACATTTTGTCCTTACCTGCAAAATTTGCTACAGATAATCCATTTCAGGCCGTAATCAGGGGCTGGCTCCAAGTTAAAAAAATAAACTTAGTGGCTTTGCAAAAGTAGATAGCAGATCGGTGCTGCAATACCGCCAAACATGTACCTCTCTGCAAAAGTGAGCTTACCGATACTTTTTTGGGGAAGGGAGGGAGGTTATTTTGTGGTTCGATTCGCAGTCAATGGCTTTGCGGCAAGAGTTGATTTACACCAAAAACTGTTTCCATCCCGCATTATTTTTGGCCGGTAGGCCTACATGAATGGTCTTGACGAAATATTATATTCATCTTTGCAGAAGCATGTGCGTATATTCTTAATTTCATTACTGTTCCGACCAAAATTCCTGGCAGTTTATAAACTTATGAAGCGTGATTGGAAACAAATGGGAAAAATTCAGCAACAAACAGTAGGCTATAGTATAAATAACAAGAATTTTTTAATATTTTTATCCTTTTCATTTCAAGTCAAGTACAGTGAAAAAAATTTGAATTTTTTTCCTTTATTTTGCAACGATGTTGTCAACGCGTACCTATGAAATTAAAAAAGAGAAGTTGCGCGGCGGAAGGGTTGTTTATGAATCGACGCCGCTCCGAAACAGAAAGCTACACTGAATCCGCACTAAACTGAAATACCATATTTGTACAAAACGCATGGTAATATTTGGGCCAAAAAAAGCTGCAAAAGTCATTCCATCGGAATCACGATGGCTGCATAGATCAATTTGGAATGGAAGGTATTTTTTAACGAAAAAAAAAATCATACCAAGACCAAACACATCTTGTACAAGATGTTTTTCTTTTCTGTTTTGTTATTTTTTAGCCCAAATTTAACCAAAATTTTTACACCTTAATTCCAAACTCGGCTTGGTTGACCACCCATAAATATTTTCATGTGTTTGTTTGTCTTTTGAAGTGCTGCAGTTAATCACTCCAGTTTAGCCGAATTACCAACACCATCTTTTTCTTCCTTCGATTTTCGATTCAGAAAATCTACAATGGCAGCTTTTAAATATTTATCTGGGGGTCCATAGGTAGGCTCGGTTTGAATCCCGTGCCCGGGAGTTCGTAAAAACTGGGGTCGGTATGGTTCATCAGAAGTGACGTCATCAAAATCAACTACGTCATCGATGTCGATAGAATTAGATCCTCGGCGTTTTTCTTTCGTTCTTCTATTTTGAAACCAAGTTTTAATTTGGCATTCCGTTAAATTCTAAAATAAAACAAAAATGAAAAATATGTATCATCTACAAATTTTACAGTAAAAGTGCATAGGCTACTAACGGCAGGAGATGGAAAATTAAAATTATTCAAAAAGTGAGATAGCCTATTACTCTCAAACCACCTCTGCGAATGTAGGGTACTTTTCATCTGATTTTGGAAAAACAGTAACCTCAAGTTTATTGTAACGCATAAAGTTTACCGTAACCCATAACTGTGACAACCTCGCGGTTGTATGTATCCACAGAGGCTATACCCTGAGTAAATCTGCATTTTTGCAGTGTGACAAACAAAACATCACGATTTACTGCAGCCTAAAGAATACAAACTACAAATAATATTTGAATGGAAGTGACTATTTCACCAAAAACTTAAATGAGAGAGAATGCCACAAAACTGAAGAATATTAATCCGCGCATTTTTTCATTTACTTTTTTGAAGGGTTAGGATTAGGTTTTCGATCGAGTTTGGGTTAGAGTTAGGTTTGGGTTAGTTTTAGAGTCAAGATCAGGATTGGATCCATTCATTTTGTTTTTAGTTTTTAAAATCAAATTCAAATTCATTGACTGCAAAAAACAAATTCAAATTCAATTTTATTAGCTTTGAAAAAACTTAATTCAAATTCCTTGACTTTGCAAAGTCGAATTTAAATTCATTAATAACTCGTGAGCAGTTTCAAATTCAGTCCAACGCTAATTTATTCACAGCTGCACAATAAACTAACAACTCAAGTTACTTGAATCTTCAGACAATTACTGGTGTATTGATCTAATTCTGAGTCTTTTTGACCAGTTTTTAAATCGCTACTTTCACAGTGTAAGTTTTGATCTGAGAAAATCAAATGCATCCAATCTTAATTCAGACATTCAAATTCATTGATTTTGCAAAAGTCGAATTTAAATTCAAATTCATCAATAAGTTATGAGTGCGGATTCAAATTCATAATCAATCAAATTCATAATCAATCCAACCCAAGTCAGGATTAAAGTTTGGGTTAGATTATTAGGGTCAGAATAAATGAAAAACTTGATAAAATTGTCTGGTTAGTAGTCTCTTTTTGTTTAAATTCAAGTGGCTATGTAGTTAAATCCAATACATTTACGTGTTTTTTAATTCTGCGGCATGCCACTTCTGGGCAGAAAAGCAAACTATGGACCAACTCAGTGGCGGATCCAGGGGGTACAATGGGTTTCTACCCTCCTTGCTCAAACCGAAGAAATATAAGAAAAACTTGTAACAGATAAAATCCATTACAATAACTGGAGCAAGATCCATTTCTGGTCCAGACTTAATAGTGAAATTTTAAAATTTCAGCAATTTAGTTCTTTTAAATGGCTACAAAAATGTGTGAAATGTGTTCCAAATGGCATTAAAATGGCTTATTTTGCCAAAAAAATCACAAAAATTGCCCTGCGGTCCCAGTCCCCTATGGAGGCACAGTCCCAGACCCCTATGGCCTCCGGCGGCTGGGGGCTACGCTATGTGTTACGCTTAACTTAAGTTGTACGACTTGCATCACTTGCTTAGTGCCCCATGCATAAGTAACACATTTTTGAATACGAAGATTTTAGCTTTTGGTTTAAGCCACCTCCCCTTAGCAAAATCCTGGTTACGCGTTAAGGTTGCACCTAAAACTATTAAGCTAAAAAGGGAAATCGAACAAAAACGTTTGCGAAAACATATTTTGAGCGGACCCCATGCAAAAACTTCTGGATCCGCCCCTTCAATTCATCATTCAAACACCAACAGCCGAAAGGATCAGAAATAAAGTGATAGTTGGGCGGACACGAACGGACACTAACCTGGTAGATGCTTGAGTTGAGACACAGTATAGTTCATGACAGCGACCCACAAAAAAAAAAGAGAAGTCCCACTCTTTGCAAGCAAACGTAACAATATTTTTCATTCAATCATACGCATAAATCAGTAATACACAGCGCGTCCATGATTGTCTGTTAACCGCATCGGCACAAGTCTCTGTCCGACGAGGGTTTAGTTTGGAAGTCTTCTGCCAGACTGGGGCACCAAAACTTTTTAGATCAAATGAGTTATTTTATTATTTTACTACGAGTTCAAAAGAACGCATAGTTCGAGAAACGAAACGGCAGCCAAGAACCTTTCAGCTGCAAACCCATCGCTCTGTCAACTGAGCTACGCGGCTGCCGCAAAGAAAATTACACATGATTTAAAAGTTTCAACAAATTGAAAAGTTTTTGAAGTCTCTCTAACATTTTGTTTACGGTTGTTTTTAAGAAATAGTGTAAAGAAGGAAATAGCTCCCTTGACAACATTATGCTTTTATGGCCGAAAATTTCCTGTAATTAGCAGACGTTAGCGAATTACGACCTGAAAAGAATGCCAAGATGAGTTTGTTTTTTGCGCAATGGAAGTGATAAAGGAAACAAAATGGCGTTATACGGGTTATATTTTAAGAAATTAGTTTATCTAAAGTCACCGTATTTTAACAACTGCAGTAATTAACAATAAATTTTGTGGGTTTGGGGCTGGAAACAATTCAAACTATGCACAGTAAGATTTTAAGCTAATAATATTAGCAGTTTTTTTTTACTAAAAGTTTTTTTGGGTTTATTAATGTTTCAGATTTATCTCAGTTTCTCTTTAACACTCAAACTTGATTTTTTACTTACCTACGATCAAAGTCCTTGTTGTTTCCGACTTTAGTGTAGAGTATGTTTAAATTAACATAATTTAATTTGATTAAAAACAGTAAAGTCTTATTTAAATAATTTGATTAAAAACTGTAAAGTCTTATTTAGAATAATAAAATTTTTAAACGTTTCGTAGCCTACTTGGCTATTTCCATGAAAATTTTACTATTTTAAATAAAGCTTTACTGTTTTTAAATCAAATTAAATAAAACTGCCGTGCAATCTGTAGGCCTACCTGAAATAATTTAAGAATCAATTTAAGTTGGGAATAAGTGAGAAATCAATTTACTGATCCTATTTTTACTTACATCACTGTAAATACACCAAATTTTGTTAGCAACGAACGTATGCTTCAATCTGACCTCGAGCTTATATTTTAATGATAGGCGACGCAAGCCTAACAAACTTTAAAATCTTAATTTTTGTTTGCATAATTTAGGATTTTATATTTTATGATTAAATGAAAGTGGTCGAGATAAAACGTTAACCTCGTAATTTTTTATTCATGCGAATAAACCACGCATACTGCCTCTGTCTACCACAGCAACGCTAAGCTCCCATTGTAAGTTCTGTTTGCAATTTTGTTCATCAAGCTGGACCACCACTGAAGATGAAATGAAATCTTTCACTAATTATACTTGCTGTATTACGTCGAAGGGTTCAACGAGTTGGCGGGCCCATCTTCGCGTCATTGCGCCTATGGACAACACAGCTCCTTTCGAAGAAATGCTGTATCGGTGGCGAGTCTTTGGCAACACTATGTCCGATTTGACGGGTCCGAGACTTGAACTTCAGATCTTCCGCTACAGAGACGAACGGGTTACCGCTCAACCACCTGGCCGATTTACCACTGAAGATAGGACTGATAAATGAGACTACTATACAATAGATTCAATTCTTGCGCTGAAACAAGGTATCGTTTGTATTCGTTTGAATCTGCTTCACAAATCTGTCGAGATAATGGTGTCAAACAAGATAAATACTGAGCAAAAAAAAGAGGTGCTACAACAACTTCCAACAATGACAAAATTTTGGACTTACAATTTTTTTAGCCAATTCGGTTCGTTCGGTGCGAGATAGATAAGATTTTTTTGCAAAAACTTGTTCAAGTTCTAAAATCTGGCTTCCTCTGAAAAGACGTCTTCCAATTCGACAGCGCTTCTCTTTTGAGGGTGCTTTTGATTTTTCTTGCTTCCATTTTTCTGAGAAAACAGTTTGCAAGTGTTGCACAGAATAAAGTGGAAAAGAATTACATAAAGATAATTTGATATTTTATACTAAGTGAGGCAGCATAACCGACTGTAATATACATAAACATTATTCGTAGGGTATTTTAAGTGTGACGTTTGCATTTTGATAAAGGTTAAATAAAATGTAGTACAATAAAAAAACAAAAAACGACCGATTGATCAAGCACATTCTTCTCTGGAGAGGTAGGTCTGAGGTTCAAATCTCGGCCTGGTCAAATCGAACGCAGTATTGCAAACGGCTCGCCACCTCTGCGACATTTTTTCAAAAGAAGCTGTGTTGCCCGGGTGCAACGACGCGCAGATAGGTCCCGCAAACTCGTTACACGCTTCGGCGTAATGCAGCCAGTATAATGAAAGGTTTGATTTGAGCAAAACATACCATCTTACAAAGTTTTAACATTTAGTGCTTACTTTGGCTGCTCTTTGGTTTTGATTTGGTTTTTGCTGTCCTTTCTAATTTATTCACGTCGATCGAAATTCGAGTTTTATGTGGATATGAAATACTTTCTGATTCCACTGAGGAGTTTGTGGCTTTTTCCATTGAATTCATGGCCTCATTACATTGGTACCAATGGCACGCATTGCACGCAACAAATTGTTGCCAATGCGGAGTAGAACGGAATCTTTCATAGCATTTTGTGGGACAAAATTTATATGGAATCATTGAGCCAAAAACATCCGAAACTATTGCTTGACGGAATGAGAAAAATGGGGATTGTGGCTTTCTAAAACTTCCAGTTTGATCATCTTTCCGTTCATTTGTGGGTTTCCTTTGAATTGTGTGACTCTTAGTCAAGTCTTCGGTAGATTCGTCGCTGGTAGAGCTCTTTACTCCTCCTCTATTGCCAAGGATAAAATCAATTGAAAAATTTACTTCCATGGTTTATCAAATTATTTAATTCTTATGCCGTTATAAATCTTTCTAAAACTGCAACAAACAGATTTTGAGCTAGCACCAAAAATGTTCTACGGGCAGTATAATAACGCACTTTTTCTGACCATGAGAGACGTACTTGTTTTGATCGATTTATTTAAAAGAAAAAAAAAAATCCGTCATTGAGTAAAAGCAGTTAGGCCTAATACTGGTATTCAACTTAGAATTCAAAGACCCATTTTTTCCATCATATTATGCTGTATTGTAAACAATCCCACTTTTATGTTTATAAAAACACGAGGCTCATTTTTGCTCAAAAGTTATAAGAAGAAATTAAGAACAATGCCAACTTCGGCACGAAAGAACACGGGCCAAACTTCAACAATCAATTTCGGTTATACAAAGCTTATCGTAACAAAATAACCGGATTTTAGCGATTGTTGCTAATAGAATGTAATGCTTTTCGTTTTGTTTTTGAAGCTTTGAAAGAAATCTAATTGCGTAGTATAGTTCAAAATGCATTTGTACGTATTATATTTAGAAACTGTATCTAGAAACTTCCTTGACCCTTTCTATAAAATAACCTTTGTTAATTGGTTTAAACATTATTTCATTAATCATGATTAACTGCAAAGCAAGAGTAATTTTTTGTCAATTTATAATAAATTCTACAATAAAATTTAAAAATAAATTAATGAGCATGAATATTTGTAAAGCAGCTACACTCAACTGAAATAGTAATACTGTATTTACTGGTTCTTATAATAAAGACAGCGTAATGCAGTGTAGTCTTTCTTCTGTATCTACAAGAAAACCAACTGCGATATTTTTTGTCTTTGGTCTACTTTTTTTTTTTCGATTTTACACTAATTTTGATAGAATCTTTACGTGCGCGTATTTGCAATATAACGCACGGGTAGTAGTACCACTAAATTCTGTTGTTTTCTTGTCTTCTGCAAAGATTGTAATTGTTAATTATTTGATGATCGATATTAATGTTTCAAAAATATGTCTCACAGTTTTCTATGATTTTGGAGTCGTTGCGTCTGCTCGATCACTTTGTAAAATGCCTTTTTCGTTCTAATTTTAAAGCGACATACTGTCCTCTGATACGAATATCTTGTAATTAGCGGCAACAACACAAAAGAAAGCACAAGTGTTTACTTTTGATGACATTTAACTAAATGTGTAATACACGGATTAATTTTTTCTTTCAAGTTTTTAATACAGTTTGTTGCTGTAGAAAATTTTGAAAGTCAACATGGAGATTATCTGCATGCGCACAAAAATATACCTATAGCTTGTCCAGTGTCCGCATACCTAATTACGTACTTACATCCCGTCTATCCCTTCAATAGCAGACACTTTATCCACTCGACCACGGATCGGTAGCCCCAATACTGGTTCATTCAAAAGGAAAAAGTAGTTCAAATTTCAATTTCTTTAGTTGCTAGTCAATAGTCAGTAAAATAATTGAAGTTAAAAGTCAAAGTCCCTTAATATTTTGAAGGGTTGGAAGTCAAGAGTTATTTGATTTTTAATCAATTCTACACAGTGTCGCAACTAGAGCCTTGTTCTAGGAGGGCAAATTTTTTTGCAGGTGGGGCCAGGCGCGTAGCCAGAAATTCGCAATGTGGAGGCTGTCTTGGGTGTCTGGGGGCGGAGCCCCCAGCTGCCGGAGGCTGGGGGTCTGGGAGCTTTGCCCCCAGCCGCCGGAGGCACGGGGGTTTGGGGGCGCAGCCCCCAGCGCTTGAAAATTTTGCATTTTTTTGCAAAAATAAGTTAATTTTAGAGCTATTTTAGTAAAAAATAATGCTGTTAAAACGTGGCATAGAAATTGGCAGCGCAACATAATTCAACTGGTTGCATTAATGGACTATATGGGAAGTGGCTAATGATAACATCGCAGTTCTCTTGTTTACATGCTGGTAAGTCATAAAATCCTATTATTCAATAAAACTCACGCGGAGTAATCTATTTCGTCTATATTTCATAAAGAAAAATAATTGGGGGGGCTAATGAAAAGATATTTGAGAGAAGTGATTGGTAATTAACGAACACTGAATAGCCCCCCCCCTTCTCCTTATTCCTGAGTATATAATATATTTGTAGATAAAACTTATGTTTGGCGTTTTTACACTAGCGATCAAATTTGACTGTGACTTTAATTTTTGACAATTAACCCCACCCCCTAAATATATGTTTCAAAAGATGCTTTAAATGACTTTTTAGTCAATTCCAGCGCTAAAAACAGTCTCAAAATAGCTAAAAACGTGGTATTTTTCTTATTCTGCATTTTGGTTGACAGGCCAATGGGGGGGTATAGTCCCCCGCCCCCTGGCTACGCTACTGGGTGGTGCCACAAAATTGAGCAAGTTGATGCTGATTTCCGAAAACCAAAAAAAGGTCAGCGCGCCAAATTGGTCTACTTTTCTGCGAGTTTTCTGTTGGTCCCACGAAAACAAAAGCCACCATCTTGAAACTGCCGCAAGGGAAAGAGCAGTTCGGGGGGGGGGGGGCGTGCTGGGAAGTTTGGGGTAGGGAGGCGAAATTTTTGTTAGGGGGAGCAACGCCCCCTTTACCCCCTAGTTGCGGCCCTGAATCTCCTCCGCCAATTTTGAGCGGCCAACTTAAAATTTCTGCTTTGAGGGATACATGCCATAAAGTTACTGTACTAGATACTCTCCGCTACAGCGCAGTTCTAAACTTTTTCAAAGCGTGCCAAATCAATTAGGTGAACGCACCCGCAGGCCAGCAGCTTAAATGGTAGCTCTTGGCAAGCCCAAAACCACGCAGCCAATGTGCAAATTTAGCCAGAATAACGGTGAGGATAAAAAAAACTAGGCAGCTTTAAACTTTTTTGGGTCGATTTGGAGAGATACTAGATGCGAACCCCATTTTTATTAGAGTTCAAAAAATTAATTTTTCGAGTTGAGTTTGCAGCCCTCTCAGAAAACAGAGTCAAAGTCTTCTACGTATTTGTAGGATAAACTCAATTAAAAAAAGACTAAGCCCAGGACTGGATTTAGGGGAGGTCGGCTTCCCCCAAATCCACCACTAGTAGCCTATGCATTGCGCAGTATTACGCAAAATTAAAATAAGTGTTTTGTAACATACTATAATTAGCTCAACTTTTCCACTTTCTTTCGATCAACTTTTTTACTTTATTTTGATGTCACAGACGCATTTTGATTCCAAGAGCAAGGAGGGGGTCGGCGTGAAATGTTTTTGAATGCAACTTAACGTAATCAATTTCTTTTGCTGCTTATGCCGGCAACTTGATGGCACAACGTGGGAAAGGGGTAAGGGGCCGGGCTTCATCCCCACTTTTTAGCCAATTCATTTAGAAAATTTAACCCAAATTTGCAAGCGCTTTCACATATTTCGGGAAAGCTTGAAGGGACTGTGTAATTTAATTCTTCAATTCGCTTTCAAATCTCAGCAACATAGTTCTTTTAAACGGCTCTAAAATGGTGCGAAATTTGATCCAAATGGTATTAAAATGGCAATTTATTTTTTTGAAAAATCACTAAAATTGGGCAGCGGCTTGGAGTTTCACCTTCAGGGTCTCCGCCTCCAAACTCTGTCTGTGATACGCGTGAGTTGTCACATTTTTTTAGCGCACTGCCCTTACGAGACATTTTTCAAGCGAAACTGTTTCATAGTCGGGTTCAAGCCCCCATCTAAACAACATGCTGGTTGCGCGCCTAAGCTTTCAAGGCATTTAGTAAACATAAACTTGATTTTTACATCATTAAAAAATGAGTCCCCAGTCCCCCCAACAACCTTGAGCCCCAAGGCACTCTACCACTCAAATCCGGCACAGGTTGGTCCGTATGAAAATTTATCGCGGCTCGTACTGTTGACATATCTGGTCTACTAGAATAGAATCACGTTCTAGAATTAGCAAACTTCGATCACTAACACACAGCTCAATAAATCATCAAAATAATTTGCCTTCGTACGATTCTTGCCTTTCTACGCTCATGTTTAAAGCTGTAAATCTAGCTAAACCGGCGAGGAATAAAAGACGAAAGTCGATTCCGAAACAGTATGTCTTAGGAAGTTAATCAATTGTTTGATTGTGCCTGTAAGACTCTGGATACTGTTTAGAGCTTATTACGGACTCTTAAAAAGTATATTCGGTTCTACAAAAATAAAGTATTTAAAAATACTAGCATATCTAATTTACTAACTTAAACCTAACATTAAAAAACGAGAGGTTTTGCAATGCATAGTTAAATGGTTTATTCTAGGTGTACACGAACACGATATTATAAATTATCTAACAGTACAATTTCGTAAAATTTAACTTTTTTTGTAAGCAAATAAATACTGAGAATTATTAATTAACGACACTAAATTATCAGATTAATTCTACGTTATAGTAATTCAAAATGCATTAACACAACGCTTGAATATTATCATATTATAACGGCGTTTGGAAACTTGACCCAAATTGTGGAAACGGTTAAGAAGGTAGAAGCATCGATATTGATCGAGGTAACGCTACTTTGGATGGAACGTCAGAAATTGAAAAGTGAAGTTTGTTTGAAACGCTATATTAAATCTGAACCTTGAGAGCACGGTAAAATCATAAAAAACTGCATTGGAGTGGAAATAATTTTGTATAATCACCTATTAACAAGTTGTTTTCTAGATTTAATATTCTCAGAACTTTACACTAATGCTTATAGCAGTCGTTTCTAAAACAGCGACTAAAAAGTTTAGCATAGGAGTACCGTACAGCATTTGCTCATCTCTGGGTGAAAGCAACACAGCTCGGTAGAGTTTAAATGCTAATTTTGCTACACCACAATGCTCAGAAAATAAGAGCAAAATATTAGAGCTGAAATTTTGAAGCCACAATTTTGTCAGTGATGTATCATACGAGCATGCAGCTTTTTCAGTCGAGGCAAACTCAAAAGTTACCGGTAATCAATAAAACAAAAAGCATTTAATCGTATCTAACATTAAGAAATTAAAACTACACGAAAAATTAAAAAATTTACGAATCTGCAGCACAAGTTTTAGTTTATTCTACATGCTTCAACGCTGGTGGTTCCAGCATTCAAATATTTCTGATAACGTTTTGACCAAGTCGCTGACGGCAAAAGTAGCTGAGATTAGCGTTGACTCCATCCTTCTGGACCCAACCATTCCAGAAAATTTTTACTTTAAACACGATGCAAGGACCTCCCTAATCAGAACTTGTATTGGCAACCCTGACGTTGATAAGTTAGTCAATGCTATCTTAATTCTATCCAAGGCAACGCCGCAATAACGCCAAGTCACAAAAGCCTATTGACGGATATATAAGCTAATACAGGCCCCAGTGGGATACTGCAACGAAACGTCAGGGTTGCCAATAAAAATTCTGATTAGGAAGGCTTCTACGTCGTGTTTAAAGAATACCTCCGCGATGGCTGGGTCAAGAAGCATGGAGTCAACGCCAATCTAATCTCATACGATTGCCTGATCTGTATTAACCTTAGAAACGCTCATTGATTTCGCCTTCAGTCCTTGTTTTAGTCGGAATTGTGGCCGAAAGGATAAAAGCGTCCTTTTTTGACGATCCTGTTCGCAGCATTTTGGTTCAACCCGCATCCTAGCCATGTTGTTGCGTCCTTGGATAAAACGCTTTACGATGATTATCTCCGCTTGGTTGCTTCGAACAAGCAGCAAACTCAGTCGACAAGAAATCAAAGAAATCCGCAAAAACATTCGACCACTGGAAATTGGGATTTCCTCAAACACAAAGTAGATAACTTATTGCAATGAAAAGAGTGCGATTCATCCAATTGTAAGCGTATGGCACCATCAGGTGACAAGAGGATAAATATGAAACTGTAACAACAAACAGATGGCAAACTTGATTCGATGATCGTTATTTCACTGTTCCAAGATCATACAGCTGTCTTTACCGGTCAAGACAAATTTGAAGGTAAGCCACATACTTACGCGATTGCAGAGAAGGCAAATCATGTTTTAGTTTTTACGGTTTTCAAAAAAGTAGCTAGTGTAAGTTTTTCTGACGTTCTCCGTACCAATTTAACAGTGAAAGCGATTGTGGTATCGCAAGGAGTCCAACTAGAATTCTACGTTCATTCAAATCGAAGATAAAATTACCCTATGGAAGGCATTTAGATTACACCTTGAACTCCATCTAGCTAAACGGCGACTACAATTGACGTGAATTTCGGTTTGAAATCGGTAGGTTCCAAGTACGGATTGCAAGAAATAAAGTGGCAAGAAACCACCAGGAGTAAGCAGGTGATACAACAACAGCGATTATGTCGTACGAAAAAAACAAATTCCTAAACATGTGAAACTGATAGAACATATGCAGTAAGAAGCAGCAATTCGGAAATATATTCTTCGGCGATATTGCAACAGAATCTCGAAAAGTATCGCTTGAGGACCATCGTAAACATGCACAATTTGAGAGGTAGTACAGGACAGGCAAGTACGACAGAAGAAGCTGAAACAAAAAAGCATTGCAATATTTAATTCAGCAAAGAAAATCGTGACCGACAAAAAAACGAGAAACGGGTAAAAAGAGACGCCAATTTAAATAGATGTGGAAGGTTTCATACGTGAAGAGAACTGGATTGGCGAGATATGCTATGGATAGAAAAATGTGGCTTAGGGCATACACTATACGACTTATCAAGGGCATTGGGATGTGCAGTCACTTCCATTAACACACGATGAAAATTGGAATAAATGTAGTTGAGCCTCTCCACCTGATTGCTAAATAGTGCATCGTATTTGCTAGTGATGTAACGAGCAATTAGAACACAAAAAAGAGTTCTCGATTGAAAAGCATAAACATTTCAGTATTTCAATAATACCACCATGTGAACTACAATATTTCGAGCAGCTGTAAAGGAAAACAATTAAAGCGGGGAAAAATATATGATTACTTTTCTATCATTTACGACCTTTACTCCTGAAACAAAGCAATTTCAAAATAGCCACCGCGAAAACATTATTAATAAAAACAATACCGTAGTTGCAAGGTACTAATGCAGTTAGATTAGCCAACAGCAATACCATTACAAAGTAAAGACCTATTCTTACCACATAATGCAGCATGCTAAATCGTTATTAATTTCATCGTAGGAAACAAAAAAAAAAGAAAAAAAAGTACTACTTACATTATAAAGACAATATATGTACGGTGTATATTCGCGAGTCAGTTTTCCATCAATCAGCAAGCCATAACTAAAACAGACTCCAATATGATTTGTCAATAAATTGCCCACAAACAATGGACCTGAAAACAAATCAAAATTAATTTACCGTCAAATGAAAACGTCTATTCGTCCCCGACAAACTTTAATTGTACTTATGTAGCGAAAAGTTGGGGTCCACGACAACTGACCGCGGACCAACTAACCTCAAGTGACGTTCGAGGTCAGTGGAGTTGGGTCTCAATGTTGTTGGTTCCCCAGCTTGGTTCGGGTAGAATGGCGAAGGCGCCCACCCAGCGTAGCGTAAGCGGCGATTAATGGTACACATCAGCAGGGAACGCCATTTCTCAGAGGGTTGAAGTGCCCAGTAAACCGTCTTGAAATAGTGTAGAAACGGACACTTTTTTCTCCCGGGTTCTCCAGCCCTGCTAAGGTGTGGTGGTGTAGCATTCTGTTGCACCATCCTCTCATCCACATGAAAGAGCCTGGCAGTAGCAATTACCCGGCTAAATGTTACTGACAAACTGACGCCGAAATTCAAAAAAAATTAACTGGAAGTAGTTCGACTACACAAAAGCTCTCTGCTAATCCATTAAGTTTTTAGGATTTTAAAATGAAACCAACATATGATTGTTTGCTTGAATGGGAAATGAGGGTTATCGGAATATCGGGACATTGTATCCCATTAAAATCGTCAATTTTCCAAATACAATGTTATGTGCGGTCTACTGCTGGACTTACCGTATTTGACGGCATATAGGACGCACTTTTTTTCCAAAAGTTTGGCTCAAAAATCGCCCTGCGTCTTACATTGCGTAGGTAAAGTTGGAGACCTACCGTAGGCCTAGGCTAATCTTCTCTCTGACGCTCACTAACCCAGCTTACACTTAGTACTTCTACCTACCCTAAACTCCATGAATCTTTATATTATTACCGGTGTTTTAAAAATAAATTAGCAAAAATGAAAGCAATTTACCGTAATCTGTAACGCTTTGACTCATGTTTATTTACATCAGCTGATCGTCGCTCTGACTTATCAGTGATGCCATTTGTTGGCGAGGAGTAAAACCACAGTATGATCGTTGCCAGCACTGCCAAACGTACGATCCAGTGCTGTATGACCTATAATATTTTGATTTCAAAGCAATTTGCTAACAGCTTGCTTATTTCCTGCTATTGAGATATCTTGTGTATATTTATTGCTTGTCTGTACTGCCAAATGCTTTTATACAGCTATGTTTCTGCTTGTGTAATTTACTGCTAAATTGCTTTTATGCAGCTATGTTTCACTTGGGTATGTTCTGCTCGACTATTTTCAACAATATATACTTAAATACACTAAAAACTTTTTTTTCTAAATCTTACCTGCTAAAATGGGGTGCGTCTTAGATACCCGTGCGTCCTATATGCCGTCAAATACAGTACTTCTCTTAGTAATTCTTGGTAAATGACAAAAAAAAAAAAAAAAAAATCGAAGAGAATTTGCTGGAAAGAGTAAAAAAATTCTTCGAAATGACCAAAAAATATTTTGATATTCGGACATTTGACCAAAAATTCGTGAAACTTTCCAAATCGCGATCACGTAAAACACCACCTACTGTATACGTCTTGTCTTTTGGACTTCAGAAAGTTACGTGACCATGTTCAAAGACAATACTCAACTGCCTTCGAAATATTTAATAAGATATTCAACATGCTAGATGAATGCTTGGGTAACCTAATTTTCGCTAACTACACTGGTATACTTTTTAGCAATCGCCAAAGCACAACAAAAGATATAAAATCTAATTTCAAGAGATACAGCTCAAAATCGGTTTTATTGAAATGAAAACTCCTAGCAAGGTAATAAAGAGGTGCCCCAATCCTTTTTCCACATTTTCCTTATTTGCGAAAATACGATTTAATCCGTTTGACTTCGTACGATTGGCATTCTTGGATATCGCAATTTCGTGACATCACAAAACACTAATTTTGCAAAATTTCTCGTAGATCAAAAAACGCGATGTTCGATGAGGAAGATAATAAGATTCTGCTTTAGCCAGCGATTTCAATTAAAACTAAATTTATCAGTAACATTATACGAGTAGCATAAGCTACTGCATCAAAGTTAGACCAGTTTTTGATGATGTTTTTAGCCTATAAAAAAAAACTTGAAGCCTAAAACGATCATAGGCCTGCTGTAGATCAGTACTGGTAGTCTAAGTCTACTAGTACTAGTAGCAATAACCAAGTTTTCAGATTTGGTTAGGCTACTCACTATAAGTTGGTAAGTTATGGGAATTCAATTAGACCTACTGTATTTTTGCACTAGTTTTTGATTATAGATCTGAAATTAGCTTACAGTATATTCTGTTAATTTATTGGTTGTTGTACAATGACTAGGCCAAGAGAAAAGATTGGCAAGAATAGGACTGGTAGGCCAAAATGGTGTTGTTTTATGGCTGCTATAGTAGGCAGTAGCCTAAAGTCTGCGAGGTATTTACTGAATCACCCTTTTGCGATGTCACAAAATTGTGAAATGCAGGATTGTCAATGAAACGAAGTCAAACGGATTAAATCGTATTTTTGCGAATAAGGGGAATGGTAAAAAAAGCTTTGGGGCGCCTCTTTAAAACCTCAAGTAGTTCTTATTTCTTCAATGACACCGATCAGTATCTCTTTCAAGTCTACTGCAAACGTAAATTTTACCAATTAAAATATTGAAGTAAAACACCAAGATGATTCCAAATGTAATGTCGTCCAATGAAAGCAAATAGAGTTTATAGAAGACACCATCTGTTCTCGTTGCACCGAATAGTTTGACCATAACCAAGATTGTTAGTGATGCTAGTGCCAAAGTTACAAAAAGAGCCTGAGCCTAAAAAAGTAAACATTTGAAATAAGATATATCGTCAAGCTTGCTACCTCAGGGTGCATGTGAATTGCCATCATAATGTGAACAAACTTTAAAAACGACTCGCGGAAGGAAAAGTAACTACAAGCTACAATCGCTTTGTACTCGCTTAAAGTGGCATTTTTGTTCATCTTCGCTTAATACAATATAATGGGTTTGAAGATTTTTTCCCCATTTGCTTTAAACCCCTTGTTAACTGGTGATTATCGTTTGGCGTTCAGATAACAACATGTGTTTGTGTTATGAAGTAGTGCGACAATTTATTGAAAGTCACTAATTTACAAATCTGGGAAGGCATCTTTAAAATTAATCCATTCTAAATTTTCCCAGAACTTACCAGGGTGCTTATATCCGTTAACAGTAAAATTAAACCCATCCACGAAAAGTCTGTAGTCCAATGATCGTTCAAACTAAACTCTGACACAGCTATTTTGGTTCGATTTTTGTCGTCTTGAACTTCAACAACTAACTTATGCATTCCAGACAAGTATAGTTTGGGATCCCACCTGGCAAAAAAACAATTAGGTAACACCAAGAATACCGCATATACCGGCACTGTAGTTCAGTAGCGGAGTTCAACTAAGATCAAATTAAATCTTCAATATAATTTGATACTCGCAGTACGCCGAAGCGCGTAACGAGTTGGTGGACCATCTCCGCGTCATTGCAAGCAACACAGCTACTTTCGAAGAAATGTCACAGCGGTAGCAAGAGGTTGTCAACACAATGTCCAATTTGGCCAGCCTGAGAATTGAACTCAAGATCTCCTGTTTCAAAGGCGAATGCAAAATCATTTGATCTACCGCCCGGTTTAACTAAGATATTTGAAGCAAATATTAATGCAAAGCAAATAGGTCAAACAAAAGCGATTAACTTTAAATTTGGTTTAAAATAAAGTTTCTATTTAGGCAATGACCAGCCAATTTAATGGTGCAATCTAGCACGCATTTAAAGATCGCGATTAGACTATAATACCAAGAGCTGCTTACAGGCAAGCAATTGTAGTACAGCAGAATCTAAAAATAAATTCCTCCAACATTCGCTATCGTATTTTTGCATGCAACTAGGCAATGCTAATTGTTAACTAAAATTACTGATACTCAAAAATTTTGGGCCGCTTCTTAAAAGACTAATAGCAATTATACAAGTCCAGGTTTTTTTTTTTCGTTTTTCTTTAATTTTTTTCCTGAAGAACGGCAACACCTCTCTTACTCGTGAAAAGAGTGAAATGGCCGAAGAAAAACGACAATACTGGGTTACCTGGTTACCCACAGCGGGCCTTGTACATGCTCTGGCGTTTCGTCAATAGTGACGTTGTCTATTGAAACAGTTATTCGTTCGATAGGACACAGTGAAAATATCAAAAACCTAAAACATAATACAAGCTCAAAAAAATTATTTTTACTGAAAACTGTGTTGGTCGCTTTTAGTTTTGTTTTTAGTTATAATTTTTCTTGATTGCTTGGCAACTAAGAGGAAAACTCATCCACGAAAGATAAACGACGTGGCGGGGGGATTGTTAAAAAGTGAGATATTACGACTCCATGTCATATAACGAAATATCACTATATGAGCATCAAAAATAACAGAAAACAGACTCAACAATAAAATCAAAATTTGCAAAATATATCCGTAGCTCGCGTTTATTTGACACAAATTACCGTTTGAAAGCTGTAGACGTAGGATTAGTTTTCAGTGGAATTATTTTAGTAAATTATTCAAATTGCAGCATTTAAAATGTTGAAAAGTACCGACTCTTCAAAATCTAGGCCTACTATAAAACTAATAACTGCAAATTTGGCTTCTGGTACTTCTACAACGCAACATAAAAAAGATTCAATAAGCACATGTACTTTAAATTGTAAGTCTGGATTTGAACATCACGCTAAAATGGGCAGTTTATCTCATCGGACTCCGTTAAACAAGTACCGAATATGAGTGGAGTTGCGAATTCGTGATACTGGTTCACGACCAGGTATCATGAAAGTTGCTGGTTTTGGATTCGTGATTAAAACAACTGGCCAATCACGATGAGGCACGTCAACAAAAGAAATTAGGTCATGATCAACCGTCACAATTCGATAGTACCGGTTATCCATCCAATCTTTCACTTCTAATTCAAGAAACCCTGAAAATATCAAGAAAATCACAGTAACAGCCTTTACAAATGGAATAAAAATGAGTGCAATAGCGCAATAAAGCAAACTAAGATAAGCCTACACTGGCAACCAAAGCAGCAACTAGTCTTAAGAAATTCATATTTTGCATTGCAAGAGTCATTAAAAGAAAAAAATATGATTTAAATCACTTTAAATGCTAAAGTCTTATTCTCTAATAAGTGAATAATGCATAATAAATTGCCGACAAATACAAACGGAACTACTAATATACAAGATTAGCAAGCTAGCAATATATCACAGTACGTTTAATTTACTGGCAGACATGTCGACTGTTGAAATCAATCAATAAACTCATCACCACTATCATGTCTAAAGTGTAGGCAAACCATCACTAAGGCAGTAACAGGGATAAACAAAATAGATACACATTGAAACATCAGGCATTGCTAATCAATTTCAGACTAATACAATATGCATTCAACAATTTTATGCGCTTTTTGACTAAAATGCTACCAGTGCAAAAGCCTAAGAAACAAAGGGCCACAAGAATGCAACCACTTAAAACAAGGAACAAAAATTTGTCTTCCCACACAATGATAATTACAAAAAACATCACAATTACAGTCCAAAATATTAAATTATCATTTAAAATATGCATATCTCTCACCATTGGATTGCAAAGCATACTGAATTGGTGCAAGTCCGTGAAGACTGTGAAAATGACCATTCAAAAAAACACTGCCAAATTTTCCAATAATACTTCGCAGACCAAACAATGAATCATACGTCATAATTGATGAAGGATAATGCCCATACCAAAATGTCGTGTTACTACCCACAGATTTTTGGCCTTCTTCATGCAGAAAATCAAGCCTCTCTTTAGACAAGTAGCCTGCAAGCGCAAAACAAACAAACTCAAAAAAGTTAAAACAACATAGAACTTCAAAGAAAAATTCCAATTTTCAGTAAAACAAAAAGCACTAGAAACCGACCAGTTGATCAAGCGGTAGCACGTTTGTTTCTGGAGCGGGAGGTCTGAGGTTCAAATCTTGAATCACTTAAATCTGATGAAGTGTTGCGATCGACTCACCATTCACCACAGCTGCAACATTTCTTCAAAGGATCTGTTTTGCCCGGGAGCAATGTGCGAATATCGGGCCTGTGGGGCAACTAGTTACATGCTTTGGCATAATACACCAAGCATAAAAAAATATTTTGATTTCAACAAACACTGCAGCATATTTGGGTAAACAGCAACATCACCAATAGTGCTTAATAAAAGATTTTTAATAAATTCAATTACCATTAAGTAACAATGTCATTGCACATGAATCACGGCATTAACATGTTTAATCAGAAAGATGTAACACTTTCAAAATTCAACTCAGTCGAGTGCATAATGTTGGCCAAACTTCATAGACCCTGGCATTAAGTCTTAATCACCACCATTTAATACTTCACACCTATACGTTATTAATACTTTTAATATTAGCTAATAATAGCATTGCTGATTCAAACAATGCAGAGTTCATTGTAGTTTGCAGCAATATGCAAAATATTGCTCAAAAACTTGGCTAGGCGCAGCATGATATAAAAAAGCGAAAAAGCAAAGAAAAAACTCAGCAAAATGGAGGCTCCATATTAAGACATCACTATTGAACTAGTACAAAACAATGTTACACTCCTACATAGGAAAACCTTCTTCATGCAGAATTCATTTTGACGATTTAGATTTGAATTAGACCATTTCCATTCACTTTCAACAACCAAGATCTAAACTTTACTCAATAAATAATGTAGTCACCCATAAAATTAAAAGGTCTTCTTGGTCCAGGAATTAATGTTCCATCAACCGGAATGAAATAGTAACTGCCATAGGGCTTTTTCACAATCAGTGTTGAGCGTGAGTGCTTCCCTTTATCACCAGAATATTTCATATAATAATTATTGGGAGCATCTTGTGATATGACATCAAAAGCATCTGAAGTAAATATTAATTCAGAATTTGAAATCAAATAAGACAAAGATTCTGTTAAGCATTAAGTGTAAAAATTATGATACACAACCAGATAAATAATGATAACAAGCTTGCTGCCTTTTGTGGCGTTTACTGTTGATACATACTCTGATGCTCATATCAAGATCAATAGGGATAATCCCCCCAAAAGTAATGAACCATCTTTGTTTTTGACCTTGCTTTTAATCATTAACAATCACAATTAGAAACCAAAGTTTGTTTTGTTTTGCACGGGTAATGAATAGATATACCATACTTAATACTAGTACAAAGGTGATATATACCTGTATATCAGACATACTGGTAATCACTAACCCAATTATTTTTATCAAATCAGCAGTTTATTTGGAACCCAACTAATTTATTTTAGCCTTTTTTGATAACAAGCTATGGAAAAATTGCTGATTTTTCTGGTGCAGCCAGACTCATTGAAACAGAAAAATGACCACTGCATCCTAGTAGTCTAATACTAAAAATAAGTCAAAATATAATAGGCTACATTGGTAATACATAGGACCATGATATACTACTTTAGCCTAACGTACCATGATTTCCTCTTATGTCAATCCAAGTGTAATTTTTGGTAACTTGAGATTTTTGTAGAACATTGTGATAAATAATCCATTCAGACTCCAGCTGCATCGATGAATAACGATTTTTGCTCTTGGCATCTGTCAAATCTCCAGTTACCAACACAAAATCAGGTTTAATTGCATTTAACGAAACTTTGCAGAATTCTTCTAAGTCAGGTCCTCGATTAGAATCAAGAAAAATGCTAATGTGAATGTCTGAAATCTAAAAAACAGTATTTGATGACAAAATACCGGCAAATGGCAGCATCTTGTAACCATAGAACAAGTTGCAAATGACATGAATATTTTCTTAAATGTGTACCGTAAGCTCACAGCAAAGGGTAAACAGATGAAAGAAAAATAGTCTAGGCTACCACATACACTGGATATAGTACCAGCAGTGGTAAGCTATCAACCAGTCAACCCATCACACTGCATAGCAATCGCATTTAGTTTGCCTACAATTGAAGATTTACTCCATATTGTACTGTGCAGTCTATTTTTGTAGTATGCCAGATGGAAAACACATGAAGGGATAATCCATTTGCCGGTATTAGAACAAAATTCTGAAAACCAAAACTTGTTTTTCAAGTAGGCTACTGATATGAAAGAAACTCTAGTTAGTCCGGTGCTGCAAAGGTAGATTCCATTACATAAGTACGAGTAGGGTAACTGGCTATCATGTTACACATTACAAATAAAAATTGGAAAGAAGCTGCTCTGTGCTGCTGTAGTATATAAAAGCAAAAAAATGATTATCCTAACCCTAACCCAAACTCTGTAAATTTATGTAACCATAATCTGATAAACTTAATCTGAACCCAGACCTTAGTAAAGCTAATTAAAAAATGCTTGCTGCAGAGCAGCAAATTAACAAAACTATGAACTTTATACCAAATTAGAAGGAAAAAAAAGAGCAGTTATCAAGTGAAGATATTTTAGCCGAAACAAGAGTTGCTTTGTAGTATTTTTGCCAAAAATCACCTTCTAGGCTAATGCTTCTTAAATTTTCTTGGTTTTGTTCACCTCTATCAGAGATTTCTGCATATTATTCAACGTCAATATGCAAATATTATTTCAGGTACCTATAACCAGGATTTTGTTCAGGAAGGAGGCTCAAACCCATAGGTAATGTTTTTTTGCTTGAAAAATGTCTCAATTGAGTAACATGCTGAGCAAACTGGTACAACTCACCCATATCATAGGTGGAGGTCAGGGGGCCCCCAGCAGCCAGATGCTATAACAGAAAAGGGTTTGAGGACAGAGCCCCAGCTGTAGGAAAAGTTTTGTGATTTTTCAGCAAAAAAATAGCCATTTTAGCACAATTTGGATCAAATTTTGAACCTTTTGGAGCCATTTGAAAGAACAAAATTGCTTAGATTTGAAAGCCAGTTGAAGAATTAAATTGCCTAGCCCCTTTAAACCTGGGATCACGTCCTTTCGATGCGACCATTTCGGCGCCACCTATTTTGTTGCCGTACGTCTTCTGCACAAATCGTTTCGGCGCCAATTCGGTGCTGTTTGACAGTTCACTTATTTAGGGTTTGGGTTAGTAAAAAGCACAGAATATTGGCGCCGAAAAGTCGTGGACCCTTTAAACCCCTCCCCATATTCACAGATCAAGTCCAAATCAAGGATGTGAAAACAGAAACAGCAAATTTTTGTGAGAGCAGAAGCTGGAAGCCCTTTCCACTTTGGCCTTTTATATCAACATCAAAAACTGGAATGTGCAATTTTCATAGGTGGGCACAAGTCCGTTAATCCGTTAATAACAAAGCTAACTTTTTCATTAACTCGTTAATCCGTTAAAAAGTTTTTTCATGTTAACGGGACTAAATTAACTTCTGTTAAGTGCTGTTAATGGACTAAAGTAACTTCCGTTAAGTTCTGTTAACTTCCGTTAAGGTTTTTATCGTTAATATCTTGCAGCTTCGTTGTGCATTTGAACTTGTTTTTATCTTGAAATTAGGTTAGACTGTAAAATGTAACTTTCAAAACACAAAAAGACCACCATAGCAACAAATATTTCCTTACAATCAGCTCAACAACGTCAATACGTCTTTTAGAAGCGAGTGAATAAAACAAAATGTAAATTACACGCAAAATGTTAACGGATTAACAGACTTTATTAACTTCCGTTCATCAAAGCTGAAAATAACGGATTAATGTTAACGGAGGTGTGAAGTTTGTTAACGGACTAGTGGTTAACGAAGCTAACGTTTTGCATTAACTTGCCCACCTATGGCAATTTTTTATAAAATATATGACTAAAATTTGTAGTTTAATAAACAGCATTTGCAAATAAACCTTTTCAAAGATTTGTGGTTCACTACATCCAGGAACAGACCCCACTTCTGTTAATTCAAAGATGAACTATGCAGCCTACCACCTCTTCCATCAATTCGAAGATGAAGTACACCTTTACCTTGCTCAGTGTCTGCATACCTAATGACAAATTGAAAACCGTCTACTGTTTCAGTAGCAGGCACCAGAACAGTTCCCACTTCAATCAATTCAAAGATGAACCATGCAGCCAAATAACTCGTTTTTCAAACTATAAGTGTTTAAAATTCACTGCTTTAGTTCCTAGATTTTGAAAATTTTCTCAAAATGTTTGGGGCTTGCCCATTTTTTTTTTGTAATCTAGAGGCATATATTGCTATGACATAGCATCCATTGATTAACATAAACAAAGTTTTTAGTCACAGCATTCAATATTTCTCACTGTAACAATATATCATTATTCTTGAAAAAGTGAGCAGGGAAGAACATACAACATCTCTTACACAAGTATAATTATTGTAGCATTTTAAAACATGATGCTATATTCTGCAAGTCTTTTGCAGAATACCAATGCTATATTAATGAGGATTATATTTTCATATCTGGTCTTTTATCTTCAGTCCAACCACAACATTTTAGCAGTGTTTGTTGTTTTGCAAGATGCTTTAAGTTAAAGCGAAACGCGTCTAATAAATTGTTATGCTTAGTTCTATATTGGCAATCGTTTTTGTTCTTAGATTAAGCAGAAACTCCGAACGTTATGCTCCAAAATATATAAATAATTTCAAGCCATACACAATGTTATAAAAACAAACTATTCATAAAAATTCTGCGTATGTTGTGGCTTTACCACAGGGTAAACTTATTATAGCCAAGAATTCTGAATTACACTTTGTCACAGATGCAATTAAAACATTACTATCCCAAGCACTTGAAAAACGTTCCTAAACCCCAATTAGCAGTTGCTCCTATTCTAGCATACCAATTTCACATTTTGGTTTCATATTGTATTTTTAAGTTGATGATGAGATAACATAAAGCATTGAACAGTGAATTTTGACATACTTAGAAAAATTTTAGCAAAAGTTATTTCAACAAGTTGGTGGAAATGATTTACCAACTGGCACTTCTACATCCCAGGTCCAAATTATGATCAAACACAAGCAATTTTGGGTTAAGCTTTTTAAGTGACATGGATAAAGGGGGGCTGAATTCCCATTTATTGCAGCTACGAAAAGAAATGTGAAATCACGTAAGTCTGAAGTATGATATTGCACTGAGCACACAAGCATTGCACTGCTGCGTTACTAGAAAGTGAAATGTTTGTGATAAGTTGTACTTTTGAGAAAATCTAGGTAGGATATTTTATCTTATGGTCCAAAAAGTACGGTAATAAAGACTGAAAACTACCGGTAGTTCATAACCAATCAAATTCCATAAAAAAACTAAAAATGAAACAATAATTGCTTGACAGCCTGAGGAAATAAAACAGAAAAGCATAGCACCTAATAATGCCCTAACAGGATAACCTCAACTAGGCCATTTTTCTCTATGGGCATTACATATACCAATACAGATTTAAAAGTAACATTAGCTACTATCAAGTTCCATTACCAGTTAACAGTAACTGTCCAGCGTCAGCCACTTTAAAAAAAATGGGCAACACTGTGCACCAGTGCACTGTACAGTAGCCTACAACTACTATTATCTACCGTAACATTTTTTTTAGATTTCATTTACAGCAATTTGTGCCAACATACAATTTTAATTAAATGAGCAATATCGGTAATTAAGCCAGAAGTAGAGTAACATTACAAAATTTAGAAGACCAATGTTAAGTAAGATAGGTACCTGTACTGAAAAAGTCATAAGTTAACTTATCTATGTTTGAAACTTCCTTACCTGAACAAACCAAAAAATATTGTCAAACTGTGCACTAGGGTAAGGTGGTTTGGAATTTTTCCAATCATATGACTTTTTTTTCCAAGGATAATAAAAGGATACAATTGAGTATACAAAATACAACATAAAAATAGCAACAACAGCTTTCAAAATACTTGTGATCATTTTTTTTCATGGCCTATAACAGTCTGCAGTAGGCCTACGAAATATACATATCCAATAACGCCTGAAGCCCAAATGTAACATAATCTTACATTCTACCATCCTAGGCTGCATCATTATACTGTACACCTACAGCATTTATCTATGAGTACCTTTTTACCCGTTTACATGAGGTTTTGCAATGGTGTTGATGAAAATTTTCAACACCATTTTGTCATTCACTTTGTTATTGCGTCACAAAGCCATATCGGATATATATCGTAGTATACAATAGCATTTTCAATACTGCATCTCCTCATGGGGACTGGCCCACACAAACGCACTCGGTCCTCTTGAAAAATTACACAAACGTATCATCAGAAATATAACTAGTAGCCCATATCTTGAACGCACTACTCCACTCTTTTTCAAACTAAGTTAATAAAATACATGATATTTGTAATTTAGAAATTGCAAAAATATGTTTCAAATAAAGAACAAAATGACATTGCACGATAACCAAATCTTTTGCCTTGCAACACAGATGCACAAACATCACACACGACTCTCATCAAAGAATAGGCTAACTACTTTATTCCTCGGAAACCGACAAATTTTGGTAAAAAATCATTTTCTTTTGTGGGAAAAAGTATGGCAAATTGTACCTAACAAGCTCAAATTATTAACTTTCAGTCAATTTAAACGGAAACTACAATTCCATTTCCAACAGGGGTCAGACATACAAGTGGCGGTGGCGCCACCTCCAAGCTCAGGTGGCGCCACTTGCAACTTCAGGTGGCGCCACTTCTAAGTTCAAGTGGCGCCACCTCTTAGTTTAGGTGGCGCCACTTGCAGCTTCAGGTGGCGCCACTTCTAGGTTCAAGTGGCGCCACCTCTAAGTTTAGGTGGCGCCACTTGCAGCTTCAGGTGGCGCCACTTCTAAGTTCAGGTGGCGCCACCTGAAGCTTCAGGTGGCGGAACTAAGTTTACAGGTGGCGGTACCAAAATTTATTCGTACCGCCATCTGAGAATTGAAGTGGCAGTTGAGATTTGAGTTGGTTGATTTATTTATCAACTCACAAGGCTAAACTGAGAAGCAATGGAAAGTGAATGTTGAAAATTCTAGAAGATAGGCTAATGTTTAATGAAGCAGTGAAGTGTTTAAACAGTTTTATTGGCATAATGTGTAGGCTAATGCTGAATGAGGATGAATTGGGAATTGACTAGGCCTATGCAAGTAGATTTCTTTAGCTGGTACTGGTCATAGGCATAGCTTATTACCGTATTTTTAGGGGGTGAGGTATCAGTAGTGTGGGACACAGAGTTATTTGGAAAACCTGTGGCAAATGCTTTTCTACTTTTACCGTACTTGTGGGCCTGTAGTATTGCATTAGTAGGCTACCAGGCTATCGTACTGTATTATTGGTACCCTTTCTAAGTTTCTGGCCATTGTCCAGGCTTTGGTTTGATGAATGATCAAGATAAGAGATACTATTGCCTAGCTTCAGACTTGTACCGGTATTAGTATGGTAGGCTACTTTGTAATGTGTAGCAACTTCAGAAGGTTGAAAGTTAGGCTAGGCTACTGTTCAGAGGCTGAAGAAGTAGAAGCACTCTTAATCATTAGGCGTAATGGTTGATGTGTTAGGCTATCTGTATGGTTGGACTAGGCTTATCCACTACAGTATAGCACTAGGCTTAGCCTATCCACTACAGTATAGGTATGTTTAAATTCAGAAGTAAATAAAATTGGACAGACAGTGTATATACAAGTATTTTTAAATCTCTTGTTTCTTTATTTCAGCTTTACTTCAGAAGCTTTGGCTAGAATTGTTTTCTGAATCTTTTCTGTAACATTTGTTTTTCCCACCATGAATCAGTGACATCTTATAAAAACTTTTCCTGCTTCTCAGCTGATTCCTTGAATTGTTTTTAATAACTGACCAGTGTTTTATTTTATGGTGTAAAATGTAGCCTAATGCTTATAAGTAAATTACCGGTACTGGAAATGAATTATATTGCCCCTAAAACAAAAACGAAAAGACTTTTATTGGTCTAGGCCCCTATCAAAGTAAGGATAAAACTTTGATACTCCCAAAGTATCACCAAAAAAATAAATTTATTGAAAGCTTTTCTTAATTCAGTAGGCTATGTTTCACTGTCAAATAACAAACAGTCATGTAGGTAATAATAATAGCAACTTAATGTGTTATGTAAGATTGTACCTCCCAATACTAGTGGAACAGTGATGTATCTCTGTTTCTCAGCTGATTCATAATAAAGTTGTTTACGTTGTTGCTTACAATGTATGGTATGATTTTACCTTTTTTTAGTGTGGAAATTTTATTTTGTATAAATTTAAGCTCACTTGAGGTTCAGTTTGTGACATCAGATGTGACTGTAAATGTACTGTAAGTGTAGCCGATGATGCGCAACAATCTTACCATTACCTACATTGATGCCTGTTAGTGTTAAGATCATAGCTCAGGTGGCGCCATCTGAAGGGTTGGTGGTTTTGAAACAAAGTTGGGGTGGCTGTTGATGTTACAGGTTAATGTAATGTAGTCATGAAGTTAATGTGGATGTTATTGGATGTCAAAATTGCAGTGGATGTAAACTAGTTGAGGTGACGATTTAATAATGTTTAAGTAAATTCTAAATTGAAATCAAACTCACCATTATGGTTGATGTCTGTTCTGTGTTTAGTGTGAAAGCTCAAAGCTCAGATGGCACGACCTGAAAGATTACGTGGTGGTTAAGAATTTTAGATTTAAGCTGCAGCTTTTATTTACATAGGTTTTTGGTTTGTGTGTAACTTTCAAGATCGTATTTCATTAACTTTTTTCCAAATTTTTGATTTCCCTTACCCTTTTGGCAGTTCATAGAAAACAATAGAGCTATAAGTGGATGTGACAGTTACAACTTAATAAGTAAACCTAAATATTATTTGTTAAATGTTGGCAGACACTGCGGTAAGGTGTTGCTAAAAAACGAAAATTAATATCAAGCTGTAACTCCCAACCCTAAATTTCTACAAGTGTCAGACAAAAAAGTTGCAGTGGCGCCACCTGCAACTTCAGGTGGCGCCACCTAAAGTTACAGGTGGCGCCACTATAAGCTTCAGGTGGCGCCACCTGAAGTTGCAGGTGGCGCCACTTGAAGCTTCAGGTGGCGCCACCTGAAGTTGTAGGTGGCGCCACCTGAAGTTATAGGTGGCGCCACTTGAAGCTTCAGGTGGCGCCACATGAAGTTGCAGGTGGCGCCACTTGAAGCTTCAGGTGGCGCCACCTGAAGTTGTAGGTGGCGCCACTTGAAGCTTCAGGTGGCGCCACCTGAAGTTGCAGGTGGCGCCACATGAAGTTGCAGGTGGCGCCACCTGAAGTTACAGGTGGCGCCACTTGAAGCTTTAGGTGGCGCCACCTGAGCTTGGAGGAGGTGCCATTTGTATGTCTGACCCGGACCGTGATTTTTTAGACATAAATGTTTAGATGCCGCCGATGAGGTGGCCGAGGTGAAAAAAATGCCCGAGGTGTAAAAATTTTTTTTTCAAAATTTTTTTTGCAAAAAAAAATTTTTTTTTTTAAATGTTCAAAAAAAACTTTTAAGAAAAGGTTTTTAAATGACAGTTTTTTTTTCAAAAATATCAGTTTTTTTATTTTTTTTTTCAAAAACATAGTTTTCAAATATATATTAAGCTTTTCCCCCCCCAAAATTTTTTTTCGAACAAAAAAGTTTTACTTTCATTAAAATGTTTGTATTTTCGACGCTTTTCATGTGACACTTGTCCAGAAAAATTGTCAGAATAGAAAGGGCATAAAAAGGAGTGCCTTTAGGAAAAGATGATTAGCGATTGGCTGGAAAAGGGTCAATTAGGGTGTAAACTGTACACAAATTTTTTTTTGTCTGCATAGCTGATAGGGTAGGGTTAAAAGTTTTGATAAAAGTGACTTTAAAAGCAGGTAGATAGATGGAAGGAGAGCGGAAAAAGTTTCCCAGAAATTGATTTCATATTGTACTTTTTCCAATCATGAAGAATGTTTTCCACTATATGTTTGTGTACACAAATGATGCTCCTCATCGATCCTTTTCCAGTTAATCACTGTTTGGTTTTTTCCTATGGTGGTCCTTTTTCTGCGCTGTTTGTTCTGTTGATTCTTCTTGACAAGTGTCAGATGAAAAGCTTCGAAAATATTATATAACATTTTAATCCAAGTACTGTAAAACTTTTTTGTTTAAAAAACATTTTTTGGGGGAAAAGGTTTCATTTGAAAAAAAATGTGTTTAAAAAAAAACAAATTAAAAAAACACTTACCGTATTTATTCGAGTATAAGTCGCATTTTTTTGTACCAAAATATCACCCAAAAAGTCAGGTGCGACTTATACACGAATACATGAAGTGCATTGTATGCCATACGAAATTTTTTGAGGTGTTTCCTTGCTATCGAATTCTACACTGTCTCCTTTCATTAGATCATATCATTTATTGCCTTCCATGCGAGTAGCGTTGCACTTTCAACACTGTCACCTTTTTTTCATGTTCTAACACGTTTAGTTATCATTATTTTATCCACTTACGTTGCGTTGCATCACTTGCCACCTTGATCGGATGCTGATGAGGATGTTCCAGAGGTAAGCAGGGCTATTTGAAGACAGTGACAGCAGTGATGACTTCAATGGTTTTTAATTTTTTGTTATGAGATTGCAATGAATGAATAATGTTTTTAAAAATTTTGTCCTGTTTTTCATGTCAAAAATGTGGGTGCGACTTATACACGCATGCGACTTATACTCGAATAAATACGGTATTTTTGAAAAAATAACTGTTACCGTATTTGAAACAAAAATTTTTTTCCATGTCTCATTATGGTACCGGTAGATTTATTTTGTTAGAGTGTAAACCAATTGTCTACAGGTACATTGAAAGCATTAGACTAATTTTGTTTTATGATGTGATTTTTGTTTTTCAGAAAAGTATGTTATGGTATCAATAGTAAGCTTAAACAGTTGTTTCTGTTGGCTATTTCGTGCTGTTTATGAAGACTCCCAATGCTAACGCTACAAGTAAATCTAAAAGCTGGATTCGTCATTAGTTATGCAGTGGAGTTTTTGCTTATTGTGCAATGGATTGCTGTGTTGCTTTGCTAGTAGAGAAAGCAAAAAAAACAAAGCACTTTTTGCATGATTTGGCACTATCATCGAAGGATCAGAATTTAGCACAGTACTGTAATACTAGCAGTTGGTTTGAGAAAAAGTCAGCCTCTGAAACTAGATTCATTTTTTTATTCACTAGTGGAGCGCTTATCGATGTTTAGTGCAACATTTAATGCTTTCGTGAGCATTTTATTAGTTAACACTTTCTTGCGGTATGGCACCAGTACGTTGCGACGATCATGTTTACCTAGGGATGTTCATTCTAGTATTTTGATTCCGATTCCCAAATGATCCAAAATCTTTTTTTGATACTACTGAATCGAAATACTCGTGTTAAGTTTTTAGGCAGCACTGCTTTGTACGGAAAATAAACACGCATCACGAGCATTGTTACGTAACAGCGTCATTTAATTGCCTTGCATGATGATTAGAGAGATGGTTAGTACAGACGGTGCCGCTTTCACGCACACTCGCATGCTCGGCCGTGTGTATTGTCACAAATGCAGGAGCGCATGTGTTTGCAAATGCGCTAAAAAAAAAGCCACCCACTCGCCTCACTACTTTTTCGCAAGTCCCACGTGCAAATAAACAATAACGTCACAATTACTTTTGTGATTGCGGAGATGTGGTTACTTTTTAGCAGTTTGCCGGGCGCCGATCATGTAAATGTCAGATATTGAATTAGCAAAAGTCTTTCTGCGGAGATCGTTACCATAACTTTACTGTTATTAAATCTTCAGTTACAAAAGGACAGGTATAACATAATACTAGTCATAACAAAAGTTGTTACAGATAGACAATTAAGACTTCAATTTAAATTTACATGCGATTGCGATAGTCTGGGTAATTATGAAGCGTTCAGCGGCAGGAAGAAAAAGAACATCTGATGTATGGGACCATTTTGAACTTCCGGTCTTGGACAAAGACGGAAATAAACGTGTTCGTTGCACGCACTGCAGAGAGAGTTTAACTTATATACTGTGCAGAGAGAGTTTAACTTACTGTGTTTTCTGCGAGCTTTTGATTTCGATAAAATTTTTCGTTACCAGCACCAACATCTTGTCATATGTAAATAGTGAATCGAAATTAGGAATCGAAATACTGGAATCAAAACATTTGATTCGGAATCGATTCGAAATTAGCAAAGAATCGGTAATGAACATCCCTATGTTTACCTCAAAGGGCTTTGCTCCAAAGTACAGTTTGTAAGATGCAGACAAATTTATAGCTGTAAGGTCAAGCCCCCCTTCTTGGCAATTTTTTGGTTACAGTATGCCCCTGATAAAAAACATGTAGATTTTTTCATGTGAAAACTGTTACTCAGCATCTGAATAAAATTGTTGTTAGTTTTCACATTTTCACGTAACTGATGCTTCCTTCCCCAGTCCAATTATTTATTGTAAAAATGCTATATCAAGTTTTTTTGTTTAGTGGTGACTGATGAGAATGGAACTATATTAATGGACATACTTGGCAGCTGCAGTACTTTATCAATTTTCTGCAAAATTTTACAGTTTTCAGTAAGTATAATAACTGATTACATTGATAAACAATAAAACATGAATAAATACTTACATTATACTGTAATCTTTAAAAAAATGTCGTACTACAAAAAAAAAAATTACGCTGCAAAAAATTAAACTGTCACTTTCTACTCATAAGATATTTATTGGCTTTCTAATTCGATCTGGTTACACTGACTGTAATTGTAATGATTGAACTTCAGACTTGAAATTGTATACTTAATCACTTTATTCATCATAATAAAGCAGTTTAAATTTTAAGAGACAGGAAGAAATGTTTTGAAATTTACAAACAACTAAATTCAGATATTACACGAAGATACAGTAAATGAACATAATACGCTGGACACTTCTATTTTCATTACATAGGACTGTAGTGAAAAATCACTATAAATATTCATGATTATAAAACTTGGGAGAGTTCAAAACTATTTCTTCCAGTTCAACTTGATCACTGTCACAAACCTTGAGAAATATGAAGACTTTTAAGTGGACATTCTAAAGAAAAAATTCCATGTTTGTTGCTATTCACAGAAGTAATTAGGTCAATCCAAAACTTTATAAATTTTTTTTTGATTTTTGTTTTATCTTCTTAGCTCTTGTATACAGTATAGCTTGAGACCAATTCTAAATACAGTTATATTCACCAAGTTGTCTCGACCAAGCAGACAGCGAAAGAACTTTTGCGAATTTTCCAGTATTCGAGCAATTGTTACTTTTTAAACAACAAGCTAACAAACATTGCGCAAAAACACTATTAACACGTTCAAAACTAGCCCGCTAGTACCGTAGGTTATTCTGTATTCTGTGAAAAACATCAACACCATGTTAGTTTAAAACAAAAGAGCAAAAGTTGCTTAGCCAAAAGAATCACTATGCTGATACAGCAGCTTCTACTCTGCTGCATAGAGTAAATTTTTGTTTTGAAACCTAGATGTCGTGGGGATGGGTCCACGACTTTTCGGCGCCAATATTCTGTGCTTTTTACTAACACTAACCCAAAGCCCTAACCCAAACCCTAAATAAGTCAAAGAGCTCCGAATTGGCGTCGAAACGATCTGTGCAGAAAACGTACGGCTACGAAATAGGTGGCGCCGAAATGGTCGCACCGAAAAGACGTGATCCCCGTGGGGATAGGCCCGCTGCTTTGGTGAATTCATTAAAATGCAGCTCTGAGATCAAGCATAGCTATGAAAAATCACTGTAAATTTTACAGCCTTAGATGTCCAGATGTGACTGATGATATTGAAATTTAGAGAGGCATATTTTTAGTGTCCCTAAAGCCTAACGATAGTACAATATCGTAGTAACTCTGCCAAATTAAGCTAGCTAGCCTAGGGCTGTTCCGCATCTAACCTTGCTAACAGCCTACTCTTTGGACTGATAGTAGGTGCTAAACCATACAAATATACTATTTACAATATTTCCTAACAAACTGCAATTGTAAAAATATGGTCAGTGATTTAGTAGGTCATGTTACTACAACCTACAAGTAAGCGATGTTGAGCAACTGCTTGCAAAGGTTGCAACCTTTCACCAACTTGCTCAAGTTGTCGATAATGTCAACACCTTTGCATTTTTGCAACAAAATGTCAATCACATACAAAATCTGGTTATAATTTTAGAAAAAAATTTTTTTCAAGTTTCTAGAAATGTTCTTCCAAAACCTATTTCGAATAAAAATTTGACAATGAACTGAATGGCTTATGAAACACAAATATTTGTTTTTTTTACTCAGACCATAGTATAAGGCCCTTGGAGTTAAAAATTTCAAAACAAGCCACTTGACTATACATGCTTATAGCCAAAAAGAAACATTTTATTTGCAGCTTTTGCATTTTTAACATATATGACGAATTTTTAGCAAAGGCTGATTGTCAAAACTAATGTGGGAAGACAGGTGTGATTAATTGTTAAGTATCTTTTAAATCAGTTGGGGGGCTGCTTTCTATTTTAATGTGGCCTGCATCTGAAGTTTGTCACAGCAAACAACTTAGCATCAAAACATTCAAATGTTTACGTAAGTTTTGTAAAAGTATTCTCTTGAGATAACTTCGCCATTATTACAGTTATTGCGAGTAGCAACATCTTCGACTTCAGCAGACATCGCATGTCTTGCCAAACAGAAGAACTTTCAGCCATTTACTGGGAGTTTTTCTGCTCCTTGAATTTTATGTGGAATTTGAGATTTTTTGCGGCCCACCTGCAATGTTGTGCAATTCATGCGGCTTGCAGTACTAAGAAGATTCCCCATCTATGTTTTAAATCTTTGCATTAATTTCATTAACAAAGTTATGTGTTTCAAAGAAAAAAATTATTGTGGGTGATATGCAACCATGTACAAAAGAATGTGTTTCAAAGATTGTTGGCAGAAATCATTTGAATGTGTTTCATGGTAGGTTTTGAAAATCAAATTTGGATCTTTGTAAAGCTTTGAAAGCTCCTTACTACATCAAATTTAATTTAGATATCATATTTTTTTAAAATAAGATAGTGCTATCTCTCATTTATCAAATCAAATCTTTCATTATACTTGCTGTAGTACGCCGAAGCGTGTAACAAGTTTGTGGGGCCCATCTCTGCGTCACTGCGCCCAGGCAACACAGCTCCTTTCGAAGAAATGTCGCAGCGGTGGCGAGCCGTTGGCAACACTGTGTCCGATTTGACCGGCTCGAGATTTGAACCTCTGCCCTACCGCTCCAGAGACGAACGCGTTACCGTTCGACCAACTGGTAATTAAGGGCAATTTATAGCATGCTTAAACAAATGTGCGAATGCAATTTAGTCCAGATCTTGATAAAAACTAACTGCTTGAAAATGTCATTGATTTTTATCATAAACCAATAATTGATTGATTAACCATGACTCGTAGTTAAAAGTTGTCTCTAGCTTGCAAATTGCACAACCTTTAAATAAGACTGAAGGCAAAATCAATGTGGGTATCTCAAGTTAAAGGCAATTGAATTTGGCATTGACTTTATCCTTTTTGACCCAGCCATTTCAGAGGTATTTCACTTTAAACACCATGTAGAGGCCTCTTTAATTATAATTTTTATTGGCTACCGTGACGTTTAAATGTAGTAGCCTAGTCCATAGCGAAGGCCAATACTGTAAGCTAGATGTATGTTTTAAGGCCCCTGCTATGACTTATCCTAATTGCGGCATTGCTTTACGATTGATGAAAGTCGACTAAGCTGGTGTCATCGATGTTATGACAGTCAGAGTTGCCTACAAAAATCATAATTAGATAGGCCCCTGGATTGTGTTTGAAGTAGAATATCTTGGGAAAGGCTGGGTTTAGAAGGACAAAGTCAATGCCTATCTAATCTTGTACGATTGCCCTAACTTTACATATCTGCATTTTTGCCTTCTGTTCTTTTTTTAGTTGTTTTTGATGGGTTGCAGGATTTTTCTTGCTGCATTTTAGCTTACATTTTAGTTGTAAGGTGTTATTGTAGTCAGCTTTCAATATGCAACTCATTGAGTTAAATTTTTGTTCTTTTTTGTTTCTTCAGGTGTTCAGAAAAATGTTGAAGTTTGCACATTGTGCAGCTACACGAACAGTACCAGTAAGTAATATTGTGATATTTTCATGGAGATTCTGCCAAGCAGTAAAATTTCTGAGTAAAATATAATTGATTTTATTATTTACTACATTGGCGCTGTTGGGTGAGATTCAACTCCCAAAATTACACCACATTGTAGCAGTATGTTCGCATTTTGTTGGAGGATATTTTCAGATTATAAACAATTTATGTCCTACAGTATAAAAGCATTTAATTTTCCAATTTTTTTCAGTGTTTTTCATTAATTTTCAATGTTTATGTTGAAAAAGTATTTTGGTTTACAGTAATACTGCTTAAGTCTTAGTTTTTTGTTACATCTTCACAGCTTAACTATGGTGGTACTGTTTTTTATTTTCATCTACTAAAACAATTCACCATTTATTAACCTCAATATTCAATGAATGATCAAAAATAATATCGCCAGTTTGGAAAAATAATAATTGCAATTTTTACCCCCTTGAGATAACACCAACAAGTGTTGATTCATCTGACTAAGTGGCCGTAGTAACATTCAAATAAAATGGCTTTACGGAAATAAGCTTCATTGATTCTACCGTAATAAGGTGTAAAATAGTGGCATCAAACAGTGGCAGCATCCTCAAAAACTCAATTAAAATAATGTTAAGAAATGAATACGAAATTTAACTAGTAAAAAATGAAGGCTTTTCAGATATGAAGGCGAAGCAGAACCACAAAGTCCAAAAATATATCTCTCTGCAGCATACAAAACTTTTGTCAACTTGTGCTATAAACATTCCGGTATGTTATAAAACAAGGCATTGCAATAATAAATAATCAAGGTAGGACAATATCAAAGAATGAAGTAGCTGAATTTTAAATACAATTTTGAAATTACGTAAATTGGCATAACAAGTACTAATTTCTCTATTGATATGCTTTTCAAGGTTCAAGTCTGTCATCAAATATTACACCAACAATTTTGAGAAAATGATTTGGCTTAGGCAAAGAATCGCTATTATTATTTTGTACGTTAGAATGAAGATCTGAGATCTGAGTGAAGACTAACTTCACCAAATTTTTGCGGCGGAGTTATTGTAAAACAAAGTAAAGGTTCAGAGCGGTAAAATTAGCTGCTTTTTAATACAGATAAGCCAGCTTTCTAAAATTTAAAGTTCTGTCACAATGCTGACAAAATAGAAACCCTGAAGTAAGAGGTAACTTTGAACTGCAATATCTTGAAAACGACAAGACGTAAAAAATTAAAATTGGTGAGAATGCATTTTAGGTTTATCCCAACCTTTTGGTCATGAGTGAAAGATTTACCGGTAAGTTAAATAAATGCCCTTTTAAATCGTTAGCTTTGGCTGCCCTCGTATATTTCTACATCATTATCCATAACTTTTGTATTAATTTAAATCAATACAGCAAACTTTGTTCATGTTTTGCTGGTAGGTGAAAAAATAGTCGAAAATCTTCCGGCTCTCCCTTCATCGTTTAACTTTTCGTCTTCCGTAGAAAGTTTGTGACAATGCCGTCTCGACAATGCCAAAGCAATTCTGCGGAATTCAGGTGAAATTTCAGTTGCACAACATACAAGTAGAGTATGGATTCGTATCCAACCATATTCCATAGCATCACCGTGTACATTACGTCTAATTTTTCGCCGCTTAGTTCCTAAACTTAAGTAATAAATTCTTCCAAGTATCATCATTTTGGAATGTCGTACAGCTGGCTTGATGATTTCCAATCAAGTTTGTTAGTTCGCGCTGCTTTGTACAAAATGGTTGTCAATTTAGTTATCCTTGCTGTGGCCGTTGCCATGGCTTTGCTTGCTTCCATCGGCAACGCGTATAGGCTGGAAATAAATTTGCTTTTACTACTGCTGCTACTCTTCGACTTCCATTCGCTGCTAAGTATAGTCGGCTGCGTGGCCGAGAGGGTATAGGCGTCGTTAATTTCCTGTCCTTTTCCACTGGTCCAATTGCCTCCAGCTTCACAGCTGAAACCTTTGCCCTCAAGCAAGGTCTCGATTGGTGTACTAGCCATTTGATGACGTGCAAATTCCAGTAAGTTCTTTTTCTAACCAACTCCCAATCAGCCCTCTCCATCGTTTCATCAGCCCCCTCTTATCTCCTGCCTGAGTCCCTCTGTAATGTTTGGTCCCTCGCCTCCTCCCTCTCCAACAACACCATCTTGAGCTTCCAATGGGTCCCCGGTCACGCAGGTCTCCCCGGTAATGAAAAAGCGGATTTACTTGCCAAAGCTGGTGCCTCTCTGCCCACTGACGCGATCCCATGCCCTCTCCCCCCAGTTGTTGCCAAAGTTTGTTATTCCCAATACCACAATTGGAGACGTCACATCTCCCACTCCCATCTGAACTTCCAAGTCCCCGAAGTCTCTTCGGAGGAATTTCTCCTTTCTCGCCCCATTCGCTGTGAGCTTTCCCGTCTTCGCTGCCATGGCCACAGTCTTCTTTTATCCTCATATCTTCACAGGATCAGTCGGAAGGAGAATTCTGCTTGTAGTGCCTGTGGACACCCTCTACAGGACCTCAATCATTTCCTCCTCGACTGCCTGCCTCTGAACCCCTTCGTAAATCTATCTCTGGCTCCTCTCTCTTTATTCTTGACCTATGGTCCATACCTTGGGGTGTGGCCCGACTGTTGGGTCGTCGCGGAGTTCCTCTGCACCCCCATCCCTCGGAAGGGGTCGGGTAGTACCACCACCACCCTGATTGCATGATCTTGGGCTCAACCCGCACCCTGGTCAAGGATTTGCGTCCTTGGATAAGACGCTTAATAATGATGATCTCTGCTTGGTGGCTTTGAACGAGCAGCAAATCTACACCGAAATAAGTCAAATATCAACTGCAAAGCTCTAAATACTGTATGATCAATTCCTAAGCATGTGCGGATTCGTCCATATGATAGAACCACCGTTGCTTTGTCGTGATCGGAGGATAAAGATGCATCAATCAATCAGAATAGCTTAGATGTTCTGAGATAAACTGTTTGCAGGATTAATGAAAGAAGTAAGTTTTGTTTGCGGCGAAAGTAGTTCTGCAACGAGTAAACGAAAACGGGTAAGTTTATACTAGGCCTTGCAGGTTTGCAATTTTTTGGACGATATTGAACTGCGACAAAACCAGCCAATATAAGGAAAAAATGAAGGCAAGCAAAATTTCTCCAGGGTTTTATATGAACATTAGTCCGGTCTTGTAGGTTTCATCCATGAAAAACTAAGTTCTTTTTTGTCCAAAGTTTTATATGTCCATATCCGCACTAACCAGACTGTCACATAATGGACAAAATAAAGTTTTTTAAATTTTTTTTTATAAAGGGGGTACACCCGGTACAGCCCTATCTTGAAATGTTGCTCTTGTCGTTCATACACATAAGTTTTATCAATATATAACAGTCTTCTTAGGATAGTCCAAAATAAAATCAAGTTTATTTCAACAAAATGCTCGATAGGTTTGTCGTCGCAGGCGCGAAACCAAGACTTTGTTATTGGGGTTTTAATCCAGTGGTCAAATAATTTTGCTTGAAAATGTCTCAATTGGGCAGCGTGCTGAGAAAAAGGGATGTGTATGCGTATCACAGACGTAGGTCTGTGCTTCGCCTCCAGATCTGGGCAAGTTTTGTAATATTTTAGAAAACATAGCCATTTAAACGCCATTTGAATCAAATTTTGTACAAGTCATCTAAAAGAACTAATTTTGCTAAGATTTTAAAGCCAGTTGAAGAATTGAATTGCGTAGCCCCTTAAAGCACTCCCCTAACGCTCAAGTCAAGTCCAAACCATGTTTCAACGCTTACAGTTTTGGGTTAAACTTCCTAAGTGACTTAGCTGAGATGGAGGGGGAGAATAAAGTCTTTTAGCCCCCCCCGGCTTAAGCAGAGAAAGAAAATCATAAATGATTATAATGTCAAGGTGGTCACGAAATTATTTCATGCCGACCCACTTCTTGCTCTTGGAGAAAAGATGTGTCTGTGACATCAAAATACCAGGATTAACCTATTTCGAAAAAGTTGATCGAACTAGTTTGTTGCACGACAAATATTTTTATTTTGTGCAACTCGGCGCAAATGTAAGGCTACTAGTGGTAATTGATGTGGGCCCCGGCCTCTCAATTGGCCCTGTTTGCTGTGTAAATCAACTTTTTAAAATAAAAGTAAGCCGTCACTATACCGGCACTTCTAGCACAATTTTAAAACCTGTAAAACGCAGAAGAAAAATACGTGGATAAATCTCAACATTTTTTAACGCACAATTTTCTGATTTTTCAAAAAAAGGGCATTTAAGAAACGCGACATCTTTGCATGAGTGATTTAACACGAGACAACTAACGCTGGAGCATGTACTTTCGCAGAATAACTCTTTGATTTTATTTACCGTTAGGGTATGGCAATTAATCCCTTAACTGGAACTTTAAAGCAAACTTTACAGGAATAAAAAAGAATTTAATGCAAATCGAACCCGGTGAATCTGAAACTGTGTTTAACGCCAATTTTATACGGTAATGTGCGTGGTGCACTTCCAACTTGGTCGTTTTAAGTAGGTTTTCAAATGATTACGATTGAACTAAGCTCTTTGAAAATACTGTGACCTTAATGAAAAAATTAAATTGACAGCACTGCTGTTATTGTCAAATCGTATTGATTAATTTTACTTTAATATCATAGATTGGATGTGATCTCTGCTTCCGCTGGTATCATGCGACTTGCTTACGTTTCAACTTCAGCAGAACCTTGGGAAGTGTCCAATGTGCCGCTAGTGTTTGAAATAAGATCAAGAAAACCAACCGAATTTTTTTTATGATGTTCATAATAATTATGATGTGTTGAAGTTAGCAGCCTAGAGTTTTAATCTTGAATCGAATTTTTTAAAATAAAATTTTTGTTCAAGAATCGTTATATCTCTTGTGTCTTTTTGAAGAACTGCAGAACCAAATTTTAGTGCAATTGCAATAACTTGAGGTCGTTGTGAGAAGCTATCGTGTTGTTTCATACCATGTGCTGCATCGCAATACTGGAATGATGTAAGGGTTTTTACTTCTAAACTATCCTCCACATTCGATTTAATACAGCAGTTGGTGGGAACAGAATGAATCCATAATGCTCTTGATATGTACATAGCACTTTCTTGGAATATCTGTTTCAGCTCAATATCTTTAGGGTGTAAACCAGTACTTAAATTGTAGGGGGGGACACGTACCCCAATTGAGGATTTGGCGTCCCCCAATCGAGATTTGAGCGCTGGTTGACCAGACCAAAAAGAGCCGGTCAGAACAAATCCACAAATTCTGGCCGAATAGGTTCCTAAAATGCGGCGAAGACCTTTTTTTGGTCTTCGCTTGATTTCAGGGACGGTATTGCAGAATTTCTGCTGAAGTTCTTTCGCATTCTGAATGCGTTTGGTCAAGCTTTCAAAAGCGTCCCCCCATGCAAAATTTCACAGTTTAAGTACTGGTGTAAACTATAGATATACCCTACGGTAGTTTCCATCTATTTAGTTCAATTGAAGCCAAACTCGAATCGAACCCCAACTCAAACCGTAGTCTTGACCCTCAAAACAGCGAAAGAAAATTGCGTGGATATTTATTATTTCCGTTTTACTGTCTAAAATCAGGGATACCCCTGCCTAAAGTTAAATCTACTTTCGCTAATAGTGAAACAAGGGTTGGGGCACATCTTTATTACCTTAAGTAGTTCTCATTTCAACAAAACCGATTTCGAAAAGTATCTTTTTATGATATGTAATTTTCGCTAGAATGTTTGAGTAATCGCCAATTTAACAAATAAATTTAAAGCAGGTAGAGGCATTAATTTTAGCGAAATGTCTAGTTTTTTCCTCAAGTTCCTAGTACCGGTAATTGAAATGTTTGACCCAAGCTTCACGCTTTTGAGACACCTGCCACCCTTCATTAAAATTGTCAATAACGCGCTCCAACATGTCTCCCGGAATTTCCTGATGTCACATTTGAACTTTTCCTACAGTTTCTCAATTGTTGAAGGATTATTTTCGTAAACCGATCTTGGAAGTAACTCCAGAGGACGTAGTCTGAGGAAATAAGATGTGGGGAAATGCGGAGGCCATGGATTGTCTGTCCTCAAAAATAACTTGTCCTCTGGAAAGTACTGTTTTAGAAGGTTGGAATAATGAGAAGGCGCCTCATTCTGTTGGAAAACAATTGCATTTATGTCATCAAACCTCTACCTCTGTATGGCTGGAATGAAGCGTCGCCTCAGCATGTCCATGTACCGCTCTGAGTTAACTGACAGTTTGGCCGTTATCTACCACATAGCAAGCACCAGTGTTTCTTCGCTGCAGTAGTTTTGTACACTGAGAAGTAAGCTAATTGTAGAAAGAAATAATGCTACTGGGATTTAAACTTAGTTTCGTAGGAACACCAAATTAGGGTTGCCGATTCGCTTTTTCAACAAACTTAAATTGTGAGTTGATGACATACGCTACTAAGTTTGTCACGTTTTTTCAATATAAATCATAAAATACTTGAAAATCAAAGCGAAAAACGTCCAAAAAAAGGTTACTAAAGTTAAGTATATAACTGAAGTAAAACTCCTTAAACTTTGGTAATTCGGCTCCGACTCTCTTAGTTGTTGTCCAGTGTTCATTCAATCTTTTTACTCTTTACTACCACAACAACAGCGAATGTATAGTAACACAATATAAGACGTAGAATCAGGAAAAACACACATCGTCAGACGTTAAAACATGTAGAGAATCTAAGACAAAAAAGCGATTTTTATTAGCAAGGTTGCTACACCTGTCACACCAGTTGAAGTATGTATAATGTAGGCCTAATTATTTCATCAATCACACCACTGCCGTCGTTAGAGCAAATGAAGTAAGGGGGCACTAAAGTTTGCTTATAAAAACTGACCTTCAGATTTTGTACGGCTACAATTATGCACAATTGTAAAACAAGGCCGGCAGGTTTTTTTAGCTAGTTTCGTCAGCGGCCCATAATTGCTCGAAAAATCTATCTACAGCAGTGAATGCTACCAGACGTGAAACCAGGATTTTGGAAAGAGGAGTGAAGCAAAAGTTTTGTTTTTTTGCACAAACACTGCCTGATTAAGCCCCAGTGATGCTAAGCAAACTGATGCAACTCAAACGTATCACAAAAGGCATAGTCACTAAATATTTAGTGATTGTGTAAGGGGGCCTGGAGGCGGAGCATCCAGCCGCTGGGCGATTTTTACGATTATGCAGCAAAAATATAGAGATTTTAACGCCATTTTAATCACACTTCGCACTTTTTTAAGCCATATGATTAACTAAATTGCTAAACTTCAGAAGTCATTTAAAAGAATTAAATAGCTAAGCACTTTCAGCCTTCTCCTACGTCAGGTCAAGTCTAAAATACGTTTAAACGCTCGTATTTGGAGGTTTCAAAGTGACTTGGCAAAGAGGGCTTAAGCCCCTTCACCCTGGTCGCGCCACTGACTGTGACCTCAAAATCTTGAGTGTGCTCTAAAAATCAAAACAGAAAAAATTGTTTTCACGTACCGTATTGTTTCATGTCGTAATCACTAACGAAGGACCGGTAACATTCTGCAGGCTTACTCCTCTCTGCGACATATCCGTAAAGGCGTGTAATTAAGACGGAATATTGCGTCAGATTAATGTACAGCAGTTGGTTGCGAGCGATTTCGCAAAGAATCGAGAAAACGTCCAAAGAGAATTATGATTGAACGTTAATTATCTTTTTTCCATCATTGTTTGTTGTCTTGTCGTTGCGTGATGTTTCAAAAACAATATTTTGAGTAAACCAAAATAGGGATAGCGGCACAAGCGGCCGTTAGGGGGTCACGGCCTCCTGCCCCCCGATAGCGACGGCACTGAATCACACTTATCAACATACACATGAAGGCACACACGATGTACGTCAATCTAACGGCTGCAGTACTTGTTCAAATAATTGATAAAGAAAAGAGAAAGGGGGCAGTGACCAGTGCGAGGCCAAGCACGGTTACGTAGGTGGTCAATGAAAGGCGCAACCGGCCAAAACTATGTTTAGCTCAACGGAGCAAGATGAGGAAAGAAAAACCACCCTGAAAATAAAACCTCACCGTGTCCAGAAACCCTTTCAAGCGGCAGCTGGTCATAGTATCAAGATAATAACAATTTTGTAATCGATACATATGCATTAATATAATTATATACAACATACAGCAATAGTGAGTCACACTATCCACATTGCGTCTAAATAAATAGCCGGTAAAAAAGTACCATAACTTATGATCGTTCCGATATCTCGGTTAGAACAAAAGTATACTGATTTTTCAAGAGAGGAATTATAGATTTGTGTCTATGTATTGTTGATGATGTGTATCAGATCAATTAGGCAGAGTCCAGTGATACTCAATTTGAAGGGCAACGGCTTTAGTTTGCTGTGCGAACTACTGGAATTCACGACGAAGTTTCAAAATTTGATTGGAAGTTCAGTTGGTTTGGAGAAAAGGAACACTTTTTTCTGCTTCTCTCTAGTAAAATAGGTTTAATGCGGCAAACATTTGATCAAGATTCCACAATGATGCTGTTCTCATAATTTGCTCTTCTGCAACCTGTCAATAAGGACATCGGTATCAAACTTTCCTTCCATCATATACTGATACATCAGAACAAGATTTTTTCCACTACCGTGTTGCAACATTTTGTTTCTGAAAAAAAAAAGTTCAATTATTTATTAACTACCGTACCATACATGTTTTCAATCAAAGAGCAGTAACTGTGGGAAATTAAATGTCGTTGCAAGTCAAACGTGTTTAGCGAGTCAATAGGCCTAGCTCCTATGACGTAAGAGAACGTCACCTTCTAAAGCAGTATACCCTGATTCAATTGCAAGTAACGTTAGAATCTAAATTGTTACAAACTGGCAACTTCACTTTTCAGTTTTTCAAGGATCAAATTAGTACCGTACAACTAACCATAATCGCAGTCATATTTCTTTATGGGATCCTTTTGAAAACAGTTGTTTCTAATGCGATATTATATGGAAATAATATTTTGGTTCATAATCGGTCTAGTGCGCAAATTGATGATGCCAGCAGTATCTGTTTTAACCGGCAGACTGTTAAGGAAAACACTGCAGTTACTGGAAGATATTACAGTTAATATTTTGTTAACTGAGTGATGGAATGATGTTTTAAATCAATATCAATCATATTACCTGAAAAAAATTTGGGTTTATTGTTTACACAAAATACGTCACTACAGTCAGTAGTAGCATTGTTTGCTAAAATGGTTTTGGCGCATTCAATTCTGTCTAGTGACTAAAGGTTAATTTTAGAAAAATATCGACTGTTGTGGAACGAAAAAGTTGTTTTGCAACCAAAAATTATTGAGATTTTACAATTTCAACACAAAATTTTTAATTAATTTTGAGCTATCTTTATTAAATGATTTAAATGAAACAAACCTGCCCTGAACAGGGATATTCTTGTCCCTACATCTCCAAATACAAAGATAGTGCCAAGCTTGCCAAAAAAACTCATTGGTATGAATTTAGTTTATGTAATAAAAATGTTGCAATAAAAATCAGCAGGAAGATTCTTTAGATAAATAACAAAAAGGTAAAACATCTTTCTTTTTGAAATGTGCGAGTGGACAAACACAAAACAAGATACCGAGTATGTGATAGCCAAAAAAATTACCTGATTAATAATTTCATTGCCGACATTCCATTGAGGTTGAAAGATCCATGCAAAATCAGGCCGGCAAGAGAATAGCAAACCTAAAAAATAATAGTCAGAGAATGGTAAAAGATTTCTTTATATATTATAATCTATAGATGCTGTCTAATAGTTTTGACGAGATCAAAACACATTGAAATACAACAAAAACTATATATGTTTCACAAAGCCAACAATTTTCACTAGTGCCAAATAATAGAATTTTCTGTAGTGTTGCATTCTCTGTAAGTAAATAAAAACTTTCGTGCTAGTAACATGATCTAGTAAGGGAAACACAGACTGCTATGAATGTTTACATTTGACTTACTAATCTTATTAATTTAACTTGAGAAATATATGTAATTACTTATCAAACACCATTAGCCAGTTAGATGGAAATCTGACTGTTTGAGATAGCAGAAAAAACATTTACAATAAAAATTTATGCAAACCTGCAAGAAATCTGCAGTCAACTACAAAAGCTCTTCATGGAATTGGATAACCTTTTGCCATCATGCATTTTGCAGTATTTAGATACTGCCTATCATAAAATCAAACATAAACAAATGTGTAATAGTCCAAGGTTCTTTATCAAGTCCAAAAAAGTCACAAATTAGTAAAAGCTTCAGAAATAAACTAAAGAAGTGACAGATTTATTTACTTCAGATTTCAGACATACACAGAACCACAGATAAATACAAAATGATGAGAGACATCTAAAAAACCATAAGATCAGGGTTGATATTTCAGATTTAAATAAAGGAAGTGGCTATTTTGCCTCTTAGAGGCAAAATAGTGTTTTCCCTCTGTTTCGGTTGGGGTTGAGGTAAAGCTTAGGGTTAAGGTTAGGGCTATTTTGACATTGGAGGCAAGATACCGGTAGCGTTTAGGACTATATTGCCTCCTAATTGCAAAATAACATGGGGCTATTTAGCCTCTGCAGGCAAAATAGCCACTGCCTTAAATAAAAATACTCTTCTACGTACTAGCACCACAGATCAGAATAAGTTTGTGCATTTATTATTTTTATTCTATTTGCACCAATATGCAATTTTAATCAAATGAGCAATTAATTAAGTCAGAAGAAACATTACAAATGTAACCAATTCAATAGAAATAAACTGGGGATGACTTAAACATATATTGCAATCCAGCAAACACTACATAAGAGAAAAAGCAAAAAACAACACATAAAACATAGATTTCACAAGTATAACAACAGCAGAAATAGTACCTAAACATTGAAAAAAAATGCAATATGTTATGCAGAAGTGGAGTCCTTGGCCTCAAGGACGTCCTCGAGGACACAATTTGAAGTCCTTCGCCTTGAACACAAGTCCTTGAAAATGTCCTGTCCTCAGCTTGAGGACAGCACTATTTTATGACATGTTGAAAACGGGCCAAGGTCATGAGCAATGTTGTTTTGTCTTGGAACACGCCAGAGAACTTGCAAAAAAAAAAAAATTTTGACGATTGAATTTTGTGGAAAAGTTGCGAATTTGTGGGCGAAGACCTTTTTTTGAGATCGCCTGCGTTTCGCAAAAATTTTGAGCAAAGACCGTCTATTTTGTTAGTTGGAGAACACTTCCGCATTGTGTCTTTGGTCCTAAACCTAGAGCATTCCCATCCTTGGCCTCAGATTTTTTTGGTGTCCTTGGCCTCGAGCCTTGTGTCCTTGACTCCACCTTTGATGTTAAGCTTGTGATCAACTTAGCTAACCTACAAACCTGCTAACTGAAGTGCTTCTACCTGCAAAGGGATTAATCTGGTATTATCCTGAGCAAAATCTATAATACAATAACAATTTGCATGTCAGTCTCTGTCAGTCCGTATTCAATTCATGGTCTAACTCTCTTTACTCGAAAAGGAAGCTCTTCAACACTCAAATCAAAAGTAGCATTTTGATGAAGAGGCACAAGAGCAGGGTTGGAAATATTGATTACCGGTAGTAATCGATAATCGATACTATTGGTATAATACATTCTTTGCTTTTGGGTTATCAATCATCACAGATGCTTAGCTTTCCTGTTTCAATTTTTTCCATGGATTATTGCCTTTTATTTTCTATGCTTTTTGTTTACAGGTTATTGATTGGTAGAATCTTTATACTTAACTTTTATTCTGGTTGAGTCTGCCTAAGCTTACATTGTTTCATTTCTCTTATGCTACATCTTGCTCTTTATAATTATCCTAAGCGAAGTGACTTGGCGAATGGAACACGCATGGTTAAATAAACAAAGATTCTAGTGACATTACTCTTTTTTGGAAATTTTTATTTTGATTATTACACTTATAGGCATAAGTGGGCACAAGTCCGTTAATCGTTAACAATGAAGCTGACTTTTTCATTAACTTGTTAATCCGTTAAAAAGTTTTTTTCATGTTAACGGACTAAATCAACTTCCGTTAAGTTTTGTCAACTTCCATTAAGTTTTGTCAACTTCCGTTATGGTTTTCCTTGGTAATATCTTGCACCATTCATTCATCGTACTAGTAAAAAACAGTTTGCACTGGTAACACTTGTTGCATATTTGTATGAGTTTTATTAGACTGTAAAATGCAACTTCCAAAACAAAAAAGAGCACCTTAGCAATAAATATTTCCTTACAATCAGCTCAACAGCATCAATACGTGTTCTAGAAGCCAGTGAATAAAAAGAAATGTAAATTACACGCAAAATATTAACGAATTAAAAGACTTTATTAACTTCTGTTAATTAACGCAGAAAATAACTGATTAACGTCAACGAAGGTATGAAGTTTGTTAACAAACTAGTGGTTAATAAAGCTAACGTTTTGCAGTAACTTGCCCACCTATGCTTATAGGTTTGGATTAGGGTTTAGGTTAGGCTTTGGGTTACAGCTAGAACTGGGGTTAAGGTTAGGGTTAGGGCTAAGGGTTAGTTTTTTAGGCTTTATTTCAAAATGCCTGTGCGAATGGAACATTCGCCAAATCTCTTCCCATCCTTAAAGCATATTTTTCATATCCTTTATAGTAGGCTACAGTAATGATACCAGTTTTTCCTCTCACAAGTTACATTTAATGGTCAATACAGCAAATATTTCAGTGCATCCTGGTGAAAAACAGAATATAAATTTTTGTTCGCAATTTAGCATCGATTAGTGGATTACTAATTTTTGCTTTTTGTTTTTGATATCTTTGCTTTTTGTTGCTTTTACAGTCTTTGCTTTTTGATTCTGATAACAACTATGGTAGCCTACTGTATCACAATTCTTTGCTTTTTGTGTGAATTATCGATATCGATTTGTCTTTACTTTGCTTTTAAACAGCATCAACTTTTAACCCTGTACAAGAGCTACTAATATCTGAATCTGATATATTGCGTAAGCCTAGTCTAACCATAATGGAGGTTAGGTTGCCAGTGATCTCGTCACACAGTGATTGCGACATTCTGAAGACAAAAAAAGCTTACCTTGCAATTGTATCGCAATTGTGCCATTGCATTATTACAATTCAAGCATTGACTGAAAAAGACAGACATTAAACTAGGCTACTCTAGCATCCTCGGAGCTAGTATCTTGCTTTAAAACCCCTAGGCTACTTTATGGCCAAATCACTGTGATGAAATCTATTTTTTGTGATGAGATCACTTGTAGCGATAGGCTAACAGATACGGTAACACATAGGCTAGAAAATTACCGTACTAATTAACAGCGCTTCTTTCTATTCAGTTTCCAAACAGTGACTTTCAACCTTCCAAAGTTGCTACACAGGAAGGTAGCATCCTAATGCAAGTGCTTATCTTCATCATTCATCAAAGCCTGGATTTGGACTATGGCCAGAAACTCAGAACTGAGAAAGGCTGAAAGGGTAGGCTACAGTACTACTAACACAGTAGCCTACAAATAGTAAAAACCTACAAGTAAAAGTCAAGAGGCATTTGCCTCGGATTTCCCCAATAAATCTGCGTCCCACATTCTTGACACTTCACTCCTTAAAAACAGTAAGCTATGCTTATGACCAGTAATCTACACGCATAGGCCTAATCAATTCCCAATTCATCCTCATTCAGCATTAGCCTACACATTATGCCAATAAAACTGCTTAAACACTTCACTGCTTCATTAAATTCTAGCCTATCTTCTAGAATTTCTAACATTCACTTTCCATTGCTTCTCAGTTTAGCCTTGTGAGTTGATAAATAAATCAACAAACTCAAATCTCAACTGCCACTTCAATTCTCAGATGGCGGTACTAATAAATTTTGGTACCGCCACCTGTGATTTTAGTACCGCCACCTGTGATTTTGGTACCGCCACCTGAAGCTTCAGGTGGCGCCACCTGAACTTAGAAGTGGCGCCACCTGAAGCTGCAAGTGGCGCCACCTAAACTTAGAGGTGGCGCCACTTGAACTTAGAAGTGGCGCCACCTGAAGCTGCAAGTGGCGCCACCTGAGCTTGGAGGTGGCGCCACCGCCACTTGTATGTCTGACCCCGTCTCTCCATTTCATTAGCAAATATACTCTTGATTAGGCTAAAATAAACCTGACATTATCAGAGTCATGTAATGTAAATATCTGAACTATGATTTGTTTTTATTTTTTGTTGTTGTCTACTCATTTTTTTGTTTATTTGTGTAAATGTACTTTCTCAAAACATACTTTCACGCTACATGACTTGTGACAGGTGGTGGTTGACTTAAAGACCGTATGGTCATTTTCGCCATCTCCTGATGCTTTATTTTGAAATCTGATTATTTTGATTTGAGCCCAAATAAACGTGATTGATTGATTGATATAGCCTATTATGGCTAGGCCTACTCAACTGTCAAACCGCAGTCCAAATCTGAACCGCTAAAGTTGGACTGCAGCCCACTATTGCACTTAAATTCAGACCTTCACACTTCTTTGGGCCAATGGCAGAAATGGGCGAGAACTCACTGTATACCGGTACCTAGTGCATGTCTGCATGTACAGTGAATCTGCTATGCTAATTATTGGTAACTTAAGATTCACTGCCACATACCAATTTGCCATAGGTGGGCACAAGTCCGTTAATAACGAAGCTAACTTTTTCATTAATTCGTTAATCCGTTAAAAAGTTTTTTCATGTTAACGGACTAAATTAACTTCCATTAAGTTCTGTTAACGGACTAAATTAACTTTTGTTAAGTTTTGTTGACTTCCGTTAACGTTTTTATCGTTAATTTTTTGCACCATTTATTCATTGTACCGGAACAAACCAGTTTGCACCAATAGCGCTTGTTGCGTATTAGTACAAGTTTTATAGAAGGAGCTCTTTTTTGTGGCAAATAATAAGCTGCAGCCTCATAGGTCTGATAATTATTATTGATGTTCACAATTTCCAAAGATTTTCCGATCGCAGCTTCGTTAGTGCATTTGAACTTATTTTTATCTTGAAATTAGATTAGACTGTAAAGTGTAACTTCCAAAACACAAAAAGACCACCATAGCAACAAATATTTCCTTGCAATCAGCTCAACAGCGTCAATACGTGTTGTAGAAGTGAGTGAATAAAAAGAAATGTAAATTACTCGCAAAATGTTAATGAATTAACAGACTTTATTAACTTCCGTTAATTGAAGCTGAAAACAACAGATTAACGTTAATGGAGGTGTGAAGTTTGTTAACGGACTAGTGGTTAACGAAGCTAACGTTTTGCATTAACTTGCCCACCTATGCAATTTGCAAACGTAAGATTAGTTGGACATATGCTAAACACATTCAGCATTCATTATTATTGACTTACAGTATTATTATCAACTTCTACTGAACCAAAACTACCCAAGAAATACTCAGTTACTCACGTGTTGTTTTCATCACTATTGCTTTTTTATTTTACTTGTTTACGGCTTTTTTATTGGGAGGGACTATTTTTTATTAGGGAGGGACTATTTTGTTTATGTCTTTCAAACTTGTAAACCTTTCATTGCTTATATTTTCACACAGCATTAGTACGTACTGCTGTAAACTGCCTGAACTTTGATTCAGGCCTCCACAATGGAAGTTGAAGAAATTAATTTGAAGCAGCTTTCTGAAAGGCAACTGAAAACACTGGTTGGTATGTTTCTGCCTAGAAACTGAAAACGAAAAGATTAAAGAGGAATATTTTGTACTATTGAGAAAAAGCAAAATCTCTAAAAAGTACGTTGAGGAAGCTGACTGGGAAGACATTCTTGTTATAACTTCAAATGGTAAAATTATAGATATCAAGCTGAATAAAGCTGCAGCTACTTGTTTAAAGTGAGCAGGCCCAATCAAAAGGCCATGCTGCATATGCTTAACTGAAGTTACTGAACAATCGAAAGGACTAAAATGCTCAAACTGTTTTCAGTGGTTCCACAACAATTGTTTGCTTAATCCAATGCCAAAACCATTATATAAGCTTTTAGAAAATGATAATCTTGATTACATTCAAGTTTTCTGTCCTACATGCTTGCGAAGAAATGAAATAAAAGCAATTGAAGAAACAGTGCAAGAAAGAAGCCTGTCAAAATAAGCCCTCCTATGCCAATGTTGTAAAGCAATCTTCTAAGTCCATTTATCAGCTGGCAAGTGATGTAGAAAAATTGTGAAAGCAGATATCAAAGAGGAAAAACTTGAAAAAGGACACTAATAATATGTAAAGAGCACTTTATAATTGGCACAGTATATGCTAAACTAAATTATTCTAATGCAATATCAAAAATTCTAGCATTGATAAATAGTACCTCTAAAGTAGGAAAGGAAAGCTGGTGGAATAATATTGATGGGTGATTTTAATGCTCGACACCCTCACTGGGGAGACAAAGCAAGCAATGAATACGGCAGTCAACTTTTTGATAATTTGGACTTTTCAATGTTCTCCATAATTAGCTCAGGTGGGCCAACTTTTTTGTCTACAAATGGACAAAGCTGCATTGACTTCGCTATTGCATCCAACAACTTGCTGAAAAAGAAAATTGGTTGTACAACAGATGCCTATGCAAACCTTTTTAGTGGTGCTCCATATCGACGTCATCTGCCAGTAATACTAGATCTCTATAGTTACCAACAACATCATGTGACAATAAAGAAGAAAATTGACTATCAAGTATTTCATGTGAAATGTCGACAACTGAAATTGACTTGGCATGCAAATGGGGCCTGACACAAAAATGGACAAACCCAATTAGTCTTTGGGAATTTTTAAGAGAAATAATAAATGAAACAACGTCAAAACTTGCTCAAATCAAAAAGTCTACAATCCACAGCAAACCTTTTTGGACAAAAGAACTTTCAGTATTAGCTAAGCAAATGAGACTGTACAACAAGAGATATCAGTACAGAAATACCGACGCAAATTATTCAAAGCTGAAGGAGGCAATTAACAGCTTCAATACAGCAAGGAAAGAAGCATGCAAACAGTTTATGCTGAATCAAGTACAAGATCTAAATTGCAGCAAGTTCGATGAGTTTTGGAAAAATTTCAACAGCATTTTTCAAAATAAAACATCCAACTATGTAGATTTACTAAAAAGCACAGATGGAAATACCACTTACTGGCAAGATGAAGATATTGAAAACGAATTATGGAAAACATTTTTCACTGGAAAACACTTGCAAGATAATGAAAATGATTTTGATGATGATTTTTACTTTGATGTGCATCAATCTTACCAAAACCTTTTTGGAAATAAAGCATATGCCAAGTCCAGAACAACAACTTTCTTGGATATGCTAAATTCAAGTATAAATCTAGCTGAAGTTGTCAAAGAAGCTAATGGACTTAGAGGTAATATCAAAAAAGCTTTTGACTTTGATGGGCTACACCCACTTATGATATAAACAAGCTTGGAGTAGGGGCTTTAAAACTACTAACAATGCTGTTTGATTTATGCCTAGAAAGCAGTACATGGCCATGGACAAATTCTAAAGTGATTTTTCTGAAGAAAGAGGGAAAAAAAGATTATTTCAGCCCAAGTTCTTATAGACCTATCACTATATCATCGTGTGTGGGTAAATTACTTGAAAAAATCTTAAGTAAAAGGGTTGATAAATTTTTGCCATCCGTTGGTGTTCATGACCCATATTAAGAAGGATTCACCAAAGGAAAAAATACTATTAGATATCTCAACAGATTAAACACGACCATTAACGCAGGGGTGGAACAAAAGAACTGTGTTCTAGGTATGTTTATAGACTTTGAGAAGGCATTTGACTCAATTTGGCAAGAAGGTCTCATGGTAGAATTGTTTAACGCAGGTGTCAAAGGAAATGTTTTGTCATTAATTAACAGTTTTGTATTCAACTGTGAGATGAAGCTTTACGTTAATGACCATGTTGGAAACACAAGACAAAGCCAACACTATGGCCTTCTCCAAGGGTCATGTCTCTCTCCTGGTCTGTTTAAATTTTACTTGAATGACTTTTGCATTGATCTGACTGTGAATGCTGGTTTTCAACTGTTTAAATTTGCAGATGACAGCTCTATTTTGTGCTGTAGCAGCTCAACAGAAATTTGTTTAGAAATGATGAACCAGTCAGTGAATTCCTTCAAGCAATGGTGCGCCAAATGGAGAATGATTGTAAATTGTAGCAAAAACAAAACTGAATTTGTTTGCTTCAACACACCTAGATCTAGCTCTACTTTAATCCCTTCTCAAATCAAATTTGGTAATAAAACAATACAGAATGTGAATGAAACGAAAGTATTGGGGGTGATTTTTGACAACAGGCATAAATTTATCAGTCACAGTGAAATGATTTACAATAGATTATGCTCCAGATGGGTAAATATATGCAAATATGCAAACAAGAACTGGGGCTTATGCCAAAGAACTCTTGTATTTTTGGTAAAAACTATTTTACTGCCAAGCATATTTTATGGGGGCATTATATGGATGAGTGAAAAAAACAAAAAAAAGTAACAAACTGTTGTACCGAATAAACAAAACGGCTATTGGAGCTGTGCTGATTGTTAATAGTAGATTGAGTGAACTGATCTTGGGAACTACACCCATTGAAATATTGATAATATGAATGTCATCAAACATTTCTTAAAAATCATAACGGTTGCCAAACACCATCCAGAAGACAACAGCAATGACTGTTTATTTATGCACATTAAATCTCTTTGTTTGTCCGAATCAATTCCATCAGCATTATATCGACAATTAAAGCTTTCCCATGAATTTTTAAACTGGAAAGTTAAATGCACACCAGAGCAATTCACAGCGGCTGATAAACATACTATATCTAAACTGGAATGCAGTAGCTACCATTTATTGTCAGCAAAAAGTTGTACTTAAACAAACGTTTAAACAATTTTTGGAAATTTGCTGGCAAAAATCTACCAACTACTTCACGGCAGAAGGTTACCACCAACTGCCTAAAGCGGTCACGGATCCTCTAGCTTTTCCTGTTGGAACCACTAGGAAAACAGAGGTTTTGGTAATGAGTTTGTTTTAAAATAATAATCTTCTGAATGGCTCATTGCACAGGCTGTATCCTACAATATATAAGTCTCCCCTGTGTCACTATGGAAAGGGTGTTCAAGATAATTACCATGTTTTACTGGACTGTGAGGCTGAGAGCAAAGACTCCAATAATTTTACTTTTGAGTTAAAGGCATGTTTTGCCAAGAACAATGAAGTACGCGATGTATCACAGTATCATACTAACATTCAATTTTTAAATGCTAGTAGGGATGCATTAACTTTGAAACTTATGGTTAAAATAATAACAGTTTTAAGTGACACCCTAAGGAAAGCAATCAGTCTGTAAATATACCTGCAAAAAGTATTATACATCTTACCATCATGTGTATTAAGTGTTTTAATAGTTGGCATCCAAAAAATTTTTATGAGTAGTAATAGCATCTTACAACTTGGTCAAAATTTAATTCAAGTATCCAGTTGTTAGTGAAATCAAACTTCAATTCTTCAAGTATCTTAAATGCCACTGTGCAAGTGTTCCAGCTTAAGTGTTGTAATTACTGCACCAAAATTGCAGCCATGATACATCTTTGTACTATATTTCAAGTGCTTGCAGTGTTATTTTCATGCTTTTCTTGCTTTAATTTTTCCTTTTTTTTTGCTGTGGTTTATTAGTTGCCTTGGTGTTATAGCCTACCCCGCAACGTAAATCGCAGGTAGAAGCTTCCATGCTACGAATGTGTGTAATGGTGATTGTATCCTAAGGTTTGTTGGTGGGTATGAGAACTTAAAGATGAACTCTTACACCATATAATCTTACAAACAACACAAATCTTATACCATGCCAGCTTTCATCTGAGTACAAGTTGTGTTTAATATTTAAATGCCAAATTTGTGCTAATTCTTTGCTATGATCTCCACTCTGATAATGGTCACACACCATCAGTGGTTTCCTAAAATGATCATTATGAATTAATTGAACAGATACTGTTATATCTAAGATGAATGCTTGGACTTCTACTAGTAAAGTAGATGACTTAGTAAGGTCACCAGCAAATGTAACCCAACGTAAATGGTAGCGGTTAACTATTACATCAATAGCCGTTAGCTCATATGTGTCTAGTCTGGTTGCCACCGAAGTTGTCCCTTGGACATCTCGACCCACCGACAAGATGGCGTCAGAACAAGTCGTCCCGATTGCGCTCACTCAGATACGCTTACAGGTGGACTTTTTCTTGGGGTACGTTTTCTTACACGAAATAAAAAGGCGGTGAGTGAACAAAACCGTATGGTTACGTGTAATACATTGACACGCGCTCAAACAAAATTGCTGTAGCGGAACGGTAAACCGTAACAAACCGTGGCCACGAACAAATACGCGAAACAAAACGAAGCGAATTGTGCAATCTTTTTTGCAAGTACAATCGTTTACGTACACGAGGCACATTTTTGCTTAATACATTTAAGAACAAACAAAACGAATAAATTTTAAATTCAAAAAGGCATGAGGCTGAAAATTGGTAAATATTACGAACAGCCAGCTGCAACCCAAAATTTATTAATTTTGATAAAAAAAGAGTGTAATTTGTTCAGCACAAATTAAGTGATAAATGAATAGTTGAGTATTAATTGTAATTTCGCGAAGCTTTGCATCTGTAAGAGCAGTGCGCTATTCTTCCGTTTTTTCCCCGTTGAAACTAGCTCAATAAATTTTAAACCTCACAGCAAATTTATAACCTTTTCTGCTTGATAGCCTCGCATAAACTCAAGCCAAAATATTAGCGTTTAAACTTGTTCTGTACCCGACCTGTAAGTAAGGGGGGAGGGCCGATGAAGCTGGGCAGTTTAGTTTTTTGAAATGGCTCTAAAAACGTACGAAATGTGATTCAACTGGGTAAAAAAATGGTTACTTTTCTAAAAAATGACAAAATCTGAGGGTTCAGCACCAAGCTCCCGTCTGTGATACACTAAAGTAGCACAAGTTTGCTCAGCTCCACCGTCCACCGTCTAAATGAGACAGTCTTCGATAAAAAAAAGAAAGGAAATTGACTTTTGGTTCAAGCTCCTCCCTTAGCGAAACCGTGGTTGCGCGCCCGATACCACGGTGTTTATACTCTACTAATATTTTTAAATACAGAACTGTAACAGAATTGTAATTGTGACATTACTTGAAAATGCTTTGCTCAGAAAATGTTTTTGAAAATATCAATCTCTTAACCACGCAAACAAAACTCAGAATTTTATCCGGCGCATGCCCACATTGCCCAGTCTTCACATGTCACATGTTGTTTTTTTTTTAACAAAATTGCGTTGGAATTACGCGAGCGATTCAGCCTAAAGACGTTTTCGCGTAACCAAAATGCTCCAAAATTAGGCCGAAGACCTGACTTTTTTAATCGGACTTTACCTGTTTACTGGGCTTATTTTTACTTATGACCAGTGGTCTTAGCAGTGGCGGATTTAGGGGGGGGGATGGGGGGGATGCATCCCCCCCCACCAGCCTAAAAGTAACGATTTCGGCCGAAAAATCAGCCTCTATTTGGAATAATTCGGCTCCATTTGGGGATGCATCCCCCCCCACCAGTCTCAACCTAACGATTTCGGCAGAAAAATCACTCTCAATTTCGATAAAGATCTTTTTCTTTTTTTTTTGGAGACCATCTGATTTTGGGCGAAAAAAACCTTCGAATTTGAGATTTCGGCCCAAAACTCAGTCTCAAAATCGGCGAAGACCTTTTTTTTTTTTTTTTTTTTGGAGACCACCTGATTTTGGGCGAAAAAAACCTTTGAAATCGGCCGAAAATTCAGTCTCAAAATCGGCGAAGACATCCGAATTTTTGAGGTTTTGTGCTTAAAATCCCCCCCCACCAAAATTTTCTAGATCCGCCACTGGGTCTTAGTATGATCAGTTGGCCCGAAGCATTCAAGTCTCATTTTGTATCATCGTATGGCACTCCTTCAAAAAGTTTGGATAATCCTGGGTTTAAGCATAATTCGTCATCTGTCTATGCACAAAAAACAAAAGTTGCACATCTTGCCAGTATATGAAATTGCGCTTGCCGACGCATTCTTTAAAATTACCCCTCAGTACTTTTTGAACGTTTTGATCGAAAGACAAAAGGTCAGTTTGGAGCCGCAGAAAAGCAGCCATAAAAGAAGCAAAGAAAATAATCAAAATCACATTGTTACAGTGCACCAATTTAATTGAAACGATATACTGTACCGTAATGCTCGAAGCAAAGTAATCTTTGCCTTAGCACAGAACAAGTAAAAACATCCCAATGAGTCAAATTACACAATTAGCAATGCAAGCAAAAAATCTACTGCAAAGCGTTATTTAGTTGTGTTGCTTGGCACTGGATCGGCTTATTATTATTATTTTTATTTTAGGTTGGGCCACTGTGAAGGAACCTTAATTGTTCTTTGAGTAGAGTATTAATCGATTATATTTTATTTTTGTCACAAAATTAAAACAATAATGCACGAGAGGATCAGTTATTGTGTTTCTAAGTGCGGATTAGGAGGGCTGCGAAGTGGCCTGCCGGTCTTCGAGTCAAACAGCTGTCCATCAAGCTCAGGAGTGGCCAAGTGACCGTTTATCTACAAAAATGGCCAAGGAACGATCGGTGAAAGGCACCTAAGTATTCTTTAAACGCCTTAACAAAATCGTCTCGTCTGTTTTAATCCGAAGCAATAAGCCTAAGTTATTATATTGCAGCAAGTAGGCATAAATTCTGCTTCAAGCACAAACCCATATCTTGTTTCATTGTTTTTTTTCTTTTGAGGATTGGCGGTGTGCTGCAAGCGAAGCATTTAAAATATTACGCATACATGTACTGCACTAACATAACCTGACGCAAGCTAGCGGCTGTGAAGTATATATGAATTTTCGCATTCTGGCGCTAGAAATTGGGCACTTTGCTGCACATATTTTCTGAACTGTTCTGTTGTAGATAAATATTGGAATGATTTAAATAATTGGCTTTCCGCAAAATTAAAGATTAACGTTTCTTTAAATCAAATTTAGAAATTGCTTAGCATTTGGGATCAAAGAGTTGATTTTCTATTTATAGATTGCTTGTAAGTGCAAGACTTTTGATTTACCGATGTGAATTTCAAAACCGGACATGTTTTTCAATGCAATTAATCTGGTTAAAAAATCTGAATATATATAATAGCAAGATATAAGAACAATTTAACTTTTCACTTTCAAAAATAGGCCTGTTTCGATTGAAGTTTTCTTTTACTGTAATTAATGTTGTTTTGTGAAGTATGACGTAATTTTGAAATTATCTTTATTTTTGACTCGTGTTTTTTTACGTTGAGATAGTGATTAGAAAAAATCACGAAATAAGAATAATATATGAATTCTAATTTCAGAAGGAGGGCTTATTTCATATGAATTTTTTTTTACGCTGGGACTGTAAGTAATGATGTTTTGTGAATTATTACAGATCAACCGGTTTTCTTTTGTAACGTAACGTTAGTTTTGGTTTTTGCTGTGCTTTGGTTACATTAAAATTTACTTAAGATAAAAGGCTTATAGATGTTGAAGGCGATTCTATACCGCTGCACCATCAGCAAGCGAAGGCTCGATTCTTTGTCTTTGTCAGTTTCGTAATACGCGTAGAAATTTCTGTTAAAAAAATTGTCTTATGTTGTTTTTAAATTTATGTTCGTTCTGTTCTAAAATAAGATTAACAAATGGCGTGGCGGTAAATATGTCGGACTCTGATGCCATAAGTTGAGGGTTCGATTCCTTTTGCCGTTGCGATTTCCGCAAATACACGTAAAAGCAGCGTAGCCGAGAAGCGAATGGACAATACAATAAATTAACATTCTTAATCAAAATGTTCATTTCTCGGAAGCAGCTTCTCCAAATGGAGAGCGCTCTCTATTTTTACAATTCTTCTTGACAAGTGTCATACGAAAAGCTGCTTTGAAGAAATGAACATTTTGATTAAAGCAATTCTTAAGTTTTGCACCACCAATTAACTTTTCAAATCAATATCCCTTATAAAAACTACTTCTAAATACAGAATCTTGCATTTTCATGCTTCCCCCAAACGTTGTACTGTACTTGAACACGCACTTACAAAAAAAAAGCAGTGCAGGTGTATAAAAAGCAGCTAAACTTTTATTTACATAATAATTACCTCGTCTAACATTATGAAATTATTTTGACAATTACTGCACATAAAAAATAATTTCTGTTTCTAGCCAGCACACAAATTACACATACGGGTACGAGTAAAAAGATCAATGAACTATAGAAATAAACTCACTACACAAGGCAGGCCAGTTAGGTAAGATTTCACGATACCAAGCAATTTAACGTATGCCTATGTTTTCACGGAAGTGTTTGAAATCAAACTCTGTACGAAGTCGTAGATTGCATTTTCCCGTGAAAAATAGTTTTGAAAGTTTCAATACCAACCAAGTAATCGTACATTTGCGCAAGCTTGACAAATAAACAAGCAAAAAAAAAGTTTTGCTCATACATAACCACGTTTTGTTCATTCAGGTGGCTTTTTTCGAGCAATATTTTCTGGCAGGTGTAACGATGTCACGAACAGAAGTTAATTCAAAGTTGCCAAAGATTTGTAGATTTATGAGTAAACAACAAAATTTCGATTTTCTTTATTCTTGGCTTTGCATTTTAATGACCTAACGCCCTAATCTGTTTAAAAAATAATGATAATTTTTAGGTTTTATTTTAGCCTAGCCACGCTGAATGTTATATACAGTACTTATTTTGTAGGGGGGACGCGTCCCCCATCGAGATTGAGCGTTCCCCATCGAGATTGAGCGTCCCCCCATCGAGATTTGAGCGTTCCCCCATCGAGATTTGAGCGCTGGTAGATGAGAGGAAGAAGACGTACAAAGTCCGGTCAAATGTAGAACCAAATTCCGTGGGAATAATGATGCAGAAGAAAAAACAGTTCAACCGCCGGCAAAGTTTTTTTTTTATATTATTTTTTTGCAGATCACCTGTTTTTGGCCGGAAAAAACCTTGAATTTGAGATTTGGTCCAGAAAAAGCGTTTGAGTTTCGGCAAAGACCTTTTTTTAAATTTTTTTGAAATCACTGAATTTTCACTGCTCCTCAATCCAATTCAAGGCCAATAAAAATTTGGGTCAAGCTAAACAAAATTGGATCAAACTTTAAAAAAAGCCTCTCCCTTTGCGAAATCCTGGCTACGCGCCAGATCCTCACTAAGGTTCTGTCAATGCTTGAAAAGCGCCCCCCATGCAAAATTTTACAATTCAAGTCCTGGTTATATATATTTTGTGGCCTTCTTTCCAGTACTTAAATTGTAAAATTTTGCATGGGGGGACGCTTTTGCAGCATTGACAGAACCTTAATGAAGATCAGGGGCGTAGCCAGGATTTTGCAAAGAGAGAGGCTTTTTTGGAAGTTTGATCCAATTTTGTTTGATCTCCAAAAAAAAAGGTCTTCGCCTAAATTCAAACGCTTTTTCTGGCCGAAATCACAAATTCAAGGGTTTTCTCCGGCCAAAAACATGTGATCTCCAAAAAAAAGGTCTTTGCCGAATTTCAAACGCTTTTTCTGCTGGCCGAAATCTCAAATTCAAGAGTTTTTTCTGGCTAAAAGCACATGATCTCCAAAAAAAAAAGGTCTTCGCTGGCGGTTGAACTGTTTTTTTCTGCATCACTATTCCCGCGCAATTTGGTTCTATATTTGACCGGACTTTGGGCGTCTTTTTCCTCTCATCTACCATCGCTCAAATCTCGATGGGGGACGCTCAATCTCGATGAGGGGACGTTCAATCTCGATAGGGGACGCGTCCCCCCCGTCCTCCCTACAATTTAAGTACTGCTTCTTTCTAACATAGCAAAAACTTGCCAAAACCACAATAATGTTTGAAGAGGTTACAACTATCGTAAATTTTGCAATAGGGCAATATCTAAATTTTACATGAGCCGGATCTGCAGCTGGTTCTCTCAACTTAGCAACCAAGTCGTTTGAACCTAAAGTGCAGAATGTCTATATGTAAGCAATTTTTAAAACACCGATTCTTTAAATTTAGGAACCGTTTGCCCGAACTAGTTGAATGAGCACCACTGGTTACAGCAATCTATGTGTGCCGACAGCCCGACAAGAATGTTCAGACTACAACAATACATACGATTAAAAAATTATACCTTGTTGCACAAGTACATACAGACTCTAAGTCAAAACCTGCCAGTGCTGCTTGCATCAATAACATTATATTTCATAAAAAATGGGCTTTCTGCGACTAATGCTTTTAGTTTCGATCTTGCTGTAGTAGAGTAGGATAAATTGAATGCTTGAATAGATGCTTGCTTATTGACTCAAGAAAAAGCATTCAATTTGTGGATCTATCGCAAAGACTTTACGTGAATTTCCAGCTTCACTTCCGATCAGTTCTCCCCGGTTTTACTGTATAACTGATCTTAATCGAGGACTGTAAGCAGTGGCGGATCTAGAAAATTTTGGTGGGGGGGGATAATAAAAATTTTAAGCTCAAAACCTCGAAAATTCGGATGTCTTCACCGAAATTGAGAGTGATTTTTCGGCCGAAATCGGAAATTCAAGCGTTTTTTCCGCCCAAAATCAGGTGGTCTCAAAAAAACAAAAAAAAAGGTCTTCACCGAAATTGAGAGTGATTTTCCGGCCGAAATCGGAAATTCAAACGTTTTTTCCGCCCAAAATCAGGTGGTCTCCTAAAAAAAAAAAAAAAAAGGTGTTTACCGAAATTGAGACTGAGTTTTCGGCCGAAATCGTTAGGTTTAGGCTGGTGGGGGGGATGCACCCCGAAATGGAGACTGATTTTTCGAATTGGAGGCTGATTTTTCGGCCGAAATCGTTAGTTTTAGGCTGGTGGGGGGGATGCATCCCCCCCATCCCCCCCCTAAATCCGCCACTGACTGTAAGCAAAATAAATGGATATCTTTGAATTCTTGTCTACTGAATTTGCTGTTTGTTCGTAGCCACCAAGCAGAGTTTATCATGGTAAAGCGTTTTGTGCGAAGACGCAACAACGTGACCAGGAGGGAGTTGAACCTAGATCTAGCAATCACTCAAGCCGTAAAGTAGCTCAGCAGTGGAACGCTTCATAAGGACCCAAAAGTTACAATGCTAATCACATGATTTGCTTTGATGTCAGCATTTGCAAGAAGGTTACTCGGGACATGCACTAACTTGATGGAGTGGCATTGATGCTTTCTCACTACCTGAACTAGACCAAGCAAGCTAATGCATTTAAATTGCACTTTCATTTCGTAGGGCCCAAGACTATGGTCGGACCTTTCAAGCCACACATTTTTCTAGCGTAAACCCAATTTCAACGTTGACGCTTTTGTTTCAGTTCTGCTTCAACAAATCATAGAAGTATTCAGTTTGGTTTTATTCACAGAAAATTGTTGATCCCTAAAGTTCATTCATTTCGCGTATACAGCAGTATGTTTTTAGTAACGGTATATTGTGAAGTCTGTTTTTCTCAGACTTGGCTGAAAATTAGCTGAAAAATAGATTCTTGTGACAAAACACTTACGTCACTATGTAAGTTTGCCGAAGAAAAAATAATTCGGTTACTAAAATTTTTAATCCTAAAATATAAAACATTTTTTCATTTGCGAATGCCGGAAGTTTTGGCACTAATACGAGTATTTGACTGTGCTACATTTCAATTACATAAAATAGAAATCATTCTTAGTCTTACATGATTGCATTTACATCTTTATTAACCAAGTCGCTTTGACTCTTTTGTCCATGAGACAGCGACGACCTGAAAGGACCCTGAATCGATCTTAAATCAGAGTATTATCAACCATTCCAGTAACCACTAAACCAGAGTATTATCAACCATGGACGAGTATTATCAACCATTCCAGTCACATCACGTGACCACACCAATTCGATAAACCCTCTTTTTCGTCCAAATTGGTGTTGGGGGGAATCAAATACAGTCTATTTAATCCCGCGACTCTATTTTATCCTTCCAAATCCAAAATGAATAAAACAGGGAAAATTTCACCAAAATTGGCTTGGTTTCGTGATGTTACTGGAATGGTTGATAATATTTATTCTAACTTAACCGAAACCAGAGGTGGGCAACCGCCCTTTTCAAAAGAGCGTTGCCTTCGCTCCTTTTGATACCTGAATAATAACTATACTAAGCATCAATAATATAATCCTTTTTATTTTGAGGAGCGGAAGCGACAGAGCGTTGCTTTCGCTCCTTTTGATAGCTGAATAATAACTATACCAAGCATCAATAATATAATTCTTTTTATGTTGAGGAGCGGAAGCGACGCGATTAATATAGGTATGAATGATCACAAATTCCGTGTAGCGAGGTAGCAAAGCGATTAAAATCCACAGTATTTTATATGTATATTTGTGCTTTTCATTCAATTTTGTTATGGTGATAAATAAAAAACAAATGCATTAATACAAATTCGAAGTAGCAAAGTCCTTTCGTTATGGTGATGAATATAAAACAAATGCATTGATACAAATTCGAAGTAGCTAAGTCCTAGACAGTAGAGCGCACGCAACAAAGGCTCAATGATGCATAGCAATTGCGTCACGTATCTTATATAAAAACAAATGCAATAATACAAATTCGAAGTAGGGAAGCCCTAGACAGTAGACCGCACGTAGCAAAGGCTCGATGACGCGTAGCAGTTGCGTCACGTATCTTCAACTGGGTCGATTTGTTTCAGTTTCTCAGCTGGGTCGACTTGTTTCAGTTTCTTCCGATATATCAGCTCGCTATGGCCGTACAACGCGCGATAAAATGCGGCTAGGTATGATTCACCTTCGAGGACGACTTGTCTGGGTCGACTTGTTCAAGGGACGTCTTCGGTGGTTACCGTCTAGTTTAAAAAAAAAACATATTGATTGTTATTTTGCTCTGCGTAAAGAGAGGTGTCCTCAGAATTTATATATACGTCCATGCAATAATTTAAAGTACGCAGTATAGGGAAACTGCTGACTTGAAGACCAACCACACTGTCATGCTTGCAGTTTCTGCATATAAATTTTAGACATTTTTAAAACTTAGCGGTACTGATTCATGTACACAGCTAGAAAAAAAGCAAGCTTTTTTTTATGGTGGGCATTATTTGTGTATGTGTGTGTTTTGTTTTTTGTGTGTTTTCAATTTGTTACCGATACTTATTTTTAGTCTCAAGATTGCGTTAAGTTAACTCGTTGAGGTAACAGTAGACTAGTGGACCGCATGGTCGTTTCGCTGCCACCTCACCATGGTATACATAACAATGTCTTGTTGTGTATAATAATGATATCGATGTGCCTGATATTGATTAGTATGCTTTAACACTGTACTGTCATCATGATCTTTTAACAAGCCCAATTTTTGCTTTTTGTATGTGCTAGTTTTTTGCTTTTTCACCTGCTTTAGTAGCAAGTGCCTCTTAGTCAGATGTTAGCTTCTTGCTATCTCTGATCTTATCTCAAGGGGTTGTTAAATTGCTTTATTATTATAATTATTTTTAACAGCATAGGCCTTGGTCTTGCTCTTTCTGTTAGTTTTTTTTGGCTACCTAATGCATGACTGTATCGTGGTGAATAAATAAACAAATGAAAACGATTGCAATTAAGAAACTGCATGAATTTCCTTTAAGTATGACCCTAAGACAGATTTTTTCTGTACCGTATAAATTTAACACATTTTCTCTGTAAATAAAAATTTTCAATATTAATTCTGGCATGTAGGGTAAAATTTGCTTAACATATATAATTCTTAATCATAGCCCTAATTTCAGATTTTGTACCGCTATATATCTTTGTGTGCATTATTTTTACTGTTTCTTTTCTTCAAAGCAGAATGTCACCTTCTGCCTTGAAGGAGGCAACTGACTTGAAGACCAAATGGTCATTTTCGCGGTCTCCTGGTTTGGTTATTGTGCTTTCACAAAACGTGTTGTGGTGTTAGTGCAGAATGCTGAACCATTCCGAATAAAAGTTGATTGATTGAATGATTGAGGGCGTGAACCCCTTACCAAATTGCCGTGAAGACCTTTTTTCTTATTTCAGATTTTTGGTCTTCGACTGGAATTTGGTCTGCAATTTTTTTTTTTTGGGGGGGGTCTTAATTTCTTCAAAGGCAGTGGCTATTTTGCCTCTAGAGGCAAAATAGCCCCATGTTATTTTGCCATTTGGAGGCAAAATAGTCCAAACAGCTATTTTGCCGCAAGTGCCAAAATAGCCCTAAGCCTAATCCTAACACCCAAACTCTAACCCTATTCCTAACCCTAGCCCTAACGTTAACCCAAACCCTAACCTAAACAGAGGAAAAATACTATTTTGCCTCTGGAAACAAAATAGCTAGTATCAGTAGTAGTTTATTCTTTCAGCATGCACAAAAAGAGGCACACAATGACACAAGGCTCGAGGCCAAGGCCAAGGACACAAAAAAATCCTCGGCCAAGGACAGCCTTTCCGAGGACAGACCCTCTCGAGGCCAAGGACAGGAATGCTCGAGGTCAAGGCCAAGGACCAAGGACACAGGCACAAGTGTTCTCCCCCCCCAAAAAAAAGGTCTTCAAAAAAGTTTTTCAGGCAATCTCCAACTTATAGACGTAGCCAGAATTTTTGATTGGGGAGGCCGAAACCACTAATCACATGCAATCACGTCATCAAAAATTTGCTTGTTGGCACTTAACCAGAATTTTGCAAAGGGGAGGGCTTTAACCCTCTGTCTACCATGGGGTCCAATGGACCCCAAAATGAAATTTGATTGTTCATTACTAAGAACAGAAAGCAAACACGACTTCCTTGTTTCCTGACTTTTTCTAAGTTTAATTGATCTTCAGTGTGGTAGAGTATCACAAATCTCACACAAACCGATATGGCTTAAAAGATAAAAACAGCATTGTTTACCATGGAGTCCAATGGACCCCAAGCCAATAACCCACTCGCATTGTTTAGTTTCGACTGGCTGAGTCTTTTTAAGTTACAGTCATTTTGTTTTAAAACAACTAATCTGTTGTTTGAGACCACAAATATTAAAATTATTAGTTCAAAAAATATTATTTTATAATATCCAATGGAAGTCAAATTAGGAAAAAAAAAACAATGAAACAGAATGGCTAGATACTTTAACAATGACTAGATTCTAGTTACCGGAAGAGAGTGAAAATGAGGGAAGATGGAGAGTTGAAGAACAGTTAGGGTGGTTCGAACCGTCGTACAGTCGTGCATTTTGGATAAGTTGTTTCGAGCCTACCAGAGGTGGAGTCGAGGACACAAGGCTCGAGGCCAAGGCCAAGGACACAAAAAAAATCCTAGGCCAAGGACAGCCTTTCCGAGGACAGAACCTCTCGAGGCCAAGGACAGGAATGCTCGAGGCCAAGGCCAAGGACCAAGGACACAGGCACAAGCGTTCTCCCCCTCCAAAAAAAAGGTCTTCAAATTTTTTTCCAGGCGATCTCCAATTCATTGGCGTAGCCAAAATCTTTGATTGGGGGAGGCCTAAAGCACAAATCACATGAAATGACGTCATCAAAATTTTTCCAAAAAGGAAGTTTTTGTGGGACAAAGATATCGTAGGATGGAAGATCTGAAATCGTTGTTGCCTGTTTGCACGTAACCAGGATTGTGCGAAGGAAAAGGGCTTAAACTAACAGTTGAAAAGTGCAAATATCTATTTTGGAAACGTGTTGAGAAAGCTTGTGTAACTCAAATGTATCACAGACGGGGGTTTGGGAGCAGGGCCCCCAGCCGCGGGAGGCTTTGGGGGTCTGGGGGCGAAGCCCCCAGACGTTGGGCGACTTTTTGTATTTTTTTGGAAAAAAAAAGCTATTTTAATGCCATTGGATTACATTTTGTAAGTGTTCAGAGCCATTTGAAAGCACTGGATTTTTGACATTTGAAAGCCAATTGAAAAAATCAAATTGTTCAATCCTCCTTTTACTAGCAATTTAAGTCCAAAACAGGTTTAATATTTTGCATTTTGGAGTTAAATTTTAATTGTAAGTAATTTGGTCCAGGTAGGGGGAAGTAAGGCGCATTGTCTCTTGCAACATTTTAGCAGTAAATAATAATCCGCTTAAAGATTTTCCTAAGAGGTTTTTGTTTTGTCATGAAAATAACCACTTATAGAAGTACTCGTTCGCCAACGGGCCCAGGCTCCCTTAATTGAAGTTCAATGATTCGTTCCATCAGCATTTTCCATGGGTAATTTTTTTTTAAAAGTATTTTGTGCGTAAAAACCGGCGAGGTTGGTAGTGAAATACTGAATTGTTTTTGAAAAATGGTACAATCGATGGTTACGTCTACTAACCATGTTATTGCCGGGCCGGATTTACATCACGCTAGGCCCCTGGCACTTTGGAGATTTTCGCAACATCTTTCTGCCAAATATAGGTGAAGACCAAAAAAAATCTTACGATTTCAGCTCGGGGCTCCTAGCTGGTACTGCGTCATATTATGGTAAATTTGGCCCTGATTGATACATTACGTTCACAAAAAGGCTAGATGTGGGCCTAAGATAGTTACTTTTAGAACAAAAACTCTCCATTTTCTCCGGGTTATACGTTTAAATTGGCTGGCAAAAATTGAATTAAGGGGAACCCGGCGCCCTTGGTCTTCAATATTGTTAATTAGTTATTCTGTTGTAAGCGCAAAATGCTAAAAAGAAACTGAAACTGAAGAAACAGTAGGCTTTTTTGTCACATTTTTGTCATTGGTGAAATTTCGATTGGGGGGCCCTTGCCTACGCTTATGCTCCAAGGGAGGAAAATAAAAAAGGTGTTCGAAAATTTTCCGCGAGCTTTCTGGCGTTTTCCAACGAAATTTCAACTGTTCAAAAAATAGTGCTGTCCTCGGGCCGAGGACAAGGCAATTTTTGAGGACTTGAGGCTTCGAGGCCAAGGCCAAGGACTTCAAAATGTGTCCTCGAGGCCAAGGACGTCCTCGAGGACTCCACCTCTGGAACCTACAACTGCAAGAGAATGACTGGAAGATGGCCATAAGCCTTATTGTATAACATGATTGATGTTAGCGCTGTCAATGCATATACGTAGTATGGCAGCAGTTGCAAAGTGAAAATAACTGAATTTTTAGCAAGAAAAAAGGAGTGGTAGAAGCGGCGAAAAGTGCGGGCTTGATAAAATTTCATCTGCGGCCGTACTCTGGACACGCCCAATCTAAGCCAAACGAGATCTATTAATTCGATACCAGCGGTTTGATTCTAAGGGATTTTCGAATTTGAAAGCTGTATATTAACTAGAATGTGACGTCGCAAGCGAGTTCCGGGGACTTCGCGAAAATATCTAACTTTACTGAACTAAGGAGCTTCACAACTGCGTTAAGCGTGTTATGGTTGTTGATAGTCAGATCTGAATTACACTGCTGTCGAATTTCATAATGTTCCTTTAACTTGATCAGGTTTTGCGCTTAACGGCTTCAAAATTTAAATGTCTAGAAAAGGTATGTATAAAATGTCAATCAAAATTTTATAACTCTGCTTAGTTCTCGTTTCAACTTTAAAGGGTTTGTTAAATTTTCACTTAGCAGAGCAGCGCAATTGTTAAAATTGCAGTTACAAACAAAACTCTCGTTAAAACAAATGTTTTGACAGTAACCGTTTGCTCCAATCATAACAACTAAAATGACATTCCACTATTAATTGAAGCAAAACTTTTTGATCTGAAAATGCCATTAAGATTTTTGGATTTTGTAACGTACATTATCTTGAGCAGAAATTTGACACACTATGTCCTAAATATCAAATCCACACTCTCAACTAACCTACTGCAATATTTTTTTTAGGAAGAATTTTATACAAGCACTTTGATGAACAGTTCTACTGATTTTTCTCAAAATTTAGGAACTAAATTAAACTATGCTTGCGTTAGCAATTATCAAGGAAAAAGATACGGACACAAACAAAATTTAAAAAGAAACAATCAAATTCTCATAAATTTATAAGTGATAATGCAGAGTCTAAATTTAAAACAACTTCACATTGAAAACTTATACTAATTTACTCAACTCTATGCTTTCCAGAACCCTAAGTGTTGTGTTTAAAGTCAAACACCTATTCAACACAAATTATCCACTTCTTTTGCATATTACGCTCTTTTCAGTTCAATTTAACAGCTTTGAGGTTACTCGCTCTGAAAGTTTAAAGGTCTCAAAAAGTTATTAAAATAATGAAGTAACGTCAATCAAAAAGCAATAGGAGCAGAGGTGGAGTCGAGGACCCAACGTCTAAGGCCAAAACCAAGGACTCAAAAAAAGTTTGACACCAAGGCCTAGCACCGACTTATCGAGAACAGGCCCTCTCGAGGCGAAGGACAGGAATGCTCGAGATTAAGGCCAAGAACCAAGGACACAATTTTGCAAGCGGTCAACAAAAAAAAAGTTATCAAGCTGAAAACCGAAGTTAAGATTACGTTTTCTTTGGTTATTTTTTTTTCACAAATCAAAAAAATAGTGCTGTTCTCGAGCCGAGGACAGGGCATTTTCGAAGACTGGCAGGCTTCGAGGCCAAAGCCAAGGACCTGAGCTTCGAAACCAAGGACCTCAAAATATGTACTCGAGGCCAACAACGCCCACGAGAACTCCTTCTCTGATGAAAAGTTCCTAACAGTTTTTCACTTGATTCTGAAATAACATAGAGCAATTTTTAAAATTCCAGGGACTTTTGAGCTAAAATATTATTGTATCAGCCAAACTTAACACTGACCACAACCAGAAATAAGCACGCATTTTACAGCTATTGATTCTGAGAAAGCTATTTAGCAGTGCAACTCAAAGGCCAACATATTGGATATTGTACAGTATATTGTATTACATCCATTATTCAGCACGAAAGCTTTCTCAATAAAATTGTTCAAAAACTTTGAAGAGCAAGTAAAAGACTTTTTCTACGTCGCAAGTGATAGTTTAGAAAAAAGAATAAGGGACAGTTAATTAACAATGGGATATCATTTTTGTAGTTATGATTGAAGCAAACAGTTACTGTCAAAATATTTGTTTTAACAAGAGTTTTGTTTGTAACCGCAATTCCTCCACTTTTTACCGATTTTCGACCAGTAAAATTCCGGTCACGTAACCGGGCGCCCCCAAACTCGTTGTGCATCAAGCCTTCATGAGTACCCTTGTTGTGTCTATACTTTAGCTTTGCACGTCAAGTAATCTTTGAATCACAGGCTAATTGATAAATTTTCGACCCAATAATCGCCGTTTTTCCTGTTTTGTTTTTGGTTCTTAATTCACGATCACGGGACCTGCTATCCCCAAAATTGGCACACACGACGCTTTCATTAATTTTTATGTTGAGTCCGAATTTCAGCTTTCTAGGTTTAACTGGTTGTCAGGTTTGAGCAAATCAATCCTCATCTATCAAAATTCGCAAACAACAACAACGCTCTATGCGCTCGCTCGAAGTCAAACACCGTATTTGAAAAACCTTCATTTTTTACCAGTTAAATTTCGTATTAAATTCAAAATTGCTTTGCTCACGCACAAGTGCCTGCATGGTTATGTTCCTACATGTTTGAAAAATTTATTCACCTTTCGTTCTGTTTTGACAAGATATACTGGAGCTTAGGTGTTAATGAAAATAATTGATTGCTTCAAACGGTAATAACGAGCTTAAACTTTGCTACAGTAGATCCCAATCTATGTTTTCGATATCCTGCACAAAATCCCGAAAAACAAAATCCCTAACTGGACAAAATCCCAAACGGACAAAATCCGAATTGGACGAAATTGCGAATGGACAAAATCCCGAATTGAACAAAATCCAGAAACGCAAAATCCCGAATTGGACAAAATCCCAAATGGATAAAATCCCAAATTGAACAAAATCCAGAATGGACAAAATCCCGAATGGACAAAATACCGAATTGGACAAAATGCCGAATTGGACGAAATCCAGAATCGAACCAACATCAAAAATAGAGAAAGTCAGGATTAAGAGTGTACTCACTGCTGGCTTATAAGCACTAATAAATATAAATATTTAGTTTGCCGACAAAACTGCATACCTTTCATTCGCTTTTGTCGTGGCGACCTAGAAAAACAGCGTATACACAAAAATAGAGTGATCAAGTCAAAAAACTTAGCAGTTTTGTCGAGTTAATTATGCAGTTGGTCCTATAGCGAAAGTCTCGCACTTTCACGTTTGACGTCAACTCTTTCAGTTTGCAGGAAAACTAGGCAGTATTTAAAATAAGTTAGCGAGTTTTGTTCTTGACAAAAATGTAAGCAATTTTGAGATGAAGAGGAAGTTGGCCCACAAATAAACTTCCTGAAAATAAAATTTTTTCTGTTTTCAACATTGCTTTCTTTTTTGCAAAAAAAAAAATTTAGTATGAATGTTTACAAAATCAAATATTAAATGTTTTCTTGCCGTGACCAAAAGGATTTCCTTTGAAATAAACCAAAACCGGCAAAAGAGCAATTAAGTTTAGAAAATGATACCTCAGTTCAATGATTATGTGTTATGGTCATTATATGTTTTGATGCTGCTTTTTCTTTCTCAAACGTAAGCAAACACACCTGTTGAACATGAATTCAAGAGGAGTGCAAAACAGTTTGTTTAAGAAACTTAGAATTTTAATTTTTCGTTATTTTAAGTTTTTTTTAATTACATTATTTACAAAAATTACGCGGAAGGTTTTTGGAAAAACATTATACCCTTGTCAAAGCATCTAAACAATACAACAAATCCCTAGTTTCCACACGAAATAAAATTAATTAACACCAAGTTTTGCTTACTTTTGCAGTCGCTCGAATTACAACTAACTAATTACGTCAGCACATGCGATTAAATAAATTAAATAGTGCAGTTAATGTTGGATTAGCGGGCGAAAAAGTTTACTAAAGTTGTCACTATCAATATATTTGAAACCTAAGGAGTGAAATGGAATGGAAAATGGAATGAAATGGAACGGAAATTTTAGAATGGAATATGGAAGATGCCAGAACGGAATGGAATAAAAGATTTCAATTCGGGATTTTGTCCATTCTTGATTTTGTCCAATTCGGCATTTTGTCCGTTCGGGATTTTGTCCAATTCTGGATTGTTTCCATTCTGGATTTTGTCCATTCGGGATTTTGTCCATTTCTGGATTTCGTCCAACTCGGGATTTTGTCCAATTCTCGATTTTATCGTATTCTGGATTTTGTCCGTTCTTGATTTTGTCCAATTCGGTATTTTGTCCATTCGGTATTTTGTCCGTAAACGATGTTTTTGTATGCATCATCCAAGGTATGGAATTCGCTATCACTATCTCTGCTTGAAATTGAAACTTTGTACCTTTTTAAGAAACGTGTGAAAGCGTATTATTTTGATCTAACATCCGTATCAAAAATACGCGTCCCAATGCGGTCGATCGGCTCGGATGAACAATCTATCGAGCTACTCTCTGATGTGACTTAATTACCAATTGATCCACTTAAACTTCAACTTGTGGCTACGTTGGAGTCTAACATTACATCATCCCCCTCCCTTTACGCTGGAGACGGCACTTCAACGTCTCCAACCAGCGCAAGGGAGAGCGTTCACCACTCCAACGTCCCGTCGTGTTCGCCCTTGTAGCATTCGTGTCAAAAGGACGTGTCCCAATACGGTCGACCGGCTTGGTTGAACAATCTATCGAGTTACTCTCCACGTTGACTTAATAACTAATTGATTCGATGAAACTTTAACTTGTACCTATTTGGAGTCTGATGCTACAATAACTTAGCCTTTGAGGATGTTATCACTGTTTGATACCAGTATGTTGCTGCTTATTACTGTAGAATTAATACCTCTGTTGTGTACAAACTTTATTTCTGCAAAGCTATTTTACTTGAATGTTACTACGGCCCTTTAGTCAGAAGCATCGACACTTGTTGGTATTATCTCAAGTGGGATATGAATTGTAACTATTGTTATTATTTTAGTGATTACATTTTAATCTATTCTCAGCATTCTCAGCAATTACATAGTACCCCACTTACTAACTTTTTTTTACCACATTGTATTAATCTTTGAACAATAATAAGACGATTATGACGTTTTTCAGTCAAGAACGTTTTTGCCGCATCAAAATTTTCATCATCATTCCAATCGTATTGGATCCTTCCAATACGGACGGCTCCTAATGAAAGTTGCAAAAGCTGCAGCTTACCCTGCACCTGTTCCTTTTTCTTTTTTATTAACATTTCTTTGTTTTTTATTTTTGGAGAAAATTTTTAGAATTGTTGTGGTGACCAGGGATTAATAAATCACCATTAGCCCCCCTTCCTTTTGACCGCGAAAATCAGAAAATTATTGCATTTTCATAACTATTTTAATGAAAAAAAAATCGGTAACTCTTGGGAAAAGCTGTTCATTTTGCAGCTTTTATAACGCATTGAAATCGCACGCGATAACGTTGCAATTACTCTTTCTCACTCTCTGTTATGATAAATGGACAAAAATAAGCTGTAGCTCAAGCAGCATTTTTGGCTTGTTGAGATATGCAAAAATGTGTTTATTGGATAGCAAGATTGCGCTGGCATTGACCATATCACATCTTGAACTGTTCAAGGATACTGCGGTTAGTGAGAGTCTTGTAAGGGTATAATATGCTAAACTAGAACGTGACGTCACAAGCGATATCTGGCGTGCCGCTTGGGCATTTGAGACATTACTTACGATAGAAGAAGCCCAAATCTTGAATCATTACAAAGATGACTAGGGAGTAGACTCCTGTTGAGCTAACAAGCTCCATTTTGGTGATATAGTGCGTTCAGTTGCACTTTTTTGTCAACCCTGCATATACGTACAAAGTTGACTTTTAGGACCTAAATGTTTTTATATGAATTGCAGCTTACCCTTTAAAAGCAGTCCAGAGCCGCTGCTGCCTTCAAATCCAGCTATTGCAATCGTGTTGGTTTGAACTTCATTCCAACACCATTCGGCAAGTTTATGAAACATTGTGTGATACTGTTATAAAGTTTTCATGCCAGCCGTGATTTTGATTAGTATGATGAAATATGGATGAAAATTCAAAAATTTACCGTACCGTACTGACATAAGGTAACAAAACAAATTTTTCATCCGTACCGCACCTACGTACTTTTCATCGGATGGTACGCTCTAAACGTACCGTACCAGAGAGGTACGGTACGTAGGTAACAAAAACTTGCTAAGGTTTTTCCGTAGTTCTCGTTTTCCGCGCTTCAAAAGAGATTACCTGCATGTACGAGTATATATAGCGTATATTCTAAAATAGGTTACATGATTATCAGTTCTGCCAAGTTTGGAGCTGTCCGACTCATGTGATGCCTCCAAACATGGTATGGCACGTTAGTACGTTTAGTACGCACATTCAAACAGTGTACCAAAGTTCCGTACTCGTACCTTCATAATAAACGATTACCGTACAAAAGGACTATACTTGTACTTACGTACCATACCGTACTGCCATGTTTGCCGCTGAGTGGCAACTAATATAGGCAATCACACTGCAGAATATTTTTTGACACTACGTAGTTTAAGTATTTTGGAAAGAAAAATGAAGCAATGAAGGTAATTGTATCGTGCAATCACGTATGTTTTGACTCAATCCAGCGATAAATAATTTACAAGAGTTGTTATAGAAAACAAATAAAAGGTGATTTCCAATATGAAAAGTCTCTTCTCGAAACACTAAAATTTAGATTTTCGTTTTACCACCGTGATTTCGCCAAGAGACAGCAAAAATAAAATTTTTTTTTTTTGCATTTGTAACCTGTCTAGTAGACAAGCTCCGATTCCTAACAATTTGCTGCGGAGGTTCCTCATTTCATTTTTTTTAGTGATACTAAACTTTAAAGCAATAGAATTGTAGGTATCGGTTGCTGTGAAAAAACTTTTAAATTAACGTATAACATTTCATAGATGCGAAAGTTTGCTGCAAATATAAAGGTTGGAACAACTATGATTTTTTTGAAGTTTGTTTTAAGCATCGGCGAAATGATAATATGTAGCATTAAATTTGCTTGTCTTTGACCAAAACCACTTTTTTATATTGTAAACTTTAAATGAAATAATCTGCTTAAAGTATTTAACATAAAAGTTTTTCTTGATATTGAATAATAATTGGTCGCTTTTTCAGTTGATTTGGAGCAAAAGCAAAAATAAGAATTCAGATACAAGCCAGTTTACTCGTATTTCAAAACAATGCACTACATTACTTACATGCAAAAAATTCGAATACAAGGTCTATATTTAGGGAGTCTAGGGGAGCCCTAAAGTCTGAAGTATGGGGGAGCGCTGAATGCTATCTCAGCGGGGTCAGAAAATGAAAAGGTGCGCATACGCAAAATATTATTTTTTCATCAAAGATTACTAAGTTTGTGACCACAATCAATCAAAATCTGAACCAAGCATTATTTGGTTTTAGATTCTTAACTTCAACCACATTTAACGTCCATGATAATGTAAATCGATCGTGTTGGTCATGTGTTTTAAACACGGTGGTTGATGACAAACGCTAAGCTCTTTTGTTTATTCTTCAATTTGAATTGTTCATAATATCACCTATTGTTTTAAAACTTGCGTGTTTGTCACGACGAATCAAAATTTAGTGACACGTTTAGAAATCTATAAACGGCTTTAGTGTGATATTTTTTCACTTTCTTTCGCTCTGTAGTTCTATATAATTATGCGCTATAGGCAGCGATAGCTCAGTTGGTAGATGCTTCTGGTTAGTGATTGAAAAGTTACCGATTCCGGGTTCATATCCCGATCTACCAATTCGTCGTTGTGTCCTTGAGAAACATATCTTTCCCTTATTTCTTATCGGGGATAAGCAGTCTACCCGCTGCGGTGGCCCTGCTGGACAAAATACTTGCAAACTGAATTTCCAAAAAAGAGTGCTTTGAGTTGGTGGGCTGAGACAAGCAGAGACTGCTTAGTTTATGTAAACGAACGTACGAGCCATCTTTTGCAATAAGACTCAGATTTTACACTCGTATTCTACTATGCTAGATGTGGAAGAGCTATGCTACCGAAATTTAAGACTGAGAGAACAATCGGAAAGTGAGAAATATTCATCCGCAGATTTTTCATTAGTGGTTTTAAGATTAGGGTTTGAATCAGGATTAGGGTTAGACTTAGGATTAGTTGTAGCGTGTGGATTTAAGGTTAGTTGAAAGTTTGTTCAGAGTTTATAAAAAAGTAGAAAGAATTTTCCTCAAAAATAAGCTTGTCTTTAAGTTTCTAGGTGCAACATTTTGGTTCACGGTCTGAATCCAGACCTTTAGTGGATGATAGAGATATTAAGAGTGCCGTATCTGATTTTAGCAGTTGAGCATCAAGTGCTGTACCATTTTAGCGAAGTGATAACTATTTGTCTATTTTCCATTTAATAAATAAACAGATTCATCGTTATTACTCGTAAGTTGCAATTAGGGCCAGATTTACATTGCGCGGGGCCCCTGGCACTTTTGGAATTTTACTTCAGTTTCTTGCCAAACGTACTGTTGGTGAAGACCAAAAAAAAGAGGTCTTCTATCCAAGCGCGCGGTCCCTGGCGCTGTGCCATTTTGTAATATGGTAAATTCGGCTCTTGTGTAACCACGACAAATGGGTTTTATTTGACTGCTTGTTCGTTGAAGCTTTATCTTTTTTAATAAATCATGTAGAAAACATCTTCTTCCAGCCAGTAATTTTGATAATTGATTTGAAGTCTTTTTTTTTTTTTTTGAAAACTGTTTTATTTCAGTCGCACAATCACAGCAGCTTATCACAATACTAAAACTTTAAAATTCTGTAAAATTTTAATTAATGTTTTAGAGTATCGTAATGTGCTGTGATTTTCGTTCTAAGTCTCCGTCATTGAGCACGATTTGAAATTCTGATATCAATCGTAGACTTAATTTCCCTAATCTAGATATACGCAAACAAACAGAAAACACTGATTTGCTCCGAGGAAAAAAGTTCAGAATAGAATGTAGATCAAAAAAAAAAGGCAAAAGAAAGGGTAAATCAATCATTAACTTCTGTAAAACAAAAAAAAATTTTTTTTTCGGTATTTGAAAATAATATTAACAAGCAAAATTAAGGTGACTCGTTGCTGTAAAATGCTTTTTGGGGTTTTTGAGTCAAACAGCTCCACAATCTTTTCATCAATAACAACAGAATGCGGATTTGGAAAGCAGCAGCAAGCAACGAATCACCAGCTTGTCAGCCCCAAACTTTCCGAAATGTGCTGTGAAAAACATTCAAACGTCCTTCGAGGCAAACCATGCGTAGAACAGCGAGCGGGCAAAATTTAGGTACATAAAAGACAAGAGCATGGTAGGAATTTCGCAAATTTTGGAGGCATTTCGAGTTTTAATTAACACTATATAGCCTAATGAACTGCTGTAAAAAAACAACTACTGCTGTTTGAACCGGGTTCAATTCCTGTCGTAGTCATTTTAAACTTAATAACAATTCAATTATGATAAATATTTTTTTCATTCTATTTTTAAATAGATTTTAGTCTATTTATGCTAATGCTGCATTTCCACTATAATATACTGTAGATATACGGATTAGAACAGCTTCGAAATTGTAATACCACTGATACGAAATCAACACCAGCTAATGGAAGAAAATTCTATGGGCTCTCCAAATTATTCCCTTCCATCAAAAGAAGACGTGCTAATTGAATATGTTAAGGCATGTGAACCAGTATTATTGTTTCGAGAAGACATGCTTATTGATCGAAATTCGAAGCAATTAAGGCGTTTCATCGAAACTTATAGCAAAATACAGTTTTTCCAAAGGAAAATTCAGCGCGACTTGCCTAATTTATATCAAAAATTGTGATTTTCTGAAGCAGAGACCGTGCTTTTTATTGTCACTGATTTGATTTTGGTTCACCATTCCATTAAGTCAAAGTGGTGGTGTCCCACTTGTGATATTTTAGCTACGAAAAAGGTTCGAACAAGTTACAAATTTTGCTGGTAGCAGAAACTCACTAACGACACCATTTACGTAACTTAAACAAAAGGCAGCAGAAATCTTTTAAGGTATTTTTTTGGTTGTATCTTTCTTAAGAGCTTTTGGCTGGAGCAAAAGGTATAGTTTTTTTGAACTTTGGTTGTAGGTAATATATCGCGAGCGGGACACCAACCACCATCATAATATCACAAGTGGAACGCCTACAACACTTATACTAAAGTACTCTACATAATTTACACGCTAGGATGGAGTATTTTTTTTCTTAAATTCAGCCGTTGGTTGTGTTAACCTGTATAAACTGTCAAGCCTTACTTAGCAAAAAAGATACTGATCGAGCCATGTAAGTCCGACTTAAAACGAAAATTCAATTGGACTAACTAGCGTGGTTTTTGATCCGACATCGAAATTCAAACAATAAACCCAAATTTAAATTCCAAATTTGTGTGGTAGTATAAATTTTGGGTAACATTTAAAATTTTTTCTCGATTTGAAAATAAGCTGAAATACGCTCTTTTATTATACAAATACAGTGATCATTTGCGGTTACAATCGGCATTAGTGCTTCATTTTTGCATACAAAAAAAGACATCTACATAAAACTTAGTGCTCTATACAGCAAATTCAAATCATGCTGACTGCTAATTTCTGTGATTGATTTTTTTGCTGCTAGAACATCCAGGGATGGAACCAAATTGGCCTTCGAGTCAAGCAGCCATTCTCCTAATAAAAAAGCTTGTTGAGCTTAATAGACGTTAAAAATAAAGTGCATTATTCTTAATTATTGATTGAAATTTCTTCTTTGATAATCAAAGTACTGTACACTACGGTCGTACGCATCAAGTGGCTTAACTTTGATCCGAGGGTTAAGAAAACTTTAGAGGAAAAGTTTAAACTACTGGATGGACAAATTGCTGTAATTATGAAGTAATTCAAAAATAGAGTCTCTGAACTAGCGAATTCAGTTTATTTTAATATAATAAGTTCATCGGTATATAGACGGTAAAAAAATGATTGTGCCCGGATTGAAGTTAATCCACGATGGTGCATACGACTCTAATTGATCAGTATCTTCAAAGACATTATTTTACGTGCTTTTTAGGAAAAAGATAGTTTGAAAACCGAAATTGTTGAGAAAGAAAAAGAAATTCAACGGCAGAAAGCAAAAATTTACGACTTGCTAGAAAAAGTTGATGAATTACAGAAAGAAGTAAAAAATTTGCAAGCAGCAAAGCAAAACTCGTCTTCACAGCAGTCATCGGTAGTGTTCAATACGTAATTTAATACAATGAAAACAATTTGGTATTCAATTGTTTACCGTATGTGTTATTTGTTTAAATTACGTATTTATTTATTGCTAGTATTGGACACAATTAAAGGTCTAAAGAAAATAGAAATGTAACCTCAACATTAACATACATAAAAAATATTAAAGAGATTTATAAAACTAAACTTAGAAATAACCCTTTACGGTCCAATAAATTTTCCCTAAACTTGCGCATTAAGTCCAATTTTTTCTTTTTGCAGTTTATGGTTGATTTTTATGAGCAAAAAACGATTTTAATACTTTTGGTGACAAATTTCCGAAAACGCCTTAAATTTTCAAAATTTTATTTTGTGTTCATCAGAAGTCATCCCATGGATGATCAAAACATTTGTTTGTTTTTTTAAAGCAAAAACGAAAATTTATTTGCAGCACAAAAGCAACATCAAACAAAACATTACCAAGTTGTCTTAATGCACTCAAAATTTTTCAAAAAATATGTTTGTGAAGCCTTAACTAATCTTTAGTCCTATGTCATTCCAAGGATGGTTTTTGAGCAGACAAACAAAAACAACCCACAATGCAAATTCGGCTGGCAATTTTTTAGTCTTACAAACAAACAGTTAACAATGTAAATACAATCAGGTAATTTTCAATCTAACAAGCAACCAAAATACTGAGAAGCAGTATACAATGTCGAAATCTACCACACATTTCACTTACAGTTTTTCAGAGTGTGATATTTTTTGAAACACTCTCCTGGATAATTGCATCACTAGGGGTTTGCAAAGATATAAAGTGTAAGCCCGGCGCCATGAGGGGCATTTTGGGTCCGTACCCCCAAATCACTGCTTGTGCTCTCCCTCCAAGCGAGAATTGTACTCACCAAGCGAGGATTGTGCATCAAAATAAAGTAGCAGGCCCGGTGCCACTAGAGTGCATTTCGAGGCCTGTGTCCCCCAAAACTACTACTTGTGCCCCCTCTAGCGTAAGCAATTAAACTTCCGTTCTAGGACGAAAATACGAGTAAACGTCATGGCAAAGCCTTAGATTTCGCAACGAAGACCTCTTTTTTTGGTCTTCACTCATGAATCTGTGGGCGGGAACAGACATCCATATCATGAGATCCTGTTGCACTTTAGGTTGAAGACTTTTTTTTTCTTTGGTTTTCACCCCTAAAACTGTGGGCAAGAACCGAGATTCGCACGACAGGATCTCGTCTTGCCCCCCACAGGCGAAGACCGTGCCCCCAAGCGAAAACCGTGTTTAAGCCCCCCTCCCCAGTCACGCTACTCTGGCGCTGGGCCTGGTAAAGTGTAAGCTATACTGGAAGCAAGCTATTGTCATATAGTGAATATAGTTCATCCTACTGTTTATTTATAACAATAGGACCACCAATAGACATGTTTCAACTGCAGTATTTATCAATCCTAGGATGAGTTTAGACTTGGCAAAGCCGAAAAATACTGATATCATCCTAGGGATAATTAAGGACCATTTTACATAAAATTATTTTTTATCCCAGGGTTGCACTTGAACCGCAAAGGAATAAGAAACTAGACTGGAGGGATCCCGTAAAAACATGCAAAATGCGCAACATATATACTGAATTTTATGAAGAACTAATACTTTATTTCTACTTTTCTTAGCGAAAATCATAAACTGTAGTCAAATTTTTCTTAATTTTTGCTTGCTGTATTTACTGTACTGCAACGGCTTTTTTTCATTAGATATATGCAGAGTAAGCAACTCTATCTTTAGTTTTACTATTTTTTTAGAACGGGTCAAATAAGCTTGGAGTGGCAAGACCTCGTACAGGTCGTGTTCGAACCCCAGTCAGGTCAACGAAGTCGAAATCAGGAAAACAAAAGAAAAGATCAGGCTCAAAATCATCTCCAAGTAACTCCGTCCAAGGTACTCCTGACACCAAACCCAAATCTGACTTGGATGACCAAGATGATGACAGCAGAAAAAAATTAGATCATTTACAAGTAATAAACCATTTTATTGGTTTTTGCTTTCAGCGATCAGAAAAGGCGACCGATCTTTTTTTTAATCAAGTTTATGGCAGTTATTTTATTCGTATTTTTAATCACATCTATTCTATTTTAAATGTATATTGTGGCTTTTTTATGAAAGTGGACATTTTTTGTTTTTGTTGTACAGTATATTTATCCTTCTGTCACTGGATAGCGTCAGACGAAAACCATTGGACGTTAACTGCACGTTTTTCATTGCAATGACTATACTTCGTGCTTAGATAAATCCGCACCTGCTTAGGAATTTCCGGTGATCCAAAATGTTTCTGTGGATATCTTTTAATATTCTTGTCTAATAAATTTACTGCTTGTTCAAAGCCACCAAGCAGAGATACTCATTGTAAAGTGTCTTATCCAAGGGCGCAACATTGTGACCAGGGTGCGGCTTGAACCAGGTTACTCGTAAAAACAAAACGTTTACCCTTTCGGCCACGCTGCCACCAAATTTGGAGCAAAATCACCAAAAATAATAGAAAGTCACAAATTAATTACTTTAAGATCACTTTATTTCTTGTTATCTCGTTCTTTTTTTAGTTACTACTTACTTTTGAGTGAGAAAACTATTCAAGTAAAACTTATATGGGATTTCAATACCTTTTTTGTTACCATATGGTAAGGGGTAGCAATATATCCCTGAGTTTATAATGGTCTGCTTAATGCTTGCTTTTGGTTTTTCTACTCGAAACACACTGTTTATAGACTGCTGCTTTGTTAGTTAATCTAATGAGCTATTGAGAAGCTACTGCTGTATTTTAGAAAACGCAGAAAGCACCGCTTAAAAGCTCCTTTCGTTTAAATAAATATAATTTTTGCTGTTTTTTAAAATCATATCATTTCTTCAAATTTGGACGTTGATATACGGTAGACCTATACAGAATTTAAACATACCGACAGAATATGTTTAAATTGATCCGAATATACGGAATTACGCATTTTTTGGTATTTTTTGGTTTCAAGGAAGTTGCGAAGAGATATCCAGATTTGAAGCTATCAGTAATATTTGAAGCAGAAAAATTTTTTAGCGAAGGCGACATAAACAAAGATGGGGTGAGCAAACACGTGTAGAAAATTGTTTCAATATTAATCATGATTCCAATGTACGATGAAAATAGTATCAGGAGATGGACGATATGCGATGAAACTTGATAATTTACTCTTTTGTCTGTCATCAAGTAGACACATCTAAATGACGCCAGTTCACACTATAGAGATGACGCTATAAATAGCATTGATTAGTTAGCTACCTTGGCCAACCAACAATGTAATGAAAAGGTTTACGTAATTGTTATTCTTCAACTTCCAACATTGAACATCGCCATGCTATTATTTAGTTTTTTCGTTATCCTTTGAAGTTTTTATACTATAACTTTGAAACCCCATAATGTAGGCTGAGGACCATTTGGAAAAAAACGTGGGTTGATCACGTCATAACAGTGGTCCCATCTTCAGTTTTACCAATCTAGGATGAAATTCTAAAATATTTACCTACCTGTACTATATGCCACCAAACAAAATTGCATTTCGAAAGAGATTCTTGTTTTATTCAGCGATGAAAACTGTCATCGCAGTACAAAATGGTAGCTTTTGCTATTTTTTTGATTCATGAATGTGTGGAAAGTTCTGGATAACACAAACTTGACTAAAAAATAAGTTGTTTTTGCTGTAGAAAAAAAGAAAGGGTAGTTTTCTCATTTAACATTTTTCTATTTTACTACCACAAAGTTACTGCGCACAGTTGAAGCTGTTGCTAGCAGCAAAAAAAAAAAACACTATTGGAATTAAATTTAGGTTTATTTTATCGTTGGATTAAGAAAGGGTGGCGGAAATCGGGCTCCTCAGTCCTAGTCCTGTGGAATTATGCAATTTAAAACCACCAATAAGTCTCCCACCTTCCAAAATTGTTTAAATTAATAGCTAATCACCTTTGAGAGTAGCTTTGCCCTAGAACTAGATCTCCTAATATGGGCTGATCACATCAAAGTTGAGGGTTTGGTACCCATTACCAAAAATTTGTTTTATGCTGTTCTAAAAGTAACAAAGCCTGCTGTTAGAGCCATGATTTCTAAATTAATGGTAAATAAAAAAGCAACTTATGACATTACCACAGCATATAAAAGGTAATAATAACTGATTGCAGCGTTTAATAGATTCATAGTCAATCATTTCCCTTCCGATCTGAATCCAACCCGTAGTCATTTTTTCTGACGATCCGAGGCTGATTTAGGCTGGTCTTCGATTTCTGCTGCGTCCAAGTAACACATAAAAAAAATGTTGATATTTGTATTTATTTTGTAATAAGTCTACTGTATTATACGCCAAACAAATTTGCTCTTTAGACAATAGACGAAGAAGAGCTAGAAAAGCTGTTGACTAAACAAGGCCACTTGTTCACCAACAAAGAGCTCAAAGACATTATGGTGCAAATTGATGTTGACAATAACCAATCGATTGACATGATGGAATATCTTGCAGTAAGTAATGGCGTTTATAATAAAGTTTACTTGGTTTTGAATTGACTAAAATACGTACAACAGATTTTGAAAGGTTAGTGCAGATCTAGTATCTGGTTTCAGAAGACAATTTGGACGATCTGTAGGCTAACTATACGAAACTGAATTTGCTGTACGAAAAATGTGTTTACAGCAAAATTGCGATTTTAAAGTACAGTTAAATTATATTTTAAAAACCAAAAACAAATTTCCCAAAAGTTATTTGTAAATACTAAATTTTTGAAACCATTTTTCAGTATGTCTTTACTCACATAGATATGTGATATCAGTGGCGCATCCATGTTAAGGGGCTGCTTCTCTAGCCAAGTCACTTAGATAATTTAACCCAAATATGCATGCTTTGAAACGTGTTTCGGACTCGATCAATATGCAACTGATGGGGGGGATGAAAAGGCTGAGTAATCTAACTTTGTGAAAGGGCCTCCAAGTCATAGCAATTATTTTTGAAAGGCTCTATAAACTTGCAAAATTGTGCTCCGTTCCTAGACCCTTGCATATGATACGCAGACAATTTTGTGTTCAAGCCTCCCATTAAAAGAGGACTAAAGACAAAATCAATGGGGGCATCTAAAGTTGAGCCAATCACATAAGACTGGATTGACCTTGACTCCATCCTTCTTGACCTAGCCGTTTCAGAAATATTCTACTTCAAACACAATGTAGCCCCGTGGGCACAAAATTAGTCAAATAGACGTTTAAACGTGGTCTAGATTTATGCAGCAGACGTAATTTCGATTGTTTAATTTTTTTCTAAATGTTGTCTATTTTGCAAAAATGCATGTTGTTGAAAAGACGTCTTTACAAAGACATCGAATATACGTAACTCATAGACCTTGACACCATAGGCGTAGCCAAGATTTTTGATTGGGGGGGCCCAAACCACAAATCACATGCAATTACGTCATCAGAAACTTCGAAAGAGAATTTTTTGTGGGGGCAAAAGATGTCGTAGAATGAAGCCTGGTGTTGGCAAGTAACTAGGAACTCGTTCAAGGGAAAGGGCTTAAACTAATAGTTAAAATTCGAAAATGCTTGAATTGGGAAACGTGTATAAGTAAAGAAGTGTACTGTGATTCAAACGTATCACAGACGGGGGTCTGGGGGCAAGCTCCCAGCCGCTGGAGGCTATGGGAGTATGGGGCGAAGTCTCCAGCGGCTGAGCAATTTTTCGTAATTTTTTGGAAAAAAAGCTATTTTAGTACCATTACTTACCATTTTGCACGTGTTCGGAGCCATTTGAAAGTACTAGATTTTTAACATTTAAAAGCCAATTGAAAAAATTAAGTTGTTCAGTTCTTCTTTTGCTTGCAATCTAAGTCCATAACTTGTTCAAAATCTTGCATTTTGGGGTTAAATTTTGTAAGTGATTTGGCCCAGGTAGGGAGAAGTAAAGTACATTGCCCCCTGCAATACTTTAGCAGTAAATACCAATCTAGTCGAATATTTTCCTTAGAGATTGTTTTGTCATAATAACAACCAGTTATAGGAGTGCATATACGGCCAGGGGGCCCAGGTCTTCTCAATTCAAAAATGTGTTCAGGGAGCATTTCTCTTACTGTAGCTAATTTTTTGAAAAGTATTTTGTTGCATAAAAACTGGTGAGGTGGAGGTGAATTGTTATTGAAAAAGATACAATAGATATAGTTACGCCCACAAACCATATTATTGCCCGGGCCGGATTTACATTGAGTTGAGCCCCTGGCAATTTGGAATTTTTGCAATATTTTTCTGCCAAATATAGGTTAATACCAAAAAAAGTCTTATCTGAGTGCGGGGCCCCTGGCACTGAGCCATATGTTAAATCCGTCACTGGTTAATGGTTATTGTATTACGTTCATAAAAAGGTTACATGAGGGCCTCAGTTAGCAACTTTTAGGATAAAACCCTTAATTTCACTCGGATTATACGTTTAAATTGGTTGGCAGACATTAAATTGATGGGTCTCGGGCCCCCTGGAACAACATTATTGTTGGGGGGCCCATTTAAATTGGGGCCATTTAAATATTATTGTAGGGGGCATTTATTAATTGGTTGACAAAAATTAAATTGAAAGGGGCTTGGTCCCCTGGATCAAAATTATTGTTGGGGGCCCATTTATATGGGTCCCCTGGATCAATATTATTGTTGAGGGCTTATCTAAATTGAGGGCCATTTAAATATTATTTTATGGGACCCATTTAAATTGGTTGGTAAAACTTAAATCGAAGGGGCCCGGGCTCCCTGGATCAATATCATTTTTAATTACTCTTGAACGCGTAATTGCCGGGCAAAACCCTTGCAGGGCACCCCGGCCCCCCCCCCTGGCTACACCTATGTTTGACACGTTGTTTAATTTTGCGTATTTTTGACGTCTTTGTAAAGACGTCTATTCAACTTTGAGCATTTTGCAAAATAGACAACATGTAGACCAATTTTCGTTTTAGACGTCTTTTAGACGTTTTGTGCCCCTGGGAGGGGCCTCTAATGTTATAATTTTTATCTATAAAAATTATTGATAGCCTTATCGTCGTTGGTGGTGTCATCCCAGTTCTAACCTGAAACAACGCCGCTATTAGGCTATTGCATTGAGTCCTTTCGCTGCGCACTAATCACTTTGATCTTGTCAACGCAATAGATCCGAGTTGATAAAAAGAATAGACTGTTTGGTAGCGTAGGAAACAAACGTATAAGAACAAGCGAAAGTAAGGGTACATGCTGTGCTGTAGTAGAGTAGAAGGCCATTGTTTGCAGCTTAGTTAGAAAAGTTTATTGTAGGGTCATAAAATACTGTAAGCCAGTGCCGTCGCCAAAGAAACTAAGTGAGAGGACACTAGCCGAAAGTGGGGGAAGGGGCACTAAAATATACTGAACTTTTGCACATAAAAACTAATATTTTACGGCTATAAATTAAGAGCAATTTCAAAATTCAGTATTCATGTCTAAAAGAGACATATAAGGCGGGCAACGTTTCCTAGCTCGTTACGTCTGCGGCCCACAATTGCTTGAAAAATCTATTTGCAGCAGTAAATGCAACCAGACGCGCAACCAGGGTTTTGGTATAAGAGGGAGGGGCTCGAACCAAAAGTATATTTTTTTTGCACAGAAATTGTCAAATTTAGGCCCCTGCTGAACAAACTCATGCAACTCAAGCGTGTTACAGACGAGGGCATGGGGGTGGGGCCCCCAGGCGCTGAGCGATTTTTGTGTTTTTGCGGCAAAAAATAGCGATTTTAAGTTTTAAACCCATTTTAGTCACATTTCGCACGTTTTTGAAGCCATATTAAAATCAAATCAAATCTTTCGTTATACTCCCTGTATTACGCCAAAGCGTGTAATGAGTTTGCTGGGCCCATTAGCGCATCATTGCGCCTGGGCATCACAGCTACTTTCGAAGAAATGTCGCAACGGTGGCAAGCCGTTGGCAACACTGTGTTCGATTTGACCGGCCCGAGATTTGAACCTCAGACCTCCCACTCCAGAGACGAAAGCGTTATCGCTTGACCAACTGGCCGGTTTTTTGAAGCCATATGAGTAGCTAAATTGCTAAAATTCAGAAGTTATTTGAAAGAATTAAATTACCTGGCCCCTTCAGCCCCCCTCTCTCTACTTCAGGTCAAGTCCAAAACAATTTTAGCCCTTTCACTGCCGTACGCGACTATAGTATTGCAAAGGATCTACAGTAAGTGCCAAGAGGGACTAAAATTTTTATTTGCTGAAATGCCGTGCACAATCGCACTATCTCTTTAGCTTACTGCTATGCGCGCTAAAATGTCACTAAAACCTTTTATCTGTCTGGAATCGGGCATTACGATGTACGATTGTTTGATATTTCTTTCTCACAAATTGCAATAATTGTTGACAATGCAAATATTTTCGTTCTTTTGTTGTTGTTGTGGTTATTTTCTTTGGTACATAAAGGAAGAGGATAGTATATTAGTAATCAGTTTAAAAAGTGAGCGCATTTGAAAAACAGTAGGTCCTATAAGATATTTTAAAAAAGGAACTCTACTTTGACTTACTCTAGTCCCCCTCCTAAAACCACCCTGAAAAAACTAACAGCAAATGCGCAATGCAGCATTTTTAATTACTGGTATTTCCGTTACAGAAAAAGGTTAGCTTGAAAAATGAAGCCCTGAAGGGGTACAATTGTTAGTCCACTAACGAATCGGCCCTTAAGGATGTTTTACACCGAATAATGATGCAAAAATACGACCAAATAATTTGATTCCACTTGAACAACCAAAAGTTAGTCATAAAAAGTTCTTTGCGGTACGATTAGTTTAGAAACAAAAAATTATCCAGAAAGGGTGCCATCACCTTGTCCTTTAGAACCGACCCTAAAACTTATTTTTACCCAAAAAGTTACGATTTTGCAGTTTCTATCAATTTTATAGCAAATGTAATGATTTAAGCAACATTTTTATAAAATTCATTTTTTTCTAACATCCCGGCACTATACAATATCGGCAATTTTACCAGCCCCGCAGCGAAATGGTTAAACGCTGGCACTTTGAGATTAAATTTTCTAAGCGACTTGGCTAAAGGGGGCCAAAGTCCCCTTAGCCCCTTCCCCCTGGTTGCGCACCTGACCGCGACCTAAAAAGATCTTGAGCGTGATTTAAAAAAATCAAAAACAGCTGGTCTTTAAAAAATATGTTTGCACGTATTGTTTCAGGTCATAATCACTAATGAACTACAGATAACGATTCTGTAGACTTACATCTCTCTTCCGCTACATACCGGAAAAGGCGTGCTAATAAAACGGATTATTGCATTACATTTATGCATAGCAGTTAGCTGCCAGCAATTTCGAAAAAAATCGAGAAAACATCAAAGAAGAATTATTTTTGAAGGTTATTATTTCTTCTTCGTTCATTGTCTGTTGTCTTGTCGTTGTGTGATATTCCAAAAATAGTATTTTGAGTAAACCGAAATGGGGGGCACAAGCAGCCATTAGGGGGGCACAGTCCCCCTTGTAGCGACGGAACTACTGTAAGCAAATACAACTAAGCCTATTCAGGTATAATTGGTAGTCTTGTGAGGCATGAGTTTGTACTTGGTAGCCTAGTAATAAAAGTTTTATTGTTAGGCTAAGCTATATGATTTCGACTGAAATGTATCTGAAAGCTTGATTTTTTTGAGATCGCTACGCTACCAAACAGTCTACTCCTTTTGTCAGCTCGGATCTGTTGTGCTGACAAGATTAAACTGATTAGTGCGCAGCGAAACGACTCAATGCAATAATCTAATATCGACGTTGCTTTGGGTTAGATCTGGCATGGCATCGCTAACGACGCCAAGGCTATTAACGTCAGGGTTGCCAATAAAAATTATAACATTAGACTCAAGTAGAAGCTCCAACGTCGTGCATGAAATAGAATATCTTTGGAGCGGCTCAGTCAAAAAAGAATGGAGTCAACGCAAATCTAGTCTAATACGATTCCTCGAACTTTCAATACCCTCATTAATTTTGCCTTTAATCCTCATGTAATAAAATCCTGGTTACGCGCCTGTTTGGTATAATGACTGTATAGCGTAATATTATCATGCTGTAATAGAGTCGTGTACCGTTTGCATTATTTCGCGGCGGTATTTGGAAGTATTTTTGTAAATTAAGTTTTCTTTGTCTGTTTACAACATGACATTTGCTAAGCTACATTTTGTTTTCCATAGGTTATGGAAAGAGTTCAACAACGAAAACGAGTAAACTTACCTACGGCTATTACCCGAAGCTCTGCTTGCGTTATCCAGTGATATGTCGAGTTGAAACCTATAGAAGACAAAAATCAAAGAGAGCAAAACATTTTCATTGCCACACTTTTCAAAGAAAGCACTTCAGTTCCTGCTACACATAACAAGCGCTATCATTGAGAAGATTTGATTTTGGCAAAGAATTTAAATTTCGATCGTTTCGAATTTGAAGATCGTCAATAATTGTAATTGGTTTAGGCATTCGTTTCAACTTGACCCAACCTTATCACTATTTACACATATGTGCATTTTCTGGCATCCTATTTTTTCATTATTCTCGAATCTCTATAAGAAAGTGGACGGAAAAAAAATATTGTAAAACGAGAAATTGAAAACCAAAACCGAAAAAATTTTTGTCGGCCCAACGTGCTACTACTGCAAAGAGTTTCATCTTTTATGGTTTTGCAGTTTTCTAGGATCTAGTTACTTTATAGGTCCTCGTAGGTCATCAGCAGCCTGGGTAATAGGCCAATGAATTTGTAGTTTGATTCCAAAACAAATCATTTAGCTTTTACCTATTGGTTTTTACCACACTTTTTCTCTGAATGTTTTTGCCAATCAAAGCGTGTAAAAATGATCTAAATTACCAAAAAAAAAAAAAAATTATACTGTAGCGTTCAAAAAATAGTGGATAGGCTATTGCACCTTAGATCAGTGGTTTTTGGATCCTGGTGAATGTCATCAAATTAATCCTGCTGCATTTATGTTTTTGTTTTTGTAATCAGCATGACATTTTGTTGCTTGGTTCGTACAATAACTGTGATTTGAATTACAGTGTTTTGTCAAGTTGCCGTGCCAGGAGACTGCAAAAGATCTTACGGTTTTTTAATCAACCTGCCATCTGCTTGCCACACACGGTGGAGGCTTCCCATGTCCTTCAATGAAATCAAACAATGACCCTGTGAATACCAATTGTTATTTTGTATAGAGTTTGGTTTGACCCAACCAGGAATCGAACCAGAGTCAATAATTTTCACAGCAGAAACTCTACACTTGCTGTCCAAATAATAAATATTGTATGAGAACAAAAGGCTCATATTTGCTCAGTATTTTAGAACAATGCCAGCCTCAGCACGGAAAAAATAATTAAAAACATGCCAAATTGAAAAGACCATTTTCTGTTACACTGTATCGTAGTGAAATCACTCGGTTTCAGCAATCAGAGCCAGTGGGTTTTACCGTTTAGTTTCAGTAGTTGTGACAATATTGATAAAACGGATCTTTTTTTGTTTCAAAAAACGCATTTGCTAAAAACAATTTAAGAACAAATGAGGCAAAAATTCCCTAGAAATTTAACACCAGCCTTAGCTCAAAACCTACTGGATCTCATAAAAATATTAACCTGTTTGACCTATAATCGGTTAAATGATTGTAGAAAAGCAATTTATATTCATTCAATAATCTACGTGGAGATATATCGAAGCTATCAGATTGTCGCTATGACAAAGTGTAACACCTAAGCTAAAATTTTGAATTTTTTATTTTTCCGAGAGGGACAGGCTTTGTTTACTGTTGCGACACTGTCTCTGCTCGATCAAATCTAACTAAATGTTGCAAACAGTTGGCCACTGCTGCGACATTTTTGCAAAACGAGCAGTATTGCCCGGGCGCAATGACGTGGAGATGGGCCCGCCAACTCGTTACACGCTTTAGCGTAACAACCCGAGTACAATAAACATTTGATTTTTTTAATGTTCTGATGACGTTTATTGCTAAGAACAGGTCGATATACTTTCACTAACGATAACATGATGTAAAAAATGCAGTAGAATAAAGCAGTAATAAATAAAATTAGAATGTACATCTAACGAATGAACTTTAACAATATTACTCCTGCATCATGCGTTAGTTTCAAAGACACAACTTTGGCTGGATTTAGTAATTAGCCAAACGATCATGATGTGTCGGTCTATTAAGCGTTCAGACCAACAGAAAATATATATTAGATAGGCTATTAAAGGTTAATGCTGATTGATTTTTTATTGATATTTAAAATAACAAATCAAAAAAAAAATTTTTTTTGAAGATTAAGTATCAGTCATTATTCATTAAACGTTTTGAGTTTTGATATTTTTAAATGAGATCGACTGATAATGGATGGATGTCCTTCTGCTAGTTTATTTTTTTTATCTCTGATTTTTAGCAGTCCTAAAACCCCCTAAAATCCAAGTATTTTTTCCCCGTTGAAAATGAGAATTTAACTCTTTCAAAACCAAAAATAAATTAGTCAAATTGCCAAACTCCTGTTACGTCATATTATGCATCAAAAAGTTATTTCAAAAGCGGAAGAAAGTTGTTGTATAATTATAGTAAAAAAGAACAAGTTTTTTACAAGTTTATAACGTTTATGAAAGTTTTTAGATTATTTTCTTCACACGAATTTATTCACATTTGGTTCAACAGTCTAGACTAGTATAAGTACAACAAACAAAAATTACAAGTCATTAAAAACGTTAGCAGGATTTAATTTCTCAATTATATTTGTAAAATTAAATAAAAAATGGCTTTCTTCAAAAACCATTTGTTGAAGATTGTTTCAATACCGCAAAGTTTAAGATGTGTGACCATCCGCAGCATACAAGAACAGGGTGCGACTCTAAATACAAGCCAAACTTTGAATCAAACATCAGGCGAGTATTTCTTTATGTAATCAAATTCACGCTATACTATATACGAAAAATACACCTCTGCTACATGACAGAATTTCCTAATTTATCACCTTAAGAAAATTATAAGAAGGTAGCGAATTACAGTCGACGAACCGAAAAATTTATTAACTAGCAGGCAAACAGTCTGCAACAATTGAACATGCTAACAATAACCAAAAAACCACAGTTTTTGGTTTCATCTTTGGGGGGGCTGAAATTCTGGTTTCATCTTCGACTCCGACACAAAAGTAGCTGTTGACTCGACAATTATGATTTTTATATTTGCTAGTTTTGAATTTTCCGCTTCTTCTAAACAAATGCTGAACGAGCAGAATATTTCCGAATTGTGATCTTTATTTTTGATTGCAGTACTAAAGGCGATGCTGTAGAACCGTCAAAATAATTGCTTATAAGTTGCGATTAAGAAAAGGCGCTAGATTGCAAATATATGGATACATTGCAGAAAAACGAAGCGAGCAATGAAAAGTCCGAGTTCATTCTTGGATCTGCATGCTTTGCCTACGTGTACTTTGGAGTTAGATCACGTTTTAATTATTGTGTACCATTGTATTTGTACCATGTTTCCGTAAAGTGCTCAAAAACATGGGAAGGAGAAAAATGTAACGAATCAGGAGAATTCTACTGTGCAATCAATACTCAGGGTTGGAAGTCGATGCTGTTTAAAAGCAAAGACGAATCGATAATTCACACAAAAAGCAAAGAGTAAAGTAAAGTGACAAAAAGCAAAGATATTAGAAACAAAAAGCGAAGATTAGTAATCGATGCCGCAATGCGAGCAAAAATTTTTATTCTATTTTTCATAAGGATGCACTAAAATTTTTGCCGTATTGACTATTGAATGAAACTTGTGAATGGAAAAACTGTTATTACCGGTACTATCAAGGATAAATAAAAATACACTTTCAGAATAATATTATGAAGAGCAATATAGCATAAGAGAAACGAAACGATGTAAGCTTAGACAGACTCAACAAAAACAAAAGTAAAGTTTAAAGATTCTACCAATTGATAAAATGTAAGCAAAAAGCATAGAAAAGGCGATAATCGATAGAAAAAATTGAAAGCAAAGCATCTGCGATAATCGATGGCAAAAAAGCAAAGAATGTAGTATCGATTATCGATTACTAATCGATATTTCCAACCCTGGCAATACTCTCTTTGAGAGGAGCTGTTCAATTGAAAAAGTACAGCAGCTTAAAAATCTCAGCTCATTTTCTTAGTGTGCATATCTGCGACGGTCATGTAAACGCTAGGTCATGTCCAAATATAGCGTTTAGAATAATTCGACAAAAAAAAAATCGCTGAAACGAAATTGCATTCGCTATTAAGTTAATTTAATAATTTAACAAACGCAATGAGCAATTTATTGTATTTCCGATTTAGTCCGAAATAGATTTCTTGTTATCAGGCAGAAATAAGTTCTATATGCAACCAAACTATAAAAACCCTACTGTACATAAAATTAATGATTTTTTGGATATTTTGCATTAAGTTCAACATCATTATAGGTGAAAGTTCTACTTACACTTTAAAAGCTCTCATTTCTTAGGAGCATGAAATTTGCTCCAAATATAGCTTTGCGAAAAATAAGGCTAGTTAGGAATAAAAAAATCCAAATGTTAATTAAAAGAATAGCCTGAAACAAAAACACTTTATATTTGTTTTTTGACAACTTTTACTTTTAATCGTTTAGCGTTCTTCTGGCCTAAAGCTACCAGCGCGGAAGCCTAGGGAAGAGCCACCAGAACGGCGACTACTTAAAACAAGCAATGCTAAAAAGTTGTCTTCCCACAGGATTCGAACCTGCAGCCTTAGGATTACCGGTTCACTGCTCTACCACTTGAGCAAGAGAAGACGTCTTCTGGCATGCTTAACTTTGGCTGTTTAAACCCAGCAACTTGCTTGTACTATGATTTTAATAATAAGTCAATTATGATGTTTTTTGACGTTTGCAAATTGTATTAAATATTAAAAAATGATTTAATATTAAAACTCTGGCCTGCAAACGTCAAAAAACATCATAATTAACTTATTATTAAAATCAGCTTTTATTTTGGTATGTCAAACACTCGGTTTCGGTTCCCGGTCGAGTCACACCAAACACTGTAAAAGTCGGTATTCACAGCTGCCCTGCTTGGCATTTACCATTATAAGGGACAACGTTAAGCCTCCACGGTGTGTAGTGGACAAATGGGCAGGTGGTAGCTTCATTCGAAGACCGAAGTTTTTCTTCGCTACCTCCTGGCCAAGTCAACTTTGTAAATAAAGATGTAATCACAATTACGGTAGGATACCATCATCCTATGCAGCTAAAAGAACCTATTCGAAGTTTTCAAAGGAAGTTGTTTACTCCGGAAATGTTTAACGTGAGCGACAGGGTGAAATCCGCACTAATGGGAACAGATCCGGGGTTGAGAAACAACGACTACGTTTATGCCGTGGAGTAAGTGTTATTCAAGCAACTATAGCTTTTGATTGGAACAAAAAACAAAAATAGCTTAGACAAAAGAAAAAAAAGGTCGAAAATGCTCAACTTTTATTCGTATTACACTTATTTTCATGAAGATTATGGAGTGCCGCTTGTGTACCCTAATTTGTGCAATGTTTTTTTGCATATTTAATTAAATAGTCATTTTAATTGAATATTCAAAAATATATATATGATCAAAGTCGAAATAAATAGTCAAAAAAACTGCGCACAAAAAAAAGCGTTGCAAAAATGCCCTGCAGACATTGTGTATATTTGCTAATGGAGCTTGACGAAGCGCTCTCGGCTGCTCTTGGAGCGCATCAAAGAACAGCCGAGAGCGCATCAAAGAACAGCCGAGAGCGCTTTGCCACGCTCCACTAAAAAATATACAAAAAAGTCTGCAGCGCATCATTGCAACGTTTTTTTTGTGCGCAGCTTTTTTGATTATTTATTTCGACTTTGACTATATATTTTTGTATATTTAATTAAAATGACTATTTAAGTAAATATGCAAAAATATATTGCACAAATTAGGGTACACAAACGGCGCTCCGTAGAAGATGGCCAGGAACAATTAACCCTTTACCCTTCAATAATGAAGCAATATTGTGTGTTTAACTGTATATTTTAATTTGCTGTTGTGTATAATGTAATAATTATTTGATGATCAAAAGATAAGTTTTGCATCTCCGTTATAGCAAATCTTTACAAACTGTACCTTGTAATTTGCGTGGCATAGAGGAGTCATTTTTACGACAGATCTGATCGCATGATCCGGGTTCGACCCGCACCCTGACCACGTTGTTGCGTCGTTGGATAAGACGTCTATAAATAATAATTATCCCAGCTAGATGGTTTTGAGAAAGCAGCAAATTTAGTGGACAAGATATATAAAAAATTTGCAGGAGCATTGAACCACTGAGAACTCCTAAGCTGGAGCGGAATTATCCAAACACAAACTACTAATTGCTAAGAAAAGTGTGCACATTATTCTACAGTTATAGATCGCTAGACGCTGCCCGGTAAAATAGGCAACTTTATGCCAAATTTGGAAAAACAAAAAATTTAAGTTAATTGCGATGATAAGCATAAGCCACATTACTGTACTTCAAAACTAGTTTCTTTTATTTTATGTATACATTTAAATTGTTCTGGTTAATCGCTTGAAAATATTTTTTTGAGAAAAAGAAAAAAAAGCTTAAAGCATTCTGTATTTCCAAGACATGGAAAAAACGCAAAAAACATTTTCAAACATAAACTTGTGTGCGAAGGAAAATTTGTAATAGTGCAAAATTGTTCGTAATTCAGAAACATAATAGCTTATGATCAAAATTTATAATCAATCTTTTCCACAAAGCTTTTCTTATAAAGTTTAACTTGCTGTCGATTCGAGCAATAAAACAAGTCAGAGCACATCAATTTCTTGCTCAAATGAGAATGACCAATTTCTTAAGATGGCAAGCTCTTAATCTTACCGATGGGGTAAAAGAAGTTGAAAAATAAAATAATAAATCATGGGGTGGTTCATGTATTTTACAACATATGACCCAGTTAGAAATTCCAATCAGAGTAAGGAAACCAAATACTTAGTTTTTCTTTTTTTCTTAAATCGAAACTCTAAATATTGGGCACGTTATCTGCAAACACAAAGGTTGGGATACAGAATCCGTCATCAGTTCAGAATAAAGAAAGAAATATTTGTTTTAGGTACATAAGGAATGCATTACTAAGAATTTGCCGAGAAAGCCCTGACAAATTTACAGTGGTACCAATGAGCGGAAGCGGAACACATGCAATGGAAACAGCATTGAGAACGATGATAAAACCAAGAGAAAGAGTTAGTGTTTTTTCAGTATAAGTTTTTTTGCTTAAAACAATAAAATCCTCTTCACTACTAAATCAGAGCTCCATTGCAGTTTAATACTACTGCCGTAACTCAGCATTTTAGTTTGTATAGGTTGGGTTTTTTTATGTTTCTGGCTAAAGGCTATAATAATTAAAAATCCAAGAATCAAAATTTTACATTTTCTTTTCTTCTTTTCATGTATATAACGCGTGGAAAAAATAATAACACCTGAAATACATATTAAAAAAAAGGTATCAAAGCTATATGATGTTTAAATTTCAGACTTATCTTGGCTAAGAAACTTCGCACAATCGCTGAAAATTTAAACCCTCTTAGTTTAATGAAAATGCAAACGAATTATAAAATTTAGCAACCAAAAACTGAAGTTCTGACACATTTTCCGACAAAGTAATGGAATGCGTCCAGCGCAATCTCTAAAAAAATGCTTTCCAACGTTTACTTCTACTAAAGGCATCTTGCAACGTTCTTTCTGATTCTTGCAGTTCTTTCATTTCTTTCTGATTACGTCAAAAAGTATAGAAAGAGTACATTATTTTAATATCTCATGGTTTGCCTTGCCAGAAGTAGCTGTTGTTTTTACCTTCAATATAGTACGAATGTTACAAATTATACAAAAAATTCTGATCTATTGTGCAGGTATTTAATCATCTGCAAAACCAGCAGGTACCCAACGTCTGTCTAACCATAGACTCTTTATTCGGTAGACTAGAAATAGACGCGCGGAGAAAAAGAGGAGAGCATTGACGAAAACATGTTTGCTCTTGTTGCAAAGGTTTTTTGCGGTCACGCATATTCTACTGACTTGATTGGACATTTTCGTAGAACGAGTGAACCGTGAAGAAAAAAGTCGCAATGATTGGAAGAATCAGCATGCTTTAGAACAAATGAGCCGTGACGAAACAAGAAAAACTGTCAGTTTCCAGTCTACTAATAAAGAGTCTATATGGTCTAACAACTCCAAGGCATAACAACTCAATTGCTTTGAAAGTCTTTATTTACAAGTCTTTTGTCATAAGGGTAAACAAGATGGGTTCAAACGTGGACTTCTAACTAATAGCAGAAGTTCAGGCCAGCATGATTCGACGCTCTGCCAACCAAACAAGGATGCTAATAGTTCCTAATTATGCCACTCGGTAAAATTCATCAATTATTGTATTAACGTAAGTGGCCTACAACCTTAGATGGCTTTTACCGATTACGCGTAGTTAGGAGAAGAAATACGCGTGATATCTTTTTCAATGCAAATGCAAAAAACAGAAAAATAGAAAAATACATGCAGTCAAATGACATGCTTATTTCCCCGCGCATTCACCTAAAGTGGCTTTTACCGATCACACATATTTACCAGCGGAAAAAAGCGTGATATCTTGGTCAATGTAAATGCTAAAAAAGAAAAAAAGGCAAAATGCTTGCAGTCAAATGACGCGCGTATTTCTGTGCTCAAATACGTGTAATCGGTAAAAGCCGCCTTACGTTGAGCTGGCTAGTTGCTTTAGATCCCATTTGAGCTAACAGAGTTTTTACTGTAAATGTCTATTTTTTAATCCTTGTTCTTTATTTTCACGAAAGCCGATGTTCATTTGGTGACTTGGAAACGTTTTGATTGGAGGTTCTTTTGTGATATACATTTTTTTTTATCATGAGTAATCAATAGACAATCACCTAAGCCAAGGACCGAGCTTAAAACTGAACTTGCAAAAACGTTAATAACGCTAAAAACATTATAATTAACGATAATTGAGTCTTCGCTAAATAAGCTCTGTACAATTTAATTGTTCAAAATTTCAAAACTAAAATTAACGAAGATGGACGTTATAAGTATTTGCGTCTTTAACAGTTGCTTGTTGTGGCCAATGGGCCCCTTGCTAGAGAAATAGCGAATTTAGCGAGATTGGCGGGAATTTCAGTCAAGTCAATACCAGTCGAGTTGAAAGTTCTTCAGGACACTTTAGTCGATTCAGATGACGTAAAAGGTGTAATTTCAGTTCATTGCGAACCGTTTTCGGGATTGGTGAACCCAATTTTTGAAATAGGTGAACGAGTCAAGATATGCAACGAGAGTAAGTAGATTTGTGTGTTGTTTTCAGTTGTTTCGTTGTTAACCCTATTTTACAAGAAAAGAAAGCAAAATCTCCCCTCAATATTTTGAGTAAAAATCAATAAAAAAATGTCTTTACTTCGATTTGATTTTTGAATCAAAGTATTTTTAGATTTTTATACACTTCTGAAAGTTTGAAGTTATTAAGTGGCAGAAAATTTTATTGAGGTGTATTGGAACTATTACCCCCACAGTTAGTCGTTTTTGGCTTAGATATAGACCTATAGTTTTTGAAGCTATATGACGTTACAAGGCTCGCTTTTGTAACACCGTTGCCTCGACTTTGGCATTTCTTGATTTAGAAAATAATCTACAGTGCTACTAACAAGAGAAACTTCAAAATGGCACCAAGTGATATAAAAAAAATAACATCTTGGTATTACCATCATAAACTGCACAAATACAATTTTCAGCTTTTATATTTTATTTTAAAAAATAACAAAAAATTACCGATCAGAATCATACAAATCGACAGTAAAAGTTGTCTTTGGTCAAGAGCAGTTCTCCTCTGCAAGCCGTTCCTTTAACTAACCTTGCCCGCAGATTTTTTGATGTCTTTGACCTTGGCCTGGAACTTTGTGTCGTTGATCCCATCTTTGGTACGTGTAGTAGTTTTGATAAAGCAGCTGAAGTGGTCGGATCGAAACGAAATCAAATTTGAGGGTTTCAGATTTTTACTTATTTGCTATGTTATTTCAATTTGAAGCAGATTTTGTGAAATAGCCGGCCAGCTGTTCGAGCAATATCGCGTACATCTCTGAAACGGAAGGTCTAAGGTTCAAGTCTTTGGCTGGTCATAATTATCGGGCAGTTTTGCGAACCGCTTGCTACTGCTGCAGCATTTTTTCGAAAGGAACTGTGTTTCCCGGTCGCGGTAACAAGGAGATTGGTCCTCCAAACTCTTTAAATCCTAAAGAAGATTGAAGATTTGATTTAATCTTTGCAAAGCGACCCGAAATTTTGCAAACTGGAAGTATCAAACCACTAAAATTGGTTACTTCACTCCTGCTTTCTTTAGATTGTTTATTTTTTGTTGACGCTTCATTCACGTTTGGAGGCATACACATCGATATGAAAAATGTGGATTTTTTGGTGGGGGACTCGAGTAGATCATTGCAAGGCCCACCTGGAATGTCGTATGTAATCGGAAAACGACAATTGCTGCACAAGTAAGGTCCACTTAGACTTTGCGGCTTAGACTTTGCGCAAAACCGTGGGAGTATACAAACGAAGTTTTAGTTTATTTTTAACAAAAATTTAGTACAAGCCCGGCATTCCGCCTTGCCAGCGTACATTGTGCAAGCTGCCAGTTGGTTGAAAGAAACTAATGTTACCCTCGTAGTCTCACCGCTTTACACCAAGTTACAATTAGTGTAGACGGGGCTTAAGCTTGTTTGCTTGTTTACCCAAGGTCGGACCATAATCCCTAAGGCTCTTTTTCGCCCACTGCCGGCATTTATTATAAAATTGACAATGTTGGATGCAATAATACAAAAATTTACAATTTTTAACAAAAAACTTGTTCACATCATTTGAAGCAATTTTACAAACACTTTATTGGAATAAATCTACGCAACAATAAGGCGCAAATAGGAAAATTTGCAAGAAATGGTTTTGCCACAGTTTTTGTTGCTACGTAATGTGGATAACAAAGTACAAAAAGTCTACCAAAATCCACCTATCAGAAAGTCAAAAAATTTGGGTTTAGGAAAAGGGGGCTTTTCAGAAAAAATAGATAGTGGTCGAAAATATGCTTAGTAAGATTACTGCTCTTTGCGAAAGCCTAAAGAATAATTTTTGGCACCGAGTATGTCTATATTCTAAAGTTTTTGAAGATTGTAAAATAGAAATGATGACGTCACGTTTTATCGTATGACGTCACTTATGAGCTAAAAAGGTAGTGCTTGAAAGTAAAATAATGTTGTTCGATCGCAAATGAAGGCAAAAATTAAAGGAGATCCGAGATTAAAACAAAATTTTCAGCTTATTCAAGACACAATATGATAGCACAAGGCAAAATTTTAGCAAAAACCTAGACGTGCATGCTACGAGAACTATAAATTCATCACTTGAGGGTAACATTAAAGATGGTGATAGCGCATTTCTTTTTCACTTTCAGGATAGCAAAGCTACGCAAATAATTCTTTGTTACTCGTAGTTAAAATGTCTACTTGTGTGTCAAAAGTTATTCACCGTAAATTGATGACGTATTAGTTTTTGTTAATGACGTCACAAGGTCAAAATTCCCTGAGGTATGTCCTTTCTGGTCTAGTCAGAAAGTGCGTTACAGTGCAGAAGTGCCGGTTCAAATTTTTTCACGAATATGGTGATGTTTAGCGTAGCTTGAACTTTCCAGCTAGGTGATCTCACTAAAAATGACGTTTCTATGAATATTTTGGTCAATTGATGTTCCTATGATGTCAGTTTTGCAACGTGTTGCAGTTTTAAATTGCTTATTTGATGACTTTAGTTGTTTCGCAGCTGCTTTTTTTATGATTGAGTTGATTTTAAAAATTTGTAAGTTACGTTGCATTTATGAGTTAAGAAATTTTTGAAAGCAATTATGACGTCATTTATGCTGACGGCTTCAATAATTAGTTATGGTTGCTCAAATTTCAATCCATTTAACCGCCATGACGTCAAATGATTTGTGTAAAAGAATACAAATTTAGCGTTTACATAATTCGACGCGCATGAGCATATCACCGGTTTTAACATTGCTTTATGCACATGACGTCATGGCGGTTGTATAACATAGCTAGTTGCGCCACCAAATGCTGTTTTGGTTTCTCAATAGGCTGAAGGTGTGACTTACACACACTGATGTATGGCACCGCCTGTTTTAAAAGTACTATGTTTTGTAAAGCAAATCGCAAAATTTTAAACTTGAAATAAATCGCTACCGCATGACGTCATGGCGTCCATTTTACATGTAGCGTTACAGCAACAAACCTTAATGTTTTGAATTTCAAAGCAATAAGGAGTTGATATTCGAAAACTAATCCAAAATTAGTGCTTTTGTATCAATAAATGAACCAGCAAATTTTGATTGTTTTTAAAGATTTAAATACGACGAGGCAGCTTTTTTTCTTTTATCATCATAATACAAATCATTTCGAGTTTTTAATACGCTGAGTTGTTGATTTGCTTGAAATTTTGAAGGGTACGTATTGCCCAAGATGGTGTCATAAGAACAACACTGTAATATGACATAGCAACGTTATAGTATTTTTGAAAGTTTCGAAAACATGCGGTAATGACGGATATTTTACGGGTTATTTCACAAAACCAACTCTTGTTCTAAAGTTACAATACAGTCCTGCCAAGATAAGCAAACAGCATTAGGTGACAAACTATGGTCGAATCGTTTTATCAGCAACGCTATTGATTAAGAATGGCAAAATTTTTGAACCTTTGTTTAACATTTTGCTGAACATGACGTCTTGGCAGCTATTTTTGAAGCTATATTATCCAATCAAATCTTTCAATATACATTGTTCTCGCTGTATTAGCCAAAGCGTGTAATGAGTTTGCGGGGCCGTCTCCAAGTGATTGCGTTCGGGCAACACAGCACTTTTCGTAGAAATGTCGAAAAGGTGGCGAGCCGTTGGCAACATTATGTCGATTTGACCGGCCCGAGATTGGAACCTACGACCTACCACTCTAGAAACAAATGCGTTACCGCTTGAACAATTTGCAACAAAAATTTTTCAATTTCGCCTACGCAAACATTAGTTCACTTGCAAGCTGGAATATGGAGTACATCCTTTGGAACTTCTCTTGTACCAAAAAAAAAATAAATTTAAAAAAATTATAAACAATTAGAATTTTTTACCCTTATGTGGCATAATTATGGTGGCTCTTATTGTTGGTCCTGCTGCGATAACAACAGTTGTTTAAAGTTGCTACAGAAATGATAGCAGTAATAGATAACAGTAGCGTAGCCATGGAGGGGGGGCTGCCCCCCCCCATTGGCATGCAGAGTATGCAAAATACAACGTTTTTAGCACTTTTGAGACCAATTTTTGCATGAAAAGAGAAAATAGCCCCCCCTCATTGGCATTGGCAATGAAAGTGCGAATACTTTGACTCTGGACTTAAAGAGAGTTCGGTCACAGAAATCGCTTCCAGCCTCGGTGAAGATTTTTTTTTTTCAGTCTTCACCTAATTTTGGGCTCAAAACCGTTCCGATTCCAAGTGAAAACCGTTTTAGTTTGGTTTCACAGCTCCGAAACAGCCTCCCCGTATTGCAAATTCTTAGCTACGCGCCTGATAGATAGCACAATTTTTTAAGTACTCTCACAAAAACACGATAATTAATCAACGTGGATTATCATTAAAGGTTTAATTTTTCTGGTTTTTACTAAACATGACGTCATGGTGGTTATCTTACGAGTTGCATTTTCAAAGCAAAACTCATTTCAGTGTCGCAGCGCGATACGAACTTGAGAATTTGCGATTAAAAATTTGTTGTATGACTCGTTCTACTGTAATTGCTTATCAAAAAAAAATGCTCAGAGCAAATTTTTTTCAAAATTTGCTTTTTATGACGTCAAGGCGGATATTTTGGGATCGCGCAATATTACACAAAATTCTATTGTGTTGTGAAGCTAATATCAAACACTCTTTTCATGAGAAAAGTTGTTGAAAGTGCCTCAATAAACACGAAACTTTAATGACCGCATAAAATTGTTTAAATACCATACAATCTTCTCTAAAGTGATGTCATGGTGAAATACTACTCTTTATATCACTGCTACAAAAGCTGTTTCAACTTTATACTACAATGATTGAAATGCTGATGAGCAAGAAGTATTAATTTTCCATCACATCTTGTCCCAATTGCTCTTACAAGATCAAAATTAAACAGAAAAAAACAAATTTTTGTCATAGTTAAAAAAATTTAATATAGTAACGTCATCCTTGATGAAATTATTAAAATCGAAAAATAAATTTTTTTATCAATGCATCTCCGAAAGCCTAGAGAATAATTACTTTTTTCCGTTTTTCGAAATGATTGGGCACAAAAAAATTATAACGATTGATTTTGCTGAATATTAGATGGTTTGAAATGTATTTGTAATTATGAAAAAGTTAACAAAACTTAAGCAAGGTGCATATTAACAGTTCAAAAATGCATATCAGTACTACAATTTTGAGCTACTTCATCTGCACACCGAACAAAACAAAAGTTTCAAGAGTTGTGTTCACTGAATGCAACTTTTTTTCCAGTTGTAAATACTATAAATTGTTGGATTATGGTGCCATCGTCATGTGACGTCATGGGCCTCCAAACATTGCCTGAATTACACACACAAATTGACTTAAGTTTCAAAGTTCAAGATCAAATCCAAATAGACCGTAATCATTTTTAATAAGTAAAACTTATTAAAAAAACTAAAAATATGCAATATTTTGCAAAAATGACATCATTGTGATATCTTGCAGTCAAACTGATATTCTTTTTTATCAAAACTTGATTGCGCTTTTCTTAAACCACATTAATAAACATACTGTAATGTATGAGTTTTGATCTTTAGCTCTTTTAATTTTCGATTTTATTTGCGTCCAAAATTAATATTTTTTCTCCTAAGCAAGCAATTTTTGCTCAAAGGTGACGTCATCAGAAAACTTCAGTGAACTGAATGACTCTGTGCAAAAAATCATTTTGCTGGCTCTCCCCAAACAGTTGTTTTGATTTAAGGCATATGAATATTCATATCTATTAAATCCTAAAATCTCCCTTTTTGCCCCTCCCTTAATTTAACAACTTTTTAATGGGTGGATTTTGGTAGACGTTTAGTTTTATTCTCCTCATCCAATTGCACCAAAAATCGTTAAGAAACCATTTCTTGCAATTTTTTAAAGTTTTGACAATAGTTTTACCTGACTCCTTTGTTAAAACAAAATAAAACATTATTTTGAGAACAGCTTACAGATAGTTTAACGATGAGCTAGAAACAGTGTCCGAAGTCAAAGAGGCACAACCAAAACTATGCAACAACCAAGACAAAACTATGATTAGAAAAAGCCTGTAGTATAGGGTGATCGCTGACTATCATAAGCGTATCATAGGCCACTGTCTCCTCATTGAAATACCACCTATGATAAAAATGATTACAATAAAGCCAATTGTTTCTTCAATTTCCAGTTTCTGTTATCATTTTTGCGTACAATAGTACACGCAACAATAGCAATTGACAGTTATACTAATATTGGCATCCCGAGTCCGGGTCCCCTCAATTCATATTTTTGCCAACCAGTTTAAATGTATAACCCGGGAAAAATGCAAGGCTTTTGGCTTAAAAGTTGCAATCTCACGCCCTCATCGAGCCTTTTTATGAACGTAATGCAATAATATGATTAAAAACCATCTATTTGTACCAGCTATAAATTACAATCAACTCGCTAGTTTTTACGCGACAAAATACTTTTAAAAAATAGGTAGGAGACATGCTTATTGTACAAATTGTTGAATTTGAAGTGGGGAAGCATGGCCCCCTACGGCCCCTAGTCATCAATGCATTCCTACAACTGGTTATTTTCATGACAAAACAAAAATATCCGAGGCAAATCTTCGAGTGGATTATCATTTACTGCGAAAAATATAACAGAAGGCAATGTACCTTGCTTTCCCCCACCTGGGCCAAGTCATTTACTACATTTAACCCAAAAATGCACGATTTTAAACGTGTTTTGAACTTGACCTGTAAGTAAACGAAGGACTGAATAGTGAAAGACTTAACTTTTTTCAATTGGCTTTCAAATCGTAAAAAAAAGTTGTTTCATATGGCTCTAAAAATGTTAGAAATGAGATCTAAATGGCATTATAATAGCTATTTTTTCCAATAATTTTCCAAAAATTGCTTGTTTAGCCTGTAATCCCCTGTCTGCGATACGCTAGAGTTACGCTAGTTTGCTCATCAAGTCTCCCAATTTAGACATTTTCGGAAAATTTTCAGCTTTTGATTGAAGTCTTCCCCCTTTAACAAAATTCTGGTTTCCTGCTAAACCAGGCTCCGGTTTCTGATCTTCCATTCTACGGTAATTTTGTCCAATAAAAAGTTCCTCTTTTCGAAAATTATTGATGACGTCATTGTATGTGATTTGCGGTTTGCCCTCACCCCTACCAAAAGTCCTAATTCGACTATCTATCAGTCATCTCTGTGAAGATATGTACTTTTTTTTAACCAAAATTTTTAATCCTCCGAGGACATTGCAGCAAAAGTAATGAACATTACAGAGGACATTACTATAAAGAAAATGTTCGATGTCCTCCTTGTATTCCTTTTTGTATTCAAGCCAATACTGAATATTTTCGGGAGATATAAAAAATTGTAATCAAGTACTTAATCTAATGTATAGTCTACAACTATTTTTCTGTTTTTCAACTTTTTAATTCGGTTTTTCAAAAACTATTGTGGATAATATTATTTCGGTTACAGGTTTCGATAATTTCATTAATGGCCTAGTTGATTTGCTTCGACATAGCCTTTCTACATTCATGATTATGTTTGTGAACTTATACTTATACTGACGAGAGATATAAACCCAGAGTTGAAATTGAAACAGTATGCTTTGCTTTTGACCGTTGTAACTCTGTTAATAGTTTATTGTAACAAATTTTTAATACTAAAATTTTCAAACGTTTTGGTCTCTACCAAGTCCATTATCAGTCGAAAAAAAGTCGAAGACAACACAGCTTCAGCTATATATTGTACCGAGACCGTACTCTATATTTGAGACATGTTGCACATTCTGTATGCTAATGTTGCTATACATTTTTGTTATCTACTGAAAATTGGCATGGTTGATTCCGAAACGTTTAGACCCGGAACAAGTCGAAGTACAAGTTTTAATTAAAATTGTAACTTTTTTATTTGAAGAGAAAATATTTGCTTTGCGGTCTGTACCGAAAACAAATTTAACTAAGCACTTAGTTTCTCCCGTTTACGTAATTTAAACTTGCTTCATACTTTCCTACATTGGTATTATCTTTTTAGTAATAACCAAAGGAAAGACAGCTTGATCATGGACCTTATCTTACAGTATGTCGAACTGGAAATGACTGGTGAGCTTGTTTTTACGCCGCCTCTGCATATTGTACAAGCTTTTAAAGAAGCATTGTTGGAATTTTCTGATGAAGGTGGAATAATTGGAAGAATGACAAAGTTAGTGCAAAAAACGAGAGGTTAAAAAAACTCGTTTCGTTTTTTATTAAAAAATGAGAGAAAATCCTCCGATTAAATTGAGCAACGCAACCAGGGTTGGGGAGCGAAGGAAGCTTTAGCCCCTGCACCTTAGCCAAGCGACTTAGAAAATTTAACGCTAATTGCGTGCGTTATTGTAAACGTGCTTGGACTAGACCAGTAATTAAGGGGGTTAAAGGAGCTTGGCAGTTTAATTTTTCAACTAACCTTCAACTTAGTAATCTACAGTAGTTCTTTCAAATGTTCTGAAAACGTGCAAAATTTGATCCGAATGGCATTAAAATGGCGATTTTTCAAAAAAAACAAGACAAAAATCACGACCTGGCTGAAGGTTTAGCCTTAAGACCCCGCCTGTGGTACGTTTGGGAGTTGCACAAATTTGTTCAGCACTCTCCCCTATTAAGACATTTTTAGGACAGAAAATTTTGACTCTGGGTATAAGCCTCCCTCCCCTTAGCAAAGTTCTGTTTACGCGCTTGATTAAATTTTAATCTAAAATTTAAAAGACCCATTAATATTTGATGAATCATAATTTAACGTTTACCCATGTCCACTTTTCAGACACGGCTCTTAGCTCAAATGCCTGTTTTTACTGAGTCATAAAAAAAAACAATTTCTTAAAGATTTGTGCCAATCCTGAATGCTCTTTTGGTGACACATAACTTTTTGATTTGCTTAGTTGTTTCGTAATTTGGCATTTTTTTGGCATAGTTCAGCATCGGAATGAAACGCCAGGCCAAAATTGTAAACGGGCCGACTAGTTCAGGCCATAACCAGGTCTGAACCCGGCCCGAACCAGAAAACAAGTTTGAAGCCCAAATTATACCCAAAAAAACGATAGTTAAGTTACGTCTGAAGAATTTAGCAATGTTTTTAAGTTATTTGGATTATATCTTTGTGCACCTAAGACGAAACATCACGTCTCAGGACCGAATTAAGCCCGATATTGTTGCTAACTTTGGGCCAGAACCCGGTCCGAACCCAACCCGAAAAGCCCGGCCCGACTTACAACTATGAGCCAGGAACCTCAAAAACTTGGACATGTGAAAACATAGTGACTTTTAGAGCAACCTACAAACGTTCAAGAAGCTATTACTCTCATTAAAGAAGATGGATTGGAAAGTCATTTAATTTTGATAAAGTATTTGTGATTTCCAGCTGAACTTTAAGTTTAAAACCTTTGAAGGCAAGAGAGAGTTTTCATCACTCCCATTCTAATTGAATTTGTAGAATAAATGGAGATGGTATAGACTTCTAAAAGATTCTAGCGAGCAGAAATCCTTCTGAAATAATGCCAATATGTACATTGTTCTTTATTGCCACTATAGTGTGATCAAGTTTACTTCTTGGGGCCTTACTAGACTGTGCGTAAAATCGTTTTACTAAATTTTAAACTGAGATTCGATGCGCCTGGTGTCCCCGACTAGAAGTGCATAAGCTGTATTTTGGTCAAAATAAACTGCTTTGATTAAAATGTTCATGTCTTCAAAGCAGCTTTTCGTCTGACACCTGTCAAGAAGAATCGTCGAAATGGAGTGCGCAGGAAAGGAGCGGCTATTTATGGGAAAAAACCGAGCAGTAAGTGGCTGGAAAAAGACCAATAATAGAGCGTCATTAGTGCGCAATCTTCAACCTGTACACGCATTCTTTTTGGCGGCAGAGGGCAGAGCGAGAAGTTTTGATGAAAGTGGCTTCAAGAGCAAATAGATGGAGTCGGCAGCGTGGCCGAATTGGTAAAGACGTCGTTTTGACGATGAACCTGATCGAATAATCTGCGTGCAACTCGCACCCTGGTCACGCTGTTGCGTCCTTGGATAAGAAACTTTAGGATAATTATCTCTGCTTGGAAGAAATCCGCAGAAACATTGGATTATCGGAAACTCTTAAGCAGGTGCGAATTCCTCCAATCACGAAGTAGTCGTTGCAATCAAAACTGAGCGGATTGTCAAATAAGGTGGCGTCTGACGCTACCCGGTGACAGGAGGATAAATATGCGCTACAACAACAACAACAACAACAACAACAACAATATTTCATTAAAAAAAAAATCATTATAAGAGCAGATAGATGGAAAGGAAAGGGGCCTTGGGCAAAAATAAAGAATCAATTGCCTTCATAATTTTTTACAAATTTTTTGCTAATGCATTACAAATAATTTACAAATTTTTGTAAAAAATCTTGCCTGTGGTCAACTTTCTGATGACAATAGATTTTCTATTCTTGCCCAAGCTCACTTTCCTTTCCTTCCATCTGCTCCTGAAGCCGCTTTCATCAAAACTTCTAACCCCGCCTTCTGCCGACAAAAAAAATACGTGTACAGCTTAAAAATTGTATACTAAATGATGCTCTCATATTATTTTTTTCCAGCCAATCATGGATCGGCTTTTCCTATAAATAGCCGCTCCTTTTCCTGCGCTCTCGATTCTGATCGTAATTTCTTCTTTACTGGAGTGTCAGTTGAAAACTTGCATTGAAGACGTGAACACTTTAATCAAAGCAATTTCTAAGTTCTGTATCACCAATCAACTGTTAAAATAAACAAAGGACGCTTGTATGCTCACAATTTCACGTACAGTGTGGACCGGGCCCGTGGGCCTTATTCTAAATATGCTTTGAACACAAAAAGTATATAGCCTACGCTAGAAAAAAACTGTCCAACTCCGAAGTACGGTCTGCAGGCCATTTGTGGCCAGCAATAAAATTGTGCCCTGCTCGCTATCGCGGTCTTCACATATTTTACAACCAAACCTCCAGATACGATTAAAATGAGCCTATAAGAAATACGCGGAAGAACCTTTTTTGGGTCTTAGCTCCCGTTATCCGGCCCAAAGTGCTCCAAAAGTCTTTTTCATTTGTACATTGGGTAGTGGTCTTCGCCAAATCAAGCTCTGGCTTGCAAAGTGTTGCTATCGAAGAGCTGCTGACTATCAAAGTCTAATCTGGCACTCCTTCAGAACAGTTCGGACACCCATGTGTAATAGACTGATTTTGCTGGTTTCAAGAAAAATGGTTGCGTTAAAATTAATAAGCAGCACTATAAGAGTCGTAATCTGCAATATCTTGCAAGAATAACGAAGTAGGTTGTTGCATGTTCTTAATCTACACTAAAGCGGAAGACACTAAACGTGCTAGACGAGTTGCATATCATTTTTGATCTCTAAACCAAGCGGTAAAAAAGTAAGCTTAGCAATCGCTTTCTGTATTAAAAGATATAAAGAGCATAATGACATCATCAAAAGAGGAATGGTAAACATGGGGTTTCAACTGATGGTCACAGATACACAAAATCCCGACGGATATTTCACCACTTCATTTCGTATTCCAAACAACCCTTCGTTTGTGTTCGACGAGTTTAGAAGCAGACTCAGCGACTACGGTTAGTAGTTACTGTACGTGACAAAGACTTATGAAAAACCAGTTATGGGTCATTCCATTATAATTCATCAAATGTGAATCAATATTATTGCTGGTTACTATTGTACGCGAGTACTGTTTTACGCGAAGATGCTAAAAGAAACTGAAACGGAAGAAACAATAGTCTTTTTTGTGACATTTTTATCAATGGTAGGATTTCAATTGGGGGGGGAAGCCGAGCCCCCTGACCCCCCCTCCCCCGGCTACGTGTATGCCCTAATGGTTTAACATTTTTCATTCTTCTTGGCGGTAGCATGCAGAGTGATGATGCGAGTTTCCAAGATTAAAATATCTTTTCTGGAACTTTACTTAAAATACATTTTTCACCACCAAATTACCCTCATATAATTTTGTCCTGTACTTGGATTTTTGCTAAATGAAAATCGATTTAGGTTTATGCAGAACTTTTAAGTTCATATGAAACTCGACTAGTTGGTTAACATTTGTTTGTTAAAGGCTTCAAGCACGAAAGCATTTGAATAAAATATGCTATGAAGTAGGCTCTCATCTGTGTGGAAAGATTTAATGAGCAGCCAACACCACATATATTAGCATTGATTGGGAAATGATACTTTTACTGTTGTTACTTCTAGTTATATTGCAAATGCAAGTTATTTTGTGAAAATTTGTGGCATAAACCGGATGGTCAAACTGTTCGTCATGTTGCAGTTTAATTACGGTGATATGAAGTAGAATTGAATGCAAAAGTAAGCCTAGTCACTTTCAACAAGATGATTAACAAACATTAACTGGTTAAAAATCAATATAATAAGCTGGTAATTGTAAAATTAATGGCAAGTTTTATCTGATGATAATGTGTAATTAAGGACAAATCTGCTTCCAGCTCACTCTTTTTTTACACAATATGCAAATCTGTTACAAGAGCTATGTAGGCACTAGCTTTTGAGAAAACATTACCGAAACATAAAAGTTCTTCATGAGAAAACTTAGCAAACCACTGTATCTGTTAACTTTTCTACAAACCCTGAAACCAGTATATCAGATCTGACAAGCTTAGAGCTGCTGAAGATAAATTTAATGCTGCTGTGCTAGCTTTACTAAATAATATTTGGATGATTTTGAGTAAAATAAGGCTTTACTGTTTTTTATCAAATCAAGTAAACTGCTGTACAATCAGTACCGAAGATAAGTTTATTGTTTTCAGAAAAACTATTTTAGCAAGTGGTCACATTTTTAAGACCTTTTCTTGAACCTCACCTTATAGCAGGGGCGTCCAACACGCGGCCCGCAGCAGAGGCGTTGTTAGAAATGGTGGCACCCGGGGCGGGATTTAAGTGGTGTCACCCCTTTTCGGTCCAAAAATAGGAGAAGACCAAAAACTAAGAAAGGTCTTCGCCGTAAAATTACCGGGTTTTTGGTCCAAATGAGATTGGAGACCAAATAAAATGAAAAAACAAGGTCTTCACCACAAATCAGAGGAGTTATGGTTTCACATCATCATAATATGGTGTCACTCCAAATGATGTCACCCTAAAATGGTGTCACCCGGGGCGGGTCGCCCGCCGCTTGCAATGCCACTGGCCCGGAGACCACTTGTGGTCCACCAATAGTTTCAAAGTGGCCCGCTAAACTTTCTACATTGGTTGGCTAATTGACCCTTATGCGCTGACACGATACAGTGAGTTATAGATACGATTCCATAACTCTTTTGTTATTTGGGTTTTAGAGAACGCCACAAAATCCATCGAAATTGGTGGGCTGAAGAGTTTTTTTTTTTTTTTTGGTGAACACCTGAAATATTAAGGGTAATTTGCGAATTGTTTCGGCAAAGACCTTTTTTGACTAAATTTTGGCCCACGAAAATTTTGGAACAGCAAATCTGGCCCGTTACTGAAAAGAGTTGGACACCCCCGGACAGGGGACCAAGTGGATAAGGGGGTCGGTGAGTTAAAGGACATAGATAAACCATTTACCCAGTGCGAATACAATATTTATATCGGCAAAACAAAATCAATAGTTCACAAGACATCGCGTCACATATCCTAAGTGATATAGCACCCGTGCTGTTTATGCAGTGGACAATTTCTCAACCACAAACAAATGGCTTTAGCTTTTGAGAATTACATAAAATAAATTCAAAAGAAAATTTGAAAATTTTATGACAATGCTCACACATGGCCATTGGTTCAGAAAAATTTTGGGATTAATCGAAACAGCATCGTAAAAATTTTTGGTATATTTTTAAACTAAACAAGTTCCAAAAGAGATATTATAGTCTTGGGAACTTGTACCATCACACTAAACGCTACCACAAGCAGAATGAAAAATATTAAATCATGGAGGAATGGGAGTACTCAGACTCAAAGCATGCATTTTTACAAAAATACTTTAATTCTGTATTTTCTAGTCATATTTTGTCAAATTTGTCAGCATTTTAAAATTCCTTGGCCATGAAAATATTTAGATTGACTCTTTGTTGAGCAAAATCGGTCAAAGAATGAGGTTTTTAACCACTTTCAATTACGTGTAAGTGCGCGTGCTAGCGCCACCAGTGGCAAATATGCAACATTTCAACAGTCGATTACTTAAAAACTAAAGGTGATAGAAAAAAATCCATTTGCATCGTGATTTATATCAATTAAACTCCAAAATATCAAAAAATAAAGCAAAATTTCAGCGGTTTGAATTTTCATCCAAATTTGATAATGGAGTGACCCTAATACAAGTATATAGTGGCGCAACCAGGAGGAGGCTAATGGGGCTTCAGGCCCCCCTCAGCCAAGTAGCTTAGAAATTTTAATCCCAAAATGCAAGCGTTTAAACCAACTTTCAACTTGACCTGTAAGTAAAGAGGGGATTGAAGGGCTGAGCTATTTAATTTTTTAACAGGATTCCAAATCTTGGCATTTAAGTTCTTTAAATTACTCTAAAAACGTTCGAAATGTGTTTTATATGGTTTTAAAACCTAATGCTAGGTTGTTTTTTTTCAAAAAATCACAAAAATTGCATAAACCCCCGTTTATTATATATTTGAAACCCATCGGTTTGCTTGGCGCCCGCCCAATGATCTCATTTTTTGAAATAAAACATTCTTAACTTTTGGTCATGCCCAACCCTTTTTTCAAGATTCTAGTTACGCGCTTGCCAGTATACGCATTTTTTTTATAAGCAGCAGTAAATTTTGAGTTGAGGCTGGTTGTTTTGACAAATTTTCAACCCAGAACACTGTAAATCGAAAACTAGTTTTTGGGTTCGGGTCCAGGCTTAAAAGTTGTCAAAAAAAAATTCGGATTTATTTTTGGCCTAACTCGTGCCTTGTGTCTTTAGTTGCTACATAACAACCTAGTCAAAATAACTTTGCAATAGGGTTCGGACTTGAAAAGGCGTTCAAGTAAGAAATTTTTTCTCAGTTTTCTTTCAAAAAAAACCTGACAGATCTGAAGTATAACTTTCCCAATTTTGAGCTTTCTACGACCTTCCGTCCCCGAGATATAACAAATTAGATTTATCCTAAGGAAGGCTTTTCCTCTTGGAATTTTCACCAGGGTTGCCAATTAGAAAAAAAAATTCTAAAAGTTAATGCTGATTCTCAATAAATCCTTTGCAGCAGAGTTGTTACCAAAACAAAGTAAAATGTCAGAACAGAAAAATTAGCTGCTTTTCAATAAATGTAAAGCCAGGTTGCCAAAAGTTAATCTTCTGTCACAATACTGTCAACACGGCAACGCTGAAGCAGCCTTAGTGGAAAGTTGTTCATTTTGAACTGCAATATCGTGGAAACGGAAAAACGTAAAAAGTTCAGGTTCGGTGAAAATGCATTTTAGATTTATCCTAACATTTTTGTCAACAGTAAAAAAACTTGACTTGAATGCCTTTTTAAACCTAAAACCTTATACTTGCTGTGTTACGCCGAAGCGTGTAACGAGTTTGCGGAGCCCATTTCCGCGTCATTGTGCGTGCGGGCAACACCGCACCTCTTGAAGAAATGTCGCAACGGTGACAAGCCGTTGGGAACCCAGCGTTCAATTTGAACGGTCCGAAAGTTGAACCTCAGTTCTTAACACCGCTTTAGATGCGTATGCGTTACCGCTTGACCGTCTAGTGCAGAATTCGAGCCAGGCCTTAACTAGTCGATTCATTTCTGTTTCAGTCTTATTTTATTGTTAATTTGTTCCTAAATTTTGCTGGAGAATAAAGTAACAGAAATTCATTCTTGCTTGCTTAAAATTTGTTGTTTATTATTGATTATGGTTATTGTACTAGTCTTTAAACAAAGTACTGCAACAAAGACAATCTAGAAAAATCTAGTAAAGATTTCACCTCGACAAGGCTTTTTATCCTTAAAATTTTTGCTAAGGCTACCAAATTAGAAAGAAAATTTCAAAAAAATATTGCGTGTTCCCAGTACTTAAATTGTGGAGGGGACACGTAACGAGTTTGCGAACCTTTTTTTTGGGGTCTTCATTCAATTTCGGAGACGGAAAAACGTAATTTCCACTAAAGTACTTTCGCATGCCAAATGCGTTAGGTCAAGGCTGCAAAAGCGTCCCCCCAAGCAAAATTTTACAATTTAAGTACTGCGTGTTCTTTACTCCCAATAAGTGTTTTGCGGCCTCGTTGTTGTCAAAACAAAGTAAAGGCTTAGAATTGTAAATTTACGGCTTTTCAGGTACATGTAAGCCAACTTTCCAAAATATTTTTTTCTGTTACAAAACTGACCAAATGGCAATACTGAAGTAAAAGGAAAATTGTTCTCTTTGAACTGCAATATCTTGAAAACGTGAAGACGTACAAAATCAGATTTGTTGAGAATGTATTTTAGGCTTTACCCAACATTTTTCTAAACAGGGAAAAGCTTGACTTGAATGTCTTTTCAACAAACAAAAACTGTATGTCGTTACGACAGGGCAGTTTGTAGCAGAAACTGACTGCATTTTTTAAATTTCGTAAGGGCTGTTTTTAATTGCTTTTTTCATGCCGCGACTGGCATTGTTTTAATTAAATGAGCTTTGTTTTTGTAAAGTTGCTCGTATAAAAAGAGTTTTAGTCTCTAGCTCTTGATAGCTTGATTGAAACAAACGGGCAAATACTCACAGAAATTACTATTGAGAAGTAGCTTAGCCAGGGAGGGGGGGGCGATAGACCCCCCATTGGCCTGAAGAGTTACTATGCAAAATATCCCATTTTTGCACTTTTTAGGCCAATTTGTCCTCAAAAACCAAAAATAGCCCCCCTTTTGGGATTGGGACGTAATTAAGGACCTGATGTAATTTCGATTTGATTTTGATGTTGTAACCACCTGAATTTGGATAGAAAAACCGACTCAATTTCAGTAAAAACCTTTTTTTTCGTAGATCATCTGAATTCGACAGAAAAACCGCATTCAAGACTGATGAAAATCTGGGTCAAGATCGTTTACTGACATTTCCAGCTTCCAAAAAAGCCCCCCCCCCCATTGCGAATTCCTGGCTACGCGCCTGCTATTGAGTATGCTTATAGGTCAACATCACACTTTTTTTGTTTGCAGGTTTTGTCATAACGAATAGCAAACTTGTTCCGAAAGATTGTTTTTGCCTTGGCAACATAGGAAACCTTTCTACAGAAGATGTTGTCGAGTTATTAAGCGGCATTCGACAAGTTTGCAATGACATGAGGTTGTCATTGCCGATAATCCACAACGTATTTTAAATAAAAAGAAAATCAAGCTCATTATTTTGGATTGTGTTGCATGCCTGTTGAGTAAAATGCGTGTCATAGGTAAACAAAGTTTGAACAGTTAAACAAGGACTAAAGAAAAAATCAATGGGATGCGTTGAAAGTTAGGCCAATCGTATGCGACAAAATTGGCGTTGACTCCATCCCTCTTGACCCAGTCGTTCCAGAGATATTCTATACTTCCAACACGACGTTCCAGCCGTTCCAGAGATATTCTATACTTCCAACACGACGTAGGGGCCTCTAATGTTATAATTTTTATTGGCAACCCTGACGTTAATAGTCTTAGAGTCGGAACAAGCTTGACGTCCTTCGTGGTCGACTCCTGGGAAGTCAGAACAACTTCCACTGGCAGTTAGGTGGCCAGATCAACCACCAGTGCCGTCGCCAGAGCAAACGTTGTGAGGGGGTACTAGCTGAAAGGGGGGGGGGGGGGGGCACTAAAATAAACTGAACTTTTGCATATGAAAACTAATCTTTATATCTTGTACGGCAACCAATATGCGCAATTTTAAATATTCTGTGTTCATGTCTAAAAAAAGAGAGACCTATAAGGCCGGCAGCATTTCTTGGCTTGCTTTGTTTGCGGTCCACAACCGCCTGAAAAATCTATCTACAGCTGTGAATGCTACCAGACAAGCAACCAGGATTTTGCTAAGAGGGGCAAACAAAAAGTAAAATTTTTGCACAAAAACTCTCTGATTTAGGCTCTGTGCTAAACAAACTGCTGCAACTCAAGCGTGACACAAACGGGGGCATAGTCATTAAATATATAGTGACTGCAGACGGGGGCCTGGGGGCTGAGCCCCAAACCACTGGGCGATTTTTGTGATTTTGCTGCAAAAAAGAAGCGATTTTTGCGCCGTTTTAATCGCATTTCGCACGTTTTAGAGCCATATGAATCACTAAATTGCTAAAATTCAGAAGTTGTTTCGAAGAAGAATTAAATTTCTTGGCCCCTTTAGCTCCCCCTTACTTCAGATAAAGTCTGAAATACCTTTAAACGCTCGTATTTTGAGGTTAAATTTCTAAGTGACTTGGCTTAGGGAGCTAAAGCACCTTCACCCTGGTTGCACCGCAGACCGCGATCTCAAAATCTTGAGTGTACTTTAAAAATTAAAACAGCTGGTCTTTGAAAAAAATGTTTTCATGTATTGTTTCATGCCATAATCACTAATAAAGTACCAGTAACGATTTTATAGGCTTACATCTCTCTTCCGCGACACATCCGTAAAGGTATGTTAATAAGACAGATTATTATGTCAGATTTATGTACAGCAGTTGATTGCCAGCAATTTTGCAAAGAATCAAGAAAACTTCAAAGGAGAATTATGTTTGAACGTAACTACTCCTTTTACCATCATTGTTGTTGTCTTGCCGTGACGTGATGTTCCAAAAACAGTAATTTAAATAAACCAAAATGGGAAGGCACAAGCAGTCGTCAGGGGGGGGCACGGCCCCCTGTACCCCCCGGAGCGACGGCACTGTCAACCACCAACCCTGCAGCCGCAAGCAGCTCGAGTCATTGATGCACAGAGGTGGACAGCGCTGTTTCGAACTTTTAGCTCTCATCAGCAGCCCTCAGCATATCTAACTATAGGTATTCCCCAGCTGGACAAACCTCTCGGCCAAACTGGACAAACCTGTCAGTCTTAGAGTCATTAGTGATGCCATCCCAGTTCTAACCTAAAGCGACGCCGATGTTAAGCAACTGCATTGAGTAGTTCGCTGCGCACTAATCAGTTTGATCTTGTCAACACAACAAATCCGAGCTGATAAAAAGAGTAGAATGTTTGGCAGCCAAGCGATCTTAGTAAAAGTCTATCTGTCAGATACATTTCAGTCCAAGGACCAAAACATAAACTGGCCATGCAATAAGAGTTTTATTACTAGGCTACAAAGTACTATCTCATACCTGAAAATAAGACTACCACTAATACCCGAGTGGGCCTAATTGCATTTGCTTACAGGATCTTGTGACCCTAGAATAAACTTTTCTAACTAAGTTGCGAACAAGGGCCTACTACTCTACTAGCCTATTTTTCGCGTGTTCTCACATGTTTGTTAGCTAGGCTATCGTATAATTAACTCTTTTTTTCAGCTCGGATCTGTTGTGCTGACAACAGAGGTGGAGTCCACAACCTAACGTTCGAAGCCAAGGCCAACGACTGAAAAAATCCAAGGCCAAGGACCAACTATTTAAGAACAGACCCTTTCGAGGCCAAGGACAGGAACGCTCGAGACCAAGGCCAAGAGCCGAGGACACAACTTTTTAATTATTGTCGGCAAATTTTTCATTCTGTTTAGCGTGAAAGTATTTGCGACAATTGCATTTCATTAAGTCTTTTATGATAATTCGAAAATAGTAGTTCCTAAAAATAACGAATGTTGTTTTGAAACTTAACATGATAGCAGCAATGTTGATTATGTTCCGTAGCGGTATCGTGGCAATGAAACAATTAAGACAGTAACTCGTAAATGGGAATAACTAAAATCTAAACGTCTAAATGGTCAACTTCAAGGCCTTAACTTCATCGGTTAGAACCCAGTGCAATCGTCCACTGATTAAAGATTATAAATCCCGACTTTTTTGTAGTTTCTCCAACATAAACTTTATTGTTTGGTTAAATGACTTCTTTTCACAAATTTTTTTAACAATATTGTTATAGTTTTTAAATATTGCATAGTGATTAGCGAATATGATACTATTCTACTGTGTGCTGCAAAAAGGAAACATGGCAAAATTCTTGTTTCGACAAAATCAAGTTTTTGTGCGCGATTGTTAGCGTAATGTGACGCAATAAGTAAATTTTTTCGCAAATTTTTTCATTGTTTTTTAACAAAAGGAAAAAATTTATTGAAATCGCATTTTTATTTTGCAGCGCTTACCGCTATAAGATGCGAAGCTGTTTTCTTTTCATGTTTAAACGTTAATATCGCTAAAAGTATTAAACACACAAAGCTCAAATTTTCAAATTCGGTTGATATGAAACTGAAATTTAACAACACAAAAAAATTAAAGAAAAATGTTTTTTAATGTTTTTTCGCAAGATACTACGCGTTTGCGTTTCAGCTGCTGTTTCTTTTGGCTTTTGCCATAAGAAATTAAAAATTAGTCAATTAAGTTTCAAGGAAAGAGCAATCATTTCAATCCAGAAAAGTACTTCTGGTTGTTTTTATTTTTCTGAGAGTACATTTTTGTTTTGTTTTGCGGAGAGTGCGACAAAATAAGACGTTTTTAGGAGGAATGCATGCAAAATTTTTGGCAGAAAGTGTAAACAAATAATCTTTTAAATTACAAAAAGTTGCGCAGAAATATCGGGGCTTTGGGTCTTTTTTATTCATAGCATCCCAAGTTCAATAGATTTAAGATCTAACCAACTAACGAGAGTTCGAGTTGATTGACGCGATGTTTAAGTAGCCGATCTTTCCTTTTAAAATTTTTCTAGCGACAAATTCGTTAGGTGTTTTCTAATTGTGATAAGTTTGCAGTCTATCAAAATATTTCTTCTGCTAAATCTCGATGCATCATGAAAATTCTCGAACCTTGTAAGGGGTTTGTGAAGGGGCCGTCACTGCCACCCATTTAAACTAATTGTTAATAAAGTGGCATTTGTGAAAAGAAACCATATAATAAAACGTGACATCGCAAGAGATACTTCGTGGATTTTAACAAACTTTGCGACAGTATCCAACTTTTACTAAACTTTATTGACTTTTAAAATAGAGACGCAATTGCATTAAGCAAATTATGGTCGCTGAAAGTCAGATTAAAAAAACTTAAATGCGCCCTTTTCAAATTTTGTTTCACAATCTTTAACAGCTTTGTGGTTATTCGCTTTTTAAATAGCAAGAAAATTTTTCAAAATAATTCAGTAACATCAATCAAAAAGCGCAAAATACAACGCCAAACTCACTTTTCACAACTTCTAACAGTTTTCTATTTATTAAGAAATAAGATTGAGTAGTCTTTAAAATTCCAGCAACTTCTGATGAAAACTTTATTTCATGAACCAAATTCATTACTTATCACCGTCAGAGATAAGCGACAATTTATGCAGCCATTTTTTCATTAGAATTACATTCTGCAGTTAAGCAACCAACATCTTTGAACCTGCGTATTAAGTCGATTATTTGGTACTAAAACTCTCGTAATTAAAAAACCCCGAGGCGCTAGAAGAAGTTGTTTCAACGTAGTAGATGACAGTTTATTAAAAAACTCTGCAATCTATAGCTCAAATCGGTTAAACCAGTGAGCTTAAGTACTTCATTCACAACCTTAAATGTTGGAAGTCCATAGGGGAGAAAATCTCCCATCTTGAAATCCTCAAGTCCGTTGGTATCAACTCATTATGACTATTTTAACCATCTAGCTTACGGCAGTTAATAATCTTATACTTTCGGGTGGGTCTATTAAATATCTTTCAACCTTATATTCCCAAGTTTCGTCAAAATTTATTTTTCTTGTGCAGTATATTAGCCTACGATACTTCTTTAATTTACCTAGCTGAAATCACCCCCAACGTAGCACAGCATCAAATTTTGACTCCATTCATATTTGTTTTATACTAGACTATCTTAGAAATTTATTTGTTTACCACAAGTAGGTAAAAATTAAAAAATTTTGAGACGGTCCTCCCAAACAAAGCACCTCAAAAATTTCGTCGAGTTTTTTTTTTATATTGATTTTATCTTAGAAATTTAACTTGTTTAAATCGAGTGATTATTTTTTTTCAATCTTGGAGGCATTGTAGGCGGGAAACTTACCAACGTGGATCCACTAAAAATTTTCATGTATATCTAACTCACTATATATCCCTAAAATTTTATCTTTTTAGCTCAAGGGTTTAAAATATCTTACGTTTAGAAGGAGGACATTTTGAGAATCCCCATTAACGTGGCATCGACAAATTTTTTCATGTTTTACATTTTTGTTATTAAACCTATCCTAAACGTTTCGTCTGTCTAGCTTGGGAGTTTAAAAACTTTTGAATATTGTGAAACCCGTTTAAAAGGGATTACTCTCATAGTGGCACAACCCCAAACTTTGAAAATTTTACCCTTCCTATATATTTTCCTATCCTGAAAATTCATCACTGTTCATATCGAGTGGTTAAAATTTTTGTCTTTAACATGGTAAAAATACACAAAAACTACAATTATGTTTGACCAATGTTAGACCTTGGTTTTGAAGGTTCGACAATGTTTGAGAAGTTTCGACAAAATACGTATTTTATCGCAAATAAATTATTGTACAGGAAGTAGGCTACAGCACCACAATATTTTGATTTCTTCATGCTTGTTTGCCGCTATACTCATCAAAATATTTGTAATCAGATACAATCGATATTGTTGTTGAAACTGCATATCACTTGTCATTGCAAGTAGCATTTTGGAAAAATTTTATTGTCAATCCTCATACTTTGCGTTTTGGAAGAATTCGCCTCTGTATAAGAATTTCTAAAGATTCTGTGTTTCTGCGGATTTCTTTGAATTCTTGCTCATTGAATTTGCTGCTTGTCCAAAAAGCCAAGAAGCTGAGATCAAATCAAATCTTTCATCATACTCGCTGTATTACGCCAAAGCGTGTTACGAGTTTTCGGAGCCCATCTCTACGTCATTGCGCCCGGTCAACACAGCTTCTTTTGAAGAAATGTCACAGCAGTGGCAAGCCTCGGGCAACATCATGTGTTTGATTTGACCGGCCCGAAATTTCAACCTAAGACCTCCCGTTCCATTGACGAACGCGTTACCGCTCGACTAGCAGAGATGATCTTCTTAAAGCGTTTTATCCCAGAACGCAACAACATGACTAGAGTGCGGATTGAGACTACTGTGGATACTGCAACGTACTGGGTCGTCTTAAAAATGACGTTTTGATCCTTGCGGCCATGCAGCCAACTTTATTTAGATTGTAAAATACTTAGCTTACTGGAATGAATATTGCTGAAATAAGTTTTTCAATAAAGTTAATGCTTATTCAATTTGAATGAGAAACGTAACAGCAGAGTTCTTTTTAGGAAAAGACTATTTCACTAAAAGTTTTCGTGAAGATTTTAATGATTCTGACCCAAATCGAACAAACTTAAATCTTTACTTTAAAACTAACTTCAAACCTAAGCCCGATTTTCAACTCTTCTCAAGCCCTAATTTTGACCTTTTGAAAGTAAACGCAAAATGCGCCGATGAAAGTTCACCTTTTTGTTTTGTTCTTTTTAAGTTAAAAGTTTTAAGTGAAATAGACAAGTCGCTTCTTTTTTTTTTGTTAGGGTTTGGTGAACTCTTCTTCTTTTTCCTTTTGTTTTCATTTTCTGTCTTTTTTTTTCTTCTTTTTGAAGCAGACATACATTTTAGATTAATATGAAAGAGATAGATTAATACGGAACACTGAAAATTTTGATTTAATTAGGACGATTTTGAAGTAGTGCACTATTGCTCATAAGCGACGGAAGTAGTTTACCAACCCCTTGAATAGCATTCTGGTGAAACGGTTACTCTTTCTCAATTATATCATTTAAATGTATCCAGTGATTAGCCTTGAGGCAAAAGAGTAATTTTTGCAAAAAAATAATTTTTGATTGCAAGAGCAAAGGTGCTCCAAAAATTTATCCGTAATTAGGTGCTTTTTGTTTATTTACAAAACCACAATCATTACTGATATCTCCACAATCCAGGAAAAACTATGATTAGGTTACTTGGTGAAGCAATCAAACAAAAAATTGTCTGCTATAAAGATACCAAACAGGCTCCCAACCACCTTAGTGATTTCCACTCAAAAAAACACAATCCATACACTTGCAGTAAAAAACATTTTGAAATACACCAAAAAACCAAAAATGGGGACTCAGTAGATGGGAATGCTTAAAGGCAATTCGATTCTCATATCGCCACACACGTTTCTGATGCTGGTTGTAAGAGCTCTGATATCATCTTCGTTAATATCTCCCATACTGCCGATGCGAAAACACTGCGGTGCTGTTGCTTGCTTGTCACAACAGATCACATGACCTAGAAAAACATGTCTAAGACGTAGTTTGTACCTCTGACTTCGTTTAGACATTTGCATAAAAGAAATATGAACTTTTAATTTGGGTAAAGTGTCGGCCATTAAAACGCTTCTGATTTGCATGCCATACAATTTTCTTGTGCTCTGTATTTTTTCCATTTAAGTTGTAAGTCAGCTAAACAGAATTACTGATATTTTTATGGGCTGCTTGCTTGTAAGTTAAATTACATTTTGGCTTCAATAAATTTTTTTGCTGTCATGTTAACGAGATTTTTCTCAATGAGAAATGACACTGCTCAAACAACTAATCCAGCTTCACTTTTACAAGAATGTTGGCAGCTCAGTAGTAAACGCAAAGTTTCCGGCTTGATAATCGAATAAGCTGCATAACTTAGCTACAACTGCTGTGTTCTTTAAAAAATCAAGATACTTTACTTTTCTTTCTCTTAGCTTATTATTTTTGCTGTTGTTGTTGCATATACGCGGGTGTCTCAACAAAATATACAACGTTTTATTTGTTAAAAATAGATCACAAAACACATTTTTTAAAGAAAAGTGTATCCAAATGGAACGCTGAAAAGTTGAAGTTTCTTGTGGCAAAGTTAAAATTGCCACGAAAGATCAAGTTTTCTGGGACAATCTTTTTTTCTTCTACACCACATGTTCGACGTAGACTACGCGTTGACCAATTACTGACTGAACACGTGTTGCCATGTAAGTCGTAACTTTTTGAAATATTTCTCGAGGAATGGTTCGAATTTCTCGGCAGATATTTTCTTTCAGTTGACCAAAGGTATGAGGCGTAGAATTTCCATAAATCCTGTTCTTGAGATACCCCCATAATTAGAAATCTGGAAGAGTAAGGTCAGATGATCGGGTGGCTACTCAACGGTAACGTAGAGAGAGATAAAACAGCAATCAAAGTGTCTTTCGAGAAAAAGCCTTCTTTCTCTGGCTGTTTGTGACGGAACCGCATCTTGCTCAAATCATTGGGTTTTCATCTTTATTAGTTTGTTCTCTTGCGGGCCTGAGCACGTAGTTCAGGAAGATAAAAATTTCAAATCATCCCGCGATAATTTGCCTGGTTCACTGAACAAGTACACCCCTGGTCATCTTCAAAATAAGTATGGACCAATTACGCCATACCACCCAACTGTCACCCACATAATGGCTTTCAGAACTGATCTAGGCACAATTTCAGTTAATGCATTGCCAGGATTTCTGTTCCCCAGCACCAAAAGTTTTGCTTGTTTTCCACTCCCGACAAGTGGGCATGGAATTCATCAGTCATATGAAGTTTCTTTAGGAAAACTGCATCTTCCTCCAACTTTTCTGCAAACCAATTAGCAAAATGTAGCTGTTTTTCTTTCTGCTCATCAGTAAGCAATCTTTCACTTTGAATGTTGTGTGGAAAAGCATAAATTTGTTGGCGAAGGATTCTTTGAACAGTGCATCGATGAAGATTAGTTTCGGCAGAAAGTCATCGAATTGACTTTTTGGGGCTTCGAACAACAGCTTGTTTTACCGTATCCACGTGATCTTCACTGCGACCAGATCTCTTTCGAACACTATGACCCTTGTGAATGTCACAAATTGTTCTCTCATTGGTAAACTTGGCAACAGTATAGCCTTGATAGTTCAAAAGTTTGGCTCATCATTCATGCGGACAACAAAGTAGCCACAATAAAGACGTTGTACTTGCTTTACACTTTTTACCTGATGCCAAAATTCAATGATTTTTGTCCTTTCTCGCAGATTAAGTCTTGGCATATCAACTAGGCTTTGCTTAACATAAAAAAAACTTCGAAGACTCCAAAACAAAAATAAAGCATTACTGTAGTAACAAAGTTTCTGAAACTTAAAGTGCCAAACAAAACATTTCAAAAGTTGCTTAGTTTTTTGCGACGCCCTATATATCTTCCTGTCACCAGACAGGGTCAAACTCGAACTATTGGATGATCCACACACTTATTGCTGCAATGTGCACTTTGCGTTTTGGTGGAGTCCTCATTTGCTTGTAGTTCAAACTGTTCAAAGCTGTTTATGTAGATTTCTTTGAATTTCTTCTTGTCAACTAAATTTTCGCTTGCTCGAAGCTATCAAGCAGATATGCAATCATTGTAAAGCATTGCATCCAAAAACGCAATAGTGAATCAGGAATCAGGCTGCTGGTTGAACCCAGATCATGCTATCGAAGTCGTCGTAAAAACAACGCTTTTACGCTCTCGACCACGCTGCTGACAATTTGGGGAACACTGGATCTGCAGAGCAGTCTTTCTTTGTACTGTGGTGTTCTGCAGTACACGAAAGACTGCAATCAAACCACCCAATAGAAAGCACAGCGTATTTGAGGACTAGATATAAAAGCTTGGTATTTCTGGGTCGTAAGTACAGGGTCAGGCAAAATGATCTGGCACATTTCTAGGTTTAATAAGAGTCAAATACGTAAAGAAATAAAAATTTTTTATAAAAAAAACAAAAATTGTTTAATAAGAGCAAAATAAAGTAAAGTAAAGAAACAAAAAGAAAAAAAAGCAAACAAACAAAGAAACAAAAAAAGTAAAGAAACAAAGCAAAGGTTTGATTGTGCTTATACGACTCTAAATACTACCTGTAGCTTAGTATTAATTTTCTCAATACATTGTTCTTAAGGAAAAATTGCTTTTATTTTGAAAAAGCACATATATCTCCATTCGCTTTCATTAGCAGAGCTGGAGTCCTCGAGAAAGTCTTTGGCCTTGAGAACACAGTTTGAAGTCCTTAGCCTTGAAGCCTGCCAAGTCCTCGAAAATGCCCAGTTCTCTGCTCGAGGACAGGACCATATTTTGAGTTGTTGAAAATGCGCCAAGGTTATGAGCAATGTTGTTTCGTCTTGGAGCACGCCAGAGACCTTGCGATTTTTTGAGCAGAGATCTTTTTTTTCGGAGATCGCCTGCATTTTGCGACCTTTTGGAGTGAAGACCTTTTTCTTTGGAGAGCACTTCCGCGTTGCATCCTTGGTCCTTGGCCTCGAGCATTCCTGTCCTTGGCCTCGAGAGGGCTGTCCTCGGAAGGTGTGTGCTTGTCCTCGGATTTTTTTTATGTCATTGGCCTTGGCCTCGAGCCTTGTATCCTGGCCTACACCTCTGCTTATAGGGTTTTGAAAACTAAATCAGTCAAATGGGATCCGTTATTGTCCACACAATTTTGAAGGCGTTCACAAAAGTTGTTTATAACTCGGCGGGTTATTTCATACGGAATGGCAGTAGTTTCTTGACGAAATGCATCTTTAAGTTGCTCAATAGATTGCGGGTGATTACTGTACACCTTTGACTTTAGGTATACCTAGAGAAAAAATCGCACGGATTTAAATCAGGTAAAAGAGCTGGCCAACCGATGCCACCACGCTATGAGGTTAAATAACCAGGATACATCTCCCTCGCAACCCCCATTGCACGTCAAGAAGTGTGGGCTGTAGCCCAGCTGAAATTATTTTTTTGTTAGGATTTTAGTAAACCTACAAATGTGTCAGATCATTTTGACCGACCCTGAAGAAGAAAGGATAGCCCTATTACGACCCTGATCTAATCATGCTACACAAGAAGAATCTAGTTTTACCAGCATCGCTTAGACGTTTCGAAAATTCATCGAACACAAATTGTGGCACATCAGGGTATTTAAATGTTGTTACAATATAACCATTCGGATTTTCGCTATCTTTATAAAGTTGTTCAAAACCCATTTTTCTCATCTCGTCTTTCAAAACTTCGGTGTTCTTCATGTATCTAAAATGTTGTGCTATATGAAATAATGTAATTTATAGCATTTACAATTATTTAACATCAAAACGAAGCTGCTCCAAACGTAATACCACACTATATACACCTTCTTAATTTTGATTGAAGATGATCTTTATATTAAAAAAATGGTTATCTTTTTTAAGCAAACTAACAAAATAAAAAGATATCTATCGATCAACAGGTAGTATATATTGTAACTAAAGTCAGCAAGAAAGATAACTACTGTGCCGTTGAATCAGCAAACAGCATGCAGCAAGCAACAAGCAAGTACTATATTATGTAGCAAACAACTAAAAGCAAGCAAACAAGTAAAAAGGCAAGCAAAAAAGCACAAAAGTAAGAAAGCAAGCAAGCATAGGTAAGAAAGCACGAAAGCAAGAAGGAAGAAAGCGAGAAAGCAGGAAAGAAGAAAAGCAAGAAAGCAGGAAAGTAAAAATGTACGAAAGCAAGAAAATAGTTTTATGCAGAGATGGAGTTGAGGACACAAGGCTCAAGGCCAAGGACACAAAAAAAATCCGAGGCCAAGGATAGCCTTTCCGAGGACAGACCCTCTCGAGGCCAAGGACAGGAATGCTCGAGGCCAAAGACCAAGGACACAGCCGCAAGTGTTTTCCAAAAAAAAAGGTTTTCAAAAAAGTTTTTCAGGCGATCTCCAATTCATAGGCGTACCCAGGATTTTTGATTGGGGTAGGTCTAGACCACAAATCTCATGCAAAGACGGCATCAGCAATTTTCAAAAGAGAAAGTTTTTTGCGAAACAAAAATATCGTAGGATGGAAGATCTGAAATCGTTGCCTGTTGTCACGTAAGCCGGATGTTGCAAAGAAAGAGGGCTTAAACTAACAGTTAAAAAGTACGTATCTAACTTTGAAAACGTGTTGAAAAAGCTAGTGTAACTCAAACCTGTCACAGACGAGGGTCTGGGAGCGGGGCCCCCAGCTGCCGGAGGTTTTGGGGGTCTGAGGGCAAAGGCCCCAGACGTTGGGCAATTTTTGCAATTTTTTGGAAAAAAAAGCTATTCTAATGCCATTGAATCACAATTCGCAAGTGTTCAGAGCCATTTGAAAGCACTAGATTTTTGACAATATTGAAACCCAATTGAAAAAATTAAATTATTTAATCCTTTTTTTACTAGCAATTTAAGTCCAAAACACGTTTAACATCTAGCATTTTGGAGTTAAATTTTAATTGTAAGTGATTTGGTACAGTTAGGGGAAAGCAAGATGTATTGTCTCTTGCAATATTTTAGCAGTAAATAATAATCCACTCGAAGATTTTCCTTAGAGATTTTTGTTTTGTGAAGATAATAACCAGTTATAGGAGTACATGTTCGACCAGGGGGCCCAGGCCCTCTTAATTGAAGTTCAATGATTCGTTTAATCAGCATTTTCCGAGGCTAATTTTTTTTAAAGTATTTTGTGCGTAAAAACCCGCAAGGTGGAGGTGAATTACTGAATTACTATCGAAAAATGGTACAATAGATGGTTACGCCTATACTAACCATGTTATTGCCGGGCCAGATTTACATCGCGCTGGGCCCCTGGCACTTTGGAGATTTTTGCTCCATCTTTCTGCCAAATATGGGTGAAGACCAAAAAAAGTCTTACGATTTGAGCGCGGGGTTTCTATTGCTGGTACTGCGTCATATTATGGTAAATCCGGTCCTGGTTGATGCATTACGTTCATAAAAAGGCTAGATGTGGGCCTAAGATAGCAACTTTTAGGACGAAAACTCTCCATGTTTTTCGGGTTATACGTTTAAATTGGCAGGCAAAAATTGAATTGAGGGCTGCCTGGGGCCTCTGGACTTCAATATTGTTGCTATAGTTACTGTTGTAAGCAAAAAATGCTATTAAGAAACTGAAGAAATAATAGACTTTTTTGTCACATTTTCGTTATTGGTGAAATTTTAATTGGAGAAGAGCGGGACTCCCGGGGCTCCCCTTTGCTAAGCCTATGCTCCAATAAAGTAAAACAAAAAAGGTATTTGCAAATTTTCCGCGAGGTTTCTGGCGTTTTCCAAGAAAATTTTCACTGTTCAAAAAATAGTGCTGTCCTCGAGCAGAGGACAGTGCAATTTTAGAGGACTTGAGGGTTTGAAGCCAAGGCCAAGGACTTGCCTTCGAGGCCAAGGCCAAGGACTTCAAAATGTGTCCTCGAGGACGTCCTCGAGGTCAAGGACGTCCTCGAAGACTCCACCTCTGGTTTAATGGTATTTTGTTTTCTCTAAAATAAATAAAGCTATAGTACTGTATATACCAGTGGATCCCCACCGCCAGTCCGCGGACCGGTGCCAGTACGCGTAAGTGTTTTTGCCGGTTCACAAAATATTTTCTTTCCACATATTATTGCAATGTTTTTGTTAATTATAAAGCATATTTTATGTTACGGTAAATTTTAATAAATAAATCTGGCGTTTCTCCGATTTCTTGCCTCTATTTATCGAAGATATCAGCCCATGTAGCAGTAATCCAAAGAAAAATTGAGGTATGTTGCGATGCTACTTTGCAGTCAAGATAGGCTATAAAAGAATCCTTATTGTCTCAATTCTGGAAAACGCTACTTCTGCGAATTGGAAGTTTTACTGTGCTTGTCATAACCAGGGGCGTATTTAGGAGTTGGGCCATTGGGCCATTCCCCCCCTTTGGGTCGCCAGGATAGTATAAATAGCGTAAAATAGTATGCAAAATTGTGGCATGCCCCCCTCCCCTTTGTAACTTGGGCAAAAGGTTTGAGCACAGAAACGGTGGGCGAAGACGTTTTTTGGTCAAGAACTGGACTAAAGTTTTGAGTAATTTGAGTGAAAACCTTTTATTTTCTGGTCTTCACGTAATTTTGGGCCAAAAACCGAATTAAATTTGAGTGAAGACCGTTTTTTTTTGTCTTCTCCTAATTTTGGGCAGAAAAACGAACTTGGTTTTGGGCTGGAAAATTTTCATTCTGGTCTCCATTATTCTCAATTTTTTTGAATTTCCTGCCCCCCTCCCCTTTCGAAAATCCTGCGTACGCTACTGGTCATAGCAAATGCGAAAAAAACGGTTGGACAAGCTAGAACTAGATGGATCAATTACTTTGAGAATCTACAGTAGAATGGAATCACTTGACTTTCGCCCAAGCAAAATGATGGAGATGATGAAAGGCCGTGATGTTCGACGGCTTAATTTTGAGCTGCTGCCCAAGTAATCCTCCCGGAAAAGCGAGGAATGAAAAAAAAAAGAGAGAATAGAATTTTGAAGACCTCTTGAAAACGAATATACAGTACGTTTAAGTTTCGAAAAAATCAAGTTGTTGATGGTATTTTCATCCAGCTAATTATGCAAGATTTTTTTAGCCTCAACTTAAATCAAAACAAAGGAAAGGATTTAATGTTTAGGCAGAATTACGTGTTTCAGAATCTTCGTCTTTCAGAAACTTTGCTGCCTAGCTTGTCTCTCATATTAGCATCAAAACAGCAACAAGTTTCCCAATAACTTTAATTTTGAAGTACTTGTCTACAACATTGGCGCAACCAGGGCTAACGGAGCTTCAGCCACTCCCCTCCCTCATTCAAGTCATTTAGAAAGTTTAACCTATAAGTGCAAGCGCAGTAGCGTACGCAGGATTTTCAAAAAGAGGGGGCCAGGAAACTTGAGAATAATGAAGAGCAAAAGAAAAATTTCTCCACTCAGAATCAGTCCGTTTTCCTGCTCAAAATTAGGTGAAGACCAAAAAAAAAAAGGTCTTCACTCATATTTAGTCCGGTTTTGACCCAAAATGGCCAAAAAATCTTCACCCAGATTCTGTGCGTTTGTGTGCTCAAACTTTTTGCCCAAGTTAGAAAGGGGGGGCATGCATACAATTCCATGCGAATTATACCATTCTGGCAAACCAAAGGGGGAGCCATGGCACCATGCCCCCCTAAATACGCTCCTGTGCAAGCGTTTCAACATGTTTTGGACTTGACCTGTGATTAAGGAGGAGGGGGCTTAAAGGGGCTGGGCAGTTTAATTCTTCAGCTGGCTTTCTAACCGTGGTAATTTAGTTTTTTCACGCGACTAGAAAAAAGTACAAAATTTAATCCGAATGGCGATAAATTAGCTATTTTTTGCTAAAAAATCACAAAAGTTGCCCAGCCGCAGGGCGGCTACGGGCTCCGCCCGTAGCTCTTTTTGATATGTGTGAGCTGCACCAGTCTGCTAAGCACCCTATCCCATTGGCGCATTTTTCTGCTGAAAACTTTTATCCTTGGGTTTAACCCCCCTCCCCTTACAACAAAATCCTGGTTGCGTGCCTGGTCCATAAATTGGTATTTTGTTGTTTGAGCTGACTATCATTTTGTTGAACTTTTGTATTTAAATGCGCACCATATGCCGAAATAATTTGGATTATGCTGTGATGTTAATTTTGCTTTAGTTAACAAGTGCGATAACTACACCGATATTTGTTGTATATCCATTATGATCTTTTGGTGCCGGTCCGTGAACATTTTTTTAATTTTTACTGGTCCACCAATATAAAAAGGTTGGGAACCACTTGTACATATCAAATGCAACATAAGAGCGTACGAAAGCAATTACAGTTGAAGCATTTTGTCCTAGTTCACAACTTTTCAAAGAAAGTGGTTTTTACGTAACAGCACTTAAAAATCACCTTGCTTTTCGTCCTTCTAAACCTCCTTCCTGGGAATATTCAAGCAGACATTCCTTGAAAGCCAGCATAACGTGAGTTGGTGGAGTATGGCGGAACGTAGCACTCCGTTCTAATGCATCATGCTGAGAAGCAACGTCGAGTACCATACCAAGATTTTGTTTCGAACGATTTCTAATAAAGAAATTGTTCTTAATTTAAATCGATAAAAAATTGAACAACTGCTAATAGATATTTAATCGTTTGCTGGTTTTCTGGCTGATAGGCTACCTGCGCGAAAGCCTAGAGAGAAAAGCCACCATAGAACAGCGACTACTTCTAAGTCATGGATTGCGAAAAGCCTGTCCTCCCATTTTTTGGCATTAGCTTTTTTGTGAAGCTTATTTTAAACAGCCGTTGTTCTTGAGCTCTTATCCGTACACTTCTGCGCCAGAAGCCCATAAAGCAAGAAAAAATGCAAACAATATCAAACATCGAGTAGCTTATTTTGCAAAAAAATTGAAAATTGGCAATTTCTTGCACAAAAAGCAGCACCATGTTTGATTGTCGAAAGTTTGAAATGCAGAGTTGCAAATGGTACGGAGTCAAACGAATTAAATCTATTTTCGCGGATAAGGGAAACTGATGGAACAGAGTTTTGACCACCCTTTTTCTACCTCAAAAAGTTTTCGTCTTTTCAATAAAACCGATCTCGAGTAGTATTTTTAAAAACGAAATTTAATTTTTTACTTGATCGCTTTCAATGCTGAACATCAAGCAAAAAGAGTCGCGAAAACCAGTATTACATGTTGTAGTTTGAACCTTGTGGGAATCCCTGGCAGCAAACGCTCTATCCGCTTGGCCACTCAACTGTTTTTGTTTTTGTTTTTTTTTTCCTGCAAAACGCAATATCTTTTTTCTATAACTATTTGTTGGGTTGGTGGTTAAGTGGATAAAGCGTCTGCTACTGAAACGGTAAACTCGGGTTAAATCACAGACTAAGTCAAACCAAAGACTAGAAAGATTGATATTCACAGCTTTCCTGTCTGACCTTCAGCTATAAAAAGAGACAATGAGAAGCCTCCACTGTGTGTGGTAGACAGGTGGCAGATTCACGGTTAAGACCGCAAAGATACCTTAGCTCTCTCCTGGCAAAGGCGTCTTGATGAATATAAAGATAAAATTACAATTAAAAACATTAAAAATACCTTTCAAGAGAATCTCTTCTGGCAATGACAAAAGATACTCCTGGAACTCCTTGCAAGCTCTTACAAGCGTTTCCAATCATAAAATCTATATTGCTCATTTTAAAGTTAATTGCTCCAAAACTGGTTGTAGCGTCAACAAAGTAAAGAATTTCTGAAAATATTCTCGTTAAATTGTTTTCGAATAACAAATAAAAATCTTAAAAAAACAAGGGGAAATGATGCAGAGACATTCGACATGCGCATTTCTTTTGATAAGCCTTTTTGAAATTGCATCAGCACTCTTTTAAAGTTTTTCCAAGGAGTTGTGATTTTAAGAAGGAGCAGTTAGTTGTACCAATTCAGAAAAAAAAATTGGTACCAATTGCAAAGCCTTAAAAACAATGCAAAATGATTTTGAAACTTGCGTCTTTATGCTCTTTTTGTCTTTCTTCTTTGCTCACTTCTTCAAGAGGGTTGCTGAAACAGCAACTTAAAGTTAAGCTGCCATTTTCATGGTTTTTGGACCATTAGTTTCTTTTATTTTTTATTTCGCTTTGACGAATAAGATATTTCAAGTTATTCTAATCGAGATTCAGCTTTTGCATGTAAAATGGTTTAGAAAGCTTTTTTGAGGCATTCTTCTTACATGGCAGAATCAATTTAGCTAAGACCTCTTAATTTGGAGAAATAACTGCTCAATGTTTAAAAATTTCCCAATTTTAAAGCTATATAAATCTTGCCAAACGACTGAACCTCTTCGGTTCCTGCTGAAAATCCTCTTTCGAACGTTTGGTCATTACCCAAGATTCGTGATCTTAGGTAGTCGCTATCTTGATTTAAATAACAGCTTGAAAGGTTAGGAAACCGCTGCCAAAGATGATGATCCGTTGAAACTTCACTATATACTTTGTTTCACTCAAACGACCATATGTATCAAAAAAACAAAATCCGATGATTAAACTATACGCAAAATTTTGCTAAATGTCTATGAAGATTTTTGTTTATACCAAGTCTACAACGTGTTTAGTTGTGAATATTTTTATAAGGTGAAAAGAACGTAGTAAAAACTCGAAGTTGATTGCTGAAGCAGACTTGCAATAAATACCCCAAGTTTTCCGATCTCACTCTTCCACAAATCCGTGTCTGGTTCCAATGTGTGTTTCAGAATCCCCCATAATGAGTGTGGATTCAGAGAGTAATACTTACGAAATAGCTTCAATTTGTAATGCACAGTAATTGGTTCAAGTCATGCAGTTGGTTAGTCTATCATGCTTAAGCTCATTGTTTGTGAAAAAACATACTCGATGCAGCGCAAAATGCATATAAAAGATCTTTTAAAGCAACTTTCCACACGTTGGTATCTTTTAGTCTAAACTTCGGATAATGCATAGGCGTAGACAGGATTTTTGATTGGGGAGGCCCAAACCACAAATCGCATGCAATGACGTCTCAGAAATTTTTAAAAACGGAACTTTTTGTGGAGAAAGATTTCGTAAAATGGAAGATCTGAAGCTGTAGCCTGTTAGCATTTAACAAGGATTTTTGTAAAGAGAAAGGGCGAAAACTAATAGTTAAAAAGTGCAAATGTCTAACTTAGGAGACGTGTTGAGTAAGCTAGTGCACCCAAACGCATCACAGACTGAGGTGTGGGGGCGTAGCCCCCAGCCACCGGTGACAATGGGGGTCTGGGGGCAAAGCCCCCAGCCGCTAGGCGATTTTTGTAAGTTTTTGAAAAAAAAGCTATTTTAATCCCACTGGATCACATTTCGCACGTGTTCACAGCCATTTTAAACAACTAGATTTTTAACATTTGAAAGCCAATCGAAAAAATTTAATTGTGCAATCCTCTTTTTACTTGCAATTAAAGTACAAAACACATTTAAAATCTTGCATTATGGTGTAAAATTTTAATTGTAAGTGATTTGGTCCATGTGGGGGAAAGTAAGGCACATTGCCTCCTGCGATATTTTAGTAGTAAATACTAATCCACTCGTAGATTTTTCTTAGAGATTTTTGTTTTGTCATGAAGTTAGCCGGTTATAAGAGTACATGTACGGCCAAGGGGCTCAGGCCCCCTCAATTGAAATTCAATAATTTGTTCAATCAGCATTTTCTCTAGCTATTTTTTTAAAAGTATTTTGTACGTAAAAACCGGCGAGGTGGAGATGAATCGTAATTGAAAAATGGTATAATAGATGGTTACGCTACTAAGCATGTTATTCCCGGGCCGGATTTACATTGCGCGAGACCCCTGGCACTTACGGGATTTTTGCAACGTCTTCCTGCCAAATACAAGTGAAGACCAAAAAAAAGTCCTATCATCTGAGCGCGGGTCCCTGGCACTGTGCCATATGGCAAATACGGCGATGGTTATTACATTACTTTCTTAAAAATTTTAGATGAGGGCATGTTGAGGTAGCAACTTTTAGGACAAAAACCATTAATTTTACCCTGGTTATAAGTTTAAATTGGTTGGAAAAAATTGAATTAAGCAGGTACGCCGGGCCCCCTGGTCGTCAATTTTTTTTACAGTTAATTACTGTTGTATGCGTGTACTGTTGTACGCAAAGATGCTAAAAGAAACTAAAAGTGAAGAAACAAGGTTTTTTTGTCAAATTTGTGTCATAGGTGGCATTTCAATTCAGAGGGCTCAGGCTTCCTAGGCCACCCCCCAGGCAACGCCTATGATTTTGAGATAAGATCGCGCCCTTAAGTTCTTTCTTAAAAAAAAAAACAAAAAAAAATTTAGCAAAATTAAAAATTTTTTTTCAAATCGTGCAGGACTCGAGTTTAGTCACTAGACAGTTTTTTGAAACGTCCAAGAATTGCGTGACATTATAGTGACGTGGACACGTGGTTGTCATTATTATTACTTACTTTTCTACGCGTAAATCCTAAATTCAAGAAACTGCAATTCCGGACAAGGACAACATACTGGCTATGCTCTCATTATATTTATCATTGGTAGCATTTAAATTGGGGAGTTTGCATTACCGCTTGTGTTATAGCATCAAGTTCATAATAACGTTAAACAAGGGCCTGGGGCTGCAACTTTTTGGACAAAACTCTTAAATTTTCCACAGGTTTTGCATACAAATTGTTAAAAATTTGAATTAAGGGGCTCCTGATCCGAGACCCTTGGTCATCAGACAGGGGATCCTGGTTGTCGGTTACGGGGCCCGGGGCCCCCTGGTTGTTAATTAGGGGCCCTGGAGCACCCTGGTTATCAGTTAGGGTCCCTTTGCCCCCTGGTTGTCCGTGAGGGTCTCCGGATCCCCTTGTTGTCGGTTAGGGGCCCTACGGCCTTCTTGTTGTCGGTTAGGGACCCTGGGGCCCCCTGATTATTAGTTAGGAGCCCCAGGGCTCCCTAGTTGTCAGTTTGAGGCCTTGGGGCCTCCTGGTTGTTAGTTAGGGGCCCCAGGCTCCCTCTTCGTCTTTAATATTATTGTTAATTACTGTTATGTGCGTAATTACTGAAAAAAAACAAAACTGCAACTAAACATCGCTAGGCTATGTTGTCATAATTTTTTATCATTGGTGGTATTTTAATTGGGGGGGGGTGGCCCCCCTGGCCGCCCCCCCTGGCTACGCCTATGGGATAATGTGGGTATGGTTTACGTAGAAATGCAGAAAAAACATCAAGAAAAAAAGCAAAACATGAGCGAGATTACAATATCTCTTATTCTACTGTAATGTAAAGCTAAATAGTTCAGGATATCAATTTGTAAGTCATACCCGGTGCACTCTTTTTTATAATATCTCCAATCTCGTCAATTGGGTTGACAATGCCAGTAGATGTTTCACAATGGACAGCCATTACTCCGGCGTAGTCCAGCGGACAAGCTATTAGCGTTTCTTGAAGAGTTCTTAGGTTTACTGGAATCACTTTGGCGTTGATACCACTCGATTTGCAAATCTCAGCAATTCGCTTTGAAAATTTGCCATTGTCAAGAATTATTAACTGAAAATATAATTCAAAAAAACGTCAAAATTTTATGAACCACTTCATGAATTACAACCACACGTTTGTCGTGATGGCAGTGCCATCGCCAGTGCAAGTGAAGTGAGAGGCAAAAGACCAAACCAAGAGAGCACTAATTTAAAGCAAATTTTGTTCATTAAAGCCTGACTTTTTGGCTACAATATTGAGCAAAAATTGTGTCTAAGTAGGTACTTTTGGTACAAATATGACATCACAAAATTTCTCAAAAACAGCATCAAAGATTGCTACGTTTAAATAAAGAAATACCATGATGAGAGAAAAACTAGCTTGTTTTGGTAAAAAAATGTCTTTAAAGTGGAAAATAAAAAATTTAACTGTCAAATCGCTTCAAGAAGAGTTTTAAGGGTCGAATCGGACACAATGTGGCCAACAGCTTGCCATCGCTGAGACACTGAAAGGAGATGTGTTGCCCGCGCACAACGACGCGGAAATGGGCTCCGCTAACTCGTAACACATTTTGGCGTAATACAACGAGTATAATGAAAATATTGATTTGATATTCTTACATTTGGCGTAGTTAAAAAATCAGATAACATCTTTCTTTTTCTGGCGAGTTTTTTGTATCTTACTTTGCTCGTTAGCAATCAAAATACAAACAGTAGAATACTGGTGCAAGAAGTCAGTCAAAAATTAAAATGATTAAAAATTAAAAAACCCCAATACAGGCTGTTTCCCCCAAATGGTTTCGTCAGGTGGAGTAGAAACTGAACAAAACTTGCACCGTTAAGTGGCTCTGGCCCATGTACATTGAGCACTTTGGAAACTGAGAAGACATTATACAAGACTGTAGAATACCAGTAGGTATTAATTGTATGAAAACGAAAAATGAAATAAAACTGTTTGCAACTGTCCAAAAACCCGCATTGCCCATTCTGCTCGTGCAGTGACCACATTCATTGTGACGTAGTTATTGCTAAAATTCTATTAATTTTTTGAGTTTTACGAGACTTTCGATTAAAATTTAACTTTTTTGCATTATATTTTCTTCAATAAAAATATGGAGTTTAGATCTAAAGTCATGTAGCAACAAACCTTTTTCTTGGTCCCTCCCAATATTGTTCTAAGAATCCCTTCGGTTGCGCTTGTGCCGCTCCCATTTAAAAGAATGGCTGTGTATTCATCCGATTCCACCCTGGCAACTTGAAGAAGAGCTTTACGAACAAACCTTTTAACAAAAAAACCAAATCAAATAGAGAATGAGCGTTTTTGCATGTCCACTTTTCAGATCTGGATATTCGTTCGAATGCCTGCTTATTCTTGAGTCAAGCCAAATAAAGTCCCATAGAACGAAAAAATTAAACATTTCAATTTTTTTAATGTCAATGATGTTTGATGGGTGAGGGGGGTTGAATATAAACTGTTGGATTGTAACCGGTAACAAAAAGTTTTCTTGGACAAAAAAATTAATAACATTAAAAAGCAAAAGATTATTAACTTTGGTAAAAAACTAAACTGGCCTAAAATTAAATTTCAAACGTTTTCAATGTTTTTAGTTTACTGATGATGAATTAAGTTAATTCGAAACATTTCAAAGGAAAAAATAGTTTGAGACCCCGAATGTCGAAGTAAACGTTTCTAAAATGTTTAACTTTGCAGCCGTTTTGCTTTTTACTAAATTTAGCAAATTTGCAGTTATTTTCTGTAACAAAGATTAATAGTCATCTACCACTTCCAAAATACATCGTAAATTGACTTCATTACTTTTCCACAGACTTACTTCACCAAGTACTGGAAATCAGCATGTCTTAGAGCAATGTCATACATCATGGAATTTTTCACTCGGTCACTGACCAGAAGAGGACCGGGGGTGAATAGTTTTCTTCTTACAGCAATGCACGGCTGACAACAATCGTTCACTGAAATTTGCTACCGTGATCAAAACTTAAAGCTAACTTGGTAATATTGAAAATAATACCGTACTAGTGGTTGAAAATAAGCGGTGGCGTTTTTATCTTTCAGTTGCCCGGTTAGGGATTAAGAAGTTGCTGGCTCTCTGTTTGATACCCCAAGTGACAATATATCGTGATATTTTGGAGAGAGACAAACATATATGGGGGCGAAGCAGCCTACCCACCGAAATGCCCATCCTGACAAAAAGTTCAAAACAAACCCCAAAAGTTGGGACTCTCTGTGTCTTCAGACAAACGTGGAAAGCCTGATTCATATGCAGTCATGCGTGAATGTAGCAAGAAACGAATCTGAATTCGAAATATTTTTTTAAATCAAAATTTGGTTTCTGTTGTTACGGAAAAAAGTTTGATCTACAATGGTGTCGATCCATGATGAGCATTGGGAAGGATGGTTTGCTTATTTTTTCACCTATATTTTGTCAATTTTGAACTTTTGGGGGATACCGTTTGAAATACAGTAGCGAGTTTTAAAGTTATATTGGCTGCCACTTGCCATCTTCAATTTACACCAGCACTCAACGGCATTAGACCACATATTATGTAATAACACTTAAATCAGCACTGAAAACTTCAGTAAAGAGCTTTACAAAATTACAAGAATAAGAAAAAAAAGCAAAAAAAAACACTCGAAAAACACGCTTCGATACAACACAAAGCTTCACGCAAAACGGCAGAAAAAAGCTAGCAACAAACAAGAAACCAGGCCTGCTTATTCCGCACATGAACACTGCAACATTCTGAAAGATTTCCAACTTAAAGACTAATTTGGTTACATTACACAGCATAAAAAAAAAAAGAAATGGAGTGAGAATAAAAGCTAGTATGATGGCATTTTCTGGCAGCACTTGAAACTCGTTTCCACGCGTTATTGTGAGATTTGTGGCAACTTACGAAAAAAAGCATTTTCGCTATTTCGCTTGTCTGAGGAAAGGTGAAGGGGTCAAGATGTGCATTTTGAGCAGTTGCCAGTTGGCGAGCAGTATATATGAGTGATGCACAATTGCCCAAAATGAAATTGCATTGTTTGTGTTCTATTCACGGTAATGAAAGTTAAAACTGCTTCGATGCAATGTTGCGCTGACGCCAAATGTTGGGGGAAACAGCAGAAATTTTTTTGGGATACATCCCCTCCATCCCCCCCGGATAGGCAGCTTTGTAGATAAAGTTTGGCAGTCAAACTATACCTTGTTTTCTTGTCTTTCAAAATGAAACGTAATCGAATTATTATAAACCTAGACAAATTCATTTTATGACAAACTGTTCTTTTTGTATTTCTTGGATAATTTAACTGTTTGTTAATAGAAAATGCAGAGTTATTTTGTTGTCTCTCCATTGAGAAGATCAAGATTTATACTTGAATTCACAGTACATTTTGAAGCAAGTATAAAATGTTAAGAAAATGCCGCAAAAACTTTCATGCTACATACAGTCCCTGTATAAACTATTATGCTATGAACAGCACAGCTCAGCTCTAGGAAAGCACATTTCATTGGTAAGCTATTCTAAAATTTGTAATAAATGTCAACAATTTGGTCAAGCGGTTGCGCGTTTGTCTCTGGAAAGAGAGGACTGAGGCTCAAAAAGGCTCAACTCGGACGCAGATTGCAAACGGTTCTCTATGGCTAGTGCGACATTTCAAAACGTGCTGTGTTGCCCGGGCGCAACGGCGCGAAGTTGTGCACGGCAAACGAGTTCCGCGCTTCGACGTAATACCGCGAGTATAATGAAAGATTTGATAAAAAATTTAAGGTTTGTTGGCGTCCACGTATTACACGATTTGTCAACTAAAGTACATGCTAGTAAGAGAATCGCTAGCACAAAAGAACGAATTGCTCCAACGATTTGCAATGTAAAATCAAATAATCGTTTAATTAATAAAAGTACATCCAAAAAATCAATGAAGCTACATATGCTATAAGAACTCACAAGATAAGTTGTTCGGTCCGGTTGTAGACATGTTATCAAAGGTAAGAGGTAATACCTTACCAGTAGAAAATGGGGGCGTTTTATCGGGGGATTTTCGTGGAACTGAAAAATATACACAAACGCTTGAAGCTCCTCATCTCGCAAGAGAAAATTTACAAGTAATTTTACTCATTATCATTTTTTACTGAGATAGAATTTAATTTTCAACGATTTTACAGTATTGGAATACGATAAATAATGGCTTAAACAATTATTTCAAGATTGTTCAAAAATCAGCAATTATTCACAGGTAAAATGAACAATCTATTTAAAATTTGAATAGCATTGATAATGATTTAATTGGTCAATAGGTCGAGCGATAATGCGTTCGTCTCTTGAACGGGAGGTCTGAGGTTTATATTTCGGGCCGATCAAATCGAACACTGCGTTGCCAACGGCTAGCCACCGCTGCGACATTTCTTCGAATGGAGCTGTGTTGCCCGGGCGCGCAATGACGCGGAGATGGGCCCCACTAACTTGTTACACGCTTCGGCATAGAACAGCGAGTATAATGAAAGATCTGATTTGATTAAGTTTGAAAAATCTGCAACATCTTGACGTCCTTCGTGGTCGACTCCTGGGAAGCCATGTCAACTTCCACTGGCAGTTAGGTGGCCAGAACAACCACCAACCCTGCAGCTCCAATGATATTTCACATTGTAGCTCAAGTCAATTAAGCACAGAGCTGGACAGCGCTGTTTCGAGCTTTTAGCTCTCATCGGCAGCCCTCAGCTATCTTTTCAAAGGTATTCCCAGCTGAACAAACATCTTGGCCTAACTGGCAAACCTTAATGGCTTGCAGAGAGGCAGATGCTCTCTAAAAAATTTTGATCTCCGCTTTGGCTCTTTTTTTTAATGTTTCTATTTCCTAATATTTTTTTTTTGAAATACTGTATTTCAATTAATTTTTTTGTGCTTTCTGACAACATTAAGGGTGACCACATGTGACAACTTGGAAGACCAGTCAAACGAAGTCTTAGTTAATGGAATATACTTGACATGGCGAAAAAATTTTTTCATATTACTATAAGTAAAAGAAGCTTTACTTTGCAAATAATTACTTATCATAAATAATTGAGAAAATACATTAACTTACATAGCAATACTGGCACTTATTCTACTAGCACGTATTTTACAAGTGAATGCTAAAAACATTTTTTGCATTACGGTGCCGTTCTGGTGACATATCTTGAGCATGCACCAAAAATCAAATAGGATAAAGGTGAATTTGCACAGTATCCGTTTTTTGTCCGTTTTTTTTTAACGTTTCTGCTTCTCCGTTAAAAAGTATGCGCTTTTTCATTTGCATTTTTGTAAGTACATATCCGGACTAAGCAGACTGTTACATATTGACAAAAATTTTGTTCAAAAATTTTGCATAGGTACGATAAGAGCGATATTTCAAAATAGGAATTTTTACAAAAAATTTTTTTCGCAAAACTTTTGTCCAGTATGTGACAATTAGGTTAGTGCGGGTGCAGAGCTGGAGTCTCGGCCAAAATCTTTGAGACCGAGACCGAGGCGAGACATTGACGTTGCGAGACCGAGACGAGACCGAGACTTTGAGCAAAAACTCGAGACGAGACCGAGACTTGAGCGTGCCAAGACCGAAACGAGACACAAGACTTTTGAAACCAAACGTTTGCAATATTTTGCAAATATTTTTGACACTAAATTTTGGGCATTCGGTGAACTTCTCAGCACATTGCAGTATAGATTTCTAGGCATTTCGCTATTATATAAGAAACAAGCTATTTAAAAAAATTATAGGCCTACTACTTGAAAGATATACGTTTGTTTTTAATGAGAAAGCTTTTTGGCGTCGTTTATGGTGTTTAAGATTTAATACTATCATGATCATCAAAAAAATTTTTTAATTAACTGTGCAAGTTACAAAAGTTAAAAACTTAAAACTATTAATTATCAATTAAAATTATCGGTTAAAATTGTGGGTTTTACGCTTGGATTGGAAATATGGCCGAGACATGCCCATTTTCCGAGACTTCGAGGTGCCGAGACCGAGACGAGACCGAGACTTTGAAAAATAGTATCTCCAGACTGTCTCGAGACCGGGACTTGTCTCGAGACACTACAGCTCTGTGCGGATATGGACATACAAAAATGCGTACGAAAAAGAACATACTTTTTCATTTAGACGAAAAATGTACAAAAACGGACGAAAACGAACGAAAACGGATGAAAAACGGATACTGCGTAATTCACCTCAAAGGTGCCAAATAAATTAAAAAAAAATTTTTTCTAAGTTTGGTACAAATTTATAATCACAAAATAAACAAACAACAAGAAATACTAAAGATATATTCTTACTTTCAGGAAGTGGAGGTGGGTTCTGGTTTGGTATATTAGGTGGCCTAGTCGGAGATGATGGTCCAGCTGTTCTGGTACGTAACAATAAAACCAACATTCTGTTACGTGAGGCACATACTAAACTTTTAGCTGCCCACATAATTATGTACAAATAGGCCCTATTTAAAATCCTAATAAATTATTATGCTGATCTCTGGCCCCAAACTAATCCTAGCTACAAATTATTAACGTGTACTTGCAACTGCAAGGCAACAGCATTGGTATTACATTGAACTGTTTCATTTGTGATTTTATTCTGGAAAAATTGGAATTGGGTTATAATACTTTCATTATGGAAAAATAATATAGATTATTGTACGACAATTTGAAGCCTTCTTCTATCAAAAAAAGCTACATGAAATGAGCAAAAATGATTTAAAACACATTATGGCGTTCATTACGATGTGATCTATTTTAATTAATATTATTATAACCAATTGTATGAATCTTTGTTGAAATTTGAGCGGTAACGCGTTTGTCCTTGGAGCGGGAGGTATGAGGTTCAAATCTCGGAACTGTCAAATCGAAGGCAGTGTTGCCAACGGCTCGCCACCGCTGCGACATATCTTTGAAAGGAGCTGCGTTGCCTAAGCGCAATGATACGGATATGGGTCCGGCCAATTGTTACACGCTTCAGCGTAATACAGCGAGTATAATGAACGATTAGATTTGATTTGGTTTCTTGAAATTTAAAACTGTTATTGAGCATTTATATATTTTAAAAGATTCACAATTAATTATTTTTGTTAAAATTTGAAATTTTTGTCGTGCATGCTGTACTTAGTTTTTTATGTGTACACATTTGCGTACTTTCTGGCTTGTGGGCTACCAGCGCGGAAAATTGTAGGAAAAAGTCACTAAAAACTGTGCAGCATATTTCTGCATTAGAACCTCAATTGATTGTTTATTTATATTTCAATTTGCAAGATTCTAAAACTGATGATAAATCTCTACTTTTTTGGGGAGGCAGACTGACCGCTCGATACTTGAAGTACGTCACTTTGCTGTTTTCCTTCCGTATTAAGTTCGATATCATTGTATTACGTTTTGAGTTGATTTATTTCTGTGTTAAAAAATAAATTTATTTTACTTTATACTCTCTCTTAGTAAAAACACCCATACCCCACCGTGGAGTTTTGAATTCAACGGATTCAAAAAAGTGCTCTTATGGGTATAGCATGGTTTAGGGCTAATATCCTAACCTAAAACAATCGGGCACATTGTTGTCAACGGCTCGCCACCGCTGCGATATTTCTTCGAGAGGAGCTGCGTTGCCCAATCGCAATGACGCGTAGGTAAGCCCCGTAAACTTGTTGCACGCTTGAGCGAAATACAGCAAGTATAATGAAAGAGTAGAAAAATGTCAAACCCAAAAAACTATTTCACTTCTATACGGGATCATCAACAATGACTTGTGTTGCTTTATAAGAAGATTAGATTAAAGTTGTAAAGGCCCTAATTATAATGAATATATTTTCGATGCTAAAGTTACGATATGGATGCGGCGGTTGGCTTTTACTGTGGATAACAACAACGAAACGAAAAGAAATTCCACAACTTGTTTTGATCTAGTATCGAGCAGTGAGTGGTTTTCAAACTTTTTTCATCCTTAGCCCAAAGACTTTACAACACTTGTTCGTGGCCGACCGTACTGACGAAAAAAAAAAGTTTTTTAGGTAATTTTCGTGCTTAAATGCGGAGGTGATATTAGGGTGAAGACTAATAAAAAAGATTTTCAGTACTTTTAGAGCCAAATTCTGAGTTTCTAGCGTAGGAGTGTACAAAGCTATCTTTTACTGAAGCTTCTCGTCGTGCCTACGAAAAATACCCCCTCTGAAAAGCCCTGGACTCGAGCTTGTCAATCCGAATCCGGTTTTGAAGTTGAACCCGAGCCTAACGATACCAAAATGCTTATATCATGAACGTCTTTTTAATTTAGTGGTTCTATAATATTTTTCTATATTATTTCCTTACGTTATTGCTGAGTATAATTCAAAAATAATTTGCAAAAGTAACATCGAAATCGCATGCTCTTTTGGCGTTTTGTGAAAAGTGTGAACTATACGCAACCTCGACAAATCATCGTATGCTATCTTCAAAAACTTTGTTGACATATTATTGACGTTGGTTGATAAATTTCATGAATTATTTCATCAATTTCTCGGTACTAGCTTTCAACACCAAAAAGAAGATATTGCAATTATGAGATTTTTATGTGTCTAGCACAACAGTTATTGCTAAGAGCTACCAAAAAATTCAAACAGTTTCAACTTTTTAAAAATTGTGTTAAAGAGAAAAACCTCGTGTGATCTACCAGCAACATTTGATTCCACGCTATTTTATTTTAAAATCATGACAAGTTTGCTTTTTCATGCAAAAAAAGAATAAAAGTTCTAATTTGCAAACGCAAAAATTTTAAATCTTCAGTCAGTGAATGTCAATTTTTTAAATTTTAGATAAAGTTTTTCAATACTTAAACTTCAAAGACCGATAGATTTGTTTCACTTTGTAGACTTTACCGTAACTGCAGTATGATGGTTACAATGCTGACAATTTTTGATTAATATGAACGTTTTCGACATTATTAAAATTTTAGAATACAGTAAAAAGCGAGGCATAGGTCCAAGTTTTACGGATACGTTAAAAGAGGGCTGACCCAATCCTTCTTGACCCAGCCGATCCAGAGATATTCTACTTCAAACATGACGTAACGACCTCTCTAATCATGATTTTTATGGGGAATCCTGAAGTTTAAATGCAATAGTCTATTTCCCGCAGAGGCCTATATGAGTTAAAAAGTCTTTGTGGCTTAGTCTGATTTCGGCGTTGCCTTAGCATTGAACTGTCGGATTGCGCCGCCAATACTTTTAACGACAAGGTTGCCAATAAAAACTATGATTACAGAGGCCTCTTATACATTGTGTTTGAAGTAGTATATCTCAAGAACGGCTGGCTCAGAAAGGATGGGGTCAACGCTAATTAAATGCAATTGCACAAACTTTAGATAACTCCCACTGATTTAGCCTTCAGTCCTTTTTTAAGTGCTGGGCTATGTACAAGTAAAAATAAAGTACTGTAGTTACCATTTCGCATGTTTTAAACGTTTATAGGGTTGTTTAGATCGAAGCAAGCTCTCATGTCCAATCAGTTAATTTGAGGATTTGTCGTATCATGCAAGGTATAGTCGCTAATGCTTGAACGGAGAGTTAAGGTAAGAGTTTAAATCAAAAGTTAGAAGTTGTGTTAGGAATTAAAATTGCATTTTTTGAATTTTAAAAAAGTATATTCTTACATAATTGTCAACGTGCATAACCGTCCTGCGTATAACCGCCTTTGTCTAAAGCGGTACAGCGTTTAGATCCATAGATGAGAAGCAATCCTGAGCAGGACCTTTCATGACAGTTTTTTGACTTTTTGCGGTTCTCGTTTTTGGTTCCTTTTTCTTTGTTCATAAACGTGCGCGAAAAATGCTCATCAGAAAAAGCGTAAGAATCTCGAAGCACAAATAAAACATTATTACGTATTTTACACCTTTATTGGAAATTACGTATACATTTATACAAACACCACACGAAATTTGTACGCTGCATCTCTGTACTGGACAATGTTTAGATTCATACTGTAGATGTATAGAATGACTGATTATAGCCAAATTATTTCATGACAATTTCTTGCTTTTTTTTTGAAAAAAAAAGAGTCAGAAAAGTTTTTGGAAAAAAAGAAAACTTGTTAAAAAAGCGTACATAAGAAAAAGCCGAACGTTAATGAAAATAAAAACAATCAAATCAATTTTTTCAGCTATTTGTTTCGTTTGCAATTAAAAGTATGATAAAGCGTTAATTCATTTACAATTTTTTTTTTTTTTTTCTAAACAATTGTCAACTATCCACTGCAGTAAATTTTGGAAGTAAAAACTTTACTTCGACAAAAAGCATAAAAATTGAAATTTTTATGATATCTTTTTGCAGTTCTTAAAAACTCAACCTTGGTAGTATCGTTTCCAGTGGTCTACACGATTATCACAGCAAAAATAAACAATTTTTACATTTAACAGAATCTTAAAATTTAAACCTTTACTAATATCGCACTAAACTTAATGCATTGTAAGTAGTATGAGCACTTGTGCCACGTATCATTCTTTTTACTCTTTTTTATCACTTCTTTCATGTCTAATGCAGAATAGATCTCTCTGATGAAAAGAGGTTGACACGTCATGGAAATGTGACCTTGATAAAGCACACAACATATTGTATTGATGGTTCAGCAGTTTGAGACTTGCTGTAAAGGAAGAGGCAATCTCATATCAGTGCAGATATGTCGAATGTTGAAGCAAAGGTCTTTAATATCTTCTGGCGAAATAGCACCCATTGAGCCAATACAAAGGAGGTTTTTCATGGACTGCGATTCGGGGCAAATTAGGTTTCCTAAAACCAATACTTGGTTCGAGATTGTAAACTGATCTGCAGCTAGTTATAACACCTTCATTCACCAGGGCTGAATAGGCCAAGAGACAGCGAAGTTATTAGGACACAGCCAAGTCTTTGCAGTCCAGTCTCCGAGTTGAGCTTCCACCAGTTTACTATCTTAGGTGAAGGCTTCACACTGTCCTTTTTATTGCTTTAAATTAAGCAAAGAAGCTGTGAATGCCAATTTTTATATATTTTTTTAGTTCGACTGGGAATTAAACCTAAGTTTAAAGTTTTAATTGCAGACCTCCACCCAAAAGAGCCTCGTCACCGCTTTGTTTGCGCAGATCATGCAGTGTATAAGTGCAATAATACAGCAGCCTAATTGATCAAAGTCGGCAGTGTGGCCAAGAGTGTAATGGAGTCGTTTTTACGACGACCGTGGTCGCATGTTCAGGGTTCATCACGCAACCTGGTCACGTGGTTGCGCCTTTGGCTACGGCACTTTGAGATGATTATTTCTACTCGGTGATTTTAAACAAGCAGCGAATTCAGAGGACAAGACTTCGAAAAATTCGCAGTAGCAATTTGAATCAACGGAAACTCTTACGAACTATTTATCGCAATGAAAACTAAGCAGATCATCGAATAGTTACCTTCTGTTGCTGTTCGACGACAAGAAGATAAATATGAAACTACAACAACTAAGCTTTTTGAAGTTTACCGGTATCAGCAAGTCGCTGGTAGAACTCATCAGAGATGAAAAGAGGATTGTTGGGGTAAACGTAGGATGTTACGAGAAAACCTTCAGGGTTTTCTTTATCACGGTAACGTTGACTGAATCCCATTCCAGCCATTTCTTGTTTTAATATCTTAGCATTTTCACGATATCTAAACAGAATTTACGGTTGTTGAAAAGATGCAAAGCTTATAACTTTTTCAGCTGGAAAGAATTTGAACTTTGAAGGGCTGATGGTAAGTAATACAAGCAAATTTGATTGTGCTGTCTTGCGTGTAAAGCGGGCAAAAATCATCATTTTGTTGTAGTGCTGCATTGTACATAACTGTGTCGCACTTAGTACTAATAAACTAACATACGTATTATTTTCCAGTAAAACACAAAACATTAGTGAAAATGCGCTTTTCTAGAAAAAGAGGTTGAGTTGAACAAGAGAAATAAGATTATGCAATTTTTGTTTTTTTGCAGCCATAAATTCGAGGATTTGAAAATGAAGCTTTGACAAAACGTATTCTATCATTTAACGTGGTTTTATGTTTTCATAGTTTTGTAAAAAACTTTAACTCAAAATGAGGTTGATTGTCGCGCGGTTGTAAATATATTTTTCCGTTTATTAATCCTGTTTTACGCGCGGAATTTGACCAACGTATGTTACACCGGGAGGGGGGAGGCAAAATGCCCCATATCTTAATCCTAAACCAAAAAACACGAGAACACCAAATTTTTCATGCTGGTTTGGTGTTCACCATTTGAGTTGATGACGTCATTATTGTGACTTCAAAGTCATATTTTCTTGTGATGGAGGTGTAGTTGCCAAGCAATTTACAACTCACTTGTTTGTCAAGAATATCCTCTGCATGTTTTAACCTCTGATGTTGTGTTGCTATTTCCTTTTCCTGACTCTACAGGCTATCTATGCGTTATTTTTTATCCGCTATTATTGTGATGGTCAAGAATAAAAAAATAAATGAATGAATAATTAATTAAATGTGTTTTTTTAATGGAAATGTTATTATATTAAACTGTTATATTAAAAAGTTACGTATTATATTGAAAAAAATAATACACAAAAATGGGAGAGAGCAGATTTGCTGGGAAATTTTAATTTAATTGTTCCAAATAAAAGTTTAGATGCTTTATTATACCCTTCGATGTATAGTAGAGGCAGACTGGCACATTAGCGAAGACCTCCCGCTCTGACCAGCAGGGCGCTTGCTTGAGGAGGAGGTAAAGTCATTCGAGATTACTTTTATATTTTTAAATATTGCATGATGAAGACGTTCTGTGTCTTCAACATGGAGTTTTTGAGATTTTGAATTTTGTTATTGTACATTCCGTCACTTCAAAAAATCTGTTTTTTGAGAGTTTGTTTAGCCCGTGACTTTTGTTTTTATTTGTTGTCTATTATCAAGGTCTAGGGCTAACCCGTCACAACGAGAAGTGACTATTTGAGCCCCACTGTACTTATAATATCGTCAACTCAACACTAAAATAAACCAGTGGGATTCAGTTTTACCTAAGAGCTCGAGCTTCCAGTCCACCTTCATCTGAATACTCCATTAGAGCTTCTTTGAATGCCATCAAGATGTGAGCGGGGGGAGTAAATTTGAACTGGCCGGTGGATTCCAATTCATCGTACTGAGCACCAACATCCAACACAAAACCATTTCCTTGGATGCGATTTCTAAAGAAAAACCTCGTTTAATGTGAATGGTTTATCTGACGATCCCAATATTTTAAACAGTTGTAACTGTTTGAAAGGGCAAAAAACCTATAAAACACTAAAAAAAGATGGGAAATTGTTTAACAAAGCTTGTCAAAAAACTATTAATTTTTGCAAAAAAATATTGCAGTTTTAAAGAATTACCTCAAATTCAAACACTTTTTTGAGGTTTATTACGTAAACCTTGACATTTGAAAGCAGAAACAATCAAAAATTTTGAAGAAAATTTTCAGCTCAAAGTTTTTTTCTTTCTTTGCTGCAAAAGTATCCTTCGGAAAATACAATTTTTGCGAGATTACGGCTCATTATCCGCCAAATTGGAGGCAAGGCAAATCAAACTCGATTAAAAGAAACCTCATAAAATTGCTGTATTTTATATTTTTTTACTTTATGACTACATATAATTCCAAATTTTTGGTACCGGTATTTCTCCAAAAATTTGATTTGATTTGCGAATTACGGCAACAAAAAAATTTCAATTTTTGATTTTACAGTAGCTATTTTAAGCTACCTTATTTCAATTCAATTAAACTTTATTGCTCTTACTTTTTGAACATAGACTTTCTTGCGATGACAAAAGCAATCCCTGGAACACCTTGCAAACTCTTACACGAATCACCAAGGAGAAAGTCGATCGTGTTCATGTCCAGCCGAAGTGCCCCAAAGCTCGTCATCGCGTCGACAATGTACATAATATCTGCCATTAGAAATCAGCTCTAAGCATAGTTTCGGGCTGGATTCGAATCCGGAGTCAAATCGATTTGAAAGCTTGTTGGCAGTTTTTGTCAACTCACTATTACGTAGCTGCAGGGCATTTTTTAAAGATTGGAATACGGCAAATTAAATGGTTGAAATTTCATCTCGGCAACAAAATCAGCCAGCGTTTTCACAGAAAAAATTTTGCATATTGTCTATAACGTAACTACCAAATAAGGTTTTCAGTCGTTTTGAACCCTGATTTTAATTTAAAATGAAGAGAGGTTAAATCCTTTAGTACAATATACAATGTAGGAGACCAAACATTTAATTTGGTTTGTTAATCAATAAAAATAAGCTCTCAATTCTTTTTTTTTCATTTTTGTACGTGGGTTTTATCTACTCAAGAGGTGCCAAGTCAATTGTTTGTTTATTATGGTTCATTTTTCAATCATTTTTTTACTAAGCTTTATCTACTCAAAGCGGAACTATTGCAGATTTAAAGTTAAAGGCGATGAATCATCCAGCCAATTCCGGTGGTTTACAATAGCTAAAACTGTACTATAATTTTTGATATTTTTTGTTTTGATTTTGGGACAGCGGTTGCAAAGTTATTTAACAAATACAAAAAGATATCCCGCGACAAAAAGTTTTTGGAAACTCGGAGTTTTGTTCTTCCCGCCAAAACTACAGTTCATTAAACTATTAGGCCTACAGTAGTTTTGGCGGGAAGAACAAAACTCAGAGTTTCCAAAAACTTTTTGTCGCGGGATATCTATTTGTGTTTGTTAAATAACTTTGCAACCGCAGTCCCAAAATTAAAACAAAAAATACCAAAAATTATAGTTCAATTTTAGCTATTGTAAACCATCAAAATTGGCTGGATGATTCATCGCTTTTAATTGTCTGTTCATAAGTTTCTTCTTATCTAACTTATAAACTTCACGGCGGCGCTGTTGATGGTATCGGTTGCTACTGACAAACTGGTTGGTAGACGGTTTATAGTCTTTCATCTACCACGTTTACCCAGTGGCGCAACCACGCAAGCTTCAGTCCCCCTTCATGTCACCTAAGAATTTTAATCCAAAATACAAGCGTTTAAACATATTTTGGTTTTCAGCTGAAGAGGATGATGGGCGATTTAATTCTTTAAAAACCCTCTGATTTTAATAATTTATTTCTCTTAAAGGGGTCTAAAAATGGGCGAAATGTAATTCAAATGGGGTTAAAATGGCTAGTTTTTTTCCCCAAGAAAGCCCAGTTTTTTTTTTCTTCAAGAAAGCCCAAAGGGGTCAATTGACTTCTAGCACGTAACATTGCGTTTCTTGGACATTTCGCTGATGAAATAACCTTAGTTTTTTTTCTGAAATCAGTTGGCAAAAAACGGATTCAAACATTATTTAGATAACACTCTTTTCACTCTTCTGCATGTCTAGTGTGGCTAAAGTCCCTGAACAAAGCTGTAATTCAAGGATTGTTTTTTGTTTGTAATATAAGCATGCAGGCAAGGTCTTTAGGCATAGCAGGCAAAGAAAGCCAGATAGGCATAATAGACACAGTAAGCTTATTAGGCTGAGCAGACTTAGTAGGTTAGTGAGCATAGTACCGGTAGTAGTCCCGGCGCCAGTGTTGCATGCTTTGGGGGCATAAACAATTTTTGGAAGGATGCAAACTAATTTTGCCCTCAAAGTCGGGGTCAAAGAACAAAGAAAGTCCTCATTGCAAATTTTCCCTCTCTCCCCATGGCTCCGGGTCGGTATCTTTCGTTTGGGGCACAGTTCTCGTCAGGCTGAGCTCTTCTTTCGCCTACGGGGGTGGGAGTAGGGGGCGCGATGGGGTTCTTTGGCGTGGATTCTTGATTCTTGCCCTCAAATTCGGGATTAAACACCGAAACAAAAACAAAAAAAAAGGTCTTCGTCGCAAAATTTTAGGCTACTACTCGGCGTTTACTCAATTTGACCTGCTTTTTTGTCCCAGAAAGAAATTTTACTCACTTTTGGGGGGCACAAACAGTGATTTTGGGGGCACAGTATCGAAATGCCAGCTCGTGGCACTAAGACTGCTACTTTCTTTAGGGGTGCAATCCTTGCTTGGGGGGGGGGCATAAATAATGATTAGGGGGACATTACCCCAAAATGACCCCTGTGGCGCCAGGCCTGCATAGTAGGCTTAGTAACCATAGTAGACACAGTAAGCAAAGTAAGCTTGGTAGACATGGTAGGCGTAGTAGACTTAGTAGATATGGTAAGCAAGAACAAGAGGCATAGTCGGCAAGGTAAGCAAAGCCTAGCATGGGATAATAAAATCCTTACCCTACTATGCCTATTAGAACAACCAGTGTTTCATTTTATTTACATTGCTTTTATCACAAAGTAAGCAATGTCTGCTGAACAATAAATTTTGCAATTGGTTACTGGAAGTAGTACCAGAAGCTCATTACAAACAGATAGACAAATTTTTGTCTAAATAATGCCATGTAGCAGTGAGCAAAAAATAACAGTCGTTAGTGCATAATAATTTAGAATTGCCGTGTGATAACGTATTGAAAGCACTTTTTGCAAAGTGGTTTGAAAGCCAGCTCAAAAAATCTCCGATGGTATGGAATTCAGAAAACGTTTATGGTTACTGTATGTATTGGTCTCTGGTCTGGAAATTGTTCTCACTATGTTTGTGGCGTATGTTCAACACCAATCTGCAAAGAATGCATCAAACTGGAGTAGAACTGCTGTTTGTTTCCGAAGCTTTATACAAACAAGTAGCTGTGGGGTCAATTGACTCCTTTGGGCTTTGGCGGATAAATGGAAAAATTGCTCTAATTTTTTATTGAAGTTTTTTATTACTTATTTGGGGTGTGTAATAATCAAAACAAATCAAAGGAAAAAAATCTCAACCTGCTATGTCAAGTATGCTATGTTTATTTTAGAAAAAACAAAGCAAAAAGGGTCAATTGACTCTTTTAAGCCTTCTAGGGTTAAATTACAAAACTCACTAGCGTCGTTCGCAGATCCCCATGCCCCTATATGTTTCCACAAAAGGGTTTCGCCCACACATATCTTTGGACTCCAGCAGCCTTGAGCCTTGTAATGCGCTTGGTTGCACCACTTTGCTCAATATGCCACTTAATAGAGACATTTTTCAAGCAAAAAAATTTTAACTTTGGGTGGAAGCATAGTCACTCAATGCTATAGTAATATTAAGCAACTATGTTGGAACCTCTCCACACCTTAAAGCTAAATTCTAGTTGCGCACCTACGTTTACCTACCAAGCGAATGTTTCTTGACAAGTTGGCCAATTTTCTCAACAGGGTTGATGAATCCCGATGATGTTTCACAATGTACAACAAATACGCCCGAGACATCTTTATTCGTTCGAAGCGTTTCCTCCAAAGTCTTCAGGTCCATTTGAATGACAATGCTTTTGATGCAAGCTGACAAACAAATGCTGACGGCTCGATCAGCGGTTTTTCCATTGCTCATAATAACCACCTGTTGAAAAAATTGAGCTCAATAGTGAAACTCAACTAAACATGGTACAAGACTACTTTTTTTGTTTCCTTTGCTTGCTTGCTTGATCGTTTTTATCGGTTTTTGCGTTGGAAATGATGAAATTGTTCAAATCAAATCAATCAAATCTTTTATTATACTTGCTGTAATACGCCGAAGCGTGTAACGAGTTGGCGGGGCCCATCTCCGCGTCATTGCGCCCGGGCAACGCAGCTTCTTTCGAAGAAATGTCGCAGCGGTGGCGAGCCGTTGGCAACACTGTACCCAATTTGATCGGCCCGAGATTTGAACCTCAGACCTCCCGCTCCAGAGACGAACGCGTTACCGCTCGACCAACTGGCCGGTATGAAAAATTGTTACGAAAGCATATTGCAAAATCCAGAAAGCTTCAGAGACTTATTCCTATGGATCTTATAATTTTGGCTACACAGTTCACATAAACCTGATTCTGGTAGAATCTCAAAATCACCTTGTGTATAGAAATGGTTCAGGAAATTAAACGAACAGTGCCTAGATCATATTCTTGACCGAATGAACTACTTTGTGCCCTAAATTTTTTTCACTCATTTTAAGTCAATTTTCAATATTGCCCATTGTCATTACAATAAAATGCTTAATTTAAGATCTCATTCATTGATGCTTAAAAAAAAAACGGCCGGCAAAGTAATTGTTTTACGTGTACATTTAAAACTCCGTTTGTCCAACTCTTTCACTTTGTTTGGTTGAGGTGTATAATGACCAAAATTTTTTTGGGGGGGGGGAGTTTTTGGAATAAATTATTTGCAAATTTCTAAATTTTTTTTTGGTATTGCAGCTAAATTTTGAGCTTAAGAAAAAGTATTGATGTTGTGGAGCAAAGGTTTCGCCGCTGGTGAAATGCATGCACTCACTGCTTTTTTGGTAAAATTCTGCTTTTGGAACTGCGAAGTTTATCAAGATTCATTGCAAGGGCATAACCTTGGAACGTCGTTATTGCTGAAGAGTGACAGATAAAGAGTTTGAGTGATTAAAGCAAATTTTTACTTTTCTTTTTCCTTCCCCAAACATCGTCTTCAAAGTTGCTTCAGTCACAAAACAATCGCTACCATTCATAGGAATCGTAGTAAATTTTTCCTCAGTTACTTTGGCAATTTGAAGAAGGGACTCTCGTATGTACCTGAAAAAATTCTTTCAAAAATATTTCTTTGATAGGGGCAAAAGACCATTTTTTACTTCTATCAAACTATTTCTTTAAAATAAAGTTACTTCGGACTGCAAAAACTAAGTTGGTTTTTTCATAGGTTGGCAAGTTAATGCAAAACGTAGGCTTTGTTAACCACTAGTCCGTCAACAAACTTCACACCTCCGTTAACGTTAATCCGTTATTTTCAGCTCTAATTAACGGAAGTTAATAAAGTCCGTTAAGTCGTTAACATTTTGCGTGTAATTTGCATTTCTTTTAATTCACTCCCTTCTAGAACACATATTGACGCTGTTGAGCTGATTGTAAGAAAATATTTATTGCTATGGAGGTCTTTTTGTGTTTTGGAAGTTACGTTTTACAGTCTAATCTAATTTCAAGATAAAAATGGGTTTAAATGCACTAACGAAGCTGCGATCGGAAAATCCTTGGAAATTGCAAACAGCGATAATTAATGGACGCATGAGGCTGTAGCTTGTTATTAGCGTGTTTACATGTGCACTTTTGGGAACCAGTTCTTCGTTCTAGTGCCTGACTTTTGCTGAGTCATACACAAAAAAGGTTTGCTGAGTCACACACAAAACCTTTTTTGTGTGTGACTCAGCAAAATTCAGGCACTAGAACTAGGAACTGGTTCCCAAAAGTGCACATGTAAACAGACTATATGTGCCACAAAAAAGAGCTCCTTTCTTCGCTTTCTTCCATAATACTCGAACTAATACGCAACAAGTATTACCTGTGCAAACTGGTTTGTACCGGTACGATGAATGAATGGTGCAAGATATTAACGATAAAAACCTTCACGGAAGTTAACAGATCTTAACGGAAGTTAATTTAGTCCGTTAACATAAAAAAACTTTTTAACGGATTAACGAGTCAATGAAAAAGTTAGGTTCGTTATAATCGGATTAACGATTAGCGGACTTGTGCCCATCTATGGATTTTTTCCATCCAAAAAATACTGCCACTTCCATAACAAGTTGGTTAACCTTTACAGGAAATAGTAATCTACATGTAAGTCATACATTCTGATTAGAAAAATTTGTGGGCTTTTTTTTGTATTTTAAAACACGGTAATTAAAAACTTTTATAACTGAAAAACAGTGATGTGCGCAGCGGCGCTGTTCGCTAGCGGCGCTACTAGCGGTGCTACTTTTACGGTAGCGGCAGCGCCGCTGCTTTTTTTCGTCACCAGCGACAAGCGGCAGCGCTGCTGTTTTTTTAGCCGAAAAAGCGGCAGCGCTTTAGTGCCCTACTTTAAGCAAATATTCTGCCGCTGCCGCTACTGCTAATAAACTCCTTCCTAGACTTTCTCGATTCACATGCTCACACGTTACCGTTTGGAGTCATTACTCTCCGCTTGTTTTCACTCTACTCTTGTTACCACGTAATTTTAGTTTAGTAGAACATAAAAGATTACCTTTGTGACGTTTTGTCGTTGCTCGTTTATATATATAAGCGAGTTTTATCGTCCGTGGTCCTATTTTCTCTAAACCAAAATTAAACAAATAACGTGGACAAATAGCGGACCAATCTGAGCTGAAATAACCGATCTCAATAAAGCCGATTTCGAGCAGTATCTCTTCAACGAAAATGCGATATTTGCAGTGCCATAAATTGCTAAAAACTTGCAGATCGCAAACACGGTTTTCCGCGATATTTCCTCAAAATGCTAGCATTACTAAAACAAATGAAGATGATTTGTTGGCTATCCGATCACAGACCACAGTATAGTTTGTGCACTGCAAGTAGAACAATACAGTAACCGGCCCGGCGACAGAGTAGTGTGTTTTCGGGGGGCACAAAAACTTTTGGGGGGACGCTTACGCAGCCGGGACCAGACGCATTCGGAATGCGGCAGCATTCTGGTGAGTATTTTGCTCCAAATTCTATGTTATCCTCCTTTGGAATGGATTTTTCCCTCAAATTTGGAAGTGAAGACCAAAAAAATGAAAAAAGGTCTTCATCGCAAAATCTTAGACTACTTGATCACGTTCACTTGATCCATTTTGTTGTTTCATAGAAAAAAAGTGCTTGTGGTGAACTGTTTTTGGGCAAAAATTTGCTGGTCCTCTTGTGCTATAGTACAAAATTTTACTCTCGCTTGGGGGGTGCAAGCAGTGATTTGGGGGGAAAACGGCCCAAAATGTCTCCTACTCTCCCCGGGAATAAGAGTAGCCAGGATTTGTGATTGGGGGAGACCCAAACCATAAATCACATGCAATGACGTCACCAGAAATTTTCGAAAAAGGAACTCTTTGTGGGAGAAAGATATCGTAGAATGGAAGATCAGAAGCTGTGACCTGGTTTGCCACTTTACCAAGAGTTTTCTAATGGGAGAGGCCTTTTAAATCAAAAGCTAAAAATGAAAATATCTCATTTGGGTGACGTGTGTTTAACCGATTAGTGGTCGAGTGGATAGAGCGTCTGCTACTAAAGCGGTAGAATCGGGTTCGATTCCCGGTCGGGTCAAACCAAAGACTATAAAAATTGATGTTCATAGCTTCCCTGCTTGACGTTCAGCAATTAAAGGGACAGTGTGAAGCCTCCGCCGTGTGTGGTAGACAGGTGGGCAGGTGGCAGCTTGACTCGAAGACCGAAAGGTTCCTTTGCTGTCTCGTGGCCTAGGCAACTTGGTGAATAAAATGTAATTACAATTACAATTACAATAAACTAGTTAAGCTCAAACGTATCACAGACGGGGGTCTGGATGCCAAGTCCCCACCCGCTGCACAATTTTTTGTAAGTTTTTGGAAAAAAAAAAGCTATTTTAATGCCATTGGATCACATTTCGCATGTGTTCAGAACCAATTGAAAGAATTAGATTTTTAACGTTTGAAAGCTAATTGAAAAAAATTAAATTATTTCAATCCTCTTTTTATTCACAATTTGGCACAAAATACGTTTATAATTTTGCATTTTGAGGTTAAACTTTGTAAAGATTTTAGTGGTAAATAATAATTCATTGGAAGATTTTCCTTCGAAATTTTAGTTTTGACATGAAAATAACCAGTTGTAGGAATACACATACGGTCAAGGCCTCTCAATTTAAATTCAATAATTTGTTCAATCAGCATTACTCCAGGCTTTTTTTTTCAAGCGTATTTTTTCGCGTAAAAACTGGCGAGATGGAGGTGAATTGTTTTTGAAAACCGTTCAATAGGTGGTTACGTCTATTTACCATGTTATTGCTCGGGCCGGATTTACATTGCGCGGAGCCCCTGCCACTTTGGAGATTTTTGCAACATCTTCCTGCCAAACATAAGCGTAGACCAAAACTATAGTCTTACCATCTGAGCGCAGGGCCCCTCGGACTGTGCCATATGGTAAATCCCGCCCTGGTTATTGCATTATGTTTTTAAAAAGGTTAGATGAGAGCTCGAGATAGCAACTTTTAAGATAAAAAGCCTTAATTTCAGCCGAGTTATACATTTTAATTGGTTGGTAAAAATTGAATTGAGGGGGCCCGGGCCCCCTGGTCGTCAGGATTATTGTTGATACTGTTGTACGCGTGTATTGTTGCACGCGAAGGATGCTAAAAGAAACTGAACTTGACTCAACAATAGGCTTTTTTGTCACATTTTGTCATTGATCGCATTTCAATCGCAGTGAGCCCAGGTTCACTTTGGCTATGTGTCAAAGATGGACAAAATCATCGCAGGGAAGTAAATCATCTACCATTTCTACAAACTCCAGGAAATGTTTTGTAACTTGGTAAACTGATAAATTTTCCTGTCGGAGCTCCACACGAGGAATTATTTTAGTGGTTGAGGACCGAGCGTGTGATAAACAGATCAACTGCTTCAGAGCTATAAGAGCTGCGACAGAATAGTACAGAAGCTGAATTAACTTAATTGAATCGATAATTTTTATTGCCTTTTGTTTGTGTAGAAAATGCGATAAGGAATTTAACTTCTCAGTGTAACATTCAAAAGTAACTTCCTAAGTAATTTCCAAAGCCCTGGTTTGACTAACCAACATTTTGAAATGCTTGTTTTTTTAAAAGAAGCATGCCAACATCTAATTTAATAGCGATTAGCTTACTTGTCTATCAGTTAAGCCTGCTAATGCCAATTATAACCTGTAACGATATTTTAAATCTTGAATAAATAACTTACGTAAATAAAGTTGAAATTTCACCATTAGATACCGTATTTGAATACCATCGTTCTTTTTACTATTTATTTTTTTAAAGTAGCGGCAGCTGCCGCTGTTTTGCATGCGAGTATAGCGGCAGCGGCGCTACTTTTTTATTTGAGTAGAAATAAACGGCAGCGCCGCTGCTTTTTTTGCCAAATAGCGGCAGCGCCGCTACTTTTCAAGTAGCGGGTGCTCAGCTCTGCTGAAACAGAGTTTTCCTTCTTGAAACATAAAGCAAAAAAAAACGGTATATCCAAATTTTGAGATTTCGGATTGTTCAAAATTTCAAAAATTTTCATTGGCTGAAGTTTTTGTTTTAAGTTTTTTTCGGACATGAATTTGCTTCTTTTAACTTTGAATCCAAAAATGATTACGCTGCGAAATTCAGTATAATTACATGTTTCAGCATAATGCAAAAATAACAAATTATAATTGACAACACCGAGAACTTTTCTTTTGCTAAACTACTTTGCACAACTGGTCTAGATGCTTTCAGACGATTGCTATAGTTTCGCCAACTCACAATAGCTGCATGGGTTCATTAACGCTTATCTGCCCAGAATTATTTTTTTGTAAAAATGACTTTTCTTTCTAATATATTTATTGAATTTGGTTAGTTTAAACTCATGATGCGATTTTTTTTGAGCCCCCATTTTTGTAACTCCCCATATTTGGTGTGCCATATTTGGCACGCTGGGCATAAGTGATTTACGTTAATTGTTTTTTTTAGCGTTGTTTTGATTTGATAATAATTATTATAACTCAACTTGAATACTTGCACGCATATTTCTGTTGCAGTGGTTTATCCCGTTTCAGTGAAAGAGATAAGAGAGGGGCAATGGGGCATCATTACCTTTACCACTTTTTACTTATTATGACGTCATAATAAATAAACTTTATTATTGGTGAAAGTAGAATGACATTTTTCGTTGCAACATGTATCATTTCTTCGTGTTTATAAAACTAACAACTTGCGATGTGCTTAGGCGTACCAAGTATAAGAAGCAAACTAATATCATTAACCAAATAAACCACTCAACGTTGGTTGAAATCTTACGCTGTAATTGCAGAAACATCAAAAGTTAGTGTAACAAACAACAAACTGAATAAACTACAAAACAAACCAACAATAAATCAAACAGCAGAGTTTGTGACTCTTCAAAAATTAGCATTTTGTTATTTTGTGTGATAGTCCAAGTTGCATCCTACACAAAGACCTACGTCACATTTACAGCATTGCGTAAAGGGCCGTTTTGAACAAAATTCCCCTGCACATCGCCTTCGTTTTGGAATTTCCACGAGATAATGTTTAAAACCGTCGTAACGAACATCATCTATAACCCTTTTACGCTTTGGACATGAAGGCCCTGGTAGTTGCGGAGGGGTACCGTATCGTTGCAAATAAGATAAAGCTATGTATTCTTTGAAATCAAATTGAGGCATGCTTCCTCCACATTTTTTGTGAAGGATCCAAGCATTTTGAATTGATATATCCAAAAGCCACGTAAAAATGCACCAGTACCATTTTTTACCCCGAAACGATATGCGATATTTCGCAATATTTTGATCTTGTCGGTCAGTCCCCCCCATATGCTTGTTATACTTTTTGATCACTTCTGGACAGTCAATTTGAATCCGTTTCTTTTCTTTTTGAGAATAACGGAACACCTTACTTGAATTCTGGTTCGTATGACAAGTAGACGCAATGGTGACGACAGAGTTATCCATCCATCTACATACAACAATTTGGTATGCAGTGTCCGTCACGTATTCCGCAGAGCCTCTGGGCAACTTTTTCATGTTGTTAACAGGGGTCAAAGGGCATTTTTTACCTCGATTTTCTCGCAAGGTACCAGTTGCACCATACCCAGAACATTTCAGATGTTGTAGCAACTGCAATGATGTAAACAAATTATCGAAATAGAGCTTAAATGGTAATTTTTGCTTATTAGCAGGAAGAGAGTCTAGATTTTTTAAAACAGTTGCCCCGCACTTTCCAAACAACTCTTCATTTTCTTTATTTCCTTCATACGTCTTCCCTTGGTACAAATCAAAGCTTGCCAAATATCCTTCAGAAGTATTCAAACACCAAACCTTGTAACCGAATCGAATAGGTTTTCCTCGGATGCACTGCTTGCATCCGTGCCTTCCAAAGTATTCTATCATAGCCTCGTCATGAGATAAATTTTCTTCCGGTTGAAAATGTTGTCCAAATCTTGTAAGTAGTAGTTTTGCTAATGGTCGAATTTTGGCGTATTTATCAGAGCTTTCATTCAATGTTGAATTGTCGGCAAAGTGAAAATATTGCCTAATTTTTTCAAATCTATTTCGCCTCATTGCATTGCTTGCAAAATTGTTTTGGCAAACTGAATCTATTTTCCAATAGAGTCTCCGAGACGGAGCAGGGCATAATCCAGATACCATCAGTATTCCTAAAAAAACTTTTATCTCGTTTTTCGTGACAAAAAAATTTGTTTCTCCTTTGCTATGCGCATACAGAATAGACTGTTGAACCACTAACTCATATAACTCATCGTCAAAAAATAATTCAAACAGTTCAGCTGGAGAAAAATCTCTATATTTTGAGTAATCTGCTTCCGGAAATACCACATTTACTTCCGGAAAAGATGTATTTTTTCTCCATTTGGGGGTTTGGTAGCTATTCTCTTTAGGCTCTTCATTTTCATGTTGATGAGGGATGCTGTCGGAAATATTCGTATGCGAATCTGAACAGCTGGGCGTTTCTAGTGAATGAGCAGATGCACCAATCGAACTGTATCTTTGGCTAGAAATGACTAGTTCAGCCGGAGCGTTGAGTTGTTTTCCTGATAAGTTGTTCAAAAATCCACCCCCATCTTCCTCCCCCGAGTCTTCATCCGTAACATCACCACCATTTGGTTCCATAAAAATATTTGCGGCCACGTTTTCATCTTCTAGCATCGATATTATATCGTGAGTTGTATAAAATCTGCAAAAAATAAGCAAGTCATTTTTGAAGTACTTGATAGTGCCCAGCGTAGCACATGTGGCACAGACAAAACGGAGCGTTGCTGCATCAAATATTTACTAGTACCATATGTTTCAGTTTCAACAATTTTTAGGTAGAAGCATTATCTTTGTGTTTTAGCAAAATTTCATTACTAACATCAGTTTAAATATGAAAAATAAAACAAATCATAAACTTACCTTTCATTTTCCGCCATTTTTTTCACTTTGAAAACGAAGTTCTACTTTGAATGATTCAGTGATCACTTTAAATTGACCAAAACACTGTGACTTCATTATTGGTGACAAAGACATTGTTTGCTAATAAGATTAACACAATTCCTGTATTTGCAGTGCTTGAAGCAACAATTATTTTTCAGAAGTATTGTTCTACTATACAGCGTGCCAAATATGGCACGCTGGGCAGATTCGGGTTAAGGCATTGTACTAAGCTACGAAAGAAAAGCCGAAAAAAAATTCTTTGTAACTTAGTAATCTAATCCGATCAATAATGGTCAAACAGAAAAGCGCCTGCTACTGAAATGATAGACTTGAAGTTCGATTGCCAGTCTGGTCAAACCAAAGACTACTGAAATTGGTAATCACAGCTTCCCTGCTTGACGTTCATCAATTAAAAGAACAGTGTGAAGCCTCCACCGTGTGTGGTAGCATAGGCGTAGCCAGGGGGGGGCACAGGGTGCCCGGGCCCCCCCCCAATCAAAATACCACTAACGACAAAAAGTTATGACAACATAGCCTGGCGATGTTTAGTTGCAGTTATTTTTCAGTAATTACGCACATAACAGTAATTAACAATAATATTAATGACAACAAGTGAGTTCCGGGGCCCCCAACTAACAACCAGGGGGCCCTTACTAACAACTAGGGGGCCCTGGAATTCTTAACCGACAACCAGGGGGTTCGGGACCCCTAACTGAAAACCAGGGGGCCCATAACTGACAACCAGGGGCCCCAGGGCCCCTAACTAACAACCAAGGGACCCTAACCAACAACCAGGGGGCCCTTTAACTGACAACCAGGGGGGCCCAGGCCCCTAACCGACAATCAGGGGGGCCCTAAACGACAGCCAGGGGGCCCCAGGGCTCCTAACCAACAACCAGGGGGCCCCGGAGTGCGTAACTGACGACCAGGGGGCCCCGGGGCCCCTAACTCACAACCAGGGAGCCCCAGGGCCTTAACTACAACCAGGGGGCCCCTAACCAACAACCAGGGGGCCAGGAGCCCCCTAACCGGCAACGAGGGGCCCCAGAACCCTCCTAATTGACGACCAGGGGGCCCCAAGGCCCCTGACCAACAATCAAGGGGTCCTGGAGTCCATAACTGACGACCAGAAATCCCCGGGGCCCCTAACTCACGACCAGGGAGCCCCAGGGCCCCCAATTAACAACCAGGGGCCTGGGCTCCTAACCGACAAGCAAGGGGCTACGGGGCCTCTAACTGGCAACCAGGGAGCCCAAGGGCCCCCAATTAACAACCAGGGGCCTGGGCTCCTAACCGACAAGCAAGGGGCTACGGGGCCTCTAACTGGCAACCAGGGAGCCCAAGGGCCCCTGACTGACGACCAAGGTTCCCGGGCAAGGGGCCCCTTAATGCAAATTTTTAACAATTTATATGCAAAACCTGTGAGAAATCTAAGAGTTTTGACCTAAAAGTTGCCACCCCAGGCCCTCGTTTAACGTTATTATAAACTTAATTATTTACAGCTAAAGTATTGCAGGAGGCAATGTTCGTTACTTCCCCCTATAGACCAAATCACTTACAATTAAGATTTTACATCATAATGCAAGATTCTAAGCGTGTTTTGGGATTTAATTGCAAAAAGAGGATTAAACAACTAAATTTTTTTGATTGACTTTGAAATGTTAAAAATCTAGTTCTTTGAAATGGCTCTAAACTCGTGCGAAATGTGATCCAATGGGATTTAGATAGCTTTTTTTTCCAAAAACTTACAAAAATCGCCCAGCGGCTGGGGGCTTTGCCCCCAGACCCCCATAGCCATCGGCAGCTGGGGGCTCTGCCCCCAGACCCCCGTCTCTGATACGTTTGAGTACACTAGCTTACTCAACACGTCTTCCAATTTAGACTTTTACACTTTTCAACAATTAGTTTTCGCCCTCTCCCTTTACCAAAATCCTGGCAAAGTGCCATCAGGCTACGGCTTCAGATCTTCCATTCTACGATATCTCTGCCCCACAAAAAATTACTTTTTCGAAAATTTCTGATGACGTCATTGCGTGTGATTTGTGGTTTGGGCCCCCCCCAATCAAAAATCCTGGCTACGCCTATGTGTGGTAGACATTTGGGTAGATGCTAACTTGACTCAAAGACCGAAAGATCCCTTCGCTGTCTTGTGGCCAAAGAAATTTTACAGATCTACTGTAACTGTAATTACAAAAGTACAATTACCTGATGAAGCCAGCTAGTAACCTAGCGAAACGTCAATTGTACCCTAAAAACCTACCACTAGTTTTTCAAACCATTTAAAACGAAGCGAAAAAAGTTTGAACCTTGAAAAGAGAGTATGACTTTACAATCCTCATAAGACCGAAAACATTTACTTAGCGTAATTTTTGTAAACAATGTAATTATAGCCTACTGTAGTAATTAAAATGCGTAGTTGCTTGTCAGTATTGGCAATAATTTACTTAATTTGGTTACGGAAATTGAATACTGAATTTAAAAAATTTAATTTTTTTCACTTTTTTCTTGTGATATATTATTTGGAAACACCTTCGAACTGCTAATAGTATCCAACTTACTTGATGGTGTAGGCAATGTCGTAGTGTCTAACACTCAAATCGGTCATCATCGCCCTTTTGACACGGTCAGTAACCATGAGTGGACCAGGTGTGAAGAGCTTTTTCGTTTGAATGTATGGGCATACAAGAGGTCTTGAAAATGCTGAAAAAATGCTAAAAATAAATAAAATTTTCGTCTGATATAACAGGTTAGAATTATTGCCGTTATAGCAAACGAAATAACAGAAAGTAATTTCTTCTTTATTCACCGTTGCCTTTGCCAAAACGAACCTTGCGGTCTTCGGCTTAAACTACCACCTGCCCTCCTGTCAACCACACATGATGGAGGTTGCACACAGTCTTTTTTAAATGCTGAACGTCAAGCAGAGGAGCTGTAAAGGACAATTTTCATTATTGAAAAGTTGGTTGGTGGTGCAAAACTTGAGGATTGTTTTAACCAGAATGTTTATCTCTTCAAAGCTTTTCATTTGACTCTTGTCATGAAGAAGCTGCAAAATAACCGCTTTATTTGATACAAGATGGAAAAGCTCTGAGATTTAAAAGTTTCGGAATATCGAGGCGTTACTTCTCTGATTTAAAAGTTGTTAGCTTGTATAGTTAGGTCTATCATGTAAGAAAAATGCCTCAAATAACACTACCCAAACAAGCTTTACTTGCCAAAGCAAATTGGAAAAGATCAGTTGGGCGACTTAGAGCATACTCTTAAATGGATCAATTACATCGCCGTTCCTATGCTATAGTTGCGTATCTCGATTTCTACACATTTTGAGTTATGTATATGAGATGAAAGCCTGTTTCATTAGCTTTGTTTTGGTCTTGTTTACATATCGAAATTGTACAAGTAAAGTTATTGCAATCAGCGCAAATTCAGGTATCGATTTTAGCAAAAATTTTCCTGTCCTATAGTCGCGTATCTCGCGAGATTCGAGATTACAACACAGAAAAAAGTTGTATTTTGATTAATCGTACTGTGCTACAGTCACGAATTCGCCAGCTTTTGCAGCCTTAAATTGACCATATTATACAAAATTTCTCATAAAAGCAAGAATGATAAACTGATAATGCTAAAAACAATGAAACATCACTCTAGGAATATGGCTTTTTTCAAATACCAATCAAAATTGGAAAGGTGAAAGAAAAATAACACGAAACAAACAATGCAGGTGTGATTTTTGGCGATTTGTTTGTTTTTGCGAAATCAAACAATACTAAACCAGAGCAAATGATCAAGTGCACAGAGGGTGAAATAAATACTGTTCAAAATTAATTTTATTGAAAAAATGAGAAGTACTTGAAGTAACAAAAAATGCACCCCAATCTTGTTCCTTATTCCCCTTATCTGCGAAAACAGATTTAATCATTTTGACTCCCTACCATTGGCAAATCTGCGTCTTGAAACTTTGTGACATTAGAGAAGGATGACGTTGCAAAATTTCTTGCAAATTATCAACCATCGCGTTGCTTGTTCAACAATACATTTTGCAAAGTCATCCTTTCCTGATGTCACAAAATTTCGAAACGCAGATTTGCTAATGGTACGGACTTAAACGGATTAAATCTATTTTCGCAAATATGGAAAATAGTGGAACAAAGTTTGGGGCATCTCTTTATTGCCATAAGTAGTTATCATTTCTTCAATAAAATCAATTTCGAGCAGTATCTCGAGTAAAGAAGAGTTAGAGTTTTTGCATATTGAAGTCAAATGATGCTGTAATATTTTGTTGGATCAAGATGATTCGGCGCCTGTTAAAGTTACAGTTAGGGAATTACTGTAGGTTTAAGTTTAAGTTAGGCCTATGGTTAGGATAAAATCTGGTGTTGAAATGTTGAGAGTCGTTTGATATTTTGCAAGGCACAGAAATACTTAGTTTACCCTACTTTTAACCTGTTGTGCCATACCACGCTATGTCTCCAAACTGTTTCCAGTTCGGACATACTACCACAAGTGATAAAGACAGCATTTTCTGAACGAGAAATGGGGGATCTGGTGAGAGTGAAGCTCCCCAGACGTTATTCTGAACTTAGCGATAATGTTGGATAGAGCCTCTACCCACTTAATTTTTTAGGATCGCCGCATTAGTACCCATTGGCAGTCTGTTAAAATCCGTTGCGTGGCAGTTTCTCAATTCTCAAATGAAGCGCAGGGATGATTTTGTTTTGTTAATTTTCGTACACAATAAGGAAGTATTTTATTGGTGAGAAAATTAGGCTGCAGTGATTTTGTTAATACGAAGCCGCCAACCACCAAAAGCAAGTACCGTAATCCAAATAATCAATGATTTTTCCTGCGCGTTCTATACTGCATAAACACCCTGAGATTGACGACTTACCTGTTTTAATGATTGGTTGATCAACAACTTTCAAAAGAAAGCGAACTTGCCCCCCTGCTGAATTTGATAGATTCAATTGCTTTGATTTTCCTTTGACTGAGGATTTTTTTGAACGAAGCCGAAATACACTATTTCTCAAAAATGCCATAATTTCTTACACATGCAATTTATCCGTTTGCAGCTGTTATCTCCTGGTCCCTACCTAAACCGCTACCTAAACCAACCACGAAGCTAAATTATTACAAACACACAAACAAACAAGTTACGAATTTTAAACAGACTCACAAAATTCACAAAAATTTTGGCTAAGTATTACCCATTACTTAATATGTTTAGAAACATTGGCTTTATTGCGTAATTTTTTTCATTTCTATTAGGTCACAAATTGATATTAAAACTTCGATTTTTCAATTTCGTTCTCACAAAACTTATGACCTTTTTTTATTATTTGAAATTTCGCAAGAATTTGCAAATATTATGATATTTTTTCTTTGTTCCGGAATGCTAGCGAATGGGTAATCAAATCAAATCAAATCTTTCATTATACTCGCTGTATTACGCCGAAACGTATAACGAGTTGGCGGGGCCCAACTCCGCGTCATTGTGCCTGGGCAACACAGCTCCTTTCAAAAATTGTAGCAGCGGTGACGATCCGTTGGCAACACTTTATCGGATTTGACCGGCCCAAGATTTGAACCTCGGACCTCCCGCTCCAGAGACGAACGTGTTACCGCTCGACCAACTCGGCTTGCAAGAGCTAAGATCAAGTGCAGTAAGCGGATGGTTAAACTAAAAAAATCGTCCACACTGTGAAGCTTGTGAAGGTGTTACAAGCCACGAAATCCTGTTCCATACTTCACCAGCCAAAAACACTAGCAACGCATAACATTTTTTACACTTCGGCAAAGCTGTAAAACTTCTTTATTTGAGTATTTTTACATTGCTTGTTCGAAAATACTCTTTCACCGAAAATTTTTTTATCTATTTTTTTAATTCTGACTCAAATATAACCCAAACTCAAATCCTTACTCTGAAACTAACTCAAAACCTAACCCTAACCCAAATCCATACTTTATCTATAAAATAATGTAAATGAAAATTTCGGATAAATATTCCTCAGTTTTGTTTTGTTTTCTTTCTTTTCAAATTTTCGGTGAAAAATCATTACGTAATTTATATGTTTTCTTATAGCATCTTAAATTTGAAATTGCTGCATTTATTTTTACGTAAGGCGTAACAGACAAAAGCTGAACCGTTAACCTTATTTTAAACCGATTAGTTGATCAAAGCATTTTGCTCAGGGGGAGGGGAATTTACGCATTTTACATATGTAACTTGTAATCCAAAAGTCATGGCAACACCAAAATTGGCATGCGGGTTAATGCTCACCAACTTTTTCTTAAAAAAACTAGTTTTGAGATAGCGTCATCATTGGACAAAAATAACGCCCTCCCACCCCTGAGTGAAAATAGGTCAACTTAAGGAAGTTTAACAAAAATCTTCTTAATTATAACTAAAAGTTTATGAGAAGACTGTACTCCAATATCACAGGATTTTTGCATTTTATCTGAAAAAACAACGTATTTACGTAAAAACGTAATAAAATGGCAGTTTTACTCCTAAATTACAGCAATTTTGCTACCAAATAAGCTTTCAGTTTAGCGGAATTTGGACATTTTATTCAACATCCACTTTCAAAACCATCTGCAATCATATACTGCGATCTCAGGATTGGAATCTCAGAATCACCCAGAAATTTTTTAGTGGTTTGCTGCTAAAAATAACTATAGCCATAACCGTTTCTTCGTTTCATTTAATTGAAAAAGCAATTGCCATCACACATTTGAAGCATAAAACGCTTTAATACAAAGGTTATATTTAACCCCAATAGCTTAAAAGCCACCCTCAATTAACCTCCTGCATTCTTTAGATACTTGAAATATGTGAGATTACTGCTAATTAGCGATCCAGTTCAAAAGAATCTCAAAATTCTAAGCATTATGAGGAAAGCATATATGCTTTCGGGTGGAAAATACTATTGATTTAGAGTTTTGTGCAATAAAAAACCGATCAATATTATAACTAAAAGAATATTAAAAATATTTCTATTATCAACACATAACGTTTAACGTTATTGAAAAATCTCGCTTTTCAAAATGCTAAAAAATCGCTTGGGAAGATGGGGCTTGTTCTCGTTAACCTCTTGCCTTTCGCTTTGTTTGCAGAATTGGTAATGAATGAAATAAGGTTTTTTATTGTGAAGTTTAAATGAGTAAATCGAAACGAAATAAAAAAAAAACACATTGTCGACAGAATTTATTATTTTTGCTATTACCACTATAAACATTTTTTCGTTAAGCCATGGGCAACCGTTCTAATTTGCTTTGTCAATTTAGGTACATTAGACTGCAAAAGCAATAAAATGAATCCACAAAATAATAATTTTTTACGAAACACAAACTGGCATTAAAAACGAAAGAGAGGGACAACAAACTAGAAGCATAAGGAAATATAATCAAGTTTAGTGGGCCCAATTTACAGTATATACTAGAGAACAAAATTTGAAAAGAACTTTATTTGAAAGGCAGTTTAGGAAAACAATCAAACAAACATCAAAAATCACTTGAGGTTTGTTCGATAGTTTTCGTAATTTGCCTTTTAAATGTTTTTTTTTCGATTATGATGTTGTTGTGATTTTGACTTTTCAATTTTAAGTGAAAAACAAGTAGGACCAAGCTAGAACCGGCGTGGTGCGAACAATCAGTTTGCACTTAATATCGGCAAACAAAAAACGTGAGTCCATAAATAAATAAGGAGATGTGCCGTTACCGGCTGCCTCCTGAATTATATTCCGACAAAATCCTGTTGTGACGTTTTTACACGATTTCAAACGTTTTGCTCCGGCAATAAAGCTGGTACCAATCACAAGGTTGCGGTAAAAAGCTATTCAAAAGCAACAGTTTTGTGTCATGCGTTGAATCCAAGGGAGGTAGTGAGAAGTGTTAGTGTAGAGGCTAGGCTGCTGGTTTATAGGATTTGTATTGCAGCTTTCAGAGCCGGCACTCGTGACGCCATATATAAACCAAGTGCGCTCGCCTCTCACATTTCTCCATCCAACTAAAGGTCCACCCGAATCTCCCTAAAGAACAAAATAATACGATATTGGGAAGCTGAACTCTCAAACAATATAGTAGGGCAAAGAAAGGTAAGTCGAAACAGATTTCACATGAACTATTGTATTTCGTAAACGGCTATTGCTAGAAGCGCTAGAAGCAAACTGTTATGAACGAATGAAAGCCTGATTGTTGAGCTACTTTTTCACCAAATTTGGCTGTCGTGCTTTACCAGTAAATGTTCCACGTGACCTAAAATACACCCTCTTTTCTGCATCAATGAACCTTTCGAGGAAGGTTAGTTGATACAGCTTCATTCAATTTTACATACTACCAGCAAAGGCTATGTATACTTACTTAAGTAAAAATTGGCGCAAATACTAATAAACTACGGCTACCATTTACAAGTGTCATTGTTGCTTCTAATTGCCATTTGCTACTTACTATGCAAGTGTCTTGGTTCCTCTCTCCTCCAGCGCACAGGAGGCCCGTTGTATTGCTTATATCGAACAACAGCACTTCATTGTCACAAACAGCGTCATCGTGAATTTTCAAAGCAATTTGCTTCAACTCACTATTATCTGGCCCGAACCCTGAAAAAATATTGAAGATTACCAAACATTTTATAGTTGAATGTGGGTTGTGGAACGAATTGAATCTTTCATTATACTGGCTATATTGCATCAAAGCGTGCAACGAGTTTGCTGGGCCCATCTGCTTGTCGTGCGCCCAGGCAACACTGTTCATTTCGAAAAACTGACGCAGCCGTAGCAAGCCGTTGACAGCGCTGTGTCCGATTTGACCAGCTCGAGACTTGAATCTCAGACCTACCGCTTCAGAGACAAATACGTAACCGTTTCACCATCAACCAGCTGTTGAATTGTAAATACAAAATCGTGAAAATTATGTGAACAATGGTCCTACTTTACAAGTGGAGCCTCTTCCAGCTGGGGAAATAGGGACTCCCAGATCGTCATGCAGCAAAACCCCTTCGGCATTCGAGTCTTAGGCAGTGGGGCTTGTTCGAAAAATTAGCGACAATCTCCACCAGCTAGCCCTAGTGGCAGCCCTACCAATGTGTCCGCGACACGTTAAGTGAGGCGAATGGAGGCAGCGTAGTGTACTCGTACGCGAGATGTCGCACACTCATGGGTTAACTATCACCAACTGCTGTTAGACAATCTCCACCCTTACATGACAAGAGTTAGAATTGGTTGAGGAAGCAAAGCGGTATCATCTCGATATAGTCGGAGTTTTTCAATCGAAAAGACGTGGCTGTGGAACTGTGGATCTGGAAGGCGGATGGAATCTCTTTTACTCTGGTGCTGATAAGAACGGAAGGTATTTGTTGCAGCTCTGTTAGAGCAACAGACTCCGCATCATGAATACCTTTTTCCAGCTCAGAGAGGTTCAAAAGTATGCATGGTGTCTACCTAGTATAAACCAAAAATATTTGATAGATTTTTGCCTAGTTTCGTCAGATTTGTTTTCTGATGTATTGGACGTTCGAATGAAGCGAGATGCTTAATTGTCAATTGATCATCATTAGGTAGTATATTCCTTGCGACTTTCAAAACCTTGGCGAAACAGGATATGCAGGAGGTCGTCTGTGACTACCGCATCAAATGGGAAGCTTTGAAAGACAAAGAAGTAAGGAAACAGTTTGCATGCTATACATTATCTTAGTTCAGACAACTTTTTGATGCATCCGACGACGCCGAGAAGGAATGAATGAATCAGATCAGCAATCATTTTATCAGCTGCTGAAACTTGTGGGCGAAAACAGCATAGAGTGGCGGGCAATAGTAAGAAAAGAACACCTTGGTGGAACCAAAAAGTTAAAGAAGCTATTCGAGCAAAGAAAGATGCGTTCAAGGCCTGGATACAGGACAGATCGTCATCTGATTTGCAATCCCGGTACACTGAAGCGCCAAAAGCGGCAACTTCGGCAGTAAAGAAATCCAAGAAGAAGTCATGAAAAGAGTTTGGTCGTTAGTTAGATTTCAACTATTTTTCAGCAAACAAACTATTTTCGCAGACTATCCGTCGTTTACGTAGAAAAAGATTGAGTGTTACGTTACTCACGTAATCCATCAAGGATTCTGCAGGTAACATTCCAACGAATGAGAATGAAACCCTTTCACGATGAAGAGAATACTTTGAAGATCTTTTAAAACCTGTAAAGGCATCGACTAGTGACACGCAAGAAGTGATACATTTTCGGAAAGAGAAACTTTTCACTGCAGCAGAAGTTGCAACGGCAATTTAAAGGACAAAATTTGGAAAAGCTGCTGGTGAAGATGAAGTCAGACCCGCGATGTTGAAAGCGCTGACTGGAGAAGGAATTCTCTGGTTAGCGCAAGTACGTCAAGTTGCGTGAAAGTTTAGCGATTCAAGAATTGGCAAACAGGTGTGATTATTCCGATATTCAAGAAAGGAGATCGCAAGCAATGTACGAATTACAGAGGGATAGCTCTCCTCAGCTTGCCAGGAAAAGTACATACCACATGCCTCGAAAGGAAATGCCGAGAAATAGTGAATCAAAACTGGAAAATGACCCATGCGGTTTTTGTCCGGGTCGCAGCACTATGGACCAGATCTTCACTCTGAAGCAAATCTTCGAGAAATCTTGGGAGTATGGCAAAGATCTCTTAGCTAGCTTTGTCGATCTTGAAAAAGCATATGACCGAGTTCTTATGGATAAAGTTTGAAAGGTTTTGCTGGAGTATGGCTTTGATGATCAGGTGTTACGCGTCATTTTACTGTCGACCGGAGGTTTGTTTTTGGGTAAATGACAAGCAATCAAAGCCGTTCCATGTGGGCGTTGGACTCCGGCAAGGGTGCATTTTGTCATCTTTTTTTTTTATTGGTTATATCAATTGGATCGACAAATGCATCCAAACTGATGAATGAGCCATGATTGGAAATTACAAAATTAGTAGTCTGCTATTTGCTGATAATTTGGTTTTGCTTTCTTCCACAGAATCTGGCCTCCAGGACGCATTCAATAGCTTTACAGATGCATGTGTCATCATCGGAATGAAACAAAGCACGGCCAAAACTGAGATACTTCATCTTTCATGAAACCCTGGTCAGGGCGTGTTGCAGTAAAAGGAGCGACACAGAAGCAGATAGAGAAGTTCAAGAATCTTGGGGTTGTATCCACGAGTGACGGAAGGCAAGGCGAGGAACTGGATATCCGAATTTGCAAGATTAGTACAGTAATGGGAGCTTTTCACTATTCGGTTGTCATCAAACGCGAATTTTCGAAAAAGGCAATGCTCTCAATTATCAAAACAGTTTTTGTCCTCATTCTCACTAATGGTTATATTTATAAATCATATGTAATGACCGAAAGAGTGCGATCGCAAGGGCAAGCGTCCGAAATGAGGTTTTTTACAAAGAATCGAAAGAGTTACTCTATATAATCAGGTGCGTAGCTCTGAGATTTGAAAATCTCTAGACGTCGAGCCGTTACTTATTCTCTGAATTGAAAAATCTCAGCTTAGATGGGTTGGCCATATTAGCAGAATGCCTCAGGAAAAACTCTCCATACAAGCTTTACCTGCCAAAATAAATGGGAAAAGACCAGTTGGACGATTTAGAAGTAGATGGGCTAATTACATTGAGGATCTTGGATGGAATCGCTTGGGACTTTGCCAAAGCAAAATGATGGAAGTAATGGAAGACCGTGAAATGTGGCGGCTTAATCTCGAGCTGCTGCCCCCGCAACGCTCACGGAAAAGCGGGCAATGAAGAAAAAGATCAACTACATGTAAATTTGATTTAAATATTCTCAATGAGTCCGAGCAGAGGATTTACAACTTGTTGTTTAAATTTACCATTGGTGTCGCCCCAACCAGTCGCCCATAGTATGTCGTTGATTAGCGGTGGATTGGTTGCGAGGCAAACCGGTTGGGCGTACTGGTTAAATTGAATTGGCCTTCGAAGGCGAATGAGACCGATGTCGTTTGTAACGATGCCTCTTGTGCTACCCGGGGTGTAGAGCTCGTGCTGAATCATCGAGTGAATTCCTGAAGAAAAAGAAAATTAAAATCTTGAGATATCATATTGGTTTCGTTCGGTAACTTGATCAACTTGACAAAGGTCTGCTGATCAGGTTTCTAGCAGCCAGCCGCTTGAATCCAAACGAGTCAGTCTGATTGTACAGTAAGGTGGAGAGCAGCGCAAGCAGTCTGCCCTGTGGTTATCAGCACACGCACTCTCAGCACCGCTGTTGTAGCCATGCTCCAGGTTGATTAAAGAAAATATAAGCGTCAAAAAAAGTGTAGGGAAGAAGGAAAACGCTCCCCCGCAATAAAAACATATACTATTTAGCTGGACTCCGGAACGTCTTGGAAGAATCGTTTCTGTTTAAACCGATTGGAAGAATCGTTTAAACTGATCAGTGGTCGAGTGGATAGAGCGATCGTCTGCTACTGAAGCGGTAGACTCGGGTTTGATTACAGATCGGTTCAAACCAAAGACTATAAAAATTGATTTTCACAGATTCCCTGCTTGACGTTCAACAATTAAAAGGACAGCATGAAACCTCCACCGTGTGGTAGACAGGTGGGCTGGCAGTTTGCTCGATGACCGAAAGGTCAGTTCGCTGTCTACTGGTCTAGGCACTTGATAAATAAAATGTAATTACAATTACAATTTCTGACGGCAGAGCAACAATGTTGGAAATGAACTAATGAAGCCTAGAACTACAGTTTGATTGGGGAAGCAATCATAAGAACAGCTTGATTGTCGTAATCAGAGATGGAACCGGTCAGGATTTTCTCGACCGGACCAGTAAATTTCAAAATCTACGCTGGTCGACCGGTTTCTGACTGGTCCGGTCGAACGGTATTTACACGGAAAGCTTTTGTTCACTGTTCACTGCATGTAATGAAAAATTTTCAAAAGAGGTGGGACCATGGGTGAGGTGTTAAAATTTGTGACTCCTGACGGGGGTCTCAGAAAAAAAAACAAAAAAAGTTTTAGCGTGTTTTGCAAAATTAACTCAATTTTAAGACCTTTTTAGGTTAAATTTGGTTTGAAAGACCTGTTTTGAACAGTGCAAAACGTGCACAAAATAAGCATAGAAAGAACCGGAAGCAGTAGCGTAGCCAGAGGGGGGCTATAGCCCCCCCACTGGCCTGTTAACCAAAATGCAGAATAAGAAAAATACCACGTTTTTAGCTCTTCTGAAACTGTTTTTTGCGCTAGAATGGACTAAAAACTGATTCAAAGCATCTTTTGAAACATATATTTAGGGGGGCTAATTTGTCAAAAATTAAAGTCATAAATCAATGGAAACTTTGAAAAATGCCCAAAAACAAGCAATCAAATTTGATCGCTAGTGTAAAAATGCCAAACAGCCAAACATAGGTTTTATCAGCAAATATATTATAAACTCAGGAATAAGGGGGGGGGGGGGCTATTCAGTGTTAGTTAAATACCAATCATGTCTCTCAAATATCTTTCCATTACTGTAGACCCCGTCAATTATATTTCTTTATAAAATATAGACGAAACAGATTACTCCGTGTGAGTTTTATTGAATAATAGGATTTTTATGATTTACCAGGATGTAAACAAGAGAACTACAATGTTTTTATTAGCCACCTCCCGCAAAACCGATTAATGCAACCAGTTGAATCATGTTGCGTTGCCAATGTCTATGCCACGTTTTAAAAGCATTATTTTTTATTAAAACAGCCCTAAAATTACGTTATTTTTGAAAAAAAAAGGAAAATTTTCGAGGGCCTTGGGCTTCGCTCTCAGACCTCCCATTGACCTTTGGAGGCTGGGGGCTCCGCCCCCAGACCACCAAAATACACCCCTCCTCCCATTGCGAATTTCTGGCTACGCGCCTGGCTGGAGGGAGAAGTTAAATTATTAGACGTTCTTACTAATGATATTATGCGTAACGCCAAGAAAAGAAGCTAAAAATTTTTAGCTATTCGTGACAGATTATTTGCAATTTGGCGAGCAGCAAACACTAAACTATTATGACATTGGCTAGAACATACTCGAAATATAATGTGCCCCAGCAGTTTATAGAAATGCTGCTACTTCAGAACAAGTCATGGCTAGTTAGATATAAAAAAATAAGAGCTATGTCTTTCTTGCCCAGTGTAGATAGTGGTAAATTTAAGTTGAAAAAAGCTTTTCAAAGCTGCAATATTTTAACATGTACTAAAAAATCTGAAATCTGCGCCACTTCTACTATCAGCTGATTAAAATGATGCTAAAATTCCAGGTAGCGTAAGCTTCTTCCACATGAATGCTTTATTACAGTCTGATTACGCGATTTTGACGTATATTTTGCCCTTTTTGCTTTGTGCCGTGGCCCGAAGGGGGTACATGGCGCAATGCCTCCCCTAAATATGCCCTCGGATGTGCATTTCTTAATGGTCATAGCATATAAGTCACAGCTTGAAACCATTCAGCAACTGTTTTCAAAAAGTTTGGTTTGTTAATACTGTTTTTTTATAAAAAGTATTATTTATAATAAAATATATTTGTATATTTCGGCTGTTGCTTAGATGTCTTCTAGTTCCAAAAAAAGGAGAATTTGACTAGTGTTTTTATCAGCTCCACCGGTCGGTCGACGCGACCGGTTTCCATCTCTGGTCAGAATCGCCTAAAAGACAATTGGTAACGCCAGTCAACTCAATCAAAAAAGTAACTCTCCTTTTATGGGCGGAGGAACTATCCAGTCACAATAATAATTAGATTTTTATTCACCAAGTAACTTTCGCCAGAAGACAGCGAAGAACTTTCAATCTTCCAGCCAAGCGGCCATCTGCCCACCTGTCTACCACAAGCAGTGAAGTTTTCAAACTGTCCCTTTAATTGCTGAACGCCAAGCAGGAAGCTCTAAAGATCAATTTTTAGAGTGTTTGGTTTGACCCGACCTGGACTTGAACCCAGGTCTACCGTTTCATTAGCAAACACTTTACCCACTCTACCACTGATCGGTTGTTACGTGGACTGATTTCTGGCAAGACAATGATACCTGACTGCTGACAAAACCGTTTCGATGCAATCTCAAAAATCCACAAAACCGAGTAGAATTGTCAAAATCCTATCAGGTAGTCAGCACCAAACTAACCTATTGCTAATTTACAAACCTGATACGTTGTCAGTCCCTTCAAAAATTTGAACTTGTCTCCCAAACTTTTCGTGCCACCCTGCATGGCGACCAATATAGACTGTGTAGTAAGCTGGGTCTAGGCTGAAAGAAGAAAAAAAAAAAAATAATAAGCAAATCCAATAATATATTTTATATTTTTAGCCTTAAAAATGCAGATGATAGTTGACTTACTTTGCTTCATTACTGCCGATTGCTTGGCGGTCCATGCAATGAGCTGCCGTGAGCACCCAGTGTGCGCAAATCACGGCGCCTCCACAAAAGATGCGTGTGCTTCTCCCCTCCTCGGTTTTGGCAATTATTACTGTCCACGGGTGACTGAAAGGTTCCGCCCTAAAATAAACAAAGCAATAAAATACAAAAAAAAAATGGCGCTGTTTGAAGTGAAACAAACGTGGTGCTGACGTCAAATAAACGTGGCATCAATATGAACGTGGTGCTAAAGTGGTTGAGTATAACCTTTAACCATTTTGTAGAAGCGCAGTAATACTGTAATGCTATCAAAGTGTACTGAACAAACGAACATATTTCATTCAAGTATCTAGGAGTAGACGATTAGTGAACATAAACTTTAAGTTTAATTTTAAAACAATAGTTTTACGTTTTAACCGAACCATTAAAAAACGAAAATGTCGATTACTCAATTTTACTCTTTTTACTTCATTTAGGAAATAAGCTTTTGCTTGAAGACAAGAAGCCTCGCGATATTTGCATACGAATCTGTTTCATATTTGAGGCTCCATTTTAGAATACTGTAATGACTTTATCGGAGAAAACATTCAAGTTTGTTGATAGGCACCGTGAACAATAGTAATTGTAATTACATTTTATTAACAAAGTTGTCTTGACCAGGAGACAGCTAAGAGACCTTGCGCTCTTCGAGTCAAGCTGCTATCTGCCCACCTGTCTACCACACTCAGTGGAGGCTTTACACTGTCTCTTCAATTTCTGAATGTCAAGCAGGGAAATTGTAAATATCAATTTTTAAGGTCTTTGGTTTAACCCGACCTGGAATTCGAATCCGAATCTACCGTTTTAGTAACAGACGTTTTATTCACTCGATACTGATCGGTAATTAGGTCTAACAGCGTTGTTTATTAAACGACTCTGACGTCTTGAACTTGGTTCAAATAACATCCTGCTCACAATGCAATGTCCTTAGATGAAGGACTTCGCAAAATTATCCCTACATAATGGCTTTTTTCATTCATCAAAATGTCATTTTTAACTAAAACTCTATCAGTAAGCAGTTTAGCCTTTCTAACATGATAGAAAAACGCTTTTTATCGTCATAAAACAGTTATGGTTTTCTACAGGCTTAAAAATCGCTTTTTTTAACTTTGTAGAGCGATGATTTTTGAGCTAGAGTGTCAACTTTTCGTGACTTAATTTTGAAGTTAACTTTTCTATGACAAAATGAAGTTGAAATTTTTTGCCAACCTCATATAAAACCATTTAGTGCTTTCCTTAAACACCTAGATGCAGCAGACAGTCCAGTATCCTCTGAGCTACGGTATTTTTTAGCGGTATTTTTTCCGCTTCATTCAGTAATAAGAGAAATAACTTCAAATTGTAGAAGGATGAAGCAAGACTTCGGCCAAGGATTACACGATACCTTCGGACCTCAAGGTGATGATATAGAGTAGTTAGCTTATTTTTGAATTGGAGGTTTAGATTTAGATTCAGCTGCGTACGTTAGGTCAACTATGGTTCTTGTTTTATAGTGAACAGAGGTGTAGAGTAACGAAAGTAGCTCTACGTAAGCAGCCTACTCGAGTAGATTTTGTCGGTAACGAGTACTTTTTAAGTAATTATATTTTTGGTTACTTTCTACTTTCACTTGATTAATATTAGCAAAACATAACGCTACTTGCTTACATTTTAAGTTAAAAATAGTCCGAGCGCTTAATAAGGCCTTTTCTTTAACTGGAAAAGTTGAAAAAAATAGACGAACTGTGCCCTCTTCAACAAATAGCATGTTCTGGATGAGTGGATGGACCTTGAAACACAGCAGCGAATAAATCGACATGTGCAGTGGTGCAGTGGTTCCAAGAGGTTGGAGCTACTCCACATACAGCAAATATCTCCTTGACCAACGATTTTCTGATCGTTTGATTAGCAGGCGGCATGATACAGAATGGTCGCCACATTCGCCTGACGTGAGTCCCCAAGATTTCTATCTGTGGGGCTTGTTAACGATAGAGTTTATCAAAATAATTCCAAAACTATCGCTGAATTGAGATCGGCCATTAAGCTGAACATTTATTAAATAAAAAAAGAAGAATGTGGCAGAGTGATTGATACCTTTGCTCGCCGGCTTCAATAATGTCTAAGACGAAATGGTGGTCATTTGGAGCATTATTTTAATGATCCTTAAAATTTAGCTACAGGTCCCGAACTTTCAGGACTCGATTGCTATTATATGAGCTCACAGAAAATGTTAACCTTCTAACGCATGATGTTTTGGTAATAAATGATAATCAAATTAATTGGTGTTGATTGTTCTAGCTTTGAATGGTTGTAGTGGTAAGCTGACGTTTTAAACTTTTAAATTCGTTTTGGTGTTCCATTGTTCTTTAGTGTTTGCTGAATAAATTGCCCAGGTTTTATATACTGTATGACGACATCACAACTCATCGCAATAACCTAGCAATGACAGCTTGACACAGCTTGGTAATTAGTATCAGAGGTGGAGTCCTCGAGGACACATTTTGAAGTCCTTGGCCTTGGCCTCGAAGCCTCAAGACCTCGAAAATTGCCCTGTCCTCGGCTCGAGGACAGTACTATTTTTTGAATGGGTAAAATTTTGTAGATCGGGTGAAAAATTCTTTTGTAGACCGTTTTTTTGGAGATCGCCTGAAAAAAAATTTTGAAGACCTTTTTTTTTTTTGAAGAACGCTTGCGTTTGCATTTCTGTTCTTGACCTCGAGAGTGTCGTGTCAGTCCACGGAAAGGCTTTTTCCTTGGCCTCGGATTTTTTTGTGTCCTTGGTCTTGGCCTTGGCTTTGAGCCTTGTGTCCACTACTACACCTCTGATTAGTATCAGAAACGAACTAACCATGTGGTGTTACTGCTATTAAGTGTCATGATTAAAATACTGCACCACATTCATGCTTTTGGTACGATTAACGATGGAGCCGTTTATAGTACTGAACTACTGATACTATACGTCCGCATTCAAAAATTACTAACTTTTGGGCAGTTATAGTTGGTTTAGACTCTCATTTATATTGCAATATTGCATATATATACATGATATTTAGCAACATTCATAGACCAGGATGCAGACAACACAAGAGTCTTGTGTAAGAAAATTGTGTACTTGGGTACTTCACTAGTTTGAAAACCTGTTTACTTAGTACTTTTACTTGCTTAGTTAAATGGTTTAGTGCTCTCTACTCTATCTTCACTACATTTAATTGTCAGTAACAACACTTTTACTTGACTAATGTTTCTTACTACTTTTTACACCTGTGATATTAAATTAGCTTGTAGGTAACGCACTTTGTTGTTGAAGTTGCGAATATTTTGGCGTTGCTCTGCGTTAAAAAAATATCTAAAATATCAGCAAAAAGTGCAAGGATTATAGTGAAAAAATTACCTGGTTCCTCCTACAATCTTCTTGGTTTGGCCAGTCGAATTAGAGGGAGGGTGTAAGGTGCGCACTGGCCGGCCACATTGCATTGGGAAACATTGCCTTGGCCCTGCTGTTGCCGTTGGCGCAGAATTGTTACGGACTAAAAAACAATTGAATAGTCAGCATAAACGTAAAAAAAAAAGTTTATAGCTGTGACCATGTAGCTAACATTTTCTTTTTTGGAAAACTTAATTTATTTTTTGAAAATTTTGTGGTTGTTTTTTTGCTGGGCTATTGGCTAGAGCCCATTGTATTTTTTTGTTGTTAATGTACTTTAGTTGTTTGGCATTTAGTGATAAGTTTTTGACTATTGATACTCCATGAAAAGCTTACACCGTATTTGTGGGAGATTGTTGCTGTGCTGTATTTAGCTCATCAAACTTAATAAAAAAAAATTAAATTTCAAAATGAAATAAAATCTGCTAAAGAGAAAAATATTGCGAGGATTCAGAGCCGTAGCAAGTTGGGCGGGAGGTGAGGCTCAGCCCTGTCGGCAAATACTTGAGCTTAGATTCAGACCCGCCTTGGAAATTTCACTCAACAATATTATACTGTAACTGCAGTTATGGATATATTGAGTCCGCCTGAACAATACTTATGGACAAGGCCTTTCCTGAATGCTCAATTGTAACTTTTTTGTTCTCCTTTCAATCGAAACAACTCGATCTTAACGAGTCGCCATTTTGTTCGCAGCCAACCCACGCTGTTATAGTATATTACCAACTATTGTGCTTACTTCTACGTAAGAAGCCAGTCCACCAGCGATGGAACTGACTACTGTGCAAAACGGGTCTTTGCTCTTCGTTGTTGGGAGCTGTGGGAGCTATTTTGATGTTTTTACCCTTTGGAAGCGTTCTGTTATGAAAGAAGAATTTTTCAGTCTGGTTAGTGATTAGTGCTGAAAACTGAAGGCCCATATTGCGTCTGTTTGGAGTAGTTGATAGAACCGTTAATTGCTTAGTCTACTGTATTGGTAATAAAGTTAATTAAAAATCGCTTCTCAACTAAGTTTTCAAAATACTGGCAAGGTTGAGTGTGAAAGTTTTACGAAAACAAAAATAAAAATAACAATAATAATAAATAATAATAACAACAATACTAATATTAATGCAGGAATAACAAAATTAAAACAATAACATTAGAAATAATACTAACAGCAATACTAATGATAATAGCAACAGCAATAATATGAGTGGGCAGAGATTATGCGACAACATAGAGGTTGAAGAGATGTGTGGGAGTCTTCTTGAATAATTGGCGAGAAAAAGCATAGGATTGGAAAAACGTTAACGATGACATAACTGTTAGGGTTAATAATAGAGTTTAAATACTGTAGTGTACACATACTACTTTAAAATGTTAGGCTAATACCGAGAAATATAATCCCAATTATGCAAAAATATAATCCCAATCCAAATCGTCAGCCACAAAGACATTATTACTTTTTATTGAATTTGAATGGATTAGTGTGAAATTTTCGATACAGCTGCTACAACGATTAGCGTAACACACCAAATTTTCGCAGAACGCACCACTAAATACGCCCTCCAATAATCAGATTTCAACGTACCTGACTCCGTTTTGCGGAGTTATGCCTCTATTTTTCAAAAGCTGATCAAATATTTCAAAAAGAGAAAGCGTATCCGTCTCAACTTCGTAAGAACTTGGCTGCAAAGGAGATGAGGAATTTGTACTTCGTTCACTCGCATATGGAACTCCCTGAAATCCAGAAACTGTCGTTGAAGGACTCACACCTGCGAGAAATTGATAAATTATCATTTAATTATTTGTCGAAGATTGAAATTTCAAGTTATACGTTCATTACAATGCAGAAGTGTTAGGCATTAACTCATTAATTCGTTGATAACGAAGTTAAGTTTTTCATTGACGATTTGAAAAGTTAAAAAGCTTTTATGAGTTAACTTATTAAATATAACTTTCGTTAAGCTTTTTTATTGTTTACGTTAATCCGTTAAATTTTTAGGCTACACCATGCGTTCTAATGCCACAATAATAATAATAATTCTTTGCAATCAAGTATAGTGCCGTAATAATTTTACTCTGTAAAGTGATTACCATTACGCATAACGTATTTTATAAAGATTACATTTTATTAAGCATCAACTGCAGGTTAATACGAAATTGCTTTAAAAAAATTTACGAATTAACTTTTAACTTTAACTTACGTTACTTTTGTTTTTCAGTTAACTATTTAACTTTAACTGAGTTAAAAAATTGCTTAAAAATTCTTTGCGAATTAACTTTTAACGAAGTTAACGTTTCTCTTTAACATACCCAACACTGCAATTTAAACTAAATATTAGAATATCAATGACGAACGTTACATAATTACATGGTTTTGTCATAAGCGATTCACTCAAGTCTAACTTTTGTAGCTCAATTAATAAATATCTTGTCCATATGTTGTCTAAATGATTGCATGTAAACTAATAGAAACCAAGATAAAATTGGTGAGAAGTTCAAAAATAAAAGTTAGGCAGCTTCATCATGAAAAATACAGTACAAGTCAGAAGTGGAATCGAGGCACAACGTTTAAGGCCAAGACCAAGGACTCAAAAAAATATCCGAGGCCAAGGAATAGGATTAACTTTTCGTGGACTGATTCTCTCGAGGCTAAGGCCGAGGACCGACTTCTTGAGGACAGACCCTCTTGAGGCCAAGGGCAGGAATGGTTGAGGCCAAGGCCAAGGGCCAAGGAAACGATTTTTCTAAATTATGGTCGGTAAATTTTCCATAATTTTTAAGCGCAAAAGTGCTGAAGATATTACATTTCATTAAGTTTTTGATGATAATTTGAAAATACTAGTTTTTTAAAATAATAACGACTGCCATTTTGAAGTTTTACAGTTTACACGTTAGCAGCTGATGTTGATTTCGCACCGTAGCACTATAGTAATAATGAAACAAGGCCCATAACCTGTGAATGGAAATATAGCCAATGCTTAAATTGTAGGAGGGACGCGTCCCCCATCAATAATTAGAGTCCCCTCATTGATATTTCGCTTCCCAAATGGAAAATTCAGCGTCCCCCCATACAGGGTCAGCAGAAATACCTTTTTTTTCTAATTTGTTTGGTCTTTGTTCGAATGTGGTGGTTCAAGTATATCGCATAATAAAGCTACAAACCAGAAAATTGTCAAATAAAGCCTTTTTGCGTTGGTCTTCATTTCAATTAAGCGGATAAAAATCGCACAAACTAGGGTAAAGACCTGTTTTCTTTGTTTTTTGGCCTTCATTTGAATTTGGCTGAGAAAAAATTGCAACAGAGTGCGTTTGTTTTTGTCTGTCTTCTGATTTCGGGGCAAAATTCACACCAAGTTGCTACCGCATTGCAAATGCATTTGGTCAGGCTGTTTATTGCTTAAGCGTCTCCCCATTGATATTTAACAGTTTAAATGCTGAAGATAGGTAAATTATATACGTAGAAATGGTCAATTTTAAGGCCATAATTTCATCAGTTAAGGCTCCGATGCAAACGTCCACTGATTATGGATCTCTAGGTTTTTATTAGTTTTCTAAACGCAAACCATATTGCTTGGTTAAAGTGTTAAACCATTTATTTTCACGGAATTTTTCAAAAATTTTTGTCTAAAAATATTGCAAAATACTGTGAATTTATATTTTTTAAATTAATTGAGGTACCGTAAAGGGCATATTTTTAAGCTCAAAAGTTTTTGGCATTGAAAAAACACGGGGTTCTGGGGCGAGGGCAATATCCAATGCCCCAGTTAAATAATCGTAGTAATTTTTTTAGAGAAAAATAACAATTTTTGTGACTTTAGCGAAGATCACACATTTAAATTTTCAAAGCAATTTAAAAAGAAAATACTGTAAATAACATGTTAGAAAAACTTAGTTTTCTCACAATTTTCTTCTAATTTTAAGCCAATCTTTTCTTTACGTTTCAGTGCATTTTGTCTTTCTCACATCTACTGCAATGCCTATCAATGAATGAGAGCGAAAGTTTCGGCCGCCAAAAGACACTGTTAAATTTATGTAAGGTTTTTAATTACAAAAACCTATATCCCAGCAGGTTCGCATTAAGAAGGAAGGCATTGGAGACATTTGCCCCGTGCCCCCTTCAAGAGGTAAACAATTGTCGATACAGAAAAATAATAAACCATTAATTTTTTCTAAAAACGCCCAATTTTTTGTGAAAGCTTGTGAAAAATTAAGGAAGTAATTCACGCAATTCTATAGTTATATTTATTTTTACACATGTAGTTTCTTAATAATCCTTCATGCTGCGTTTTTTTGCGATCCAATAATAGATTTCTATTTGGGATTCTTAGCGGCGATTTCCAACACACAAATTGTTCAGTGGACGTGGTTTTGCCCCTCAGACCGCTTGTCAATAATTAGAGTTATTCTTTCTCATCTCAAAGTCCGGTATTTTCAGAACAAGTTGGCGTTCTCAACGAGATAAACTAAAAAAATTACGGCAATATAATATATCAATATGCCTTCCCCATACTGCATTTACATTTCATTATCAGGCACATACTTTCTTCTAAATTCATACGAAGAATAGGCTCGGTCATGCTTTAGCATTAGCAACTCAAAATGGTTTGGCCTGACCCCCGAATTCCTTGTTTTGGATCTGGATGGCTTTACTGTTGTAGTGCTGTGCAGTTTTTACCGCCAGCACCGGAAGTATTAGCAGCAACAAAAACAACAATTTCGACAATGCGTTTTGTCTTCTTATTCTCCGATCAGAGCTTTCACGCAATGCTGTTTAAAATAAGTTTTAGTGTGACTTGGCGTCGTTGGCTAACAAATTGTATCATTTTTCAAATAAGGAAAAGAAACAATGAATTGACAGACTATCGGATGTGTTGTCTTTTGTTTAGTTTTTTCTTTTCAACAAATCAAAAAATAATGCTGTCCTCGAGCCGAGGACAGGAGATTTTCGAGGACTTGTAGCTGGCTTCGAGGCCAAGAACCTGAGCTTCGAGGCCAAGGACTTGAAAATGTGTCCTCGAGGCCAAGGATGTTCTCGAGGATACCACCTCTGGTACATGTAGGCTACAACTAATAAAAAATGAAAAAATTTGGAACATTGATGGTGATTATTTTGATATGGAGGAAGTGGAGTTCGATTGTCAAAAATAAAGCTTGAATAAAGGGCAAGGGTTCGATTCTCTGATTGCAAATACCTTAAGCGCAAGTAAATATCTATGTTGTAAATTATCTTGAGGTACTTTTGATTTTATATTCGTCTGTTTAAACAAAAACTAGTGGGTAAATAAGCTTATAATAGGCTTAATCTTGCGCCATTCTTACCGTGAATAAGTTCATACTGGACATGCAGTAGCGAAACGACAAAAGCAATTACGGAAAAATTCATCTTTGGTAAGCGGTCAGTACTCAAACTTCAAAAATCAGACAATCGTCGATTAAAAATCAACCGTAAACGAGATAATAGTGACGATCGACGACACGATCGAAATTTAACGCAGTCCACAACAATCGTTACCCTGCTATCAGTAGAGTAGTTGTTCACTACACCAATCTATTCCTGAAATTTCCTCTATATTGTTTAAAACAAAAACTTGATTTTTCTTGACTCACAGCTCGTTGCAATTACTTAAACGGAGAATTACAATGCACAAGCTACAAAATATGGCAAAAAAATCTGACGTACACTTGATTAGTAAAAAAATTTATTTTGATAATCCTAGATGAACAAACTTTGTTTCGTAGTTTAAAATTCTAGTATAGCACTATAAACAAGAGAATTATGGACTGTGGAAAAATAAAAAAAGGGGAAAAGGAGATTTGCCCAGACGGCTTCGATCACTGGTGTAACTGACGGGTGGAGGCGCAAGGGTACATTTGAAATTACTCCTCACAGATGCTGGTCCCCTTCTGAATGGGTCCTACCAGGAACAACAAAATTCTGGAAAAAGTAAACAACTAAAGTGAAAAAAGTCTTCCCTCAAATTCGACGAAGGAAAGCAAAGAATTCTAAGTGAAGATCTTTTTTTTTTAAATTTGGCATAAAAATGCAGCAAATTACTAGTTCAGCCGCTGGCTTCGATATATGTCATAGTAAGCTGATAAAAAATTTTTAACCAGCAAAAATCAATGCTTGCGATTCATTCACTCGTGTACATGATCCAAGCATACTGGGATGATATAGTGCAAAAGTTTCACGTTTAAATATGCAATATTGCTGCTAGCAATGGAAGTAACTTCATTGTTTATCTCTTTTCGTACGTCATTATTTGATTATTTCGTTAATTGTCAACAATACTCAGGGCCTAATTTTTGGCATAATTTTAGCAATAATAATATTGCAAAATAGTTATTTTTACCTTTTTCCAAAACCTCTCTGCGACTATGAGCTTTCTAACTGTAATTGTAATAAAGGCAAATCACCTTAAGCTGTCACGTTTTATAATTTAGCGAAAAAATTGTACCATCTCAAAAACTTTGTGGCTTCCGGACACGTAAAATTTTGAATACACTTAGAGCTAACTAAATCCACCAACCCTAACCAACTGAGTCTTTAAACTATGTTCGAAATGTTCGACATGCTGTCGGTTGCAGATGAGTTTTTTTTTTTTTTTTGAATCCACCAATAGAAGAAAATTTGTTTAGTTTGCAAGAAAATCCCAAAAGCACTGGTAACTGTGCACAAATTTCTCAAAAAGTACACGACACTATCAAGCGATATTGAAATCTAGTTTCTCACTGTTTCGATTTCTATGTTTTTGCTGTGATCATCTTTTCGATTCGTCTTATTTTATATCATGCACCCTCCATAGTCACATTTATTTGCCATTTTCACTGTTGCGCATTTACAGTATGATCAAGAACCTTTACACTCGATCTAATTTCGATTAATTGGACCTTCGATAAAACTTGCGCTCAAAAATCAAATGCCATCTGCGTGAATCGTCAATATAAAATGGAAATAGCTCTTCATACCATTTCTACGCGCTTTCACTAAGATATTTTTAGCGGTTCTATTCAGATTGATCAGCAGACCTCTCGAGAAAACGTGCGATTCGTCAAGAGCGAAAATAAACACCGCGCAATCGTGGGCTGATTTGCATGACAGTATATTTTGTTTTGCAGAAAAATTAACGTTGGGAATAGTGCCATAGTAAGCCACAAGATTAGGGCTGAAAGTGCCGTGGTAGACCAATAAGCAGCGTAGAACCCGTTAATAGTAGGCTTATGGTTTCCGTGGCACAACAAGGCAGGAAAATATTGTGTCATTCACGAAGTAAGGTAGTGATTTTTGCAAAACAAAGTGTTGTAATGCCGCAACAGTTACTTACACCACGAGGCAGGCTGTTGCTACAGCAAAACTGATCTGCAAGTGTTTTCGATTTCTTCTTAGTCGTGTTTTTTCAAGGAAGGCAAAAACTTTTGCGAAAACTGGTAATAGCTGTTGAATTTCTTCTTGTAATCTTATCTGTTCGTGTAGCTTAGAACCACGCTCAATTGACTGAGAATCGCTGCGTGATAAACTGAAATTGATCGGATTAATTAAAAGGGCCTTTTCTGTGCTGTAGCATAATTTGAGTAGTGTTGAAGCCACCAAATTAAATTTTGTTAGAAATGAATTACAGTATAACTTGACTCAATCTAATTATTATTTGACGTTTTCATAGGGTTAGGCTACGAAATCAAACAAAAACTCCCATAATTTTGTTATTTCTTTGCAACGAAACGGAGCGCAATGTTGCCTAAAAATAGCCAAAACTTTTTGTCAAACGACTTAAAGTACAATGATGAAGGGAAAAAAAACTAAAAGAAAATATTTAAGGGCTTTCCTCCGTCCGCTTTCACTAGCATTTTTATTAAGTTGAAGCTGACGTATTATAATCTTCTAAAGTTATCAATTTCCGTTTGGTAGGTTTTTGCAAATATCACGACTTTACTATTATATCAAGTTTGTTTTGTTGTCACTTAATAATAGCTCAGAAATTTTTAATTACAGCTGCAGAAAAACGCACTTGCGGATATGCAGAGGTAAATAGTTGGTCTTCAACTCCCAATGGTAAGATTTGATGTGATCTTTGCCATTGCTCATTCCACGAGTGTATGAAGACAACTGAGTTAAAAAATATCTGTTGTTGTTTTTGTTAGTTAACGTTTTTATATTGTTTCATTACTAAAAAATAAAAACTTACGAAAAAAAGTCTGACTATGTTACCGAGAGGGGAGCAAGAAAAGACTGGGCCTCCATAACAATTACCCTGTTTTGAGCTAGACAAAACTTCACATTTTGCAAGGAGGACGTGCAATAAAAAAGAAGCTTCAATACTTATCCAAAATAACGTTTAAACGTAAAATTGAAGCATAACTTTCATAATAAATCGGAGAACAAAGAATGTGACTCGAAGACCATTTTCAGTGCCGTCGTTATGCAGAGCAAATGAAGTGAAGGGGCACTAGCCGAAAGTTGGGGGCACCAAATAATCTGAACTTTCGTATGTAAAAGCTGATCTTCAGATTTTGTACGGCTACAAATCTGCGCACATTTAAAATTTCAGCATTCATGTCTAAAAAAAGAGGAGACCTAAAAGGCCGGCAGCGTTTCTTAGCTTGTTTCGTCAGCGGCTCATAATAATTACTTGAAAAATCTTTCTACAGCAGTGAATGATACCAGACATGGAACCAGGATTTTGCTATAAGGGATGAACCAAAAGTTGTTTTTTTTTCTGCAAAAAATTGTCTGATTAAGGTGCTGTGCTATAATATTGCAGCAAAATTAGCAATTTTAAAACAATTTTAATCACTTTTCGCACTTTTTGAAGCCATATAAATGACTACATTGCTAACATTTAGAAGTCATTTGAAAGAATTATATTGCTTAGCCCCTTCAGGCCCAACTTACTTCAGGTCAAGTCTAAAATACGCTTAAACGCTCGTATTTTGAGAGTAATTTTTCTACGTGACTTGGCTTAGGGAGCTTAAGCCCCTTCACTGTAGTTGCGCCACTGACCGCCACCTCAAAATCTTGAGTGTGCTCAAAACATCAAAACAGCTGGTCTTTGAAAAAAAAATATTTTCACGGATTGTTTCGAGTCATAATCACCAACGAAGTACGGGTAACAATTCTGCTGGCTTACTTCTCTCTTCAGCGACACATCCGTAAAGGCATGTTAATAAAATGGATTATTGGGTCAAATTTATGTACAGCAGTTGGTTGCCAGCGATTTCTTAAAGAATCGAGAAAACGTTAAAGGAGAATTATGTTTGAACGTATATGTTTCTTTTTCCATCATTGTCTGCTATCTTGCCGTTACCGGATGTTCCGAAAACATTATTTTGAGTAAACCAAAATGAGGGGCAAAACCAGTCGTTAGGTGGGAAACACCCCCTGGCCCTCCCGCAGCGATGACACTGACTATTTTATGAGTAGTTCCACACATTTTCATTTCTCGCGCGCGCTCAAAAAAAAAAGAAATTATAGCACAAAAATACAGCAGAACAAGGTCTCAAAAAATGTATTCTAGTCGAAAATGTTTTTACTTGGTTTTCTTTCAAAACAATTTTATAGATCTGAATATAATTTCACAAAATTTGATCTTTCTACGGCCATTCGTTTGCAAGATTTGTCAATTTAGATTTCTCCTCAGAAACGCTTTTTTCTCTAAAGAAACTTTGACAGGATTGCCAACATTAACAACAATATTTCAAAAAGTTTACTGCATGTTTGTATCTCTTAATAAATGTTTCCCGCAGCAGTGTTGTTGCTAAAACAAAGTAAAGAGTCAAAAATTATAAATCAGCTGCTTTTCAAGTGAATTCGTGCCAACTTTCCAAATTTTAATCTTTCAGCGCAATACTGACAAAATGGCAGCACTGAGGTAAGAGAAAAACTGTTAATTTTAAAGTACAATATCTTGAAAACGGCATGCAAGACGAAGAAACTTCAAATTTGGTGGCAATGCAATTTTTTGGGCTTATTTCAACATTTTGGTAAACTACATTAAAAAACGTTACTTGAATGCCACTTTAGAAGTTGAAATATTTTTAAAAGAGCAATAATTTTATAGGACGCGAAGCTCATTTTTGCTCAAAATTCAAGAGCAAATTAAGAACAATGCCAATATTTTCCATACTGTCAATGCTGATTTGTCCATCGGTAATCAAGATCTATAACAAAACATAACTAACTTTTAACCAAGCAAGAATAATAAATTTGTGCGCTTAAGAAAACGAGCAAATAAGGCTGAAAATTTGTAAAAATTTAAGAACAGACAAATTCAGCCCATAATTTACAGGTTTTATTATAAAAAAAAGAAGTGCTTGCCTTACACCTCGCAGAAAACACTTCCTATAAAATCATTTGCCAGAAAAACATTTTCAAGAACATTTTTTCCAGAATTAGCATTTGTCAGAAATCACGTTTGCCAGAATGAATTCTAACTTGCCTGAAACTAATTTCCCCCAAAACTTATTTTCCACAATTTACACTTGTTAGAATTTAAATCTGGTCGAAATTTACATTTCCGGAAAACTTATTTTCCAGAAATTACACTTGACAGAATTTAGATTTGGCCGAAGTTACATTTTTTCCGAAAACTTATTTTCCAGAATTTGCACTTGCCAGAGTTAAATTTGGCCGAAATTACATTTCCCCGAAAATTCATTTTACAAAATTTACACTTGCCAGTAGGCTATTTACATTTGGCCTAAATTACATTTCCCGGAAAACTTAATTTCTAAAATTTACACTTGCCTGAATGTACATTAGGCAGAAATTATATTTTGCCGAACACCTATTTTCCCGAATTTACACTTGTTTAGAATTTACATTTGATCGAAATTTACATCTTCCCAAAAACTTATTTTCCAGAATTTACATTTGACACAATTTACGTTTGGTCGAAATTACATTTTCCCGAAAACTTGTTTTCCAGAATTTACCCTTGCCAGAACTTACATTTGGTCGAAATTACATTTTTCCAAAAAATACATTTTCTCGAAAATTCATATTTTAGAAACTATTTTTCATTCAAAAAATGGTTCCGTATTTAGGTTATTCATTTCTAACAATTTAATCAGAACAAACTTTTAGTTGAAATCAAGAGACTTAGTAGTAACCAGAGGTGGAGTCGAGGACACAAGGCTCGAGGCCAAGGCCAAGGACACAAAAAAAATCCGAGGCCAAGGCCAAGGACAGCCCTACCGAGGACAGACCCTCTCGAGGCCAAGGACAGGAATGCTTGAGGCCAAGGCCAAAGACCAAGGACACAAGCGCAGCGCTCTCCAAAAAAAAAAGTCTTTAGCAAAATTTTTCAGGGGATCTCAAAAAAAAAGTCTTCTGAAAAAATTTTCAGGCAATCTCCAAAAAAAACCGTTTTCCAAAAAATTTTTCAAGCGCTCCACAAACTTCTAACAACTCAAAAAATAGTGCTGTCCTCGAGCCGAGGACAGGCCAATTTTCGAGGACTTGAGGCTTCTAGGCCTAGGCCAAGGACCTGACCTTCGAGGCCAAGGCCCAAGGACTTCAAAATGTGTCCTCGAGGACTCCACCGCTGGTAGTAACAGTTAGCTTACTGAATGAGAGATATAACCTGGCTTATTAATCTATTTGCCATTATAAGTTATGCTTCGAGCGTAATGAAAGTTAGCAATTAAAAATCGATTTAAGCATATGCATATGATATTACGTTAACATGTTCATTGAGGCAAAGTAAGATTATTTTAATTCAGATTACACTTTTTATAAGAACCAGTAAATTTTGAGTTAAGATTGGCTGTTCTTAATTTTTTGCCAATTTTCAGCTTCATTGTTCTTTACAGTTTGTAGTCCTTGAATTCTAAAAACGTTCATGTCAATTTTACCGAACATGTTTTTAAGCTGTTTTGTTGTTTAATTCCTAACGCTCTGTCAGCTTGAGCGAAGACTTTTTCGTTTATTTTGCAGCATCGTGAAATTGTAAAAGCGAAAAAGTATCGAGCGTTTTATTTTTAATTTGAGCGACAGCCAAAAGTTGATGAGTTGCCAGCGCAGTGCCCAGCAGCAATCTGTAATTTCGGAATTGTTGCAATATTTTGCTCGTAAACACTGGAAATTCACTAAAATTTCGTCGTTTTGAATTGGTACAGAATTTAGTTGCTTTTTAAATTTGAAATTTATTCTTTTTCGCCTGTTCTTAAGTTTTTTGTTACTTCTGAGGCTGGAATTGCTCTTAAACATTGAGTAAAAATGAGTATCGGGTTTTATGAAAGATAATTTTTATAAAAAAAATATAATACGTCGTGTGTTTGCGACAAAAATTGAAACTACTGCTGTGGTACAAAGCAGCCAAAATTTACATCAATCGCAAAGCCAGCAAAACAACACTTTTTGCGTTTTTTCACAACAACAATGCGCTTAAGTTTAACCATGACAAAACGCGAAAAGCAGCAACTATTATTTTCCCGCCAAAAGCTTCGTAATTTTCCTTTCAAATCTACAGAGAAAGCCATTCTTACGTAAAGCTCATTATGATGTCGATTCCCGTTGTACACATTTTATACAATTTAGAACATTTCATTCCAGCGTAACAGAAATTTTTTCGCTCTTTAATTTAATTTCCTCTCTATAGAAATAAAGAGAATTCTTTAAGAGACGCTACCGAACGAAATACTCGCTTAAGGCAAGAGGTTATTTTCGCACGTGCATCTGAAGCTCTGCGAGCTGGGCTGGGTAACGCCAGGGGGCACATGACAGAAATTTCCTCGTTCGCTTTAATAACGAGTTTTTTTAAGAGGCGCTAACGAACGAAATACTCGCTAAACGTAAGAGATCATTTTTGCACGTGTATGTAAAGCCTTGCGAAATTCGTTACGTCATTCTTTCTCGCTAAATTTCTTCGAGCGATTGCGGAAAGCAGTTCGAGTAAAAAAACGTCACATTTTTCTCGCCAACTTAAGGTGCGTTTAGACTGGACGCGAAGCAACGCAAAGCAACGCGAAGCGACGCGAAGCAACCAAAATTTGACGTCATCGACAGCTCGCGAAAGGTTGCAACTGGTCGCAACCTTCGCGAGCAGTTGCGCAACATCGCTCGCTCGCAGGCTGTAGTAAGATAACCTACTAAACCACTGATCGGATATTTACAATCGCAGTTTGCTAAAAAATAATGTAAATAGTATATTTGTATGGTTTAGCGCCTATTTATCAGTCCAAACAGTAGGTTGTTGGCAAAGTCAGATTCGCGATAGCCCTCGGCTAGCCAAGTTAATTTGGATCTATACAGCTAAGGCTGTAAATCCTAGAGTGATTTTTCATAGCTATGCTGGATCTCAGAGCTTCATTATAATGAATACACCAAAGCAGTAGGCCTAGCCCCACGACATCTAGCTTTTAAAACAAAACTTTTTATTCTGTGCAGCATAGCAGAAGCTATTGTATCAGTCCAGTGGTTCTTTTGGCTGAGCAGCTTTTGCTTTTTTGTCTTTAAGTAAACTTAAACTAACATGGTGTTGTTGTTTTTTTCAAAATATAAAATAATGCACCAACAGGCTAGTTTTGAATGTGTTGATAGTGTTTTTAGCCATTGTTTGTAAGCTTGTTGTTTTAAAAGTAACCACAGTTGAACAATTCCTTGAATACTGGAAAACTCGCAAAAGTTTTTTCACTGTCTAGCCTACTTGACTAAGCCAACTTGGTGAATAAAGTGTATTTAGAATTGGTTTCAAGCTACACTGCTACATACAAGAGCTAGATAGATACAAAAAATCGAAAATTCCTTTGAACTTTTGGATTGGCCTAATAAGTAGTCACTTCTTTGAATAGCTACAAACATGGAATTTTTCTTCTGAATGTCCTCTTAAAAGTCTTCTTGTTTCTGAAGGTTTGTAACCGTGATCAAGATGAACTGGAAGTATTGGTTTTGGACTACCCCAAGTTTTATAATCTTGAATATTGTAGTCTGGTAGTGATTTTTCACTCCAGTCCTATGTGATGAAAATAGAAGTGTCAAGTGTGTTAAATATTCATTTACTGTGTCTTTGTGTAATATCTGAATTTAGTTGTTTGTGAATTTCAAAATATTTTTACTGCCTTTTAAAATTTTAACTGCTTTACATGGTGAATAAAGTGACAAAGTAAACTATTTTAGGTCTGAAGTTCAATCATTACAATTACAGTCAGTGTAAGGTCTGAAGTTCAATCATCACAATTATACAGTCAGTGTATTTAGATGAACTAGAAAGCCAATACGTATCTAATCAGTAGAAAGTGAGTTCTATTTTTTTGCTGAGGTCAGGCGCGTAGCCAGGATTTGGAAAAGGGGGGGGGGGCTATTTTGAAAAAGTGAGAAGTGTGCAAACGACCTTGACTCGAATTTTCATTGACCTTGAATCAGTTTCAGACGGTTTGTCCGAAATTTGAGACGAAATGTCTCGGAAAGATCGGAAATTCAAAGGTTTTTTCCGCCAAAAATTAGGTGATCTCAAAAAAAAAAAACGGTCTTCGCCAAAATTCAGAGCGATTTTTCGGCCGAAATCCAAAATTCAAAGGTTTTTTCCGCCAAAAATCAGGTGATCTCCTAAAAAAAAAGGTCTTCGCCAAAATTCAGAGTGATTTTTCGGCCGAAATCCAATATTCAAACGTTTTTTCCGCCCAAAATTAGGTGATCTCCAAAAAAACAAAAAAAAAACAAAAAAAAAGGTCTTCGCCAAAATTTAGGGCGATTTTTCTTCCAAAATTTCGCAAGTTCAAACGTTTGAGGGACGGCTCTTTTCGTATGGGGGGCTATTTCCATTTTTTACAGAAAATTGGCCTCAAAAGCACAAAAAACATGCGATTTTGCATACTTCACAAGCCAATGGGGGGGGGCTCGAGCCCCCCCCGCCCCCCCCCCTGGCTACGCTACTGGCTGAGGTTACTATTATTGGTAGAGAAGTACCCGCCAAGCAAGTTCATTAATATTGTTCCATTCTCATTAGTCACCACCAAACAAAAAACTTGATACTGCATTTATAATCATAATAATTGGACTGAGGAAGGAAGCATCTGTTACATGAAAATGTGAGAACTAACAACACTTTTACTCAGATGCTTGAGTAACAATTTTCATATAAAAAAATCTAAATGCATTTTTTTTTATTAGGGACATAACCAAAAACTTGCTAAGAAGAGGGGGCTTGACCTTACAGCTATAAGTTTGTCTGTATCTTACAAACGGTGGTTTGGAGCGAAGCCCTTTGAGGTAAACGCGACCGTCGCAACGCAGCCTACTGGTACCGCAAGAAAATGCAAACTAATAAAATGCTCTCAAAAGCATTTAACTTCGCACTAAACATCGATAAGCGCTCCGCTAGCGAGTAAAACATCAAACTTAGTTTTAAAAGCTGACTTTTCGTCAAAGCAACTGCTGGTATTACTATGCTAAATTCTTGTCCATCGATGATAGTGTCAAATCATGCAAAAACTGCAATGTTTTTTTGCTTTCTCCAGCAAATCAACACAGCAATCCATTGCACAATACGCAAAAAATCCACTACATAACTGATGACAAATCCAGCTCAGTTTCACTTATAGCGTTAACATTGGGAGTCTTCATAAACTGCACTAAATAACAAATACAAACAATTGTTTGAGCTTACTACAGGTATCATAACATCCTTGCCTGAAAAAGAAAAATCACATCAAAAAAACAACATAGTTTATGCTTTAAATGTACCAGTGGACTAGCCTATTGGTCTACACTCTACAAAATAGATCTACCAGTACCATAATGAGACATGGATGGTGAAAGCGTTTAAGGATTGGATAACTGAGTAAACACCTAAAGAGAACTTTTGACATCTGCTTCCAGCTTTTTGCGTTTCTGCATTAAAACCCAGAACTGTCATCGTCAAAACAGATTATGGCAAGTTTTCAGTGGAAGGATCTAAACAAATCATTGATAGCTAGTAAATAGGCTAAGTACTACTACGTTTTTGATTTAAAAATGACTAGTCTTTTTATTTCCAAATTCGATCTACTGTACTTCGTTTTTCACTTATACTTTACAAACTTTTTTCTCAAGATTGTTTTGTTACCTGAGCTATTAGTCTACACTCTTCTTCACGGTTATTGCGTGATAACATAATATAAACTCAATCTTTATTTTACCGGTAATTCCAGCGCTCTATGACGAAACAGAACCTGTGATTACTATAATAGCGCTTCAATAATAAAGTACACAAAGCTTTCTACTCATTGAATACATTTTAAAAGTAAGTTACTAAAATTAGCCTATGAAGCGACCAGTCGCGAAGATTAGCAACCACTCGCGAAGGTTGGCAACCTTCGCGAGTGGCTAATCGACCACTCACGAAGGTTGGCGAAGGTCGCCAACCTTTGCTTCGCATCCAGTCTAAACGCACCTTTAAAGAGGATCTTGAAGCGCTCTTTAAGCGTGCGAGAAATCTTTTTGGTTCAGAAATTTAATGGCGAAATGTTGAAAACTTCTAACTCATGCGAATTTTTGCTGAAAATTAATTCAAATCGTCGCCATGTTTGCTATTAGACTGCTAAAAAAAAGCGAATTGCATTGAGAACCATTTGCTGTTTCGATTGATAAAGAAATACTAAGTAGTGCAAGTTGATAAAAATAGTAACACACTCCTTTTATAAGAACGATTTTCTAAAACAGGAAGCTCATTTTTGCTCAAAATTTAAGAACAAATTAAAAACACTGTCAGCCTCGGCAGCAAAACAAACCGAAAAAAAATTCAAACTAATCAAAGAAACTAAAATTTGTGCTGATTCAAAACGATAAAATTTCCGTGATTTTCTTGTGTTTGCAAGCAAAATTGCAACTATTCAAGGTTATAAAGCTCTGCTGCTTTGCGCAAGCAATTGAAAAATTTTTGCGGCAGTTGTTCAACTTGAAAAAAGCTTGCTTTTTTGCTTTTGCAATTTTACGATGCTGCAAAAGCAAAAAAAAAAGCCTTCACTCAAGTCATAAGCAGACAGAGCTGTAGGAATTAAACAGTGTTTCAAACATGCCCGCTGAAATTGACATCTATGCTCTCAAGAACAAATGAGACTGAATATTGGCAAAAAATTAAAAACAGCCAGTCTAAACACAAGATTTACCGGTTCTAAAAAGGAAGTGTACTTCGACTTGATAACTTTTGAAAAATTTTGAAACCTTAAGACCTAAAGTTACTGTTAACATATGAGTTTACCCACCAATAACCTCAAAGGCGCTTTACTTCATTTAAAAAATTATAGTATGGAAAAAGTTGTTCTTATTTTATATTGATCCAAAAATATAATTAAATTTTGTCCTTCATTTACTAATTGTTATCAGTTGAAGAATTTGCTTGCATAGAATAATCACGCATCGCTTGAAGTATCTTTTTCCATAACAATATAGTACATAAAGTACGCTTGAACGCATTATTTTGAAGTACATATGCATCTGACATCACAATGAGGTATTTATTACATACTAACACAAGTTACAAACATCTCGCAAAGAAATTCGAGCGAGCCGTTTTGTCGTGTGTTGGGCGAGACCACTTAGAAATGGCAGTTAGTCTACGAAGATTTTTTGCTCGTTAGCGCTTTTCAGTGAGCGAGAATGGCCTTTACGAGCTCGCTAGCACGCTCTGTCATGTCGCCCCAGTTTCGCTCGCGAAGTTGCTTGGATCGATTGCAAGTTCAAAATACCTGGAGTAAAAAAACGTCACATTTTCCTCGCCAAATTAACGAAGATTTTAAAGTATTCTTTATGCGTGCCAGAAATCTCTTTTGGTCAGAAATTTAATGGCAAAACGTTGAAAACTCTAACTAAAACGAATTTTTGCTGAAAATTACTTAAAATGGTCTTCATATTTACAAATAGATTGCGAAGAAAAACGCGAATTGCATTGAGAACCGTTCACTGTATTGACTGATATAAAAAAAATATTTAGTAGCGCCAGTTGACAAATATAGCAATACACTCTTTTTATAAGAACATGAAACTCGTTTTTGCGCAAAATTAAAGAACAAATTAAAAACAATGCTAGCCTCGGCAGCAAAATAAACCAAAAGCGAACGAAAAGAAAAATCAAATCAAAGAAAAGAAACTAAATTTTGTACTGATTCAAAGCGGTAAAATTTTAGTGATTTTCTTCTGTTTGCAAGCAAAATTGCAACTACTCTAGGAGTATAAAGCGCTGTTTAAGAAGTTTTTTTGGCTCTCGTTTGAAGTTGAAGGACAGCCAAAAAAATTTTACGATGTTGCAAACAGTAGTGTACGCAGAATTTTGAAAAGGGGGGGCAGGAACTTTAGAAAATTTGAGAAGAACAAAGATCAGAATTAAAATTTGCTCCACTTAAAAATCAGTCCGATTTTTTGCCCAAAATTAGGTGAAGAGCAAAAAAAACAAGTTCTTCACTCAAATTTAGTCCCATTATTTGCCCAAAGTTGTGTGCAGGCCAAAAACAAACGTCTTCGCCAACCCTTTGTGTGCTCAAAGCTTTGCCCAACTTACAAAGGGGGGAGGGGGCATGCCGCAATTTTGCAGACTGTCTATGCTAATTATACTATCCTGGCGACCCAAAGAGGGGGCCATGGCCCTATGGCCCCCCTCCTAAATACGCCCCTGGCTGCAAAGCAGGAAAACAGCCTTTACTCAAGCCGATAGAACATTAGAAATCAAACACTGTAGCAAACATGGTCGCTAAAATTGACATCGATGCTCTAAAAATTTTTTAAAATCAAGAATAAATGAGGCTAAAAATCGGCAAAACATTAAAAACAGCCAGTCTCAACTCTAGATTTATTGGTTCTACAAAAAAACATTGTACTTCGACTTGCTCACTTTTAAAAAGTTTTGCAACCTATTGTAGTTGTTAGCATAAATGTATACCCACCAATAACCTCAAGATCGCTTCACGTCATGTAAAAAATTGTGGTATGATAAAAGTTGTTCTTTTTGTTTCATTTATCCAAAAATATAATTTAACTCCGCCGTTCATTAACTAATTATTATCAATGAAGGATTTTGCAAGGTTATAATATTAACGCATGGCCCATTATATCTTTTTCCATAACAATTGCAGTACATTCAGTCGTACATACACAGTACGCTTGAATGTATTATTTTACTGTAGAAATGCATCTGACGTCACAATGAGGTATTCATTACGTGTTAACACAACATCTCGCAAAGAAATTCGAGCGAGCATTTTTAACGCATGTTAGACGAGACGGTTGGGAAAGAGTGTTTTGTCTACGAAGTTTTATGCTCGTTAACACCTTTTAGCGAGCGAAAATGCCTTTTACGAGATCGCTAATATGTTGTGTCATATGGGCCATCAGGTCATGCGAAGATAGTAACGAGATAAACGATTCCTTCAGGTTACGTCACAATTGAAACGAACCAGCCTAGCTCCAGAAAAAACAGATCGCATAATAATGAACAACGCATAAAATGAATGGTTTTGTCAAGATTGTCGTTGCGGAAGCCAGGCCCGGCGCCACGGGGTGGCATTCCGGGCCGTGCCCCCCCAAATGACTGCTTGTGCTCCCCCTAGACGAAAATTGTGCCCCCCCAAGAGAGGCCTGTGCCCCTAAGAAATTAACAGGCTTGGGGCTATTGGAGTGCAAATCGAGGCCTAAGACTCCCAAATTGGTGTTTACCGCCCGTATTTTCGTAAGTTTTGTTGACTCACACAGGATTTCATAAAACTTTTGGGACGAAGACCTTTTTTTTTGCTTTTCACTTACGAATTCGTGAAAAATGGTAAGAATTTTGAGACGATAACCAAAATTTGTGGAAATTTTTGAACTAAAGACTTCTTTTTTTGGTCTTCACCTTGTTCGTTTGATCCACACTGGAATAAATTTCTTATGCCCCCGTGCCCCTCTCCAATTCACATAAATAAACTTCTAGTGCCCCCTAAAATTTATTTCTGCCCCCCCAGTCACGCTATCCTGGCGCCGGGCCTGATGGAAGCAACGGGACTTCAATTGCACGATGTACGTACAGGTTGCAAATTCGAACTTCCGGTCGTTAAGAATTCTCTGCTGTGTGCTTTGATCAGGGCATGGTATGAAATGGAATGGATTGGAAAATGGAATGGAACGGAAATTTTGGTATGGAATATGGAAGATGCCAGAATGGAATGGAATGGAAGATTTCAAGAATGGAATGGAAGACAATCTTCCATACTTCCATACTAATTCCATACTAGATTTCGTACACTGTATTTACAGAAAAATACATATAGATGTCGGGTAGTGATAAATAATGTTGTCACAGAAGTATTCAACTTCCATATCTACGCATATTATTTGTCGACAAATCGTGGTACTTTGGTTGGGTACACTGCGCAAACAGGGTACGTATTGCATCATTGTAAGTACATTGCAATTTAATTGCAGCATTGATGTTGCAGTTGACGACCTTCATAGGTTTGACTTGTTGTTTTTTTTATTTTGAGGCTGACAATTTGCCCAGTCACGAATTTTGTTTTCTTACATCGTCACGAAAACTCGTATATTTGCTATTTCATCCCCGTTTCAGCTTAATTTTATTTATATTTTTAGTTTTTAAGCTTATAGTAATTCTTTTTGGTGTTAAAGCTTGTTATTTCTATTACGGTAAATGTTCTAGTTGATTTGAGGGCAAGCTTATACGGTAATCATTAAACCATAGGCATAGCCAGAAGGACCGGGCCCTCTGCCTCCCCCCCCCCCAATTGAAAAGCTACCAATGATAAAAATGATGACACAAAGCCTATTTATTCAGTTTCTTTTAGCATTTTTGGAGTGCAACAGTACATGCGTACAACGGCAATTAGCATTAACTTAATATTGACCACCAGGGGGGCCATGCCCTCTCAATGTAAATTTTTACCAACCAATTTAAATGCACAAGCCGGAAGAAGTTTTTGTTCTAAAAGGTGCAATCTCAAGCACTCATCTAACTTGTTTATGCAATAATTTGTTTTAGGTCCCCAGCTAACTTTTATATTGCAATAACATGTTTAGTGACCATTTATGGCATCTAATGTACCAAGTTTAAATAACTTTAAATTACCAACTTTAAATAACAATCCATCTCCATCTCGTCAGTTTTCACGCGACAAAATGCTTTTGAAAAATGCTTAAATTGAAAAATCAAAATCAAAATAAAAAATGCTAGAAAAATGAAAAATCAAAATGCTTATTGAACACATTATTGAATTTGAATCGAGGGTGCCTGGGCCCCTGGTCGTACATATATTCCGAAAACTGGTTATTTTCATGACAAAACAAAAATCTTCTAATGCAAATCTTCGAGTGCATTATTTAATGCTAAAAATGTTGCAGAAAGCAATGTAGCTTGATTTCCCTGACTTGGGCCAAGTCACAAAATTTAACCCCACAATGCAAGATTTTAAACGTGTTTTGGACTTGACCTAAAGTAAAGAAAGCGATTTTTTCAATTGGTTTTCAAACATCAAAACTTTTGTTCTTTCAAATGGCTATGAAAACGTGCGAAATGTGATCCGAATCGCATTAAAATAGCCATTTTTTTCAAAAAATTACAAAAAATCGCCCAGCGGCTGGGGGCTTCGCCCCAATGCCCCCTCTGTGACATGTTTGAGTTGCACTAATTTGCTCACCATGTCTCCCAATTTTGATAGGATAGGCAAATTTTTAACTTGCGGTTTTAGTTCTTCCTCTATAGCAAATCCACGTTACGAGCCAAATCAGACGCCCAGCTTTTGATCTTTCATTTTTTGTCCCATAAAAAATCCCTCTTTTCAACAACTTCTGATGGCGTCATTGCATGATTTGCGGTTTAGCCCTCCCCCAATTCAAAATTTAGGCTATACGCCTATGCACTAAACTATGTGCAACATGCATACCAGATTCTGGTCGTTGCATCTTAGTATTGTTGGCGCACCTTCACGAGCGGTTGCTTACAACATTGCAAAGGTGCAAAGCAACAAAATATACGTTGCGTTGCTTCCAGTCTAAAAATTTTTTGGTATGAAAGTATGGAATGGAATATGGAAGAAAATTTTAGTATGGAATGGAATATGGAAGAAAATTTTAGTATGGAATGGAAGATTTTTGTTATGGAATGGAAATGAAATGGAAGAAAATTGCCAGTATGGAATATGGAAAAATCGTCTTCCATTCCATTCCATACCATGCCCTGGCTTTGATCGCAGAATTTTGAGTTAATAGTAAGTTGTTTGCAGCCAGTCTCCCGCCAAACTTTCGAATAAATCTTTGCAATAATTTTTCCGATTTACACATTGATGTCAGTGAAACATATTAATTTTTGCTTTAAATACGACTTTCCTCAAGCCGCTTCATGTATTTCAAATCAAAATGACTGTTGCGCACAGAACTATTTCTTAATTCTCCAAATTTATTGATACGAGTATTTCATTATTTTATTGTTTAATTATAGGAGATCTTGGATGAAATTGCTTGGGACTTCACCCCAGCAAAGTGATGGATGTGATGGAAGACCATGAAGTGCGGTGGCTTAATCTCGAGCTGCTGCCTCCGTAACCCTCATGGAAAAGCGGGCAATGACGAAACAAGAAGAATTATTGCGAGAAAATGTTCATCTAACGAGCTCCATAAAAGTAAAACGTAGACCATATCCTCGCGCAATGGTCGTGAAATTATATTTTTGTCTTTTTTTACGTGTAAAATCCGCACTAAGATCAGTAGTGTAGGCGCAGGAGAGAAGGGGGTTGATATAGCTTTCCCCGCCATTGGCCTGTAGATCAAACTGCGGAATAACAAAAATTCCACGTTTTTAGTGCATCTGAAACAGTCTGTTGCACTGGAATGGGCTCAAAAATGATCTATAGCATTTTTTGAAACGTTAGGGTTGCTAATCTGTCACAAACAAAACACACAATTAAGTAAAAATTTTGAAAAACGGCCAAAACTATGTAACCAAATTTGATCGCTTTATTTAATATTAGTTTATTACTAATGACTTCTTTAAAATTTCGTTCTATTAGCCAGCTTTATGATTTACCAGCTTGTAAATAAGAGAACTGAAATTTTTTCTTCAAGTTTCATATAAATAAATTTACCAACTTGCAAATAAGAGAACCAAAATTTTACCTTTAAGTCAAATTTGATCTTCAACAAGGGAACTGAAATTCAGTAATACTTTTCTAAAAATATACACAAAATGGATTACTCCTCGTGAGTTTTATTAAACTATAGGATTTTATGATTTACCAGCTTGTAAAGCAGAAAACTGAAATTTTGCCATTTATAGCCACTTCCCACAATGCCCATTTATGCCACCAGCAGCTTAATCATTTGATTAAAAACAGTGAAGCCTTATTTAAATCTTCTTTTCTTCTTTTTTCTTCATTGTCCGCTTTTCCGTGAAGATTGCGGGGGCAGCAGCTCGAGATTAAGCTGCCACATTTCATGGTCCTCCATCAGATCTATCATTTCTATGGGGTGAAGTCCAATGGCCAAATTACTGTAGCTGAGATCTTTTAATTCGCAGAAGTAACGGTTTGATGTTGAGAGATTTTCGAATCTCAGAGCTACGCACCTTGTTAAACAGTGTAGCTCCTTATTCGATTCTTCGTAAAAACCTCATTTTGGACGCTTGCACTTGTGATGGCACTCTCAAGGTCATTAACCATGATTCATGACCATAAGTGAGAATGGGGACGAAAACTGTTTCAAAAATTAAGAGCTTTGCCTTTTTCGACAATTTTCGTTTCATAACAACCGAATAGCGCAAAGCTCGCATTACAGCGCTGGCCTTGCATATTAGAGTACCTAGTTCTTTGTGTAGCCTTCAGTCACTTGTGAATTCAACGCCAAGATATTTGAACTTCTCTACCTGCTTCGGTGTCGCACCATTCACTTAAAACACGCACCGATCAGGGATTCATGAAAGATGAAGTACCTCAGTTTTGGCTCAATTACGCCTTATTTAAATAATAATCAAATTAAATAAATTTATTTTAATCAAATGAAGTGAAACTACTGTGCATTCAGTACCGCAGTTGAATCATGTTTTTGCACTTTTAATTTCTATGCCAAATTTAAAAAGCATTAATTTTTATCAAAATAGGCCTAAAATTAAGTTATTTTTCTAAAAACTACCAAATTTTTCAGCACTGGGAGCTCTACCCTTAGACCCATAATGGCTTCCGGCGACTGGGAACTCGCCTCCAGAACCCGGAATGGCCCCTTCTCCATTGCAAATTTCTGGCTACGCACCGGACTAAAATACTTCAAATATACAACGCTTCTGTTGCTGATACTTTAGTGAATTTTAGATACCATCGAAATACCGTAATATTACTAATAATCAGAAAACACATCAAAATATAATTGCAATCTTTGTAAGAATAGTTCTGAAAATGGCTATTTTTTTCAAAACCAAAAATATTTGAAACCTAACGTTGTTTGTCGAAATTAGTTACAAAACAAGAGAGAATGCCCTCTCTGCTTTTCTATTCCAGGCGAAACTTAAGAATAATTTTTGAAAACGAACAACCATAATCATATATTTTCGTAATGTAAATTCCATCACTAATGAAATTTCGTGCTATAATGTGCATAATTTCTGGAAAGTAAGTTTTCGGGAAAAGGTAAATGCTGACAAATGAAATTTCTGCCAAATGAGCTTTTGGGCCAATATAATTTCTGGACAGTGCACGTTTAGGAAAATGAAATTTCTGGCAAGTGCACGTTCAGAGTAACGTATATTTGGGCTAGTGAAGCTTCCTGTCAAATGTTTTTCGGGGAAAATGTAATTTTTAGAAGGTTGTTTTCGGGGAGGTGTATTGCATCCAAAATAATTGTATAACAATTAAAGTATATGATTCTGAAATTTTGTATATGGTTTGACAAGGAAACTTCAAAGTCAACGTTCCCAGTGAAAAAGCGAACAAATAAAAGAAAAATGCAAATTCAAAAATTACCCAGCAAAAAATAGAGATCCGACACATTTTATAAAGAATAAGTACGTGATCAATTTTTTTTACCTCAGAGATTTTTCAACTTTTGTACAAAAAATACGGTACTCAATTTAAGACCATAGTCATAGTTTTTTTTTATTTTGTTTGATTCAAAATAAAAAAAATAAAAATAAACAAACTCTCATAAACACATACAACCCCAACAAATAGAATAGGAAGCTGCTACGGACTTCCCGTCATCAAGCAGCCACCAAAAAAGTTAGTTATGTCGAGCTGCCTACTGGGAGCATCGGTTTTTTATGCTGATTTGAACATGTTGCGTATAGCTTAAACTCGAGCTTTTGTCAATTTTGATTAATTTAGAGAATCGTGAATCATTTGTAACGTAGCAATAAATATTTTTTGTATTTTAATTTAAATTGATCAAATGGTAGTTTTTTGAATTCATATAGTACCAAGTTCCAAATTTTAGCTCCTTGATACTTTAAACTTTTTTGTAATTTTTGTGTTGTGTACCGTGGTAAACACAAAAAAATGCAAAATCAGATTGTTCGTGTGGGTATCGCTCCAACAGGAGTGAATGACAACTTAGACGATTCGGTAGCTTTTTCCGTAAATTTTTGTGCATTATTTTTGTTGCTTCATATAAATACAAGTCTTCCTGTTTTAAGATTTGTAATCAGTGATAAAATGGTGTTACGTGATCCTACCGCTGTCCGCTTGCAACTATTTGGACAGTCGTATTTTGAACAGTAATCAATCTTTTCATAAGCTACTTTTGTTCGAATACAAGTATTATGATATCTTTTTCGAACCCAATATTATCTCTACAATATTGGAGGGTAAAACAAACAAAGCTTAAAAAGCACAGGGCACAAACAGTGGCGAAGGCAGAAACTTCAAAACGAGGGAGCATGGGTCCAAAAGCTGTAACTGGAATCGGGGTTCAAAAATAACTTTATTTCAAGTCCATTTCAAGTTAAATTTTGGTTGAAAAGACATGTCTGTAGCATCGCAGTCATAAACAAAATAGCCATAAAAACAACCGAAGAGCACAAGCTACAGTATTTAGTCAAATGAGTTATTTGCATAGGTGGGCAAGTTAATGCAAAACGTTAGCTTCGTTAACCACTAGTCCGTAAACAAACTTCACACCTTCGTTAACGTTAATCCGTTATTTTTAGCTTTAATTAACGGAAGTTAATAAAGTCCGTTAATTCGTTAACATTTTGCGTGCAACTTACATTTCTTTGTATTCACTTGCTTCGAGAACACGTATTGACGCTGTTGAGCTGATTGTAAGAAAATATTTATTGCTATGGTGGTCTTTTTGTGTTTTGGAAATTACATTTTACAGCCTAATCTATAATTTCAAGATAAAAAATAAGTTCAAATGCACTAACAAAGCTGCGATCGGAAAACCTTTGGAAATTGTGAATAGCGTTAATAAATAGATCTATGAGGTTGCAGCTTAGGCTATTGTTTGTCACAAAGAAGAGCTCCTTTCATCGCTTGTATAAAACTCGTGCTAATTCGCAACGTGTGTTACCAGTGCAAACTGGTTTGTTACCGGTACGATGAATGAATGGTGCAAGATATTAACGATAAAACCTTAACGGAAGTTAACAGAACTTAACAGAAGCTAATTTAATCCGTTAGCAGAACTTAACGGAGACGGATTAACGCGTTAATGAAAAAGTTAGCTTCGTTATTAACGGATTAACGATTAACGGACTTGTGCCCACCTATGGTTATTTGCAATTTGCCAAGCAGCAAGCGCTAAACATTATTGGCAGGAAAACGTTTGAAATATAACCTGGCACCATCACCTCTTCAGATGCTATTTCAAGATGATCCGTCTTTGAATATACAGTATCAAAATTCAGATGAGAGAGCTAGGGTAACGCATAAGGCTGGGTCTTCAGTCAACGTTTTGTGTTGTCGATAACGAACCTTCTCAGCCTCTGTTTGTGATTATTATTATTATTTATTTGTGTCAGACTCTACAAAGGTCCATAATAACTCGAAAAAACAAAAACACACAAACAAATTTATCAGGCACAACACAAAGCATATACATGCGTGCTAATTTAGCCAAAATGTAATTTTGAGTAATGTACTGAAAAATCAGAATCAAGAAAACATGCAGAGCCAAAAATTTGTTGAATGTAAGCGTTTGGAGAGTGCTTGCATCTTATTATGAAATTTGCAGTATGTTTTCTCATTAACGAATAAAAGGTCGAGATGCCGTTATTAATCATAGTTTCATTGATGTGTATTCTTCTAGGGAGATAAAAAAGTATACGATAAGTATGGTTGTAAGCTACACGAAGACGATTTATACTGGACGCAGGATAACGACACCAAAGATAGATGCCGTAAATAGAGAAACAAAAATAACGAAACAAAATGTTTTTTGCATTAACAGAGCATTTGAAAAACCTAGTACGAAGCATATTAGCTATGCAATAGATCGATCTTACTCGAGCTTTAATATCAAGTTCATCCGAAAGAACACTTCTAATTGTAACACCAAGGTATTTAATACTATTCACAAATTCAACATGCTGGTCATTCACAGTTAGATTATGATCAGTGGTTTTGAAGAATTTACAAAGAAAATACATAGCTTTGGTTTTCCTGCAATTGAAGACAATATTGTGCTTTGCAGCAAATTCGACGCAAGTATCTACAAGCCTTTGTAAGCCTTTGAAACTAGGAGCAAAGCAGCAAATGTCATCAGCGTACATAAGAGTGTTTAAACACTTGTCCCCAATACAGCAAACAATATCCAGTTGATTTAACTTAACAGAAAGCTGATCCATGTAGATATTGAACAACTAAGGGCTCAAAATGCCACCTTGTCTGACCCCATTGGTTATGGAGAAACAGCGTGAAAAGACATGATTCCATTTAATAGTGATCATTTGGTTTTTATACCAATACATAATAAATCGCACCAAAATTAAAGGAACCTGCTTTTCAATAAGCTTCTGAAATAAAATATAATGGCAGACTCGATCAAAAGCTTTCGAGGAGTCCAGGAAAATTGCATACAGGGGAGTATCATGTTGATTGTAATGGTTAATGGCTTGTTTCAGCAAAAATACACAAGAATCTGTGCCATGTCCAGATTTGAATCCAAACTGATTGTCACAAGTATGTAGAAATGATTCTAAATACTTTAACAAAATTAATTCAAAAAGTTTTGAAAAAGTCGAAGCTAAAGCAATAGGTCTATAATTATTAACATCTCTAAATTTTTGTTACTTTTTACTACAGGTGTGATCACAGATGCAATACAACGGTAAGGTATAAAGCCATGAGTCAAGCACACATTAAACAGCATACTAATATGAACAGATATCAAGGGATGTAAGTAAATTAAATGCTCAGTGCATTTGTTGTCTAAGTCAGGAGCACATTTTCGTTTTGATTTATGTAACTGAGCTTGAATGAGCCCTACATCGCACAGAGGCAAAGGGTTCAACTCATTTAGGTCACAATTACTTAAAGTTTGGTGCACAAACTGTTTCGCTACGAATTCCGCTTCAATTTCAGGAAAATTCATGAGAGATTTATAATGATCTTCCCACATATTAGCAATGTTTTGATCGCCAGTTTGACCATTTACACAGGTGGAAGCAGGAGTTTTGTATTGGTTGTAATTTGCTAAATTAATATGCTTCCAAAAATTTAGTGAAGATTGGCCCGAGGTAAGACTTGCTGCAATGTTGTCAGCAAACAACTGGTCATTCCTAGATTTCGTTTTTCTCAGAGCATATTTAAAAGTTTTGCGAGAGTTAATCATACTTTCATTTGCAAGACCTGCAGTAGGTTTCTGAAGCTTAATCCAGTTCAGATAGGATTGCCTTGCTGCTGCATGAGCAGCTTTTACATTTTGATTCCAATTAGGTATTACCGGATTTTTTCTTACATTGCTTGGTTTGTTTTGGCTCAAACTGATTGATGCTTTAAGAAGTGAGTCAACAATCTGATCATAATACTATTTTGTAGCAGCCACATGAGGGTTGTTTGTGCAATAAGTATTTTTGCAATGTATGGCTTCTAAAGGTGGAAGAATAGAGCTCATTAGAATTCGAGTCAAGTTGAAGTACTCAAACTTTTGTTCATCACAAACTTTATCCCAAGCCACACGAGAAGGGCTCGACCTATTTTGCTGGAGTTTTTCGTCGAAGTCTTCAAACTGTCGTGAGTTGCAGTTAATTACAGCCTGACAAGGGCGGTGATCTGAAATGATGAAGTCTTTTAGAATTGAGATTTTCTTAACAGCAGCATGAGATTCATTTGTGCACATGCAATGGTCCAAGCCAAGAAGTAGTTCCACGTGCATCACTTATAAAAGTGAAACTATCTGGTGGAAGTAATTTATAATCAGATAAGACAAATCCATTGTCTTCACAAAATTCAGAAAGAATCGGGCCAAAACTATTTGAAGTACAGGCATTAAAATCGCCCAAAGTGAATGGGCTACAGTCACTGTGTTCTTCACACAGTGCATTAATTTCTCCCAGTTTATTCATGAAGTCATCAACGTTGTCAGGACAGCAATATGGCAGATAAGCATTAATGATAAGCAAATCTCTACCATAGCCAGAAATTTTAATGCCAATGATAGAGTCACGGGAGCTACGTACCTCTACAACATTTTTGAGTGTCTTGTTCCACAAGATTGCAATTCCTCCAAAAGGTCTGCCTCGTCTGATCCCGCTTTCATCAGTGACAGGGGAAAAAGCAAATAAAAAATAATCAGGACTTACGAAAGATAAGATTGAGTGGTTTTGCTTTGTTAACCAAGTCTCTTGTAAAAGAATCACGTCATGTTTGCGGCACAGATTCTCAACATCAAGCCAAGACTTCATCACACCTCCACAATTACACGAAACTAGCTTTAATGTTTGACTCTCCATCTGGCTTAAGTGTTATTTAATTTTTCAGCATTATCTGAGTGTGCAGTCGAACCTGCTTGATTTTTTGAAAGAGCAGGTGAATAAAACCGTTTGATTAAAACGCCATTCGGCCAACTCTCAGGATTTAAGGAGGCTTTGAAATTTTTTCCATTTAGCATAATTCTAAAAGAAGAGTAGCTATCAAACTTGGTTTTCAGTTTAGTGCATGTCACATTAGTGGCTTGCGAGAATTGCAACTTGACAAAGTTAGTAAAATCGGATTCTGAAGTATCTGTATTTAGGCGAGATACAAAAACATCAGTAGGTAACAATCGTCGCGGAACCGTTTTAAGAGAAGATCCCGAAAGCTTTTCTAGATGTGTTTTTTTCTTTTTCTTTACTGTTTCCCAACTTTTATCATTATTTACTTCTTTGGCCATAGGTCTGGATTTCTCTACAATGCTGTTGCCTGGCTCTTTTACTTTTTGAGAATATAAAGCTTTGCTTTGATCATTTTCTTGAGAATTTTCATTCAAAGTTTGAACATTCCAAGATGGGTTGGATTTATTTTCAGTTGCTTCCTTAGGCTCTGAATTGGAAAAATTTGGATATGATGCAGGATCCAGACTGTTTGTAAAAACAGAATAGTTTTTGCTAGAATTCTTTTTTGTTAATGCAGATAACTCTGACACCATACTTATTATTTCTGTCATTTGATCAGACAATTTTTGACTTTGATATTTTTCTTCTTTCAGTTCCTTCACTTCCTGTTTCAAGGACACTATATCTGTCACAATAGTGCCTGCATCAATATTCTTAACCTCCAAAGAGGGAAAGTGACAGTTTGCTGTGGCAATGATTAGACAGTCAGCATCATGGTCTGATTGCTGCTTCTCATTAGGCAAGGAGTGTAATGCTTGCAAAATATCTTTTAGATTCATTTCTTTCTTATTATCTCCTTTTCTTTTGACATTGCGTTGAGAGGGTAGTTTATCAAAGAGCAGTGATTTGACGTCTTCAATATCTTTATCTTCATAGTATTCACCAACCAGTTTCATTAATAGGTCAGTCTTCACCAAATCCATACGGTTATACATGAACCACAGAATGGAATTAAGAATAATCATTTTTCAACAGAATTTAAAAAACCTACTGCAGTAGGCCTATACCATAGGCCTATACCTTATTCAAATAGAATCAAATTTGTATTAGGGCTCAAATGAAAATGGTGTGGCACGTAAGTTACCTTCCCACATTAAACGCTATTTATTGGATTTCAAAAAGGTTATGATTGTCTTTTTGCAACAGTATTTAGGATGTAGTGATCTTGGACTGAAAAACTTTTTAAGGCTGCAAAATACTGGCATTGGCTGAAAAACCTGAAATCGGCACTACCCTTTTACCCTCAAACTGATGAAAATGATGCTAAAATAGCCAAAGGCATTTTCCATGCCATGTGTGTGCTCCGTTTTTATGTAAGAACCTGATTTTATCGTTGTTTTTTTTTGCACTGTGCCATGTCCCAAAAAGGGTAGGGAATGGCACAATGTCCCCCTGTCTAAGCTACTGGGCACAAGATACTTTGATAGCCCTCCCTTCCTTTGATACTCTATGCGGGATACACTGAATATGATGCAGCGGTTTCGAAGTTGTTTAATGTTTAATTCCATTTGCTACTCACTGGATAACAAACGCTAAAATACTACTGCATTGGGTCGAAAAGATCCGAAATACGCTTCCCAATAGCAACTTAAAATGCTTCTTCTTATAAACCTACAGACCGTTTTTGACTAAGTCATAGCTCAACTGAAACAGAAATGGCCAATGTTCCCGAGCGGTTTTGTGGTTATAAAACTTTTAAAAATCTTTTTTTATGTTTCAGGCTAAAAAAAGAGACATAACACAATCTTCCATTACCCTTGAAACGTTATTTGCTGTAAAACATAGCTGGCTTTTTCAAAATTCAGTTAAGAGGGTTCAGGACTAGAGCACTTGGGACATTGTTTAACAAAATGAATGATAATTTAAAGGAAAATGAATAGAATTGAGCCGTCGCAACGCGTTTCTTAAAGAGACTCATCAGGCGACAAAGGCCAATTTTGTTTTATTAGCTTAGAAAACATAATTGGAATGGGCTTTTTCGTAGTTTTTAGATTTGTAATCTTTAGTTGAAAAACTTTTAAGGAGTGCAGGATAAATATTGACTTTTACTTAAAAAACTCTAAAATCTATTCCACTTCCATCCATGTCCCACATGCTAATCAAAATGCTGCTAAAGTGATTGGTGGTTAAAGCCTTTCCGCGTTTATGTTTCATTTTATTCGAATTAGAGTTGTAAACGGGCCGATTAGTTTAGGCCCGAACCCGAAAATATAAGCCCGAACCCGGCCCGAAACCGAAAAGTAATTATAAGCCCAAATCATGCTTGAAAAAAAACAAAAGTTAAGTTAGGTCTGAAAAATTAAGCAATGCTGCGAAGTTATTTTGATTTTATTTTTATGCATCTAAGACAAAAAGCACATCTCAGGTCCGAATTAAGCCCGAAAGTTTTGTTTTACCAGCAAAAAGCTATTATAAACCACCGTAATTGACTGGATGACTCACCGCCTTTAAAACTGCATGGCTTAATCAAGGACTAAATTCAAAATCAATAGACGAGGGATCTAAAGTTAAGCCGCAATCACACGATCAAGTTTTTTGCACAATTTTATTGCTTCAATGTTTTTGAGCTATCACATCTAGACGAAATTTTCTTGCTCAGCTTCTTGACAGAGGGGAGCGTCTGGGTTTTTCAGCAAACAAATTGCGGGAGCTATCACACATATTTTTTTGCTGTAAAAGCATTTACGCAATATTTATGGAATTTCTTTGAAATTTGCCGCGGCGGTAGTAATATTATGCATTAAGTCGATTCATTGTTATTCCTCGTTTGCCAAAATGATACAAGCACGTTCACAAAAGTGAAAAGATGCAGGTATAGTAATAAATAGATATTTGAGTTCTGTCGCAAATTGTGTGAATTTTTTTTCAACCTGCAATGAAATGAAATAGATTAATAGATAAATGGAAAATGTCAAAATACTTTTGTTTGTGTGGAACTCTTTAGCGTATAGTGTAGTTTTTTTTATGGTATGGTATCTATTTCCAATAAATTTGCATAACAATGCATGATTGATCAATTAATATTAAACCCGGTATGTTCTTTCCGGTACTTGCGGTTTCAGAGGGCTCAATAATTGGATGTCAGTGTAACTTGTTACCTTATTATTTAGAAATAAGAATAAGAGCGCTTCGTTTAATTTCAAACAAAATCAGCGTGAAATAGCTGAAAATTTTCTTCTGAAATTTATCTTAACTGCTAAAAATGCAACAGGCCCTTTTGCCAGTGAACTTGACCAAAAAATCATTAAAATCATCATGAATTCGCCATTAGCGAAAGCTGGGCTGGAAGCTTTTTTCCGATCGGAAGGAAATTTTCAACATCTTGATTAAAACCAGATCACACATTGAATACTTATTGCAATTACTTGCAGAAGTTTGAGTAGCAAAACTTCATTCAAACAAGTAAAAAATTGCTCATAACGTTTCATTGGTTCTTAAATATCCAGAAAAATGAAGAAAAAAAACCTTGTGTTTGCTTTTAAAAAGGAATTTTTGATTACATACAATTTTGACTTCATTTTGACCTCTAAAATCTATCTAAACTAGCTCTAGACACCCGAAACCATTGTTGGTATACAAATGATGAAGGTCATGGCTAAAACCTTGTTTTCTTCATTGAGAACGGCGGCTTTTAGAAAACTTGCTGGCAGAATAGAGCTCTGTTCTATTTCTCCGCAAGAATTCAGCAAGACTTTCTAGTATAAAGAGCCTAGCTAGCGATGGCGAGTTTAACCCAGTAACGATCGGGAGTTTAACCCAGTAACGATCGCACATCAGGTTACAAAACTTGTTATTATAGAATAACTCGCGAGCCACAAGGGTAGACATTCACAGGCAATGCGACTGTGACATCACAGCCGTATGTACGCTTTGTAGCAAGCGAACCACGTGGCAAGCGTCATGACGTTTGCCACACTAGCACTGATTTTCAGGCTGTGAAATAAAATTGCCGACAGGCGCTGCATTAGTGAGTCATAAACTTGCGCAACCTATCACATGATTGATGCAAGAAAATTGTGCAAAAAACTTGATCGTGTGATTCCGGCTTTAGGCCAATCGCATAAGACTAGATTGGCGTTGACTTCATCCTTCTTGAACCAGCCGTTCCAGAGATATTCTGCTTAAAACACAACGTCGGGGCCCCTGATGGATCATAAATTTTAATAATCTTTTTTTTGCTGGTAAAACAAGAGCACAATTCAAAAAAACATAAAAAATTTTAAAACCAGTCCTACTGGAATTAGAGTGGTAAGTCGGGCAATGCTTTTCAGATTGGGTTCGGGCCTAAAGTTGACAAAAATTTTGGTCTTAATTCGGGCCTGAGACGTGCTTTTTGTCTTAGATGCTCAAAAATATAATCAAAATAATTTGGCAGATTCACCGCCTTTAACTTGTGTGGAACGCAAACCGTACACACATACATGAATAGGTACATCGTAAATTCAGCTGAATCTGCAAGACATAATAAATTATATCTACACACTTGTTTCTTTGATTCATACCAGGGTTTTAAAATGTGCTGGATAACGAAGAGCTGGAGTATTATTACAGCAGATTACCACAGTATCAAAGAACTTGAAACTTCTGATCAAAGTGTCCAACACTAGATTTGCTCAACTTTCTATTTGAATAAGGTTTACCCATAAATGCCCGACGATCCCATTTTCGGGTAAAACAGACTGCTGAGTTTAAACTGTTTTAAATTTTAATGCTCTATCAATACTGTGGTAATCTACTATGAATGCTGTGATACACCCTTTGTTAGGCTGATATAACTAAATCATAGCTTCGACTTCGCATTGTTTAGTTGCCGGTTGGCGTGACACCTACCATTACAGGCTAGAGTGACAGTTAATGGTCGAGTGGATAGAGCGTCTGCTACTGAAACGGTAGACTCTGGTTCGATTCCCGGTCGGGTCAAACCAAAGACTATAAAAATTGGTATTCACAGCTTCCCTGCTTGACGTTCAGCAATTTAAGGGACAGTGAGAAGCCTCCGCCGTGTGTGGTAGACAAGTGGCAGCTTGACTCGAAGACCGAAAGGTGCCTTTGCTGTCTCCTAGCCAAGGCAACTTGGTAAATAAAATGTAATTACAATTGCAGTTAGTCCAGAATTGTAATTTACAATTTCCCCTTTAGATTAACTCCTGATAATCCGTGAGAACAAAACTTGATGTAAAGATTTCCTCACTCAATTTAATACGGACTGGTTGGTCAAGTGGTAGGCCTAACTGTAAGGTGTTCTTCTCTGGAGCTGGAAGTCCGAGGTTCAAATTTTGGGCCAGTCAAATTGGACACAGATTTGCCAATGGCTGGTCACCGCTGTGACATTTTTTTTTTTTTGAAAGGAGCTTTGTTGCCGAAAGCAATGATGCGATGGGTCCCGCCAACTCGTTACACGTAGCTTCGACGTAATGCAGCAAGTCCTGTATCATGAAAAATTTGATAGTCGTATTTGCTTTACCGGTACCAGTTATGTTGATTCAAAAAATGAACTTGATTTAGTTAAAACGACATGTATTGCGTGTCGATTTAGTAAATTAGCCCAAAAGTGCTAAATCTAACACTTCACGTGTTGACGTAAATATATCGTGCAATATAATAAAAATCTATCTGAAATCGTCCAAAAGTAAGCATGAAGAAATTTTGATTATTCTTATTTCATATTAATCCAATTTTACGTAGGATATTTGATCAACGCACTTTACTCGGAGAAGAGGTGAAAATGCTCCTCTGTCTAACTTTTTAACCAAAAGTTATGAAACACCAAATTTGGCTTGCAGGTAGGTGTTAACCAAAATTTTTAAGAAAAATGCGTCATGTTATGAGATGATGTCGTCATGATTATGACCTCACGGCAATATTTTTGAAAAAAGACGTCATTTTTGCGATGACGTCACAGTCGGTTGAAATTTTGTACATATGATAGGTTTGTTTTTTGATACTAAATCATAAAATGCCAAAGTCAAGTAAGATACAATACAAAAACGTATTATGATGTCATTTAAGAATTTGCCAAAAAATGCTCAGATTTTGGAAAGTGACGACGGAAAACTTCCTGTTACGTTAGCAGCATCAAATTTTCAGAAGTTATTTGTAATGAAATGTGAGTCAGAGTCAAGTTTATTTAAACATAAAATTCTTTTTTCGAAGGGATTTATCACAAAAAAAAAAACAGAAAGAGGGGCATTTTTTGACATTGCGTGTAAAATAGAGTTAAAACACATCTCTTGCGGTAACATAATAAACGTATCGGTACAAAATAAACGCAGATGACACTAAATCTGCAAAAAAAAGCTTAGCAATTATTGCAGTTCGCAGCTGAATTGTGAAATGTAAACGTAGATATACCACTCACGCGTTCATTTAGGTTACTATTTTTAATCGCGTTCGACGTTTTCCACTCCCAAATTTTATTTTTATTGTACAAGATTCTACAACAGTAATAAGTCAATAATAACTTTGTGAGTTTGCACTAAGGCAAATCTACGTGGCGTACGTGCAAAATTATCAAAAAAGTTGGAGGAACGATTTTCAATCCGTCACTAACAAATTCTGAAATAATACTTTTTGCCTTTAGTTTCTCAAATCAACTTTTATGCTGTAGATAAGGTAGCGGCAGGCATAATTGCAGCCAGGGTAGTCACCTTCCCCCCTCCCTCCCAATTAAAATGCCACCAGTATTTTAGCATTTTCGCGAACAACATACACGCGTACAATGCTAATTAACAATAATATCAATTTTGATGAAACTCAATTCTAATTTGTGAGAACAAATTTAAACGTACTGTACCTGGGAGAAATTCAGGATTTTAGTCCTAAAAGTTGCAACCGCAGGCCCTCATCTAACCTTTTTATTAACTTAATGCAGTAACATGACTAGTAGCATTTACAAATTTAAATAACCATACACCTCTTCAGTTTTTACGCAACAAAATACTTTTGAAAAAAAAATTAATGTAGCTAGGGGATTAATACTCATTGAACAAATTATTAAATTTGAATTGAAGGGGCCTGGGACTCCTGATCAGGGCTGTAGTCGAGACCGACTCGTCCGAGACCAAGACCAAGACCGAGACCGCGAAATTTTTCCGAGGCCAAGACCGAGACCAAGACCGGTCTCGATCTCAATTTTGGCTTTGAGACCGAGACCAGCAAAGTTCGAGACCAAGACCGAGACCGAGACCGCAAAAATGACGTCATCAATAACTTTTTCGATTTTTTGAAAAAAAGTTTTTGGAGCTCATATTTGCTCATGAGTTGGTTTTATGATTATATAAATTGATTCAGATAACAAAGTGCTTTAGTCCACCTGACAATTACTTCATCAAAACATCTAAACATATCATTTTATGTAGATTTTCACCAAAAAAAGAGATCCTTTAACTAAACTTAATGCCTCTTATTCAAAGCTCGAAGCCTGGTCAATTTTATTTTTGTCAGGAATTACAGGTCAATAAAACTGACGCAAACTTAATGAAATAAAATTATTAAAAAATTGTAAAAAGCTATTTGTATATTTGAAGTACCGTATTAAAGGTATAGCTACAAAAACGCAGCCAGGAGTTTCAAGTAGGATGGGGGGATTTCTAAGCACGTAACCACGATTATACTAAGAGAAGGCTTAAACAAAACAATACAATTTTTAACCCGAAAAATATTTTGTTGCAGGGTTGCAAACTCGATCAATTTTTATTTGAGTTCGGTCTATTTTAGAAAGTCCAAGTTCGAGTTCAAAAATTTAAATTTTTTGAGTTTAAGTTCGATAAAAATATCTATGGCTCTACGCTATGAAAATCTGCCACTACAAAATTAATGAAACAATAAATGATAATTCAAGGACTATCATACGTTGTTTAATATTCTGTTAAAAGTAAAATATAGATTTCTGAATTCATCAAATACGATGAACAACGTACTTTGCTGTCACGAATAGACCGCACTAATTTGCTTAAAAGCTATTTTCACAAAGACTTCACACTTTTGCGTTGTGCTAGCCTATTTAATACAAAATTTTGTCGGAAGCTTTCAATTCGAAAATTGTGTAACCAAAATTAATTTTGTTGCAATAATTAACCGCCGTGACTTATTTCATATATCGTGAATCTTTTCAATCTCAAACTCATTTCTTATAATTGCTCGTTTTTTGAAAAAAATTAAACTCGCAGATTTATTCCACTGAGCTGCAAATACTATCCAAATTTCGTACTTTTTTTACAAACTGTACAGTAGACCATTGGTTCTCAACCTTTTTTCAAAGCGACTTAAGTTTATTGAAAAAATTAATGGTGTAAAATTTTGTGGCCCATGTATATTCTGATGCATAATTTAAATTAAAAGCTATGTAAAAAAAAAAAAAACTTTTCATGATGACAAAACTGTGTTGAAAATCATACAAAGAAGTTCTACTGAAATGTTTATGAATATTTGCTATTCAATATTCTTACCAAAAACGTCCTTACGTAGTCTGACATACATGACCTTTGATTTCTAGTCTACCCGAGCACAAAGCTTCTTCACTGCGTGAATTCTATGCTAGTTGGTCGAGCGGTAACGCGTTCGTCTCTGGAGTGGGAGGTCTGAGATTCAAATCTCCGGCCGGTCAAATCGAACACAGTGTTGCCAACGGCTCGCCACCGCTGCGATATTTCTCCAAAAAGAGCTGTGTTGCCAGGGCGCAATGACGCGGAGATAGGCCCAGTAACCTTGCTACATGCTTCGGCGTATTACAGCGAGCATAATGAAAGATTTAATTTGAAAATATATCGTTTACCACTTCTAAGCGTTTTACACCTTTGCGATCTTGAGAAACTCAAAATTTCACCGCTGGAGTTTTTTGTTACAAAAATGCAACTAGGGTTGACTACTATATGCATTTATTTTATTACTGTATTGCTTTCTGCAAGTTTCACTCTTTGTAGATGTTTACAAAAAAATACCCCAAAAAATTTTTAGGCGACCCATAGGTTGAGAATCATGGGAGTAGATAACTGTTAACGCAATGATAGTAAAATTTTCGCTATATAAGAGACAAATTTCTTATCACTTAATTAACTCAAAATAAAACGTTGTGTCGCTTTTCCACCTTAATCGTTTCTTTTTTTATACTCCTAGCTGTTTTTCTAAGTCGCCTAAGCATAAAAAGTGAAAAACATGCTCTGTTGGGAAAATCACAATCTCAATTTACAAAGCTTGATCAACAAAAATATTTCAAAGGATTTTTTAATCGTTAAATTTCGTTCCACGAACTCGGCCAGTTTTATTCGAGTTCAAGTTTGAGGTCAGCAAAAGCGAGTTCGGCAAAAATACCGAGTTTTTTCGAGTTCAAGTTCGAGTATGCAGCACTGTCTTGTCGTCGCGCTGAGCAAACTGTTGTAACTTAATTGTATCTCATCCAGAGGTTTGCTTCAGTCGCTGGACAATTTTTGTGATTTTTCGTAAAAAATAACCATTTGAATCATATTTCGCACGTTTTTAGAGCTACTTAATTGCTAAGGTTCTTAATTGCTACAATCGCTAAGAACTTAATTGCTAAGATTCGGAAGCCGTTTGAAAGAATTAAATTACTCAACCACTTTAGTTCCTCTTCTTTACCTGTACAGGTCAAGTCCATGACACGTTTAAATGCTTGCATTCATGAATCAAATTTTGTAAGTGATATGACTAAAAAGAGAAGAGCTGCAGCCCACTTTGCCCTCCTGTTTGCGTCACTTGCCATTTTACATTTAGCTTAGGCCTATACATCATGAACAAACAAAATTTTCCAATTTAAAGTAGTGGGTTTGTTCGCTGTTGACAAAGAGACAAAATATATACTGCAGGTTAGCATATTACTGTTATCGACAATCGACCAGTAGCGTAGCCAGCGGGAGGGTGGGGGGAGCTCGAACCCCCATTGGCCTGAAAATAATGCAAAATAGCACGTTTTTAGTGCTTTTGAGGCCGATTTTTGCTCCAAAAATGAAAACAGCCCCTCTCCAAAAAGATTCGGGAGCCTAGGTTGTGAAGAACTTGCCGTTGTTTGGACCAGAATAGTGGATTTTTTTGGTTCTGGAGCTCACTCAAAGTCGGTAAAGACCTTTCTTTTTTTTCTTTTTTTTTTTTTTTTGAGATCACCTAATTCCGGCCAGAAAAACCCTTTGAATTTCTAATTTCGGCCAGAAAAACCCTTTAAATTTCGGTGAAAACCTTTGTTTATTGGAGATTACCTGCATTTGGCAGGGAAAAAACCTTAAATTTCTGATTTCGGCCGGAAAAACCTTTTGAATTTCGGTGAAGACACTTTTTTTCTTTTTTTTTTCGGAGATCACCTAATTTTGGCAAAAAGCCACCTCAAATCTAATTTAAGACTAATGAAAACTTGGGTCAAGTTCGTTTTCGGTTGCATCAAACTTCCAAAAAATCCCCCCCCCCCCCTTGCGAAATCCTGGCTACGCGACTGCAGTCGACATTAAAGTAATATGTACACAATGTATTCACTCTTTTTTGATAAGAACCAGTAAATTTTGAATTGTGACTGGCTGTTTTTCATTTTTTGCCGATTTTCAGCCTCATTTGTTTTTTAATTTGTTCTTAAATTTTGAGAGCATCGACGTCAATTTAAGCGACTATGTTTGTAAAACAGTTTAATTCCCATAGCTTTGTCTACTTCAAATTCAGCTTTTTTGCTTCTTTAGCAGCGTCGTAAAATTGCAAAAGCGAAAAGGCGAACTTTTTTCAACAATTGCTTAAACAACCGCAAAAAATTTCTCACTTATTTGTGCAGCACTCTATAATATCAAAATAGTAGGATTGTGTACATCCTTTGACACAAAAACTTCTATCACATGGGAATTAAAAAAGTCGCAAAAACATCTGCAGTGCTTGAATTGGGCAAAAATTCTGTAGTTTTGCTTGGACTCTAGTTTCGTTCCTCGTCATCAAAATCGCTATGTATGAATGACGTCTTTTCTTACGTAAAAATGCGACAATCTTAATCTCCAGATGCAAAACCTCATTGTCTAACCGATAATGTAACCGCTTCGTTAGCTTCTTACAAAACTACATTTTACTTACAAAATTTACACAATCTCACTTTTTTATTTTTTCGAACAAAAATTACAAAATTAGCCTTTTTTTTACTTACAAAAATTACCCGGTCTCGAGACCAATTTTTGAGCCACGAGACCGAGACCACAACGGTTCGAGACCAAGACCAAGACCAGTACAAAACAGCTGAGACCAAGACCGAGACCGAGACCACAAAATATTGGTCTCGAGACCGGTCTCGAGACCTACAGCCCTGCTCCTGATCGTACAAGTACTCTTAAACTGGTTAATTTCACGACAAAACAAAAATCTCCGAGGCAATTCTTTGAGTTAATTATTATTTACAGCTAATAATAGCGCAGGAGGCAATATACCTTTATTGCTTCCCCTACCTGGTCCAAGTCACTTTAAAATTCAACCCCCAAATGCAAGACTTTACGCTTGTTTTGAACTTGACCTGTAAGTAAAGAGAAGACTGAACAATAGGGTGGTCCTTAAACACATAGCAAAAATTGAACAATAAAAATTATCATGGGAACCGAAGTAAATGTGTTCCTTTTAGGCTAAAACCGTCGTATGCGAAAAATCTCCGAGATAGAAAAACATTTAGAGGTTGCACAAAGGCAGTAAAGTTTTTCACAAATACCAAATTTTGCGACGATAAGGGCTTTGCTGTTTGCTAAGTGTTGGCTGTTCAAAAGCAGTAAGGGCATCCTAACTTACTGTATGTTGCCAAGTAAGTAGTGTACTGCCTTTATTCTCACTTAGCAAAAACCAAATGCATGTGGAACTGAAGTTGATCTTCATCAATTAGCCAGACCAGGCAGACCTATTCCTATACGAGTGCCACTGCCACACCACGCTCGGCAGTTGCATGCGGGACTTGGATTCTTTTAACCAAGTTTTTGACTGCTTTCAATGAGCCTTATAAATCACTCCCAGAATCAAAGTCGATTGATAAAAATTTTTGATCCATTTTCATTTTTTGGAAAAATCCAATTAACTGCGTTTAATCAGCAAACCACTTTTTCCAATCATTGTTTCCTAATGGCACGCTTGGTAAAGTTTTCATCGTCGTAAAGAGCGGCAACCATTCGTGACTTCATGTCATCATGCACCTTTGGTTCAAAAAAACCTACGCCACTATAGTTTCTTAAACATGTACCATTGCCAACCAGAGAATTTTTTCATTACAGTTGCCCCAGTTCTCTTGTCAATGTGATTTTGCCACAGTTTTTGCAAGTTCAAGATTTTTTCTACATTTCGGCAAGTTTAGTGCAAATACAAGAAATGATGCTTTGGTCTATGCTCGCCATAATCAGTTTACCATGCAGTTCTGGCGTATGATAACCTAATTATGGCAAGCGTAAGTCAGGAGCGCCATAATCAGTTCTGGCGCCCCTAACCAGTTTCTGGTTTTGTTCAAGTTTTGCTGTAATGGAGATGCAAGCACCACATTCTTACTTTTAGTGTTTGAGACATTCATGTCAAAAAACATATTACCTTGTAGCAAAAACTTTCTCAGCTTATTCTCATTCTTCTAATGAATGCTCAAACGATGCCATTTGGTTGAGACTAACTGGTCCCATTAGAAATTGGGGCAATCTTGAGCAAATGTTTTATGCAGATGCCAGCGGTGATGGTAGGCAGGTGATCGACTTGTGAGAATAGATTTGAATACAATTGAAAGTGGTTCAAGTTATTAATCGAAACTTTTTTACAAAAATGGAGAATGTTCAGAATATTACACGCTATTATTTTTTTAATTTCTAAAGACGATCTTTCAAATTCTTAGCTTAGTTTACTATTTTGAACTTGCCAGTTGCCACTCTTATATCCACTGTTTTCATTGATTCTATTCTCTAACATTCCCTTTAGAGCTAAAAGAAAATTTTGGCATCTTTGTCATGAGGGTCTATAGATCAGAGCATTTGTACTGTCCTCATCAAAGAAATCTCACTGGTCATCTTTTTGTTACTTGTGGAAGCCTTAAAGATTCGCTAAGTATTTTAACAAGTTGAATCAGTATCCGATAATCCACGTAACACGATATTGCTTTGTAGTGCACGAGGTTTGAAATTTATCCAGTAATTATTACTTGACAACTTAAATGATTCCAGTCAAACTTATTGAAGCAAACAACTTCCAACTACAGGAGAAGACATATAAAAATATATGATGTATAATTGACTTGTACACTATCTACCCAGTTCCTACAGTGCTCAATTGATATGGTCACCCAGTCAACGGTAGAGGAAGTTCAGTCAAAAATTAGAAACATAAAAACCCCACTACAGGCTGTTTCCCTGCAATGGGTTTGTCAGGTGAAGTGGAAACCAAACAAAATCAGTAAAAGATTTTAGTACACCACCCATGTCTCCCCCTCCTCGCAACGGATGCCCTGTGGCGGGCGCGAGCCCAAGCCATCCCATTAGGGTTACACCAGCCAGAGGCCACAACCAGGGTTGATGATGCGGGGCCGCGGCTGGTACAAAACACTGTAAGCATTAGCTGTGGAGGCTGAGCATATTAATCAAACACTGCTGATGCGCTGCTGCGTGTCAGTCAAACGTTGTGAAAATACTGTTAAAATTTTTAGCACTGTCCTAGATACAAAGTGGCATGTTACGTCACAGTGATCAACCGATTTGCGTTAAATGTGGTTTCATTACGTTAATGATTTCTTGGTTTATACTTGGATTTGTGTTGATATTTTGATACAATTTCGGTTCTTTGGTAGAGAGTGTTAGGTTGCATCTGTTAGAACAGTTCTGATAGCAGGTTGTTCGTCTCGTGATGTATAAATGTATATACAGTAGCATATGAATAATCTCAAATTTTCGCTGTTCATGTGCAACCTCTAAACTTTAATTTTTCTCCGAGATATTTTGCATATACAGTTTTTTATCGAAAACGAACAAATTTAACCCGGTTCCCGTACAGTTTTTTTCGGAAAAATTTGAGATATTTTGCATATACAGTTTTTTATCGAAAACGAACAAATTTAACCCGGTTCCCGTATAGTTTTCCAAAGTTTTGAAACAAGGACCACCCTACTGAACAATTTAATTTTTTCAATTGCCTTTCACATCTTAAAAATTTATGTTATTTCAAATGGCCCAAAAAACGTGCGAAATGTGATTCAAACGGCATTGAAAATCTAAAACAGTGTTTTTTTCCGAAAAATTACAAAAATCACCCAGCGGCTGGTGGCTCCGCTTCCAACTACCGTTTGTGACACGACACGTTTGCGTTGCACTAGTTTGCTCGATGCGTCTCCTAATTTAAAGACATTTTTGGAAAAATCTTTTTAACTTTTGGTTTAAGTCTTCCGGTTTAGCAAAATTCTGGTTACATGCCAAACCAGGCCCTGGTTTCTAATCCTCCATTCGACGGTATCTTTGTCCCACAAAAAAATTCCTCTTTTTCAAAATTTCCGATGACGTCATTGCATGTGATTTGCAGTTTTCCCCTACAGCAAAAATTCTGGCTACGCCTATGCCGGAAAGCTCGCGACTACGAAAATGATAAGGGGTTGGGGGGAGGCTTGAGTCTCAAATTAAATATCATCTGAGTCAAAAAATGCATCAAGATTGTGGTGTGTCGCTCAAACTGATGCGTCTCAAGCGTCTCTAAAATGTGGGTTATGGGGTGGAGGCCCCAGCTGCCGGAGGCTGAAGAGTTTCGGGTGAAACTGGGAATTTTTTGAAAATTTTTTCGATAAAAAATCATTTCAATTCCATTTGAATAGGTGTGGCCAGGATTTTTGATGGGGGAAGGGGCAAATCGCAAAGCACGTGCAATAATGTTATCAAATTTTTTCGAAATGAGGATCTTTTTATGGAACAAAGATACTGTAGAATGAAAATCAAAAGTTGGGTCTGGAAAGGATCATGACCGCCATTGTGCTGAAGGGGACTTGAACCAAAAGTCGAAACATTTTGTAGAAAAAATGAGTCTTGTTGAGCAAACTATTGTAGCTAAGTGTAGCACAGACGGGGGCTTGAGGGAGAAGCTTGCAAGGCCCAGCCGTTGGATAATTTATGTACATGTAGATAATTACATACTTTTTTTTTTGGAAGAAATAATTTTTCTAATGCCATTTGGATCACATTTCGCACGCTTTAAAACCATTTAAAATAACCAAAATGCTACAATTTGAAAGTCTTTTCAAATATTAAATCGCTGAGCCATTCATTTCCCCCTTTCTCCTTCACTGGCATGTCAAGTCCAAATCACTCTAAAACGCTTGCATTTTGGAGTTAAACTTTTGAAATGACTTTTCTAAATGACCTGATTGCATCACTTGCGAGCTTGTGTGCAGAGCCATCTACAGCGCTTGCCTTAAAAAGATTTTTACGTTGTAAAAAAAAACTTTAATTTTAGGACCCACTTTGTTTAAACTTCTACTTACTATTTTTTTGTCAGTTCAAAGCAGCAAGCAGAATTTTTAAATACTTTGACAAAAAAAAAAAAAAACAGTACCGGTAATTCAATTCTGACACTATTTTTGTTTAATTTCTATTAAAAAAAATGTGTTGTTTAAACAGTGCAAATAATACAGAACAAATAAAGCCAAAGAGCTAAAGCGACATTATTTTTCAAAAAGTAAACAAGGGAGAACATCGTAATTTCTATCTAACAAAGTATGATATCGTAGAACTTTTAAACGTGGTGCTGTATAATGTCTTATTTTAGACTTGTACTGTTGCTATATTAATAAGAATTATTTTCGTATGGTAATTGCAATATTATCACAAAATTTTGACAGGAGTCTAAAACATCTTGGCAGTCAAAAATTTGATATTTTTGAAGTCTTGAACACACAGATTGCTCCAGGGCTATCTAATACATAGCCAAGTAAACATCTACACTCTACAGCAAAGGCGACCAACATATTACTATTCCGAGCGCTCGGAAAACCGTAACTAAAACCCAATAACAACAACAATCGCTTTTTATTTAAAATTTTTGGCTGAACGGTTGGAAAAATTAGTATCAGCTGAAACGTATGACCATGTGACAGAGTTGCGAAGTCGATCGATGTTTGTTTGAGTTCAACCTATTTTTACAAGTCTGAGTTCTTTAAATCAATTTTTTCAAGCTCAAAGCTCGGCAAAATATTAAGTTTTTCGAGTTAAGGCTGACAAAAATACTAAGTCTACTTTTCGACTTAATTGCTCTCTTTTTGTTTACATGGTGTTTTTCTAGATCGCCACGGTATAAAAAAAAAAACTGAACGTTAATCTCAATATACGTGGCATGATAAACAAAAAATTTTTGTCCAATAATTCTTTAATTTAATTTTAATGAACTCTAACAGTTTTGATCGAGTTCAGAAAAAAATTTTTTTTTAGTTCGACAAGACAACTGAGGTTTTTCGAGTTTGCATCCCTGCCATTTGATTGTACGTTTCGCTATTGGGCGCTCCCAATCCAAATTCCGCCTACCTTCAGATCCTTGCGATGACAAACCAGACACATATTTAGGATCCTTTTTTTTAAAGATGATGATAACATAAACCGTTTAATTTTCTCACTATCTGGGACAAAATTTTCGCCAAAAAATTTTAAAAATGAAAATTTTAAGCTATAATTACGTCACCAAGCGTTGGAAGCGTAAGCAATTCATAAACTGGCGCTTCCACATCCCTGATTTGTCTTTTGTCAGCGAAAAAATAGGATGGATGACTGCTGGAAAAGCGAGCATCGTCTCATGTCTTTGAAGGCTCGTGGTCGCCGTATTACCCATACACACAGATCGTCGCCATATTACATCACACACACAGGTGGTATGAGAAAGACGGGTTTGTGTAAAATAATGGATTCTTCGTCGTTGGTAAGTACTGTTTTATCTTCCCATTTGTCATTTTTAGATCTACTCCATGATGATCGCAGTATTGCGTGAAACAGGCCTGTAGGGAAATAAATGGAATAAAAATTGTCAACCATAAACCTATTCATTAAGTGCTCTGAACCTCATAGATTGAGGAACATCACTCACTCTTATGGTTGTGCCAGCAAAAATTTATTGACCTAATTTTTATGTTCTTGTGTATTGTCTTAGTCGATTTATAATTTAATTATGAAGATCGAAGAAGTTACTGCTTCTTGGCCTTCCTTATTTTCCACACACAAGGACGCTACTCACTACCCCTTAGCCCAACATTTAAATTTTCGGGGGTTATATGCAGTGGTGCTATTCAACCGGTTCGACATGACCAATTCCTAAATTTAGAGACACCGTTGTTAAAACTTGCTTGCATAGACATCTTGCGCGTTTATGGCTTGAACTACCCGGTTGGTTAATTTAGAAAATTGGTTTCTGCAAAATATGAAAAGCATCACAAATTATTTATCATTGTATTTGACCCAAATTTAAGTTGCTTCAAAGACAAAAACTACGTTGTTGAAGAGATTAATTACAAAAAAAAAAAAAACGAAAGTGCCATTTATGTCCTTTTCTGTGCAAAAATAGGGTTGTACTGTACTTACAAAGCACAATATATGTCTGCAGCAAAACCGCATTTTAGACAATAGACCCTCTTCGCGTTGTGCTCTGGCCCCCCTCTTAACACACCACCAATCTAAAAGAAAAAATTGAGGTTGGATTAAATTCATTCAATTATATGAAATAGATAAAAATCAAAACCACAACAACGTGCAGACTATAAATATTTACACAACCGCTTAGTGCTTAATTTGCACAATTAATAGTACAGTATACAGTGCAGTTTAAAAAGATATTCGTAATGACAAAAATACGACAACTTAAAAAATAAAATATTGCCTCTTAAGATTTCAACATCGTTGGATAGAGCAACTATAGAATCTCCGTTTTTTAACCAAGTTTAAGGTACAAGAAACTTTTTTCATCAGTAACTTTTTTCGACCCATATTTGCTTCAAATAAAATTTTGAAGGACCTCAAATTTTTTAAAAATTTAAAAAATGCTATCTAAAATGTTAAGACAGTATTTTTTTTACTTCAAAGAAATTTGAAATCTAGTAAAATTATAATTTAAAACAAATACACGGGCTAAAATTTCAAAGAAGTAACAGAAGAAAAAGAATTCCGGTATCACAGCTAGGTTGGAAAACTCTGTACCCAAAAATAAAGAATTCTCAAGAGAGGCAGCTTTCTTATTAAAATGGTAGAAGCTTTTGTCATAGTAAAATTTTTTTGCCTGGGCTATGCAATTAAACAATATAAATTGAAGAGTGAAGACTACACAATTACACATGGCATATAATTATAAAAAAAGAAACAACTAACGATTAGTCACAGTTAATTTATAATAATTAGCAACTTCTACATAATCTCGAAAACAATAAAGTTTCAAGTCGCTTAAAATGGACTTAAACAATGAAGTTGTGCAAAGCATAGTATATAAATCAATTTGAACAGTAAAGCCAAAAAATAGCAACTCCACTCATCAACCGTAGCCAGAACCCAAATCAAATTCAATAAAAGTTTTTGCGGCATACTGCACGACAAAATTGATGGAGGTTTGCAAGACCATTAAACTGCTAACAGCAGTGGCTATATGCTTTAAGAGCTAGTTTTAAAACAAGACAACCAATTTCAAGCTTTTGCAGAGCAAAATGAATTGGACTTGATGGAATTTATTAAAGTGCAACAGTATAAAAATTACCAAAAACGTTATAAGTGCAACAGTCTGTTTCGAGCTAAGGACTGAACAAGTGCAAATGTAATCTTATTCCAATAGATTCTTTAACAAGATTACAGAAGCACCTGAGGAGGCCTTAGAACAAAACAGACTGCTCTGCTTTCAACTTTTTACCGTAATTTTTTAGTTGTATTTTGTTCTGATTTAACTGCTGTATATCATCGAGCGCTCTTTCAAAAGACTGGTTGAATATCAACAATTTTCTAATTCATTAAGTGCAATAATTTCAATTATAAAAGCATACTTGTAGGCATACGTATTTTTAACCCGATAGACTTCGACAAAAAAACTTTCGTTATTAGCTGCTTTCAAACAAAGCACTATGCAGTTCCAGAAATTTCAAACATATTGCATTTTAGTCAATTATGTGTAGGCTACAATTAACACGGCCCACTTTTAATTGCAAAACGATTTGGAATTAAGTTTCAACACATTTGTTACAGTGACTCATATTTTTATGCATATAAAATTTGACTGGACAGCGGACACTACTCAAAGAGAACTTTTATTTTGGCGAGAAATAGTCTTGAAGTGTTGATAACATTATAGACATTCAAGAGTTATTAAAAGCATAGCAATGCTGTAGTCTTGTAAACTGATGAGTAGCAATTACCTACTCTATATCGTGACAAAGTTACGCACTTGCACTTTGATCACTAAGATACGTTCTGCTCCTATCACTATGCAGTGCGAGTAGAGTTATTCAATGAATTAACATTATACGGCAATAATAACAAGATAATGAAATTTCAACTGTTTTCTTTGAATATTAAGAATGATCAGTCGATTCAATGCTTCTCAACCGGGGGATCGCAATGTGGTTTGAGTTCACAGTTTGTTACTAATGGCAGTGGTACAACTAGGACTGAAGCCCTACTTAGCCAGGTAACTTAAACAATTTAACCCATAATATGCAAGTTTTTAGACGTTGAATTGGACTTGACCAGAAAGCAAGGAAAAGCGGAAGAAAGCTTAAGGGGCTAAAACTTTTCTGTTGTGGCAATTTTATTTCAAGATGACTATAAAAGCGTGATAATTTACAAAAAATACGTTAAAATGGAGATTTTTGGCCAAGAGATTATAACCAGGGTATGGTATGGAATGGAATGAAAGACGATTTTTCCATATTCCATACTGGCAATTTTCTTCCATTCCATACTAAAAATCTTCCATTCTATATTCCATTCCATACTAAAATTTTCTTCCATATTCCATTCCATACTTCCATACCAAAGAAAGTTTAGACTGGTAGCAATGCAACGTATATTTTGCTGCTTTGCAATGTTGTAAGCAACCGCTTATGAAGGTGCGTAAACAATACTAAGATGCCATAACCGGTATCTGGTATGCATATTGCACATGGTTTAATGCATAGGCGTAGCCTGGATTTTGGATTGGGGGGAGGGCTAAACCGTAAATCACATGCAATGACGTCATCAGAAATTTTCGAAAAAGAGACTTTTATGGGGCAAATAATAAAAGATCAAAAGCTGGGGGCCTGATTTAACACGTAACCAGGATTTGCTAAAGGGAAAAGATTGAAAATAAAATTTTTGATTTTAGTTCAAATTCATTGACTTTAAAAAAAACCAAATTTAAATTCATTGACTTTGAAAAAACTAAATTCAAATTCATTGTCTTTGCAAAAACTGAGTTCAAATTCAAATTCACTGACTCTGCAAAAGTCAAATTCAAATTCATCAGTAACTTGCGAGCGGATTCTAATTCAATTGAACCCTAGTTGCGACATGAAGACTAAAAAACTTATTATTGATTATTTATTCATATTGATAATTATTGATAACAAATTGTGATGCAATAATAATTATTGTGCACTAGTAATCGTATTGATCCTTAAATGCAGGATTGGATCCATTCACTTTGTTTTTAATGTCTAAATTTAAGTTGATTGACTTAAAAAAAAACTAAATTCAAATTCATTGACTTTGAAAAAACTAAATTCAAGTTCACTGAATTTGCAAAAGTCGAATTTATATTTATCAGTAACTCGTGGGCGGATTCAAATTCAAAATGCAAATTCAATCCAACCCTACTTGTAAGACTAATTGTATGATGTTCCGTATCTGTAAACCTTTAAGCAACAACTTTTGTGCTCATCACCTCAGTTAGTACGATTTACCACACAGTGTGTTTTTTGATGAGCCAAAGTCTGTTAGTATCAAAAAAATTTCAAATTAAACCATGGACGAAATATCGACAACTAAAATTTTGTAAGAATTAACACGATGCAACTTGGGTAGATACAAAATATCGATATATACTACTCTTGTTAAGCGCAATTAACAGGCAAAGCACAGTTTGTCATAACTGAAGGCATACACACTTAGATGCACAATTCAGTATCATAGTTTGCAAAGTCTGGACTGCTAAAACATTTCAGAACAATTGTGAAAGCATAAAAAAAAACTGCTTCATTATCACGTCTTTTTCTGCTTTAAGCATCTCCATAGAACTGTCAACACTTTTGATTACGGGTACTTTATTAATTATCATATTCTTTGGGCTGTAAGGCGCACCAGAGTAACAGGTGAAGTACCAGCATCAATAAATGGCCTTTACATCCACATACAAGGTAGATCACAATCTAAGGCACACTTCTCTGAATTAATAGATCTCAGCTTAGATAATTTGGCCTTGTAAGCAGAATGCCTCAGGAAAGATTTCCCAAGCAAGCTTTACTTGCCAAAGAAAATAAGAAAAGACCAGTTGGACGACCTAGAACTACATGGATCAATTGCATTGAGGATCTTGGATGGAATCGCTTGGGTATTTATTCAAGCAAAATGGTGGAGGTTATAGAAGACCGTAATGCATGGTGGCTTAATCTCGAGTTGTTGTCCCCGCAACCTTCATTAAAAAGCGAGCAATGAAAAGGGAGACTAAATAAAATACAACGTACAAAGCTTTAAAAACTCCAATAAAGTTCAAAACAACTCAAAATTAATTCATGAAGAGAGAGTATAACCTGATTGAGACAAAGTGCACCACTGCACCTGAGTATTAGGCGCAGCTACAGCTTCTATAAAAATTTAAGCATTTTAAATGCGCTTTACAGTCTAAAAAATAAGATATACTTAAAAGTTCAACAGAAAGAAATATAAAAAGTTTTGCAAATCACAAAATAATTAATGAGTGATTGAACAAATCAAAATCCGTGTAACCAACAATTGTCCAGGAATCACATAGAGGATTATAACATTCAATCTCTTTGACTTTACGTTTTGATGAGTTTAAACCACCTACCACATAAATCTTGCCATTCATAACACAAGCTGCATGAGAACTTCTTTCACACTTCATGCTACTAACGAAAGTCCAAACATTATTACCAGAGTCATATTTTTCAACAGTTTTAGTTATTGTGTACTGTTTCGAATCAATTTGGCCACCGATTGCATAAATAGTACCACAGCAGTTGACTGCTGCTAACCACCTTCTTTGTGTAAGCATGTTCTAGGCAAATTCCCATTTTTCTGTCAAATCTCCTAATCGTTCAACAGAAGGCATGCAAGTTTCGGCACACCACCCACCAAGAGCATACAGATAATCGTCACAAGTAACCAATGCACATCCACTTCTGGCTTGTTGCAGTGATGATGCAATTCTCCATTGATTCGTAGCAGAATGATAAAATTCAACAGAGTTTAGATTCGGCACTATGCTATTATAACCTCCTGCAACAACCAAAGATTCCTGAAATACAGCACCACCCATCAGATACCGCTTGTGATTTAATAAAGCTACTTCAGTCCACCTTGAAATCTCATCAGTCATGTCCAATTTGTCCGTTTTCCAAACTTTACAAGTTGGAACTCGTCTCCCATGACCATCAAAAGTTCTTCCTCCTATACAATACACAAAATTGTTCAATTTCAGTGATACATGACAATCAACCTCAAATGGCAAATCAAATCTGTTTTGATGAGGTTCGCTTATAGTTTCATAAATTTCGAAACCAGCTTTAGGAGTTCTTGTTCCACCAAAACTTATCAGTTTCGTAGCACACATATTTCCACTTTCGAGTCGTAAAATTTTCCGCATTGTGAAATTATTGACCAACAATAAGCATTGAGTGTCATTTTTTACTAATTCCTCTTTCATAACACGACTTTTTAAAAGCTCAGTTGGGATGTTATCAATAATCACAAGCTCTTCAAACAACAACAGAAAGTCGTGTTTACGATTCACTAAATCATGTTTTGACCAGATAACTATTCCTTCAAAAATTAATGCTTCTGTGAAATATGATCGATTCAGCTTTGAAAAGTGACCAACAAGATCATCTTTTGAGAGTGATTTGAATTCATGGGTTTGCATTACTTCATTCAAAGTTTTGCTCATATATTCATAAACGTGAGATTCTATGTCTTCATTTTGATACAGCTTTGCAGCATTGAGAACAACAAACCAATTATCTGATGAAAGAACTGATTCCAAAAACTCAAAACAAAATTGCTTCACTTCATCAAGCAGTAGATAATCACATGCAGCCAATAATTCCATAACATTTTCATTGTTTATCTTAACTTCTCCACAGTACATAAAGTCAATCAGTGCTTTTACTGCTTTGCCATCAACACCATTTACTTGAACAGGATTTTGGTATTTTTCTTTTAATTCCAAATCAAACATTCCTTCGAAGAATCTCGAGCAACAAGAAAGAATCATGCGATTGGCTGCTATTGTTTCTGATCCAACTTCAATGATTATGTTGTCAAAAGTTCCTTTACCCCTTTTCTCGTTTGCATATTCTAAAATATTTGGACTGATGACACGCTGACGAGTTACACATTTCTCAACACAACACAGCAAGGACATGATCTAACTACTTTCAAATGAAAACACTAACCATTAATCGCTAGTTCACTACTATATCTAGTGAAACCTAAATCGTGAAGAATAATGTAAAAAACAAAGATTTCTGATTGGTTAATGGTCATAAACAGCAGTATCAGATCTAAAAATTTTTCTGTCTATGCATATACAGTTTGCTTAATGAGAAACATCACACTCAAAACTGATCAGTTACAATATGAAATTATAATTACCCAAGCAACTTTTAAATGATTTTGAAAAAAACTTTTTGGATTTCTACCACCACTACAATTGAAGTGAACAAGTCATGGATCAGCAACAGTTGAATTTGAATTGTTTCGACTGGTGAAATTTGTAACTTAATGTAATTGAGTAGATTTAGATGAATTCAAATTTCAAGTTCTAAATTTTATTGAATTTTTCCAACCCCAAATGCAATAATGATTCCTAAGCTTGTATACAGGATGAGCCAAAAGTAGGTGGACGGCATATGGAATAGATTTATGCCTCAGTTACATTAATCCAATTGTTCATTTTAACTTTGTTACAACTATGTTATTTGTGGTATACAATTACAATTTTAATACTAAAATTTGTTTTAATTTTACCTGTTTTCTAGTACTATGTTACACCTAATTTTTTTTTACTGTCCACCTACTTTTGGCTCACCCTGTATATTTGAAATATCTGCAAAACCAGTTTTTCAGAAGCCTTTTTGGCTGCATCACAGCCGGCCAATAATTGAAGCTTTCTGGTGTAAAATATTATATACCACATGTACCTTATCACACGACCATTTACTGGCTTTTTTTCCGTAAAATAAAAACTGAAATATAAATGAAAATAACGGACGCGTTGCGTTCATCGGGATAGTTATTCATAACCACTTCGTACTACCGATGAGTTTATTTATTGATTTTGACGTTTCGCTTCCCAAACCGGGAAGCTTCTTCAGAACAATTTTCGGCAGTGCTGCCTTTGCAGTTACAAAAAGATAAATGAGAAAAAATAATAACAGCAGAAGATAGGTAACAGTAAAAACATACGAACATCACAATAGTTGTACTATTATACTCAAAAACATTAAAGTGATGGAACAATAACATTATATAATATTGAAAATTATTTCACTAACAGCGTGAAAAAAAAATTTTGAAAAATTATGTCACTAACAGCGTAAAAAAAAAAAAAAAAAAAAAAAAATTTTTAAATAATATTCGTAATAACTAGGCTGCTTCTCTAACAGTGTGAGAAATTATGAAAAGGATCTATTGCAAAGCATTATATACTAGAAAAGGTTTTTAGCTCCACAGAGATTTATATACGGACGGAACAATTAACCCATCATTGCGATTTAAAACGTTCAATTCCAAAGATTTTTGGTTTATCAAATAACCTTCCGCTATCCGACGCTTGTGCCAGTGTGGTTCCCTCCTTAATATTTTAGCATTATCCCAATCTATAAAATGATCATTTTCTGCGACATGCTGACACAGTGCAGATTTTTTCAGGTCAAAATTCTTCACTGCATCAATATGCTCACGTTTTCTAGTTTCTAAGCTTCGGCCTGTTTCACCGATGTACACCGCATCGCAGTCACGACAAGATATTTGATAAACAAGGCCCGACTTTTCTTTGTCAAAAACTTTGTCTTTGGGCTTACAAAAAATATTAGACAAAACACAAACAGGCTTCATAGCCACCCCCACACCAACTTGCTGCAAAACACGCTTAATAGGCTCGGTGAGACTCTGCACATAGGGAACCACAGTCATGATTTTCGTTTGTTGGGATTCGCTTTCAGAGCGAGTAGGCCGTCGTTTGCGATGAAATCTTGGGTATCCATTTGTAATCAAGGTGTTATTGATCGTACGTATTTCATCTTTTTTGAGCTCGTCGTCTTTTATTATGTTCTCAGCTCGGGAGAAAAGAGTTCGGGGAATGCTAAGTTTTTGTTGAAGTGGATGGTGGGAGGAAAAAGGTAGGTATCTGCCGGTATGAGTTGGTTTTCTGAACACTGTGGTTTGTAGCGATCCTTCTGGAGTGCGTGTAACCAGCACATCCAAAAAAGCAAGAGAACCTTCATGTTCTTCTTCTCTTGTAAACTTGATGGAATCGCATATGGTATTCAAATATTGATGGAATTCTTCGATGTAGTTTGATTCCATAATACCATACACGTCATCAACATAGCAAAACCAAATACAGGGAGGAGAGTGAAAGCTGTTGTTGGCCCTTTCTTCTAGCTTTTCCATTACCATGTTTGCAATGATGGGAGATAAGGGCGAACCCATTGGAGTGCCAAATATCTGTTGATATATGGTTTGTTGGAAGGTGAAATAGATAACCAACAAACCATATATCAACAGATATTTGGCACTCCAATGGGTTCGCCCTTATCTCCCATCATTGCAAACATGGTAATGGAAAAGCTAGAAGAAAGGGCCAACAACAGCTTTCACTCTCCTCCCTGTATTTGGTTTTGCTATGTTGATGACGTGTATGGTATTATGGAATCAAACTACATCGAAGAATTCCATCAATATTTGAATACCATATGCGATTCCATCAAGTTTACAAGAGAAGAAGAACATGAAGGTTCTCTTGCTTTTTTGGATGTGCTGGTTACACGCACTCCAGAAGGATCGCTACAAACCACAGTGTTCAGAAAACCAACTCATACCGGCAGATACCTACCTTTTTCCTCCCACCATCCACTTCAACAAAAACTTAGCATTCCCCGAACTCTTTTCTCCCGAGCTGAGAACATAATAAAAGACGACGAGCTCAAAAAAGATGAAATACGTACGATCAATAACACCTTGATTACAAATGGATACCCAAGATTTCATCGCAAACGACGGCCTACTCGCTCTGAAAGCGAATCCCAACAAACGAAAATCATGACTGTGGTTCCCTATGTGCAGAGTCTCACCGAGCCTATTAAGCGTGTTTTGCAGCAAGTTGGTGTGGGGGTGGCTATGAAGCCTGTTTGTGTTTTGTCTAATATTTTTTGTAAGCCCAAAGACAAAGTTTTTGACAAAGAAAAGTCGGGCCTTGTTTATCAAATATCTTGTCGTGACTGCGATGCGGTGTACATCGGTGAAACAGGCCGAAGCTTAGAAACTAGAAAACGTGAGCATATTGATGCAGTGAAGAATTTTGACCTGAAAAAATCTGCACTGTGTCAGCATGTCGCAGAAAATGATCATTTTATAGATTGGGATAATGCTAAAATATTAAGGAGGGAACCACACTGGCACAAGCGTCGGATAGCGGAAGGTTATTTGATAAACCAAAAATCTTTGGAATTGAACGTTTTAAATCGCAATGATGGGTTAATTGTTCCGTCCGTATATAAATCTCTGTGGAGCTAAAAACCTTTTCTAGTATATAATGCTTTGCAATAGATCCTTTTCATAATTTCTCACACTGTTAGAGAAGCAGCCTAGTTATTACGAATATTATTTAAAAATTTTTTTTTTTTTTTTTTTTTTTTTACGCTGTTAGTGACATAATTTTTCAAAATTTTTTTTTCACGCTGTTAGTGAAATAATTTTCAATATTATATAATGTTATTGTTCCATCACTTTAATGTTTTTGAGTATAATAGTACAACTATTGTGATGTTCGTATGTTTTTACTGTTACCTATCTTCTGCTGTTATTATTTTTTCTCATTTATCTTTTTGTAACTGCAAAGGCAGCACTGCCGAAAATTGTTCTGAAGAAGCTTCCCGGTTTGGGAAGCGAAACGTCAAAATCAATAAATAAACTCATCGGTAGTACGAAGTGGTTATGAATGAAATATAAATGACAGAACAAAGATAATTGAAAGCCAGGCCACAAGCGGAAACCCAAAATAGCAATGGCACCTCACAAAACTAGTTATCCATTTGGTCCAACAGAAAAGTGAGGTTAATAAGAAACAATAAGGATTTGCTATTAGAAATGAAATCCAAAAAGATGTTAGAGATTAGAAAACAATCTTACATCTGAGTAAATTAAATCTTAAGTTTTTGTGACCATACTTTTAGGTTGAAATTAACTAAAACGTTAATTGTTACTTGTTTTTATTTTTAAATATTAGTTCAGCAAAACTCATGGTATCTTGACAGGAAGCACCCTGCCTTTGAAAACCCAAGGTTATTCGGTGCTTCCCGCTCAATCAACAATGATTTTCTTTATATTGCAACATGGACAATGCTATTATACTATTGCATGTGTGTTTGATAGTGGAGTAAAAAATTCTACTACCACTATTGCTTAACTTTCATCGATTTGGGGAGGTTTCTACAATTGCAATTAGATTTTATTCACCAAGTTGCCTTGGCCAAGAGACAGAAGAGGAACCTTTCGGTCTTTGTGTCAAGCTGCTACCTGTCTACTACACACATTGAAAGCTTCACATCGAAGTTAAAATTGATAAAATATTGGTATAGATACCATAAAAAGAGCATCCAGAATGGTGACTTCTAGTTTCACGATGGTTCTTCCTAAGGATGCCATGTTGGACTGCTAAAATAATATAGCCACAAGCTTGTCGAGCACATACAAAATCAGCCGTAAATTATTCTATTTGAATAAGACTTAAGTGATGATGCCCGCTGGGGTGAAATCGATTTTAGTAAGTAAAATATATATCGGTAGTAGTATACAATTTACAACTGATTTCGTATGCGCCCGATAAGCTTGCGGCTGTATTATTTTACTGATCCCTAAATGCAAAGTCATCAAGAGTTTCTTCTTTCCTCTCTTGCTGGTGATTTTCATCCAAAATATGGCCTCAAACAAGTTGGACTGCTGGTAGCCTTTTGGCCAAAAAGCACAAAGACATTCAAAACTGCAAGTATTCTGGCTAATAATCATGCATATGATAAAAATACTGCACTAAAAGTAACACAATTTCTAAAGTTAGAGTTGATCAAAGAATTTGCTAATACAGTACAGCAATACTATGACATTCACTCTCAGCTTTGGTAAGTTGCAAAATGGACGCAAACATTTATTGAGATTAAAAGTTCTTTGGCCGATAGCCATAAAGCGTTAACAACATCACACTTAAAGAGGGTGAAGTATCCAACCAATTTCAGCACTTTACAATAGCTAAAATTGACATACAATTTTTGAAATTTTTTGCTCTCATTTTGGGGTTGCAGTTGCAAAGATATTCAACAAATTCAAAGAGATGTATCCCAAACCTGAGTTTGTTCTCTCAGCCTGAATTTCATGAAAAAGTGGAAGGTTTGCCATATTGAATTGATCATGTGATATTACTGGAATCAGTGGCACACCCAGATATTTTATAGGGGGGTCAATTTTTCAGAAACTAACCAGTACCCAATTGATTTATTTATACCATGTATTTAATACGTTAATGAAAATGCACCCTATCATAGTCAGACAGGGTTTTGCATTAATACTGTAGTAGCATTTTGTTACAATCGTTTATTCAGAAACCTGTATCAACGATTTTGAAAGTTGTTGAATGTGAAGATTGTAGGTGAAAAAACAAGTTACCATTGTGGGGGATTGGGGGCGAAGCCCCAAACCACTGGGTAATTCTTGCTATTTGAAAAAAAATTACCATTTTAACACCATTTGGATAACATTTTGCACGTTTTTACAGCCATTAGAAAAACCTAAATTACTAAGCTTTGGAAAAGTTTGAAAGAATTTGTTTTGCTCAGTTGAATCAGGCCATGCACACTTATGATCAAATCTAAAACACACTTAAATACTGAAAGATTGTGCATTTGGCCTAAACCTTTTACGCAAATGCGTTTTTAAATTCAAAAAGCTTGTTCGCGGTACTAAATTTCAAAATAGCTTTCAATAGCGTCAGAGCGATCATTTCCACTCTTTCAGAAAAGGGTAGCCTTCTCTTTCAGAAAAGGGTAGCCTTGAAAAAGGGTGGTTTAGATTGTACATTTTCAGTCAGCTTTTTTCATGAATCTACGCTGGAATGAAGAAAAACTAAAATGCAGTGAAATATGTTGAAGTTGATTACACTGAAATGGACAATGGGTTGTTATTATGACAAATAATGCAGCAAAAATTAACTAAAATACTTTAAAGTTAACGCAAAAATTTAGAAAAAATTAATCAGAAATGATAGCTCCGATGCTATTAAAAGTGTTTTTAAATTTCTGGATACAGATGCAGAATAAAAATCTCAACATTTGAATGTAATTTTAGTTTGGCTTTCATCTTCAAACAGCAGATTTGCTTGATTTTTTTTTTTTTTTGTTTTTGCAAAAGTGCATTTGCTTTAGTAGTTTTTTAAAACCAGGGTGGCTTTCTTCACTAAATGGTAAATAGCCATCTGTCTCTTATTAGTGTCAAGCTCTGTTCTGTTCAGAAATATTTGATATAATAATAATAATAACACGCCAATCCAGCACAGTGGTGCCACATCAAGATTGAACACCACATGGTATCCAAGTGTTTAAGATGTTACGGTACTGTAAAATGGCAGATTTTTGATTAAGATTATTAATGGTATATATCTATTATTCAATATCTAAGGATGTATCAAATACACATCATCTAGGTACGTAACGTCTCTGTCACCAATATTGTAGATGAGACAAATGCAAAAATTTCATTTGCTTGTGGATATAATGCAAGATCTGAGTTCAAATTTTGACACTAAAACAACATCGTAAGTAATTAGTAACAACTTAGGTGATTATTGAGTGAAAAGCAAACACAGCAAAATGTTAGAAACTACGTTGTATCAACAAAAGTACGCTGTTTTTTTGATTTTCAAAAGGCATGGATTGACCCCCCACACCTCCCCCCTGGGTGCACCACTGGCTGAAAAGAGAAGTATTAGGCTACCCAGTCAACCTTTTTACCTGAAAGTTCAAGCTGAAAAAACAAACTCAGGATTTTTAAAAACTTTTTAAAAGGGATATCGCTTTGCATTTGTTTATTACCTTTGCAACTCTAAGCCCAAAACAAGAACTAAAAATCTTACAATTTTGTTTTCAATTTTAGCTTCTGTAAACTAACTGATTTGGCTGGATGCTTCACCTCCTTTAAAGTAGCATTTTTAATGTCACTTTGTAGTAGTAAGGTTGCTCAGAGTGGAACCATAAAATGATGCAAAATTTGCTAATACATGTATATAGCCTATGTCAATGATGTCAGATTTGCTATTACAGTTAAATGCACAAATAAACTTTTAATTGCAAGACAAGATATTTTGGTTCTGAAATTTCAGATTTGGAACGTTTTAAAGCTTTAAAATTTGCATCATTAAAATATCGTTTCCTAAGTAAAGTAATGATACCATAAGCTAGTCAAACTTACTTTATGATGTGTTAACCTTTGGGGCTTCAGTAACAACTTTTGTATATACTTACCATTTAAGTTTGAGCAATTTCTTTCACTGTTCACAGTAGAGTGTAACACTTTTTAAGTTATTTTCTTAAATTTGTTTCGGTTAGTGATTTTGTGATGCCAAATGGGATAACTTAAAATGGTAAATTTTTTTTACTTTAATTTTGATGTTTTAGCCAGCTGCCCATTTTCATGCCAACATAACCAAAATTCACAAATTTGGTCTACTTGGGCTACGAATGTCGTATCAAGCTAAAATTAGCGTCAACATGCTAGGAATAGCCTAGTTTATACACCGGTACAATTCTAGGAAGAATTGTTGGTCTAAACCTTTTGTTTTTAGATATATTTGCAAAAATATCATATTTTCTTAATTTTAGGCATTTTCTGCCATTTTCAATTGATAGTGAAATTAATTCCTTAAATATAATGAAAGTTTTTGACAGCAGCCACTCCAGATTGAGCTGATCTACCACAGACTTTCACTTCTTCCTAATCTACATTACAGGTAATATTTAGAGACTATGGCGTGATAGCACAGGGTTGCCAGAAACTTTTTATCATTTCCAGCCCAAAGCTACTTTAAAACCAGCGGATTCCACTCTAAACAAGCCCAAACTTGAAGAATCTAGCATTCAAATATATTAGTACCGGTAATAATATATTTAGGCTAGTATCGGTACGTACCGCACACAAGCTAGATTTATGTTGACATATATACCGGTCATAGGTGGGCACAAGTCCGTTAATCGTTAATCCGTTAGTAACGAAGCTAACTTTTTCATTAACTTGTTAACCTGTTTAAAAGTTTTTTCATGTTAACGGACTAAATTAACTTCCGTTAAGTGCTGTTAACTGACTAAAGTACCTTCTGTTAAGTTCTGTTAACTTCCGTTAAGGTTTTTATCGTTAATATCTTGCAAATTTCATCCATCGGACCGGTATAAACCAGTTTGTACTGGTAACACTTGTTGCGTATTAGCACGAGTTTTATAGAAGAAACCGAAAAAAGGAGCTCTTTTTGTGGCAAATAATAAGCTGCAGCCTCATAGGTCTATCAATTATCGCTGTTCACAATTTCCAAAGATTTTCCCATCGCAGCTTCGTTGTGCATTTGAACTTGTTTTTATCTTGAAATTAGATTAGACTGATTACACGCAAAATGTTAATGGATTAACGGACTTTATTAACTTCCGTTAATTAAAGCAGAAAATAATGGATTAACGTTAACGAAGGTGTGAAGTTTGTTAACGGACTAGTGGTTAACGAAGCTAACGTTTTGCATTAACTTGCCCACCTATGATACCGGTACCTGGTACCAGTGCCACTTCAAGATAGCATATTGATACGATAGGCTACCCATACACTGTCTGTATCGTTATAGCCAAAATGATCTTCCACTTCCAGCAAGTTAAGCTGTATCTGCCATTTCTCCGTGAGCTTCTGATTATTAAATGGTTACTCTTAGTGGTACTGGTACCAGAATTGTAGCAGTACCGGTAGGTAGCTGTTGGCCTATAGGCTATTGCTATTTGCTAGGCCTATAACCTACCGTATCTAGTCCCTGATATAGATACAGTATTACTGTAACCAGTTCAGCCTTGGAAGTGTACCGGTTCATAATCTACGATATACATACAATTTACTGCCTATACCAGCACAGTATACAGAGTACTGTAACTTACGGTATTACCGGTGTAGGGTACACTCTGGGCTCCTGGCGCAGCCCTATACCTGTACACAGGAAAGAATCGAAACGCGCAGCTTATTGGAGTTGTTGTTTATTGCATACTGCATACTGCGTACTGCGTACTGCGGTTTCTGAAAACAAACGAAAACGTTTCAAACGTAGTATAGCAATTACTTCCAAACCCTGTAAAAATATCTGAGCCAAGACCATGTGAAGCACTCACATGCCCAGACTAACTACACCCAACCCCCGAAAAACCAGTAAAAAGGTGTGCTTCTCGGCTCCCATATCATTACCATAAAATTATAGAAAGCAAGATATACGAAGACTAACGCTAAATAGAAATTATAAACAAATACATACCGATTGATTTTGCCAGGTAGTCAAATGCGAGTTCAAATTCACTGCAGCTACGATAGAGAGAGAATTCCAAAAAATCAGAACAACCTGATGCCAGAAATGCTGAACTGAACTGACCAAATCTTCACGCGTGAAGATTTTGTCAGTGTGAAAATGATGCATCGCTTCCGGCGACTTGGCAAATCATAAACAGAACTAGCGTTAGCCAAACAATAAGAACACAGACCACTAGTGGGCAACAAAGAACAAAACTAAGAATACGACGTAACAACCGGTATAGGCTATATAACTGTTCTAACATTTCTGAAAGGATTGAATCTACTACTCTGTTAAAAGTCTCAATCATTGCGATGAACAACAGCTCTTATCTGAGGAAACCTTTTCTGATCAAGCGTAGTTTTGATTGTATGTCGCGATTGACCTAATTGTTTCGTCGCGAAAAGCTTATTTGTAGAAACACGCTTGCGCTAATACTCCTATGACGTAGGCAACAAACGTAAATTGCCTTCTTTCTTTCGGTGGAAACGACTTACCGGTAGCGGCGGTAGAGACTAGCGACTTGAATGTAATCCTACAAGCAGGCAGGTAGGTCTATTTCAGAATTTCCAATTCTGAATTCATGTTCTCATCGATATAGCCTATTGGTAAACGCTAACCAAAAAATCCGCCCAAACAAACCAATCACGCCCAAAACATTTACAAAACTAGCCCAAAAACCGCGGATCAAAAAATTGACCCGCGTGAGCCAATCAAAAGTAGCCCAATCCGTGGTTTCCGGCCAATCTGGCAACACTGTGATAGCATAATACAAAACCAACCTCGTTTTAAAGGTGAATTTACACAGTATCCGTTTTTCATACGTTTTCGTCAGTTTTTTTACGTTTTTGCTTCTTCTTGAAAAAGTATGCGCTTTTTCATCCGCATTTTTATAAGTCCATATCCGCACTAAGTAGACTGTTGTATATAGGTAAAAATTTTGTTCAAAAATTTTGTGTAGGAAGGATAAGAGCGATATTTCAAAATAAAGCTGTACTCCTTTACAAAAAAAATTTTTCGGAAAACTTTTCTTCTGTATGTGACTGTCTGGTTAGTGCGGATATGGACTTATAAAAATGCGGATGAAAAAGCGCATACTTTTTCAAGAAGAAGCAAAAACGTAAAAAAACGGACGAAAACGTATGAAAAACGGATACTGTGTAAATTCACCTTAATTTCAGTTCGCTATGACAAAACAGAACCTGTGATTACAATAATAGTGCTTCAATAACAAAGTACACTACGCTTTCTGCTCATAGAATACATTTTAAAAGTATGTAAGGTATTAAAATTAGCCTATGAAGCGACCTGTCGCGAAGGTTGGCAACCTTTGCAAGTGACGTACGTAACGACCACTCGCGAAGGTTGGCGAATGTCGCTTCGCGTTGCTTCGTGTCCAGTCTAAATGTACCTTGAGTTCCTCAAGTTTTCAACGCGCTTCGTGCAACTTAACAGAGCGTGGACCACTGCAATTCTGGCAGTATAACGCGTCAAAAATCACGCGATTCGAGGTCGAGTAGCGAAAAAAAGAAAAATGACGAGCTTTGTCTCGTGTCTACGCAACAAACGCGTTGTGCAAACAATCTCGCCGAGCTCAAAACAATTTAAAGTGGAGTTCGTATTTTGCTTATTTTAACCACTTTCCGAAACAAAACAAAAAACCATAAACCCATATTTTCCGGACACTGCATTAAATTTCACACAAAATTAGCCCGGTCCCGTTGAGTAGCCTACACATGAGAGGAATACCCAGCAAAATACTTTCAATATGCACAAAAAATATTTCTAAACCGATGCAGACAATTTCGCCGAGCTCGAATCGTTTTAAAGTGGGGTTCGTATTTTGCTTATTTTAACCACTTTCCGAAACAAAACAAAAAACCATAAACCCATATTTTCCGGACACTGCATTAAATTTCACACAAAATTAGCCCGGTCCCGTTGAGTAGCCTACACATTAGAGATGGCAACAGCTCTGCGTACGCGGCCGCGCGCTGTTGTTGGTGTATCGCGCCGCGCAGCGTGGCAACTAAAATCTGCATTACGTCACAGCGTCAGCGCAGCGCCGCGTGCAACAATTTTTTACATTTTTTGGCAATTATTGCTGGTGATTTTCTCTTTATGAACAATAATGATTAGTCTGGATGTAACTATTGTATGAATTGAAGACAATGCATGCTACTAAAACAGTAAAAGGTGCCTTCAATCGAAGTTTATTTTTTCAGAATGCGGAGCATCCTAGAATCGGCTATTTTGGCTACAAAAAACTTAGTTTTAATCGGCTGAAAGTGTTTTTTGACACCAACAAAAAGATTTTGGTTTTGGTAGGCTAGACTAAGAAAGATTTTGGACGTTGGGTAAGTAAGAAGATGAAACAAAGGCAGACAAATGTAGAAGAAACAGGTTTGTGAGAAACAATCATCACAGTAGAGGCTTAAAACAAAGCCTAGCGACACACCCACCCTGTACGCAATAGGCCTATGGTATTGGTACAAGCCAAAAGCTAGACAACAGTTTTTACTACACATGCGCTTGCATTTTAGAGTGACAGAGTTAGTTCAGTGTAACCTATTCGTCAACAGGTCATGGCATCAAGAATTAGCCTTTCGGTCATATGTCTGTAGCCTATCTCAGATCTGGTAGTCCTATGCTCTATGTAGTAGAGTAGGAAGACTAGGCTACCCAAATTTCCAATGACAGAATAGTCTACGTAGTAGCAAAATTTATTCCACAATGAAACACACATGCAAACAGCAAAGGTATAATACATAGGGTAGTTTCATGGAAGTGTAGTACGGTAGCTTGTGACAGCATGCAGAGCACGTGATACGGTACCTTATATTTCATTATTGGAAGGCTTTATTTTACCGGAAATTTTAATCTAGTTTTTTATTAAATCTGACTCAAATCTAACACAAACTCAAATGCTTACTCTAAAACTATTCCCAAATCGAACCCTAACCCAAACCCTAACCTAAACCCTAATCTTAACCCCTAAAAAAGCAAATGAAAAAAGCGCGGATGAATAATTCTCATTCTCGTTTTATTCTCTTTAAGTTGAAAATTTTTGGTGAAATAGTCACTACCTTCATTATTTGAGCTACTGGTTCAGGATTAGTACGGTAGTTGCATGGAATCATCAGGTAGACTGGTAGATTGTTTTTGATTGCCAAAACATGATGCAGAAAAACTGATAGAAAGCTCACACAAGGCAGATTAAACCTGAAGGCCTATAATTGAAACGACTGATCTCACGTTGCATGTTTTGTAGTTTTTACTCTGCCATTTTCAAAGTTAACGAGTGCGAAATTTCAGACTTTTACTTATAACTCGATAATGGTTTGGTCTAGCTACATGAAATTTTGATAGCAGTTTGAGATTCATAAGTTATTTGTGTGTGCCAAACTTTGAGGCAATGAGTCCCGTAACTTCAGGTTTAGGACGCGAAAACTATTTCAAAAGTTTTAGGACCCAAAAACTATTCTAATATTCAAACTTTGAAATTTCACATGGCTATATGTCGTAAGATACTTTTTCATCCCTGCCTGCACTTTTAGTGGCATTGAGTTTTTTTTTCTTTTTTCATTTTTTGCTTTCTAAATTTTGTGCACGCTTCTTCTACTAAACCACACAACATCGATATCTAATTTTTATGTAAATTTGTTGAGCTGCAAATGCAATTTTGTCTCCTGAAATTTTTTGAGGCTTCTCCCCAGAACCCCCCCAAAATGGGGCCCTAAAAAACTAGTTTTTTTAATTGCTCAAGCTAGGGTGATAGTTTTTTGTTCATATTGGTAGATATTTAAGCAACAAATAGTTTGACATAGTATGGAGGTACCACCCTCCCATGGGCCCCCAAATGGACTCCCCAGAAATTAGTTTTTTTGAACGGCTTAAGTTGGGCATTACTTTTTTTTATATCAGCAGATGTTTAAAAAAACAAATATTTTGACATGGTTTGAGAGACCCACCTTTTTGAAAACTTTCCAAAATATTACCCCTAAAATCAATTTTTTGTATGTCGTAAGCTAGAGAGCTAATTTTTTTCTGATGTTAGTTGAAATTTAAAGGATATTTAGCTTGCGGTGCGGCGCGGTGCAGCGTGAACTTAGTTGTGTTTGGATGCGGTGCGGTGCAGCATGCGGACAAGGTTTGCGGACGCAGCGCAGCATGCGGATGCATTTTTTGGTATCTGCGCCATCTCTACTACACATGAGAGGAAAACCCAGCAGAATACTTTCAATATACACGAAAAATATTCCTAAACCGATGCAGACAATCTCGCCTAGCTCGAATCGTTTTAAAGTGGGGTTCGTATTTTGCTTATTTTAACCACTTTCCGAAACAAAACAAAAAAAAAACATAAACCCATATTTTCCGGACACTGCATTAAATTTCACACAAAATAAGTCCGGTCCCGTTGAGTACACATGGGAGGAAAACCCAGCCGAATACTTTCAATATACACGAAAGATATTCCTAAACCGATGCAGACAATTTCGCTACGCTGAAATCATTTCGAAGTGGTTTTGATAGGTAAAGAAGATGGGAGCTTGGTGAGAAGCAATCTCAGTGGGCGACGGACGCATGTAGAACAATGACAATCTTCAAAAAAACTTTTTCCATTTCAATTTAGGACTTAATTGGAAATATTTTCTGGACACCCTAGAGGGTTTGCAGTTTTAAACATTGTCAAAATTATTATTTATCGACAACATAGTGACCGATAATGAAAAAAAAAAAATTTTTTTTGCCAAAGCTTAAGCTGTTGAAACTATTTCAAAATGTTTGTCGCTTATGCATCAGCTGATATAACAAAAACTAACGCGCTAGCTTGAGTCGTTCAAGAAGTTCATTTTTTGTGGGCTGATTTTGCGGCCCCCAGTGGGTGGTATCCCCTAACTACATCAAAGTGTTTGTTTCTTAATAATCTACTGGTATAAAAAAAAAACGGTCGCCTTGGCTTGAGACGTTCAAAAAACTGTTTTTCGGGGGTCTGTTTTTGGGAGTCCCTATGGGGGTGGTAATCCGAAACTTTATCAAAATGTTTGTGTTTTAAACTTCAGCTGATATTAAATAAGAAACTAACGCTCTAGGTTGAACCGTCCAAGTAGTTGACTTTTTGCGGGCCCATTGAGGGGCCCGGGCCTCATAGTCGTCAAAATTATTGTTAATTACTGCTCGCGAAAAATGCTATAAGAAGTTTGAAGCGAAAAAACAATAGACTTATTTGTCACATTTTTATTGTTGGTGGCATTTCAATTGGGGAGTGCTCGGGCTCTATGCCCCCCTGGCAGCTCCTATGGCACAGGCTATGATTTTTGAGACCTGTTTACCATTTCGTTGCGATACGGTACTATTAGGAGAAGCTGTTGTTGTTGTTTTTTTCAATTCGGCACATCTTTTGATTAAATTGTTATTACAAAATACAGCGCATAATAAAAAATCAGTTATGACAGAGACTCGTTCTCTTCAATAAAATATAAAGTGTTGTTCTCTTCTCTTACATGGCATTAAACAAGAAATTGATTGCTCTCCAATAATTAGTGTTGTTTTTTTAAATGTCGTGAATTAAAATATTTTCAAAATTTATCAGCATCAAAATTGCAAATGGGCTACAACTTCTGCAATATCTTAAGAATAGAACAATATTCGAAAAAACAACTCATCTTCCAAGCTTGGTTGTGTTATGGTTATATTAACATTAATTGGAACGACCGACGCTCGCGTCGCGTGTTCCTTTGTTTTTACTCGGCCATTTTCTAACTAATGAGTGCGAGATTTCAGACTTTTGCTTATAACTCGAGAAAGGTTTGGTCTAACTACATGAAATTTTGACAGCAGTTTGAGATTAATGAGTTTTATGTTTGTACCAAATTTCGAGGCAATCGGTCACGTGACTTCGGGTTTATGACCCGAAAACCGCCCCGAAAGTTTGGCGTAAAAAGCGGTCTAAGTCAAAAACGGCTTAAGTACGGCAAAAAATATTTCTCATGGTTATATGTCTTAAGATATCCTTACATCCCTACCAACCCACTTTCGGCCGCGATGAGGTTTTTTTCTTATTTTTTTCCTTTTTTTTTCCTTTTTTTTTCCTTTTTTTTCCTTTTTTTTCCTTTTTTTTCTTCCTAAATCTTGTACGCTCGAGTTCTCCTAAACCACAAAACATAGAAATCTAATTTTTGTGTGAAGTTGTTGAGGTACATACGCAATTGTGTCTCCTGAAATTTTTTGGGGGCAACTCCCCCGGGAACCCCCCCAAAATGGGGCCCCAAAAAATCAATTTTTTGAACGGCTCAAGCTAGGGTGCCAGTTTTTTTTGATATCAGTAGATATTTGAGAGACAAATATTTTGACATAATTTGGGGGTACCACTCCCCCGGGGACCCCCCCAAATGGACCCCCCCAAAAACAAATTTTTTTAACCATATAACCTAGGGTGCCATTTTTTTTTGATATCAGTAGATATTTAAGAGAGAAATATTTAGACATGGTTTGGGGGTACCACCCCCCCGGGAACCCCCCCAAAATGGGGCCCCAAAAAATAAATTTTTGAACGGCTCAAGCTAGGGTGCCAGTTTTTTTTAATATCAGTAGATATTTGAGAGACAAATATTTTGACATAATTTGGGGGTACCACCCCCCCGGGGACCCCCCCAAATGGACCCCCAAAAACAAATTTTTTAACCATTTAACCTAGGGTGCCAGTTTTTTTTGATATCAGTAGATATTTAAGAAAGAAATATTTTGACATGGTTTGGGGGTACCACCCCCCCCGGGAACCCCCCAAAAAATCAAATTTTTGAACGGCTCAAGCTAGGGTGCCAGTTTTTTTTGTTATCAGTAGATATTTGAGAGACAAATATTTTGACATGGTTTGGGGGTACCACCCCCCCGGGGACCCCCCCAAATGGACCCCCAAAAACAAATTTTTTAACCATTTAACCTAGGGTGCCAGTTTTTTTTGATATCAGTAGATATTTAAGAAAGAAATATTTTGACATGGTTTGGGGGTACCACCCCCCCGGGAACCCCCCAAAAAATCAAATTTTTGAACGGCTCAAGCTAGGGTGCCAGTTTTTTTTGTTATCAGTAGATATTTGAGAGACAAATATTTTGACATAATTTGGGGGTACCACCCCTTCGGGGACCCCCCCAAATGGACCCCCCAAAAATAAATTTTTGAACGATTTAACCTAGGGTGCCATTTTTCTTTGATATCAGTAGATATTTAGGAGACAAATATTTTGACATAATTTAGGGGTACCACCCCCCCGGGGAACCCCCCAAATGGACCCCCCCAAAAGCAAGTTTTTTAACCATTTAACCTAGGGTGCCAGTTTTTTTTGATATCAGTAGATATTTAAGAGAAAAATATTTTGACATGATTTGGGGGTACCACCCCCCCGGGAACCCCCCAAAATGGGGCCCCAAAAAATCAAATTTTTGAACGGCTCAAGCTAGGGTGCCAGTTTTTTCTGTTATCAGTAGATATTTAAGAGACAAATATTTTAACATAATTTGGGGGTACCACCCCTTCGGGGACCCCCCAAAAATAAATTTTTTTAACGATTTAACCTAGGCCGCCAGTTTTTTTTGATATCAGTAGATATTTAAGAGATGAATATTTTGACATGTTTGGGGTACCACCCCCTCGGGAACCCCCCAAAATGGGGCCCCAAAAATCAATTGTTTGAACGGCTCAACTTAGAGTGCCAGCTAGTGTTTTATGATATCAGTAGATATTTAACAGACAAATATTTTGACATAGTTTGGGGGTGCCACCCCCCCGAGGACCCCCCAAATGGACCCCCCAAAAATCAATTTTTTGAACGGCTCAACTTAGAGTGCCAGTGTTTTATGATATTAGCAGATATTCAACAGACAAATATTTTGGCATAGTTTGGGGGTGCCACCCCCCTTGGGACCCCCCAAATGGACCCCCAAAAATGAATTGTTTGAAAAGCTCAACTTGGGTGCCAGTCTGTTTTGATATCAGCAGATATTCAACAGACAAATATTTTGACATAGTTTGGGGGTGCCACCCCCCCCCCCAGGGACCCCCCAAATGGACCCCCAAAAATCAATTTTTGAACGGCTCAAGCTAGGGTGACAGTGTTTTATGATTTCAGGAGATATTTAACTGACAAATCTTTTGACTCAACTTTTCTGGAGGTTCCATAATCAGATATTTTTGAATAATTGCTGATTTTACGGTAGACAAAAAGTACTTTTGAGCGTCACAGCATTAGCTGTGCGTCGGTCGTTCACTGGGTTTGCTGGCAAACTCCCATCTAGTTCAGTATATTTTTTTTTATTATATTTCGTTTGTTTTTTTTTTTGTGACACTGGTAGAACGCCAATTTCTCATCAATTTTTATCACGTTAAATTTTTAGTAAAGCACCTTTTATTGGCAACACGGCCTTTCCAAAAAAGATCAATCAATTTTTTGTCTAAGACGATATAAACATACATTTCGATAAAATGTAACGGTATTTGCCTTTTGCAACTTTTGATTTTGATCGAAAATAAAATATTGTGTCAAGACCGATAAAAATAGATAACGAATAGAATTCATAATTTTTTTTAAAAAATGACGTAGTTATCGAATATTCGCTATTCATATAATTTGAGCTTGTAATACCTAATAACGAATACCAAATAAGATCTAACAACGAATAACGACAAGCAAATACAATAAAATTACGAGTAGTTGAACGTTCGATAGTCGTAGAATTTTTGTCGCCTCCAATTTTTTGCTATTTTTCGAATAAAGAATTTTTGATGAACTACAATAAGCGTGTAATGACCAGAGGCGCCAGCAGAAATTTTTCGGGGGGGAGGGGAGGCAAGCGACGTATCCATTATCCACTGGATAAAATAAAACCTTACAACTGCAACCAGGATTTTGTTAAGGGGTTTGAATCAAGAGTTAACATGACCCTGTTAAAAAAAAAGCTGAAATTTGGGCGGCATGTTGAGAAAATGATGCAATTCAAATGGTGTTATGGACAGGGGTCTGGGGGCAAAGATCCCAGTTGCTGGGCGATTTTCGCAATTTCTGGAGAAAATAACCACTTTAACGTTACTTGAATCACATTTCGAACGTTTTAAAGGCCATTGGATAGAACAAAGATGCTCAGCCCTTTCAGCCCTCTTTATTTGCAGATCAAATTTAAACCAAGTTTAAACGTTCGTAGCCAAAAATTTGCAATGAGGGGAGGGGGGGCTGTTTTGGAAGTGTGGGTGCGGAGCCGCCGAAGGCTGGAGGTGTGGGGACAAAGCCTACAGCCGCCGGAGGCATAGAGGTCTGGAGGCAGAGCCCCAAACGCTCGAAAATTTTGCATTTACTTAATATTAGGGCTATTTTGATAAAAAATAATGCGTTTAAAACGAGGAATAGAAATTAATAGAGCAAACATGATCAACCTGGTTGCATAAATGGGCTATGTAAGGGGGTGGCTAAGGTAAAATTTTAGTTCTCTTTGCGTGCTGGTAAATCATAAAATTTTATAGTTCATTAAAACTCACACGGAGCAATCTATTCCGTCTATATTTTATAGAGCAAAATAATTGGGAGGGGGGTAATGAAAAGATATTAGAGAGAAGTGATTGGTATTTACCTAATCCTGAATAGCCCCCCTCTTCCTATTCCTGAGTTTATAATATATATTTGTTGATGAAACGTACTGTATGTTCAGCGATTTTACACTAGCGATCAATTCTGATTGTTTATTTTTAGGCATTTTTTAAAGTTTTTATAGATTTGTGAGTTTTGTTTTTGACAATTTAGCCCTCCTGAATATATGTTTTAAAAGATGCTATAAATCACTTTGTAGTCCATTCCAGTGATTAAAACACTTTGAGAAGAACTAAAAACGTGGTATTTTCCTTAATCTGCACTTTGGTGGACAGGCCAATTGGGGGGAGGGCTATAGCTACTTTATGTGAGATAATTAGTTTTCCAAGTGACTTGGAAAAGGGGAGGCTAAGCTCCCTTAGCCTCCTTGGTTGCCATACTAATTGCAACCTGAATTTTGTTTAGGGGGGGGGTGATTGACCTAAAGTTTGAATTTTTATTTTTGCAAAATGCCTCAATGGGGCAGCGTACCTGGCAAACAGATGCAACTAAAGCACATTACAGACCGCGCTCTTAGGGCAAAACTCTTGCTGCTGGGCAAATTTGGTAATATTTTGGGAAAAAAATAGCCATTTTAAGGCTATTCGAATCAAATTTCGCACCTTTTTAGAGCCATTTAAAAAACTAAATTGATACGCTTTGAAAACCATTTAAAAGAATTAAACCCCAACGTTACTCACAGGTCAAGTTTAAAGCTCGTTGTAATTAAATAAACTATATGCTGAAAAGTCCCCATTATACTCTTTTTTTCTATGAAGCTTACGTTAGGCATTTTGCGTTAAGCGATCAATTTTGACTGCAAGTTTTTAGCCATGTTTTGAAGTTTTTATCGATTAATTTGTTAGCTGTATTTTTGATAAATAAGTTAATACTTTCCCTCCCTAAAAAACAAAGGATTATAATTAAAATAATAATAACAATATTAATAATAAATGTTTTAAAAGTGGCTTTGAACTACTTTAGAGGCCATATTACTGCAAAAGACTGCCTCAAAAGGTCAAAAACTGTGACATTTTTCTTACCCTGCAGTTTGGTCTATAGCAGGTCAATGCAGGTGGGCACAGTCCTCCTGACTAAGCTATTGATTGCAAGTTTGGTTTTGATTTCGGTTTCTGAACAAAATAAATTCAATGGCGGAGTAATTATTATTTTAATGTTTATATAAGCGCAGCGTAAATTTGAAATATTAGACACTTTATTGTATTTAGATCCTAATAAGAGCTCTTTGACAGAATGCTGAAACGTTTGACAAACGTTTGATATTGATAATTATTTTATCAAACAGTTTAATGGTTCTGGAGCATTGCTTACGCTTGCTTTTAAGAAAATGCTGTATGATAATCCACGTAAAATGGGCAAGGAAGCAGTGGTAGTCATTAGCATGGGCAAGCTGGGCATTTGTCCGGGGTCCCCCACTTGATTTTGTTTGCTATAGGCCCCCCAAAAAATACGCAACATACACCCCCCAAATTTTTGTAGCACATTTACGCCTACTATAGAACATTTATTTGTACCGGCATTAAGGTTAAGGCATCAGGGGCCCTTTGTGGAGGGCCCCATTGGAGGTTCCTTTTGAGGACCTTTACAGAGGACCCTTATTTGAAGGACAGTTTTGAAAGGACCCTTAATTGTACATTCCTGTAGAAATGAGGGTTCCCTTTGTGGAGGGCCTTTTATGGGAGGCACCTATAGAGGACCCGTTTGAGGGGGCCCTACAAAGAAGGCATCTTAGCGGGAGCCTTATAAAGAGGGCTCATGGCCTTTACAGAGGACTCTTACAGGAAGGACATTTTGGAAGGCCCTTATTTGTACATTCCTGTACAAATAATGGCCCTTCTTGCGGAGGGCGTTTTATGGGAAGCACATACAGAGGGCCCGTTTATGGGTGCCCTATAAAGAGGATCCCTTTGCGGGAGCCTTATGAAGAAGGTGCGTTTGAGATGATGGTAGAGGGCCCTTTTTGGATAGTTTTTTTTGTAAAAAGCTCTTTTCGGCTATGAAAGAGGCTTTATGCAGGGTGCTTTCTTGAGGAAGGTCCCTTTGCAGATGGCCCTGTTTGGATGGTTTCTTTACAAAGAGCTGCTCAGACTATAGAAGGACCCCATTTTTCATAAGGGCTCTTTACTATTTCTTTTGCAGAGGGCTCTTTGCTGAGGGGCACTTTGCAAAGGGTGGCTCTTTAAGTGTCAAAAAACGCCTAGCCCAAAGCATTTGCAGGTTACCTGTACTTGATATCCGTTCACGGACATGGTATAAGCCGTAGGCTATTATACAGACAATTAATACAGTTATATAAATCTCTTTTAGTAGATAACCGCATTTTAGAATTTTTTTGTTTGTGCTGTAGAATGTCCTGTGATGACATAGAAATGCCTAGTTTTATGGTACTAAGCATGTATGGGTAGGCCTAATAAGTAATTTGCTATGACACTGCTTTTAGTCTTGAATTTTCAGATCCAGATTGGCTAGTTGAGAGAGTTTTTAATTGTGCTCACCCTCAGATTTACTAAAACTGATGGTAGGCTACATGCCTACATCGGTTAAGAAAGAACCTTTTTTGGGGGGACGGGCTCGTGCTAAGTACCAACCCGGCAGCGCTGATCCTGCACGATCTCAGTAGCATTTGGTGTTGCTTGAGGGGGACCCATTTTTTGTATCCTTGCTCGGGGCCCCCCCAAGTCAATGACCACCACTGCAAGGAAGGCTTTATTTAACCAGAATTTTTTATCGACTTTTTTATTAATTCTGACTCAAATCTAACCCAAACTTAAATATTTACTCTAAAACTATCCTCAAATCGAACCCTAACCCAAACCTTAACTTAAACCCTAATCTTAACCCCTAAAAAAACAAATGAAAAAAGCGCGGATGAATTATTCTCATTTTCGTTTTATTCTCTTTTAACTGCAAAATTTTCGGTGAAATAGTCACAACCAATGGTCAATCCTGTTTCTCCTGCCCCCGCCCTCTGCACCATGGCAAAAAAGATAAAAAAAGCTCCACAAAAGGTTGTTTTCTTAGTTTAGATAGATATAGTTGACTTATTTTGCAAAATTAAGCATAAAAAGTTTTTAAGAGCTTAATTTCCAAGGGGGGGGGGTAAGTGCCAACTCTGAGCCAAAGGTGGGCGGATGATTTACAAAAAATTAGCAACTTGCGTGCAAACGTGGTTTTATTAAATCAGCTCACAGTCAAGAGTAACCAATCGAACTCAAACCGTAGGCGCTCGATTATTCTGAAACTAGCTTGTTCTGAACTTTTTTGTCTTGATTCTGTTGTATCCGCTACCGGGTTGATGGTATTTCAAAGTAGCTGTAAACAATGCATTGCAGAGAGCTTCGCCTTCAAACAGAAGCGTTCAGTGCAATTAAGTGTACACTGATCATAATGCTCAATTGCGCATAATAGTAATATCCTGAGTACTTGAATGTTTGTGAATTTAATACTGAGGATATTACTGTACTTTGCTGGACTTACTGGGTTATTTGTGATGTGTTTGAAATGCCCTACTGGTAGTGCAAGATTTCGTTTTTTGTTGTTAATTCTAGCGCAACTATTTTTCTAAAAATTAGCAAGTGCTACCAATGCATACTGTACTTCTTTCAATAAATTTGGCTGCAATTTCAGTTGAGCAGCAAAAATATGCCCAAATGGGACATTTTTGCTCTATCATAGGACCTTTCTGCTCTATCTAAGAAAATCGGGTAAAATAAAATTTGACAGTAGAGCTTATTTAACAATGTAATTGAATATCTGATCAAAAATTATTGAAAATGGATGGTGACATCACATATTTACCTAAAAAATTGGCCAAAACAACCGATTATTAAATTTTGGGGTAAAGGCTATTAAAAAGGGGGGTGGTGCCGCCCCTAAACGTCATCCGATTGGGTTGAAATTTGTTTGAGGAAGTTTTTTAGTGATGTGATCCCAAAATCGTTGACGGAGCACAAACTTTTAAAACTTTTAGGTTTTTGGAACATCCTTCTGTGACAACCGATTTAGTTCCGTTAGTTTGAGATGACACTAGGAAAATAGGGTGCTACAAAATTTCAAATTTAGGACTCAAGGATTTTATGTCTGTAAGCCCAAGCCATACTCTCAGGACATTCAAGTTTCTAACTTTGTTTGGAACCCTAGTTGGAACGATCGACGCTGGCGTTACCAGTGGCGGATTTAGGGGATCCACACACCCCCTTGTCGCAGTTCCTGCTTCATCCAGTGGCGATGTGGAAACTAGCATGGAAGTAACCACAAACGAAAGATAATTCTAACCGATGGCTTCTTAAAGCAACAGATCATTGCAGCTTATAGGATGCGCAGTCGAGCCGGTTAACCGCAATCGGAGCGCGTTTCACAAACCCCCACGTGCACAACTGGTGACCCCGACGTCAGCCGCTCTCTGAGCAACAGCCAGCAACCAATCAACAACTCACGCCTGCTCACACAAGGCTGCGCAGTCGAGCCGGTTAACCGCAATCGGAGCGCGCTTCCTTTTGACACGCCACACCCTGCTTAAACCGGAGAAATGTAAGAAAAACTTTTAACACAAAAAATTCATTGCATTAACTGGAGCAAGATCCATTTCTTGTCCAGACTTACAGTAAAATTCTCGGTTAGGAGGGGATGAACATCTCCAAAATTATCTGCTTTTGTAAATGCAGACGAATTAAGTTAAAACTTGTGATTTTTTTATTTTATGATTGACCAACTTGTAATAAAAAGGGTAATATTTACCACTAACCATCGCCCTCATAGCCCATTTGCACATCCAGTTTAATCATGGTTTTGCGCTACTAATTACTATGCCATGTTTTAAAAGCATTAATTTTTGCTAAAATAGGCCTAAAATTAAGTTATTGTTGCAAAAAAATTGTAAAATCTCCGAGCGCTGGAGGCTCTGCCTCCAGACCTCCTTGTTCCGGCAGTTGAGACTTTTACTCCTAATGGCCTTTAGCGGCTTAACCTGCCTTACTTAATTCATAATTTGTGTGGTGTTATTTTTTAGTATTTCTGCAAGTAAGTGTTCAGCGTTTAATTGTTTGACAGTTAGAGAGCAATCTTGGAGGTAATAAATGGACTAACGGAATTGAAAATGTCCTTTGAAAAAGCTGCCCCCCTTGCCCTCTCGACGTTCCGGCACCCCTGATTGTTTCTATTGAAAAATAGTAGGCTACAATAGATGGTTACGCCTACTAACCATGTTATTGTCCGGGCCTCTGGCACTTTGAGGATTTTCGCAACATCTTCCTGCCAAATATAGGTGAAGACCAAAAAAAAGTCTTACTATCTGAGTGCGGGGCCTGTGGCACTGTGCCATATGTTGGCAAATCCGACCCTGATGGTTATTTCATTACGTTTGTAAAACGGTTAGATGAGTTCCTAAGGTAACAACTTTTTCGACAAAAACCCTTAATTGACCCAGATTTTGCATTTAAATTGGTTGGCAAAAATTGCTTTGAGGGTCCCGGGCCCCTTAGTCGTCAATGTTATTAGTAATTACTGTTGTACGCGAGTATACTGTTTACTCCAAAAATGCACAACAAATTGAAACTGAAGAAATTGAAAAAACACTAGGCTTTTTTTACACAGTTTTATCATTGGTTGCATTTCAACTGGGGTTGGGGGGCTCTGGCCAGGGCCTCAGAGAGAAAATTTTTCAGGGGGTACGAAGGTCGATACCGGGCTCCCAAATCTTATTGGGCCTCCCAAGCCGTATCATTCCCATGCCGTTAAATAATTTTTTGTCCGATGGGTGTAGATCTTCATTTAAAAGTGAGGGGATGACGATATTCGCATACAGTTAGGACCTACGAAAAACACAACTAGACGTAAAATTGGTTTAAATCCAGCTAGGGGGTTTTGGGAAGCGCTGTGAGATCCTCCAGGGGGGTCCGGGGCGGAGCCCCGAAAGCTTTAGCACGTTTTATGTTTCTCGAGGGTAAAATACAGCATTTTATCAACATCCCAGCACCAAACTTGCTTAAAATTGACAAGCAGAAAACGTGATACACATGAAAGAATGTAGGTGAAGTGGGGGATGATGACATTGACACAATATTATACAATATAATGACTTTAATACTGCAAATCCGAATATTTTACTGATAAAAGTTTTAAGAAGTCATTTGCAATCATAGACTTCACAAACCCAAATACCTATTAAATTCATACAGATAGAGTGAGTTACCTAATGATAGTAGTAGAGTATGTCAACTTTGATAATTTTTTATTCACTCAGTTATTGAGTTGAAAAACTCAATTTCGTTTGTTTGGGACCTTTTCAATAAACAAATTCATTTTCTGCATAAGAGCAATTCTTCTAAAGCTTCTTCAAATTGCAATCCGATAGATTTATTTGCGCGAGTGATATTTTAAGATAGATAAAAAAATTGCAAATCGAGAAAAAAAGTTCAAATGAGACTCAAACTAGAAAATGCATTCGTTATATAGCACTTGATTGCGCCGCTTCTCGAAGTACTCAAAATTTTCGAAGTGACAAGAAATTATTCCATGTGCATTAAAGCCTGCAAACAACTTTTTAACTTGTTTGACTTTATTCTGATCAAAAAAAAAGGTAGGTTGTAGTCAGGGCATGGTATGGAATGGAATGGAAAATGGAATGGAATGGAACGGAAATTTCGGAATGGAATATGGAGTGGAAGATTTTTAGTATGGAATGGAAATGGAATGGAAGAAAATTGTCAGTATGGAATATGGAAAAATCGTCTTCAATTCCAGTCCATACCATGCCCTGGTTGTAGTTCGTTTTCACTAAACAAAGTGTTTCAGATCAGCAAACTATCATTGGAACTACCGACACACGCGTTGCGTGTTCCTGTTGTTTTTACTCGCCCATTTTCCGACTAACAAGTGCGAAGTTTGAGACTTTTGCTTATAACCCAAAAACAATTAGGTCTAGCTGTATGAAATTTTGATAGTTGTTTGAGAGGAATGAGTTGTATGTTTGTACCAAATTTCGAGGCAATAAGTCGCGTGACTTCGGTTTTAGGACCCGAAAACCGCCCCTAAAGTTTGTCGTAAAAAGCCGTCACAGTCAAAAACGGCTCAAGTTCGACAAAAACATTTCAGACAATTATATGTCTTAAGATACCTTTTATCCCTACCAACCCACTATTGGCCGCGATGTGTTTTTTTTTTTTTTCTTCCTAAATCTTGTACGCTCTCCTCCAAATCCACAAAACATACAGCAGAAATCTAATTCTTGAGTAAAGTTGCTGAGCTGCAAACGCAATTTTGTCTCCCAAAATTGTTTGGGGCCACTACCCCGAAAACCCCCCTCAAAAACTCAATTTTTTGAACGGCTCAAGATAGGGCGCCATTTTTTGGACATAAGTAGATATTTAAAAAACAAATGTTTTGACATAGTTTGGAGGTACCACCCTCCCGGGGTTCCCCCAAATAGATCCACCCAAATTCAATTTTGTGAATGGCTTAACCTAAGGTGCCCGTTTCTTTATCAGTAGATATTTAACAGACAAATAAATACTTGGACATAGTGTGGGGGTACCATCCCCCCCAAGAACCCCCCGAATGGACTCCCCAAAAATCAAGTTTTTAAACGGACTAACCTAGAGTGCCAGTTTTTTTTTTGTGTTTTATTGATAACAGCAGACATTCGAAAGACAATTATTTTTACATAGTTTGTGGCTACCATTCTCCCGGGAACTCCCCAAATGGCCCCCCCTCCCAAAATCAAATTTTTGAACAGCTTTAGCATTGGCGATAGTTGTTTTTTTTTTTTTGATATCAGTACCCAGCAAACCTGCAAGATCGGGCCAATGTTGGCCATTAGTTGGCAGGGTTGGCAAAACGTGGGCAAATTTGCCAACGCTTTGCCAATGTTGCCAATGTTTTGCCAACATCTTTGCAAACGCCGTAATTATTGTAGAAGTAAGTTTCCTCGAATTTTTTCACGATTGTGTAATGATTCTGGGCCATTTTTATTTACTTATAGCTTTCCAATTTACCAAAAATACTTTTTTTTTATTACGATTCAGCCAACGTTGGTAGAATATTGGCTCAACATCGGTTGCCAACATCGGCATTATGCATTTCAACCAATACAGGGCCAACGTTGGATGCCAGCCCCAGGCCAACATTGGTGGATAAAATTTTTCTTAACTACCGACAATTTTTTGTAATTAATTTAGGTTGTTCATTCCAAAAGAGCTGAACAGGGATCAGAATTAGCTGAATTATAAACAAGGCCTAGACGTTTTTATGTCGAAAATCCATGTTTATTTTTGTGATTTTTCAGGAGCAAGCACTTGAAAAAACTTTGTTATGGTGAAGCCAAACCTTACTTAAAACTTATGTCTTACTTTTTTGCAAAGTAATCTGCAACACCAATCAGTAATTTTTATATATTTTAGTCTAATTTCTTTGTAAAACAAAAGATGTTTGAGCTAAAACCTTCACAAATTTCAAAAACGAAAAAACAAAATTACTGAAGCGGAACAGCATCACAAAATCTAGTTTTTCAAGTAGTTTCAGGCAAAAATTTACAGGTTTAAGCAATTGTTAAGAGTTACCGATAGTTTAAGTTAAGGATTAGAGGTAATGGTTCTAACAGTTTGTGTTGCAGTGCTGGGGTTAGTTTTACCATGCCATGATTCAGTGATTTAGCATTGTCTTGTAAATATGGCTTCTAGACTACTGGACTAAGTTACAGTAGGCTATCCACTATTTATTACCGGCCATATTGGAAAGTTGATGCTTTGCGCCGGATTTATCCGGCGCGGAAATTTTGAAAAATCTTACATTTTTTGGCGCAGAAATCACTAAAATTTGAGTGGCGTGGCGTCGAAATGGTACATTTTTCCAAAATATATTTGTCAAAAATTTTAAAGTTTTTTGACTGATTTATTGAATTGATGAGACAATCGCTTGAATTTCGTTAAGTTTGCGCCATAACCTTTTGGGTTGTAGCCACATCATTATGTAAGTCGATTTTTGAAAGAATTAATAGGAAAATGAAAAAAATATAATATACGTTCACTTTTTCATTGTTTTATCATAACCTTTCGGAAGTTTGCACCAAAAATTTTTGTCTTGATGCCATGTGCGAAAACCATTAAGTATAACGAAATTAATTGCAAAATAATTAAACTTAAACAAAAATCTTTGCACAGATATTTTCCACATTTGATATTTTGCCCCAAGGCATTTGACATTGACGCCACGTAATTTAATCAAATGTGTGGCTTTAAGTTGTATTTAAGAACCATCAATCAGTAAAAAAATAAAAGAATACCGGTATTTAAAAACAATATTTTAGGACAGGTTTGGCATTGTGCGCCAAGAATATCCATATTCTTGCCATGTTAAAACCAATAACAATCAACCAGTACATAATAGAAAAAGGAAGCAAAGTCCAAAAATCGATAATTTTGTATGAATAGTATTTAACATTTGAAATTTTACACATAAATTCCCTACCCACGCAATTTAGTTCAATCATAATATGTTAATTTTTCTACCTTATGGACATAAAGCAGTATAAGCAACGACAAAAGGTATTGTAATAAAAACAATAATTGTGGACAGTTTTGATATTTTGCGCAAAAAATTTTTACTTTAATGCCAAGTTTTTTAAATAAATCAAATTGTTGTTTCATGTTGTAAACATGCAACAAAATGTGACAAAAAAAAAAATATGTAAAATGAAAACGATAGTTTTGAGCATATATAGTTTACATTTGGTATTTTACGCCAAGAATTTTTTCCTTGACGCGACGCCAATTTATCACATTAAAGTGTTATTTTCAAGTTGAAACAGAAAAAAAAACAAAAACTAACAGTGAAAGAAAGCAAAATAAAAATAAGGATAATTAGATTTGATTTTTTGCACCAAAGTTTTTTTTATCTCGACGCCACGCCGTTCAATTTAATCATACTATGTTGTTTTATGTTATGACCATAAAGCAGTACAAAAAAATAGATAATGATAGCAATAATTTTTAACAGTATTGATATTTTGCTTCTAAACTTTCAACTTTGACGCCAAGGATATAAATAAATCAAGGTTGTACAGTTGTTTCATGTTGTATAACCATAAAGCAGTTGATCTACGTGAAAAAAATGCAGCAAAAGATACCAAATAAAAATTGAAAACGATAATTTTGTTTAGATTTATTTTACATTTGGTGTTTTGTGTCAAAATTTTTCACGTAAACATTACGTCTTTTGATGGAATCAAAATGTGGTTTTCCGTATTGTAATAAAAAAGCAGCAAAAAAATAGAAATAGAAAATCAATCGAAAAGCATTAATTTTAACACAACTTGATATTTACGCCAAGAATTTCCACTTTAACGCCACGCCGATTAATTAAATTTAGATGTTGTTTTATGTTAAGACTTGTAACAATGAAGCAGTATGTTATAGCAAAAGAAAGCAAAATGAAATTGAAACCGATAATTTTGTACATTTTTAATGTAGTTTTGGTATTTGTGCCAAGACTTTCTATCAAAATAATCAAATCAAAAAATTTGCGACAATAATCAAAACGCCACGCCATTGGATCGTTGTAAGTCAAAGTTTTGTAGTACAAACATTAAGCAGTCTGACATTGAATGCAAAATAATTTAACCTAGAGGTAAATTTTGTGCTAATATATTCTGTATTTGATGTTTGGCGCCAGCACTTAGTCGTTATACTTTGACGCTAACTGATAAATCAAGGGTATTATTTAAAGCTAAAATAACCATGAAGCAGTACGTGACAAAAACAAAACAAAAATAGCAAAAAACAAAAAAAAGATTGAAAACAATAATTTCGAAAAAATTTAGTTTAGGTTTGGTATTTTGCGCCACGAATTTCCATCTTGACACCACAAACAGTGGCGGATTTAGGGGGGGATGCACCCCTTCCCCACCAGCCTAAACACAACGTGCATATGAATAACACTTAACTTATTAAAAAAAAAAAGCAATCAGTGAATAGTCGTTAGCCCGTGCGACTCTGATATAATTTCAAAAACCAAGGGGAGGGGGGTGCAAGAAAATAGTATTTGTGCAGCAAAGTTTTTACAAAACAGAAACTAGTCTTTTACAGGTCCGATTGATCTGAAGGAGTCAAATCAGCAAAACTCACAACTTGAACTTTTCAGCGATAAAGGCATAGGAGCACAACCAGCGGCGGAGTTAAGGGGGCGGATGGGGGGATACATCCCCCACCAGCGCAAACATAACGTGCATATGAATATTAAACTTATTTGAAAAAAATCAATCAGTGAATTTTCGATAGGCCGTGTGACTGTGATATAATTTCTAAAGCCCTGTGAGGGGAGGGACAGAAAAATGTCATTTTTACAGCGAAGTTTTTACAAAGCAGAAATTAGTTTTTTACGGGTCCGATTGATTTGAAAGCGCCGAATTAGCAAAATTTACAACTTGCACTTTTCAACGATAAAACTTACACAATGCAAATTGTTTCTTAAGTGATATATTAGGCTTATAAAAAGTGAGCATTAAGCGAGGTCAAGAACAAGCAGTAGTGTACCCAGGAGGGCGGGGAGGGGGGGCTATAGCCCCTCCATTGGCCGGTCAACCAAAATGCAAAATAAAAAATATCACGTTTTTAGCATTTCTGAGACTGTTTTTCGCACTGAAATAGACCCAAAAGTGATTTAAAGCATTTTTTTTAAACATATGCTTAAGGGGGGCTAATTTGTCAAAAATAAAACTCACATATCCAAAAAAACTTTAAAAAATGACCAAAAATAAGCAATAAAATTTAATCGCTAGTGTAAAAAACTTGAACACGGGTTTCATCAACAAATATATTATAGGCCTACACTCAGAAATGGGGTGGAGAGGCTATTCAGTATTGGTTAATTACCAATCACTTGTCTCAATTCTCTTTCCATTAGCCCCTCTCCAATTATTTTTCTGTATAAAATATAGATGAAACAAATTACTCCGTGTGAGTTTTATTGAACTATAAGATTTTATGCTTATGATTTACCAGCATCCAAATAAGAGAATTAAAATTTTACCATTAACCGCCTCTCGCATAGGCCATTTATGCTACCAGTTGAATCATGTTTGCACTGCCAATTTCTATGCCGCATTATAAAAGCATTATTTTATCAAACTAGGTCTGAAATTAAATTATTTTTGCAAAAAAATGCAAAATTTTTGAGCGCTGGGGGCTCCGCCCCAGACCCCTAAAACACCCGTTCCATTGCGAATTTTGGGTTACGCGCCTGGTTACAACACATCCGAATTTTTGAGGTTTTGTGCTTAGAATTTTTATTATCCCCCCATACCAAAACTTTCTGGATCCGCCACTGACCACAAAACTCGTATTAATCAAGTTAAGGTGTTATTTTCGGGTTGAAACTAAAAAATTATTAAGCAGTTTGTTAAGGAAAAAGAAAGCGAAATAAGATTAAAAACAATAATTTTGTACCAATTTAAATTGGAATTGATTTTTGCGCCAAAGTTTTCCATGTTGACGCCACGCCATTCAATTTAATAACAAGTATGTTGCTTTATGTTATGACCAAAAAAGCAGTACAAAAATAAAGGTAATGAAAACAATCATTTTGAACTGAATTATTATTATTACCGATTTATTTCAGATACTCACTACAAGCAGGAGCCCGGTCCATAGGAGAAAAAATTATGGCCTTCATTAGAAAAACAAAACAAAACAAAAAAAGAAGCGCAAACACGTGTCAAAGCACGACAGCAGCACTTTGATTGGAATCAACATAAGCAATCAAAAGATAGCAATATTTCGCAAAGCATTGGGATTGGTAGAACCATCCAGATGACATTAAAGATGCAATTAGATTGTTAGTAGATTTAAAGGTGAACTTACACAGTATCCGTTTTTCGTCCGTTTTCGTCCGTTTTTTTACGTTTTTGCTTCTCCTTGACAAAGTATGCGCTTTTTCATCCGCATGTTTATGTGTCCATGTCCACACTAACCAGACAGTCACATACTGGACAAAAGTTTTCCGAAAAAATTTTATTGTAAAGCGGTAGAGCTCTATTTCGAAATATCGCTCTAATCGTTCATACACAAAATTTTTGAACAAAATTTTTATCTATATATAACCGTCTACTTAGTGCGGATATGGACTTATAAAAATGCGGATGAAAAAGCGCATACTTTGTCAAGGAGAAGCAAAAACGTAAAAAAAACGGACGAAAACGGACGAAAAACGGATACTGAGTAAATTCACCTTAAGACAACGTGAAATGAACAAAAACATGGCTTTACGTAGTAGCAAATTTAATGTACTCGAAATGTATTGTTTTGCGCCCAGCGTTTTTGTTTTGACTCCACGTCATTTAATCACATTAAAGTTTTATTTCATGTTTCAACGCAATTGTAACGTAATTACAAGTATTATAATAAAAAAAGCAAAATATAACAAATAAATTAATTAATTTCGTTCAAATTTGGTCCAGATTTGATATTTTGCGCCAATATTTTCCTTGTCTGTCTGTCAATATTTTCCTCCTTGACGTCACGTAATCAAATCAAATATGTTGTTTCATGCTATAAATTACCATAAAGCTGCAGAAATTAAAATAATAGCAAAACAAAAGTTTGAAAATACTAATTTTGTACAAATTTAATGTAAATATAATATTTTGCGCCAATAGAACATTTGTCTTAAGGCCAAGCCATAAGATTAGTGGTACACTGAAGCGAATGGCCATTGGCCAGCTTCTTGTGCGAGATTTCTTTGCGGGAAGGTGTGTACAAAATATAAGGCCGCCGAAATGAGTCCGGTCGACTCGTTTCACGTTTTGCGTAATATAGCCACTCATTTCTTGTGTATACAGGCAAAAAATGTCATTTTTTTTATTCTGTAGATGTAACATATCCAGAGGTGGGCACGGTACTTTGTTAAAGTACCGCGGTACCGGTACTTGCTTAAAAAAAGTACCGTCGGTACCGGTACTATTTTTAAAAAGTACCGCGGTAACGGTACCGGTACTCGGTACCGGTACTTTTTGATAATTCACCTTAATTTTTTTTAAATCTTTGAGGAAGGTTTGTTTCAAAAAATTTGTAATTTTAAGCAAAAAAAAAGCACGACAAACCAAGATTACGAGCAAACATTCACTTTGAGAAAAATCAAATCGTCAATTTGTCACTTAATCCGACTCTTCTGTGCTTTAATCCGATTTAACACGGCCGGCATTTTTGCCCGACTCTCATTTTTTTCGTGATAAATACCTTGAAAAAACAATTTTTTTCAAACTGAGGCAAATTTCATCACTAATAGTTCCTAAAAATTTCAAGTTGTTAAAGGTAAATGGAAATTTTCCAGTTTTGAGGTTTCCCAAAGTCAATTTCCAAAATCTGAGCATTTTTTTGGCCAATTTATAATTTAAACTAAGTTACGTCATAAGACACTTTTGTGACGTTATCAAAGTGACTTGGGCAATTTATGATTCCATTTCCAAAAATAAAGTTATGTGTAAAATTCGAACCGCTTGTGACTTCATCGCAAAAATGACATCATTAAAGAAAAAATGTGGCTGTGACGTTTAGGCACGCAGCCAGAACAAAGATTTTTTGGGCAAGCGAAAATTTGGAAGAGCAATTTCTTCACGCTGGATGTGATCTCAAAAAAAAAAAAAAAGAAACAAAAAAAAGGTCTTCTGTGCGGAAAGCCACCATTTTCTGCAAGCTTTGAGGAGATCTACAAAAAAAACGTTCTCAGTTCGGAATATCACCATTTTCTGTGACTTTTATATATCAAATCAAAAATAATATAACACTTTTTCTTTTCATCCTAAAACTTAAGAATTTTAGTGAATTTAGTTGGGGAACAAACTAAAATTTGGGGGGGTAAGTACCTCCCTGTTCCCCTGGCTACGTGCCTGCTAGTGACGTTACTATGATGACCTCATGAACTCAGAACCAGTTTTTCTAAAAAAATTTTGGAGAACACTAACCTGCATTCCAAATTCGGTGTTTCCATGACTTATGGTTTAGGAGTTAGAAATTGGAAACATTTTTTTCCCCGTGTAAAATACCTTTGGTCAAATAGCTTACCCAGTGCAAAATAGGGTAATGTCTTTCTCTGCAGAGAACACTCTTTCGACCACTGCACTTGAAGGCAGTGCAGTATTATATTTATATCTAATATAAAAATTTTTCAGCGCATCATTCTGAAAGTTTGACAATAAACTAATTCGTATGCGAAGCTTTTGATTGACGAAAAGTTTAAAAATCTTTGTAGCTCTGTCTCGACAAGTGTTATTGCTTGTTTGATGTAAAAAATTAAAAAAGTTTGTGCGAATGTTCACTTTCGTTCATATCGTTGCTCTCATCAAAAGCATCTCGCGCTTCCTATTTTACTTGTAACAAACTAGTTACTTTGGCTTTGAACGTTTGCTGCATTCCTTTATACACAAAGGTGTTTCATCATTTTTGACCTTAATCGTCACCAGTGGCGGCTCGTGACCAAAATCTTTGGTGGTGCTGCAAATGTATTGCCATACCAACGTCTGGGGGGCGAAGCCCCCCAGACCCCCCTCACGAAAGCTACAGCAACACTGTAACACTTACAACTTCACACTACAATTTTAACTTACCTATAGGCCGGAAACTAAGCTCTATTACTTACGCCCGGCCTACACTGTGCGTAATATCGCGAGTATACGAGCGTATTTTGATTATTTTAGAAGAAATTAGGATACGCCCGGTGGAGTGCCTTCACCAGGGTACAAGCTGCCAGTTAGTTAAAATACACTAAGGATACGCTCTCGATTTTACGTCCAGTGAATAGACCGGGCTTAAAATTTGTTAGTTTAGTGAAAGCGTCATACAAAAATTAGCAAGATTTTCATTCTTGAAACTCATAAAATAACACAATATTTACTCTGACTGACCTATGGAGTCCGAAGCATGGACAAACTAAAAATCATTACATTGCTCACTTAATCTTTTATTAAACGAAGTACTGTGCTACTGTAATTCAAAAAAGTAAAATTAATAATTGCAATGGATTGCTAGTTTTCATAGAAACATGAAGAGATTAACGCCACTTTTTTCAGATAACAGTATCAATATCAAGGCATAATCACAAACCCATGCGGCAAAATGAAAGTGGCAAAAATCTGTCAACAAAAGTATAGCATTAGTAATGATGCAACTTCGATAAAAAATAGCAGTACGAAATTATAGTATCAAACTAAGAACAGTAAAAAGAAATCATACTATGATTCGGGTGTAGAAGGCTTACAGACAATGCAATATCAACACTGCAGTACGTAACATTGAACAATATAATATGTAACACTTCACGTGTTAAATCTACGCTACAATATGCAATACGCACTGCTGTAGGCTTCACGGAGACGAGTCATGCTCATTCAAGTAGGATAATGCTATGAACAAAGATGCCATCAACACAAGACCAGAAATACAAGTAAAGACAACGCTACCCAAGATTGGTTACAAAATGAACGTGCTTGTGGCTTCCTTGCAACACGGGTATAATGTTAATGGAATTACAGTAATGGCAAATTAGTTTTGAAATAACAGTATGAATAACAGACGCACAATTGTATTAAAAAGAAATAGCTTCATTTCCAGAGTATAAAAGCACCAAATCAGTTGCTACATTGTCTGGAAAAATATGAGCTGGTTTTGTAAGATAATAACATAAACATGATGTCAATGGTTCTTCTTCAATACAGTTCAGTTATTCACAGCTCATACCACCTGAAACGTATGTATTGTTTGGAAACAGAATTATTATGTCGCTAGTGGTATGAGCTGTGAAGAAGAACCACTGCCATATTGTTTATGTTATGAGTCTGAGACAAATTTGTGGAGTGAAATTACTACAATTTTAAGTCATCAAAGGATTTATTTCAAAAAAAGAAGTGTGTAGGAGAAAGCACCCCAATGCATATCATGATATTAGCCACTATACAAATCAACAAAGTTAAATCACAAGAAAAATAGACAGGATAAATCGTCATTTTTTAAATGGCACAAGAACTTATGGTATTCATTCTATTCTAAAGATTTGAATCATTTTTGAAAGCATCATACACTAAGTAAAATCAGGTTGACCATCTGAGGTTACACACAGTTCAAAATTAGCAAAAAGCCAATCCACAATTTGTTACTAACATATTGAAACACAACATGTAACAATTGTAATAGCATCTTCTTTTAGAATAAGATCTTTCGTTACGTAGTAATTTTTAAAGCATCACTTTTGATTCTTCTATTGTACATTTAAGATTTTCAATAAAAGCTTTTTCATTTGCAAAACCTTTGGTTAAGATCAGCAGTAATCATCATCACATACAGTTTTGTATCTGCTGTTGTGTACATCAACATCGATGACTGGTCACCTCGTATCTTCAAGACTTTCCATAGTTCAACATTGTCACCAAAGGGTTGGAAAATAAAGTTTCTTTAGATTCAAGCATGCTTACATTATTTACACATACTGAATTGACTCACAATTACAGAATACATACAACTTATCTCTGAAATTCTGAATAAACAAAAAGCATGTAAAAACAGAAACATCTTGTATCATTTATAATAATGCAAACTCAAGTAAGAGTAGCTTTTGTGTTGTTACTTATACTACGGTTTAATGTTTTAGCACCATACTTGTGTATTACTCATAGAATATTAATATACTTTGGAAGGCTTAATTTCACCAGAAATTTTTATCTACTTTTTTATTAATTCTGACTCAAATCTAACCGAAACTCAAATGCTTACTCTAAAACTATCCCCAAATTGAACCCTAACTTAAACCCTAATCTTGACCCCTAGAAAAGCAAATGAAAAAAGCGCGGATGAGTATTTCTCATTTTCGTTTTATTCTCTTTAACTTGAAAATTTTCGGTGAAACAGACTACCACATACATACTTTAAAGCAAAAGCAAACCAAATTTTCCAGCACAATGTATAATTTGCAATACGCACAACAGTATAAAACTGGAGATAAGCTATAGACAGTATCCAGACTCCAGAATCGTACAGGTAAATACAATCAAACCTTTGATTAACAGCCTCCGACATACTGTTTTGGAATCGACATTCATCTTTTATTCCTCGTCAGTATAGCTAGGACTACAGGTAAGAATATGAGCATAGAAAGGCAAAATTTTACACTCATGTTCATACCTGCAGTCCTAGCTATATTGACGACAAATAAAATACGAATGTCGATTCCGAAACAGTATGTCTAAGGCTGATAATCAAAGGTTTGATTGTACCTATAAGACTCTGGAGTCTGAATACTGTCTATAGCTTATTATTAATTTTTTCAGCACATTGTTCTTAATAAATCATAAAACTACATTCACTATATTGAGGAATATTTCACTAAATGTCATTGTTCTGAAGCTACCTTACAACTTAACAACATAAATAATTGGTTACTTTTGAGTCAATGCCCTATTCAAGTAAAATTAAAAATCAAATAATACTTGTAAAACAAAAGGAGCAACTCTATTAACTCAAGTACCAGTATGTGAACAGTGAAGATCAATACTTCACCAAGTTAGTATAATGGCACTGGCACAAAATTAATAACAAAGTCTTTTAGTTGAAACTATTTCTTCCATAAGATTAAAAAGGTAGGAATCACTGGCTGTTACTCACATTGTACAACAGCCATCAACAGCAATTTTGCCATTTGTGTTCATGCACAATGACCAAATAGGTAATACAGATTACCTGACAATGTCATGGCAATTACTTAAATCATATTTAGTTTTCAAAGCATACTGGTACAGGATGTTTTGTAGCTTTAAAAATTTTGATAACTGCAGCTTTTTGCGATAATCATTGAATCATTGGTTGTGAATTTAAGTTAAACTTACAGCACTTTGAATTTAGTTTGAACAAAGAGCAAATCACCATAAAAACTTTTTATTCTTTGTTTTTGGTAGGGTATTCTGAAAGGCAAATCGTACTGGACAAAAGCTTTTACTAGAATTAGGCTATTTCTAACCTATCTGTAACCGTCAAATTGGTACGGTATTCAGTTTGATGTTCATAGGCTGGGCCTAACTGCAGACTAATATATACTCAGTGGGCCACTGTTTGAAGAAGCATTTGAGCAGGAGAGAGGGTTAGTAGGTTATCGGTATTTCCAAAACTAAACTTTTAGGCAGTGGCTATTTTTCCTCTAGAGGCAAAGTAGCCCCATGTTATTTTGCCATTTGGAGGCAAAATAGTCCTAACGGCTATTTTGCAGCAAGTGCCAAAATAGCCCTAGCCCTAACCCAAACCCTAATCCCAACCCAAACAGAGGAAAAACTATTTTGCCTCAAGAGGCAAAATAGCCACTTCCAAACTTTTAACCCTAACTTGTACAGGTAGGCTTACATCAAACAGAACTAACCAAGCGTTTGACAGATTAAACCACCATCAAACCCTGGCCTGTTTCAAATCAGCTCTATAGACCAACATCAGATATCTAATAGTTTTTTAACAATTTAAGTTAGCCTACTTTTAAATAAAAAGAAAAAAAAGTTGTTTTTTTTGTACCACTTGAACAGTGTAAAAAATTACTGATGCTGAGTTACTGACAAATTGTCTTAAACATATAAAAATATGTAAGCTACAACTACTGCAGCCTATACCGGGAACCTGATATCTGTGCATAAACATTCTTCAGTTCTTGACTTAGGTAGCTGTTTAAAGTTAAGAGACTTTCTTGTTTTTGTAACTCTTATTCTAACAGCCTAAAATAGGCCTAATTAACAAACTGCAGCTCTTTTCAAAGCACCTTTCACTTAATCGCATAATCACTTGAAGAAGCACTGCTTACCAAAGTTTTTGAAGCCCAACGAGAACAAAAATACCTAAGGAATTACCTCACTTCTTTGCCTTGAGCCGCAAAATTTGCAGCTCAAACCACCAGCCAAACTGCTCTATTCAAAACTACTTGCAACATTTTACGTCATAATAAAAACATTAAAGCGAGAAAAAATTTTGGAGGTGCACAGAACTAGAGATGTGCCGGGCCGACATTTTCAGAGCCCGGACCGCCTGCAGCCCGTGATGTCTGACCCGTTACCCGCCCGCGACCCGTGACTTTTATCAAATGCGAAGCCCGGACCGCCCACAGCCCGTCTTACAAAAAAGTTATCGTAGAAACTTCAACCTGTTGCTTATTGGCAAAATAGGCACATTTAGCACCATAAAGACTGAAAGTGAGCTATTAACATCCAACCCGCATTCACCATCACCGGTATATACTGCTACTATGTCAAAACTTGTCGAGATTAAGAATGCACACCAGTGAGTAAATACCTGTATTACTTTGGCAGTGGTTATTTTGCCTCGAGAGGCAAAATAGCCCTAACCCAAACCCTAACCTTAACCCTTACCCTAGTCTTAACCCTCAGCCTAATTCCAACCCTAATCCTTACTCTAACTGCTAACTCAAACATAGGGAAAACATTATTTCAGATTTTGCCTACAAAGGCAAAATAACCATTTCCTATTACTTTTTATGTCATTTCTATCTCAGACCTAGGCTAGAGCCATGATTGTTAACATGCAATGTAGCAGTAGGATAATATCGGTAGGCCTAAATTCTTAGATTCTGTAAATTCGGTAGGCCTAACAATAAAAGTGAATTGGGCAGGCCTAGCCTATTGACAGCAGTTCACACTGTGCCATAAAGGAATCTTACCAGGTAGGCCTATCGATACCATACCGGAGCTGCACAATGCCATTACCTGCGTTTACCCTCAGTCACAAGACTCACACTTACTGACTTTTAGCATATCGGAACTATACCAGATACTGGTAGGCCTACAGTCAAACAGTGATCTTTGATACTGTATTACTTGCCACCTTGCTTCAAGTTAAATCTGAATTACAAATTGGCTACTGGTACTAGTGGCCCGTAGGCTAGCCTACCGGTAAAACATGTGTAATAGCCTCTGACTCTGAGACTAGCTCAGTTGATTATGCCATTGCCAGGCACTGAAGCAGCCACCACTTAGTTCAGTATTTAGTAAATCATCTCAATACTGAACAATGGACACTAGCCTATGATACTGGCACTAATCAGCTTATTACTATTTAATGACGGTAATTTAACAGTCGCAGGCTATAGTCTACTCTACCGGTACCCTACTACAGGACCAGTGCACTGCTGACAACTTTGAACTGCCTAGCCTACTCAAACATGCTCACAAGAAGGTCCAAACTTGTAATATAAGCACCAGCAACTCATAAAATCTCTATACAGTACCGGTACTCAAAACCTCTAGACTAAAACCATCCAGTAGATTTCTACAACCGCAAAAATCTCCAACTGTCTTTTAGACTACCGGTAGGGCCTATGTCATTGGTCAGACTGTGGCAACCTGCACCAGTGCAGTTGTGAAAAACGAAGTAAACTTTGAAAACAACTCAAGCGTAACATACCGCAATAAGTTTTAAAGTTTTGCAAGAAAAACTTTCTGAAATTCTGAAGACATAATTTTTGAATAAAAATGCTTAGCGGACCATTAGCGGACGGTAACCGTTAGCTACAGTTGTTAACCGTTAACGGACGGTCGCAAAAGTACCGTTAACGGCCCGTTAGCGGGCCCGTTGGCGGGCCCGCCCATCTCTACACAGAACCAAAGCGATGTTGCCAATTATTTTTTATATATTTTTTCAAACATAAATTGAGTTTCAAGCATTTCATTGGAAATAAAATGAGAAGAAAAACAAAAAAAGTGTTCAATTAGGAGCCAAACCAAGTTTCGATTTTTTGGGGGTGCTGCAGCTCTGCAGCTCCTATGGGCGAGCCGCCACTGATCGTCACCATAGATGATGATACGGAACTGCGAATGCAGAAATGTTGCAATTACATTTTAACCGTTGGCAAGCACACATTGAACCTTTCGTTGGAGTGAACCGTAACGCTATATTTCAAAGTTAAAAATTTATTAGCTCTAATCCAAAGAGAGAGAGAGAGTGAGTTTGATTTTCTATGGATGAGGGATAAAAAACCGAAAATACCAAATAATTTTTTAAAAAAGTACCGAGGTACCGGTACTTCGGGACCATTTTTGAAAAAGTACCGTCGGTACCGGTAACGGTACTAAAAAAGTACCGCGGTACTTTTGTACTCGGTACTGCCCACCTCTGAACATATCTTATGTGTAGTACATTACAATGATTCCAACTTTGCGATTTTCTAGTGGAATAGTAAATTAACAGCAAAGTGTGTGATACGCCGGAGTGGTTCTCAACCTTTTTTCAAAGCGACCCAAATTTATTGAAAAAAATCAATTTGCAAAATTTTGCGACCCATATACATTCTTACGCATAGTTAAATTAAAAGCTATGTAGAAAAAAAATTTATGATGACAGAACTGTGTTGAAAATAGTATAGACAACTTGTCACTGAACAACCGCAAGTCAGCTTCAACTTCCAACCGATTTCGATCCTATATGCAAATAGCACTAAATCCAGCCTCACAAAGCAAAAGTGTTGCAAATGGAATCAGTTTTTTTATAACTAACTTCGAAACTGTTGGATACGTTTTGTACATGGAAGACCAAAAGTGGATACTTGCAAAATCGCTTCGCCGCCTTTTCGCTCCTAGCACACGCGTAGGAGCGAAATCGCTTCTGTATTTGGTCTCTGTTGCCTCACTTCTATATTTGGTGAAATAGGATTAGGAGCGAAACCGTTTACTACCTACAGTACTTCGTAGCGATTTACAACTTTGCGGTCTCCAGAATTAAGCTCAAAACTTGGAAGTTTTTTGTTTACAAAAATCCAACAAGGGTTACTAGTATGAAACGGCGTTGCGTTTATTTTATCATTTCTTTCTTCAAACCACTCCACATGGTTCACTTCGAAAACATCGCTAATAACATCAACTGACCGAAAAGTGAACCTTGCCGACTGAATTTTTAAAGAAAAGTATGATATGATTTTCCGCTAACTTCAACATGCGCAGTTGGATTCCAGTTTTCGCGTTTCACTTGTCTTGATGATTGATAGTTTCAGCGATCTAAGATTTGCCATTGTTTTATTACATTCTAAATTATCTGAAACTGTCTCCGTTAAGAAGTCTCGTCACACACGTTAACTCTATTTTGCAGGTGCTCAAAATCGATGCTGACAGCGGGACACTGTGTCGTTTCGACACAGTCAAATTTAAACGCTTATAACTTTTGAACAAAACCAGCTATTTGCGTAGTTTTTTCGCAATTAGACAAAACATTTATTCAAAAATATTTGGAGCCCAAGTTTATTTGGCTATCAGATGGGCATTTTTGCAAATCCTGCTTTAATCAAAAGTGACCAAAACCGCTATTTTTTCGCTAATTTTCGGCCTCATTAATCACAAAATTAGCAGGAAACCAGGGACTCGCGTAGTTTTTGTATCGCTGAAGACGTTCTTTACGTAAATCCCACGTAAGGAATTTGTCAACAACAAGAAGCATTAGTCACAACTTCACGAATCATTGAGTTTGAGAGTCGAAATTCCACCGATGTATTTTAACTTTCACAAGTCGCTTACTGTATGCTAAATTATACCGTAAAATTTTAATTTTTTCTTGTTGTAAACGACGATTTATTCGTTGCTGCACGAAATTTAGGAGCAATTTTGTTGCGATACGAATTAAGTTTTTGATTTATAAGAAATACACAATTTATAATATTGTTGATAAAAAAAAAAATACTACAATATTGTTCAAAAACCAAATCTTTCATTTTACTCCCTGTATTACGCCGAAGCGTATAACGGGTTTGCAGGGCCCATTTCTGCGTCATTGTACTGGGCAACACAGCTCCTTTCAAAGAAATGTCGCAGCGGTGGCGAGCCGTTGGCAACACTGTGTCCGATTTGACCAGCCCGAGATTTGAACCTCAGAACTTCCGCTCCAGAGACGAACGCGTTACCGCTCAACCAACTGTTACTGCTTTTATTTTAAAAGTAATTAGTTTGTGATATTAAAGCAAAACTAATTAATTGCTAATAACGTTATATTTTAAGATAAATTTAGAGCAGCGTGAAAACCAATGCCGTCGCTACGGGGGCCAGGGGGACTTGCCCCTCCTAACGACTGCTTGTGCCCCCAATTTCGGTTTATTCAGAACACTTTTTTGGAATATCACGTAACGAAAAGACAACTGACAATAATGGAAAAAGGCATAATAATGTTTAAAAATAATTTTTGTTCGAAGTTTTTTCGATTCTCTGCGAAATTGCTGGCAACCAACTGCTGTTCATAAATGTGAGGCAATAATCCGTCTTATTAACACCTTTACAGATGAGTCGCGGAATAGAGATGTAAACTTATAGAATCGTTATCGGTACTTTGTCAGTGATTGTGACCTGAAACAATTTGTGAAAACAAATTTTTTTGGAAAGCATACTCAAAATTTTTTTAGGTCGAAGTTAGTGGCGCAACCATGGGGAAGGGTCTAAGGGGGCGTAAGCCCCATTTAGCCAGTTACTGTATTTAGAAGATTTAATTCAAAGATACAAGCGTTTAAACATGTTTTGGACTTAATCTGCAGAAGAAGGCAGAAAGGGTTAGACAATTTAGTTCTTTCGATGATTTCTGAATTTTTGCGATTTACTATATGTAGTCATTCATATTGCTTCAAAAACGTGCGAAATGTGATTGAAATGGCGTAAAAATTGCTATTTTTGCCTTGAAATCACAAAAATCGCCCAGCGACTGAAGGCTTTCCCCCCAGGCCCTCTCTGTGACGCGCGTGAGTAGCATCAGTTTGTTCAGTACGAGGCCTAAATTAGAAAATTTTTGTGCAAAAAAAATTTACTTTTGGATCAAGCCCCCTCTCTGTTAGCAAAACCCTAGTTGCGCTTCTGGTCGCATTCACTGCTGCAGACGAATTTTTTAGCGATTATATGGGCCGGATAAGAAACGAGCTCAAAAACATTGCCGCCTTATACGTTTTTGTTTCAGACTTGAATGCAAAAATTATTACAATAACATATTATTTATTGGCGTAAATTATGTTTTTAAGTGCAAGAGTTGAGTTTATTTAAGTGCACCTCCCCAACACTTTCGGCTAGTGCCCCTTCACTTCGGTTGCTCTGACGACGGCACTGGTGAAAACCATGTAACTCTATCTAAAATTAATCGAACTTTGAGTGATCAGGTTAAGTTCAATTCTCTCAGTTCTGCTTAAGCATTTCCGCGAGGTCCTGTAAGTATTTACTACATGATGCTAAAAATACGAAAGAGTAAGAAACCATTCCCGCTAATGATGATGTAAAAGTACTACAATTTTAGCGCTTGTATATTAAATTGTTAATTATTCAACGCTTTGTGTAAGAAAATTTTTACCGCCAACACTTATGCGGTGGTTGTAATAAAATGCAGTCCGTTTTTTTTATAAGAGCCACTAAATTTTGTGTTGAAGCTGATGGTTTTTTAATTTTTTAAAACTTTCAGCCTCATTTAGTTCTTAATTTGTTCTAAACTTTACTACAAAATAAAATAACGCAAATTTATCATTACTTGATGTGTTTTCTTGTACTGTATAATAGTGTATATACAGTAGTACTGTAGATTATTTCTATGCTGTTAATTAGACAAACAAACAAACAAATCAACAATGGTAAGGAAGAAAAAACTAGAAAATTTTGCTGATTATTTACAAATGCGTTGAGCAAATATGTTGTTATTTACTTGATGCTCAGACTGGCATTGTTCTTAATTTGTTCTAAAACTTTTTCTTAAAAAAAAATGGTTCGTTTACCGTAGTGTTACCAGCATTACCGAAGTTGTTTACAATGAAACGGTGAACTTTTATAATGAAACAGGTTTCGGGGATCCATTCTTCGTACCAGTGTAATATATTATGCTGTTTCAATAGTGTGAGGAAGTTGAATTACTATTCGTATTATTGGGTCTAAATTCGGAGACGTTTGATTCATTATTTCGCTCTTTACATTCACTACGACTGAACTAAGAAATACTAAAAGTCGATTTCTTTGAAAAACATTGTTGATGTTCCCAATATTATACTGTGGCGTAATTTGTCGTTGCAAAAAGACATTCCGTACCGTAATCTGTAATTTTATTAGTTTGCCTGTGTGCACGCAAAATAAGTTAATTTATTTCACAATATTAATTCGCAAACGCTTCCAACTCTAAGGGGTATTAAGTTATCGCAATGCAAAACAAGCATCATAAGTGGAATATTACGAATAAACATTATTGGATCACAAATTAATTATGCCGTATTTTTCCGGTTTCTCGTTGTTGTTTTTTAATTTATTTGCGTTATACAATTGCTTTATGAAACGTGATTATCTGTTGGAGGCACTAATATTTCACTTGCATCAAAATTTGTCATTACTATGATATCTACAAATCTTGGTTTTCAAGTTTTTGGTTCAAAATTTTTTCAAACTGTTTAAATAGAATCGTTTATCGATCCACTTTACGCGAGGTTTACACTTTTGCTAAGTACTAGCCAAATCTTCAGCAGCCCAAACACGAACTGTTGTCAGAGCCCAAACTAAATTTGAATCGTAAAAATTGCGAACAATTTTATCCTTTTGCGTTTCGCACAACTATCTTTTGATTTCGTAGCGAATCAGAATGTTTTGTTGCTATTAGAGCCAGAGGTGTTGCTAAGGATGGTGGCACCCAGGGCCGGATTTTGTGGTGGCACCCTTTTTCGTACCAAAAATAGGTGAAGACCAAAAAAAAAGGTATTCGCTGCAAAATGAGAGGGTTTGGGGTCCAAAAGTACGTGAAAACCAAAAAAAAAGGTCTTCACCAAAAATCAATGAGTTTCTACTTCAAATGAATACTAAGTAAAAAAAGAGAGGTATTCACCACAAATCGGTGGAGTTATGGTTTCATATCATGATATGGTGTCATCCCAAATGGTGTCGCCCCAAAATGGTGACACCCGGGGCGGGCCGCCCCCCCCCCCTCAGCGACGCCACTGATTAGAGCTGCAACGGCATGCTAATATCAACAAAAAAGTACGTCTACATTTTTCACAACGCACACCGATTTATTGAATGTACTTGCCGGGTATACGATGATTGGTTGCTTTGCAAAATCGCATCAAGAGGAAATGGCATTTATTTCTTAAAATTTTTATTTTTGATTTCTTACAATTTCCGAGTTAGTACGAATAGTACCGCAGTATTATTTTATTTCTGGCGATTATAAGAGCTTAAAAATAAGACAATACAACGGCAAGACGATACACGTTATTACATGAAAGAAAATAGAAACATGAGAAAGATGCATAACGATAACTAATACGCAAAAGGTGCGATCGCTGCACCTTCTGCAGTCCTTCAAAACAGCTTCAATGAGGTAAAAGCGTTTATGATAAAAAGTTGAAACTCGAGAAAATTGAAGATATGAGATCATCATAATTTGATACTTTTTGCAATGGCAATTTCAGGAATTTGAAGTACTTTTATTCAGTATTGATGGAATTTTTTTCCATACCCTTTTATTGGCACAAACTACAGTTAACAGTAAAAGTGATTGACTGTTGACAGTTTATAAACCACGCTTATCGCTGAGCAAAAAAAAGGTGATCAATTGTATAAAAGTTGAAATTCTCAAAATTATTGAAAATAATCGAGAGTGAAAGTGCAAAAGTTTAGTTTGAACAATGAAAATGTTCATCGGAAAGCTAAAGACTATATGTCAATGTCATACAGCTACAGCGTAACAGCTGACTACCTAAAGCTAAAACGATGTTTTTCTCGCTTTAGATCCAACGCGGGCCCTGTGTGTTAGATTCGTTAGAATACAAAATGTCTTATGTTGAGATTTCTATGAAACAAAAAAGCGTTATCGCTTTCTATGAATCATTGCCATTAGAATTGATCACCTCCTAAGTAAACAACTTTCCTTGTACTACAGTCGCGGTGGGACGTAAGTTTCGTAGCATAATGCGCTGCCGCGTACCTTCATGACTAAGCACGAAGTCTTTGCCGCAAAACTACGTGAATGATAAATTTCTTGAAAATCGACCAAAACCAGACAGCGTGAAAGAATTCGCCGGTGCCCGGGCATTTAAATTTGATTTTGACAGCTCGAATGTCTGATATTTGCTTGAAAACACAGGGTCGAGTTCAACAAGCCGTTAATTGCATTAAAATAAAAAATTTTTTAAAAGCAAAAATTTCACCATCAAAAACTTGAGTAAATTTCAGGAAAAGTCATGAAATTTCAAGATTTTTGGATAAAGCTATCACCAAAAATTTTCGCTCTGAAATTTTCTTGTGTCGCGTCGACACACTGACCCGCTAAATAGAGTTAAAAAGTGTAACAGCAGAATTAGATTTGATTTTTAGCTCAGTAATAAATAACTTACTGCAAAAGCATTATTAGCGAAAAAAACAAATAAAAAATAAATAAACATTGAGCAAAGTAGTCGGAAATAGAAAATCTTTATAATGGCTTCAAACGCTCAGTTATACTGAAATCTTTATAATACTGAAATCTTCAGTTATATAGAAAATCTTTATAATACTTGTGAGCAGTTGCGTAGCTAGGGGGAGCAAATGGTGCTATAGTCCCCCCCATTGGCTTGTGAAGTATGCAAAATTGCACGTTTTTGGTGCTTTTGAGGCCGATTTTTTGTGAAAAATTGAAAATAGCCCCCCCATAGGAAAACAGCCCCCCCTCAAACGTTTGATTTTCCGATTTTGGCCGAAAAAGCAGATTCAATTTCGGTGAAGACCTTTTTTTTTTTTTTTTTTTGGAGACCACCTGATTTTGGGCTGAAAAACCATTTGAATTTCCGATTTTGGCCGAAAAATCAGTCTCAATTTCGGTGAAGACCTTTTTTTTTTTTTTGGAGACCACCTGAGTTTGGGCGGAAAAAATGTTTGAATTTCCGAGGTTTCCGAGAAATTCCGTCTTGATTTTCAGAGAAAAAGTGTGAAACTGATTCAAGAACAATGAAAATTCGGGTCAAGGTCGTTTGCACTTTTCTCACTCTTTCAAAATAGCCCCCCCCCCTTTTCCAAATCCTGGCTACGCGACTGCTTGTGAGTATTGCGCTTAGTTTATTATGGCAAGCATTATTCATTAAAAAGTTTGATTTCATATTGTTGCCATTAAAATTGTTTACTCAAAAATTAACTCAAATTTCAACCCTGACTTAAAGCTGTTTTTATTTTATATGTTGTAGCTTGTAGGGCAGTGATTCCAAGCCAGGGGTCCTTAGAAAGCTTGCCGGGGGTCCGCGAGTGCATTGAATTCGACAAAATTAATCAACATCTTTTTTGCTGATTGTGAGGTTCATCCAAACTTAAGAGATTGAAATCACACGTTGAACCAACCTTTATGATGTCACAGTTTTTCCCAGTTCTATGCCAAGCATTAGTTACTAAGAGCAGTAGATCAGCATTAGGCAGTTAAGTGTTTTGGTGCATAAAAGACAACAGCAGGCTTCTCATTAAAATGCACCTGGGCACCTGTATTCGTTTAAACTTACCGTACTTTTCTGATTGTTCGTAAATGTAAAACGTTATGATTGAGCAATTTGTAATTTAATTACACTTACAATATTGCATGTAAAGTTCGCAAGCGTTTGTAAGAGTAAGCGTAGCTTACCAAATTATTTGTTTAAGATTGGTCATAAAAATGTAGGGGTCCGTAAGCTTGATAATTATTTGAAAGGGGTCCATAACTTAAAAAAGGGTAGAAGCCACTGTTGTAGGGCATAGCGTTAACAGTAGCTATACAATAGCAACACCTACATACTGCACTGAGTACTCAAATAAAAATCCTCGAATATATTATCGATTTTTGTCCGTTTTAAGTAAAAACTTCTGGTGCTGGTATCATTCCAAAAGTTTTTTTGCGATTTTATTTTCAGAATTTTGTTTGCAACAATCAAAGCTCGGATTTGACTTGAAAAAGAAGACATTTTTGCATCTTCTAAATTTTTTACAGTAACCTTATTGTCCTAAGGTAAGTTTTTGTAATACTTGTTAAGTTATCTTTGGAGTTATCAAGCACTTACAAAACATTAACATCAAACAAAGATTCACTAAATTTACTCGATATTGTAATTAAATCTGTTTGCGTTTACTGCACGGCATAGCTATATCCTATAGTGGTCTGCTCTAGCAGTATTCAGGCTACTCTGCTTTGCTTGTAATGTAAATTGATTAAAATACATTCAAAAGAGTTTTTTCGTAATTAATGCTTATTTTTTTAAACTACAGTTTATTTATCAGTAGTAATTGTCAGCTTATCTTTGTCGGTGGAAGAGTTTTAATATCCATAAATTTGTACGTTTCTGAGTAACTTGACGATCATGCAAACTTTTGTCAAATTATTCATCACATTTAATATCATGATGTTGCCGCGCTGCCTTGGACAGAATAGAAGTGACTTGCATTGTCTTCGAATGAAGCTGACAAATAAGAAGAGTGGATAGGTTTGAATCGGTAAAACTATTGACTATAATCATTTGATCCTGCTACTATTATTAGGTTATAACAACTGTACTGCAAATTTGCAACGACTTCGATTGGCTTTAGTTTACTTTCTCGCAATTTTGTTATTATTTTTAAAGTTATTAATTTGATGATGCGGTTTAATAAATAGTGATTATTTAATAAACAGTGACTACTTATTCACAAACAAGCAGAAAAAGTACCGCAAATGTAGATATCAACTTAGCGCCCCGTATAGGACCTGTTGAATTATTTTTGATTGGTTGTTGAAAAAACCTAAATGCTGATTACGTCACCACATTTTTATATTTTCTAAAACTATATGTATTCTATAGTTGATTAGTTGTATTCAAAAACTATTGCGGCACATTTGAGTTGGTATGAAAAGAATTTCTTAAAATTGCTGTTTTAAATGTTGCTAGATGGATATTTCTAGACGAAATCACAGTCGAATAGAGATAGATTCTAAGTTAGATAGTGGTAAATGTTTAGTAGAATGATATTGTAAGTTAATGAGCGAATATTGAGAAAAATGCTAGTTAAACCACTAATTTTTTTTTAGTGTGAAAATACTCATTTTTCACCGTTTATTTCATGTAGATATTTCTTACGCAATTTCAGTGTTTTTTTTTTCCGTCGATATTATGTGGAATTGCTAAGTCAATGAAAAATAAAAAGTATAATGAAAAGAACAACCAAAAATAATACAAAATATTTTCATATTTACATTGCTTGCAAGCTCCACCCGGGAAAAATCTTCTACGTAAGAGTGAGCGACTCAACTTGGAATTAAAGTTGAAGTATGACTTTATAGCACCATAATATTTTTTCTCGTCCAAGCATGATATTTTGGTTTAATTTTTTGCGTATAATGGGTATATTGGTTGAATAAATAGTAATTTCTTTGCGCAGTCGATATGCCAACTTGTGATCAAAATCAAGGGCGTACGCAGGGGGGGGTTGGGGGTTCAAACCCCCCCTATTGGTCTGACGACTAAAATGCACAGTAAAGAAAATATCACGTTTTTAGCACTTCTGAACCTGTTTTTTTGCAATGACAAGGACTCCAACATGATTTAAAGCAACTTTTGAAGCATTTAGAGTTTCTTAGGGGGGGTAATTTGTCACAGATATGGCTTATAAATCAATAATAACTTCAAAAAATTGCCAAAAAATTAGCACATTTAACCGCTAAAAATGCTTAACATTGACTTCATCAAAAACATAGAGATCGGGTTTCAGGATTAGTTGATTATTAATCCACTCAAATCTCGTTCCATTCGCCCCCTCCACCCCCCTTTCTCCAACTGTCTCACTCTACTACAGAATATAAATGCTTGTGAGTTTTTTCAAATTATGATTTTATGATTTACCGGCATGTAGATGAAAGGACTGAAATGTTACCATTAGCCATCGCCCACATAGCTCACTTATGCGCAAAGGCGTACACAAGGGGGTGGGGATTTAAACCATCCTCCCTATTGATCCGACGTATATTGTTCAAAATATCGCCTTAATGCGCAAAACAAGCAAGCTCCTTCTTTACTCTCATATTAATACGAATATTTAATTATAGTAAATAATTTTTTGTTATTTAATGCAACATTGTAAGCGAGTAAGTGTAATACGGAAACTCTGGAATGTCGTGTTACGAATCAGAGTAACTTCAAGTAGCATAGGTGGGGGAGGTTATAGACCTCCCATTGGCCTGTCTACCAAAATGCAGAATAAGGAAAATACCACGTTTTTAGCTCTTCTGAGACTGGTTTTTGCACTGGAATGGACTAAAAAGTGATTTAAAACATCTTTTAAAACATAAATTTAGGGGGAGGCTAATTTGTCAAAAGTAAAACCCACAAATCAATAAAAACTTTGAAAAATGCCCAATAACAAGCAATCAGATTTGATAGCTAGTGTAAAAAGGCTAAACATAGGTTTCATCAACAAACATATTATAAACTTAGGAATAGGGGGGGGGGGGCTACTTAGTATTAGTTGATTACCAATCACTTGTCTCAAAATTTTTTCCGTTAGCCCCTCTCCCATTTATTTTTCTCTATAAAATATAGACGAAATAGATTACTCGGTGTGAGTTTTCTTGAACTTGGATTTTATGGTTTACCAGCATGTAAACAAGAGAGCTAAAATTTTACCATAAGCCACCTTCCACATAGTCCATTTATGCAAACAGTTTAATCAGGTTTGCACTACCAATTTCTATGCCACGTTCTAAAAGCATTATTTTTTATCAATATAGCCCTAAAATTAAGTTATTTTTGAAAAAAAAAATGCAAAATTTTCAAGCGCTGGGGGCTTGGCCCCCAGACCCCCAAAACAGCCCCCGCAATTACGAATTTCTGGCTATGTGCTGCCCACGCTTTGCACTGTGTATAATCGTATGGGGTTTCGTAGCTTTTGTTTTGAACAAGTTTTTCTTCACCATTCAGTTGCAAACCGTATGATATTTACTACAGATGTATGCTTAATGCTTAATTGTTTTTTGTTTGAAAAGTTTTATTTGCATTACGCACTGTATGACTTTGACTCCATCTTGTTACATTACGCTAAGTTATTTATTCGCCAAAGTATAGATCGCGAACAAATTTTTGATGTCACTTTTGAAAACTCCCCCCATTGAAAAATCCTGCGTACGCCACTGATCAAAATTGGTGTTCACTTTCAACGCTGAGGTCAAATCAAATGCCTTATTGTCAATGTCAATAACTACTGTAGGGTGATGCAGCAACGTTTCTTCTTAAGAAACCATTACTGTATTTTTGTATATGCGCCATACGACAAAATGTTTGAGCTTGATAGAACTTTTGTTTAATATTGCACAGCGGATGCAACTTAATTATAGCACTTACGATTGTTCATTGTCTTTAGTAAATATTATAAGTTAATTTCTTAATTGAGGTAGAAAAAAAAGATTACGCTTTGACTTCTTCTATAGCTATCATTTTTTGTTAAAGACAGGCATAGGCGTATTTAAAATTGTAATCCACTTTTTTTCTAATTTTTTTAACCAACAATTTCAGAAATATTCTACTTCAAAAGCTGAAAAAAAATTCAGGGCTATCCTTGAACAAGGGGATAACTCGATGTTGCAAAGTGTTCCATCCCTGTTTCACTTATTAACGTACTCACTTCATATCGGAAACTTCTGTTTATTTATTCAATCGTTTCGTTTTTTCAATCTTCGGAAAACAAGTTCAGTAATTTAAATCACTTGGAAATTGGCAACGTCACTGAGAAGGTTAAGGTGCTTGTATTTTTGTTTCACAAGTACGTGGCAACAAGATACGAGTTTAATTTGCATCTTGATCCGTATTTTTCTTTTTTATTGCGAAATGTCTTTGTAGTGGCTTCGAACAAGCTAAGCTGTAGCAAATACATGTGAATAAAAAAAAAGAAAAGGCCATAGAGAGCAAATTTGAGTATATCTGTACCTTATGACGTTTATAATTTGGAAGATTTCCATTTCATCAGCAAATTCTATTTGTTTTTTATTAATTTGGACTCAAATCTAACTCAAACTCATATTCTTGATTTAAAACTTACCTCAAATGTAACCTTAACTCAAACCCTAATCTTGACCCTTAAAAATAAAATAAAAATGCGCGGATGAACATTCCTCATTTTTGTTTTACTCTCTTTGAGTTAAAATTTGCCTATGGGTCACTCCCTTATAAGTTATTTTGCATCATCATGGTCCAGCAAGTCGATGTCATGAACTGCAGTTTTTCCGGGGTTTCATCTATAACCATCTCCATCTTGGTCTTCCTCTTCTTCTCTTTTCAGTAATCTTTGTTGCATAATCTCTCCTTCCATGGTGCTGTTTGTTCTTAAAGTGTGTCCGCAATACTTTAGTTGGCTTCTTTCAATGATATTGACAAGTGACATGTGAAACTGTATCTGCTCAGTTGCCCAATCATTTGTTTTTTTGACAATACATGGAGTTTTTTTCATTATAAACTTATTTGCAAGTTTAATCCTTAAATTGTGACCAATGGCTAGCATTATCCGAAATTCTTTCTCGCTATCTGCATAGTCACAAATTATAATTAACCCCCAAGAAATTGAAGTTTCGCACAATTTTAGACATAGGCTAAGGCAGTATGTAAAAGATTGTTTATAACTGAATACTTATGATTGAGATCCTAGCGATAATTTGACATTGTGTTTATTTTCATCATTTGCGATTGAAATATCTTTTGCATTAAGACTGTGTTTTTTTGCAATAATCCATTTCTACGTAATTGGAACCAAGCACTCAGCTAGCGAATTGATACCAAAATATTCCAAAAAGCAAGATTTTTTAAGGATCGGCTTGAAAGCCATTCTGAGGACCAAAAGCGAACAAGGGGCAATACTTGAAAATACAGTACATTTTTCACAAAATCATTATTTTTTAAACTTTAGTCTCTGTCATTGCTATTTTTAACACTATGTTACATAGCAATAATTGATCTAAAGCTATTTGTTACACTTTCTCATTGGCTTTAACGCAAGGCCAAATTTAGGGGGGTTTAACCCCCCAAAATATTTTTGTAAGTTTCATTTAAAACCGCCTAGCCTAGCAATTATCAAAAAAATACTATGCAGTCATGCTGGGCTATGCTATCAAATGCAAATAAAATATATTCAGGCACGACGTGACGATTACCGATATACAAGTGCTAGACTGTATAATCCTTATGCTGTACCGATAACGGACAGTGGCATAACCGGGAGGATAAAAGGGGTCTACTCCCCCTACTCAAGTCATTTAGAAAATTTAACCCAAATGTGCATGCTTTTAAACATGTTTTGAACTTGATCAAGAAGTAATTTTAACTATTACTTCATTTAAAAGGCTCTACATACATGCAAAATCTCATGCAAATGACGTTGAAAGGAATATTTTTTTGCAGAAAAATCACAAAAATTGAATTACACCTGGGGGCTTCCCTCTCTAATCTCCGAGATTCCGGCGGCTGGGGTTTGCGTCCCCAGACTTCCGTATGAGGAATCATGAAAAAACGCAGATAAATGTTAGCCTTGGGTTCAAATTCTCTCCTCTTAGCAAAATTCTGAATATGCCCCAGATAACGGATATTTTTATCAAAATCCCTCCTTGAAATATTTATATAGATATGGCCCTGCTTGGACGCATTATTTTCTTGTGCGTTTTTATCATCTTTTCATAAGGTAATTAGGATATACCTGGTTATACTATTGTTTTAATTATGCGCAGTTTGCGCAGATATGTAGTGCATAATAGCTGCGTTAAAAGCATAATATGCCAAAATCTGTCAAGGAGATAAACTTTAGTCTTGGGTTTAAACTCCCCTCGACCCAGCCCAACTTAGCAAATTCCTGGTTATGCACTTTTGTTGCTAAAAATATTATTAATTCAACTATTGTTAAATTTAAATAATCTGGCTAAAATTTGGAGAGAAGAGTATGGCGTGCTAGCTTGTTAATTTTTGGCGTGGCGCAAATATGAGCAGAAATTTAATCGGCGCAAAAATCCGGCGCACGAAAATCCAACTTTCCAACCTGGATTACCGGTAGGTATTTAGAAGGTTTTATTTCTCCGGAAATTTTTATCTAGCCTACTTTTTTATTATTTCTGACTCAAATGTAACCCAAACACTAATGCCTAATCCAAAACTATCCCCAAATCGATCCCAAACCCTAACTTCAGCCAATAAGCTAATAAGGGTAATTTCGGACATGAAACAAAGTAAAATTGCAGTTATTACCGGTAGGCTACAGCCTACTTATTTAATTGTTGATTATTGTTTCGATAATTAGCCCTATTTCATTAGGCCTAGGCATATTTAAACTAGGAGGAACTTTTTCCCAGACCTATCTTGGGGTAAATTGTGCCCCAGAAGTTTGTGCAACTGTATTATGAAATATGCCTACATATGTCATGCACCGTAGAAAAAGACTGTGTCTAGAGCACCGGTCCAGTTTTCAACATGAAATTGCTGCTGCACCGATCGTTTGTTTTTGCACTTCAAGTTACTATCTCTTAAGCTGGCATTGCTGCCCAAACCCTACCTGTAACTCTAAGTCTAATGGAAAATTTTGAAGAAAAAGAAATAAAAATAACACAGCATGATTGTGCTCAATCGCGAGACGAGCCTAGCACGTTCAGCACAAATGGAACTCGAACGTTGAGTTTAACCAGCGAGTGCCTTACCACTACACCACCGGGGCTACCAGTACGCAGTTCAGAGTTGATGCGTCAAAGTGCTGTATTTAAGTTGAATTAATGAGAAAAAAGCAATATAACTGACTGCTGGTGCAGCAGCGTTTTTGTATCAAGAACTGGACCAGTGCAGCAGATACTGCCATAGAAAAAATTTAAACTTGTACGGTAACTTGTACTTAAATCAAATTTCAGTGGCGGTAGCTATTTTGTCTCAAGAGGCAAAATACCGAGAGTATTTTCCCTCTCTTTTGGTTAGGATTAAGAGTTGGGGTTTGCGTTAGGGCTAGGTTAAGGTCTGAGGCAGTGAGGTTAGGGTTACAGTTCAGGGTTAGGGCTACTGGGCTATGTAGGAGCTGGAGACAAAATAGCTATAGGACTATTTTGTCTCCAAATGTCGAAATAACGCCAATGTTAATCATAGTCTTTTGCCATGAATGTACCGTTATGATTTGGTATCATGATAGGTGGCCAAGTCAAAGAAAATTATGGCTTAGCGTACTGGTGCCTTAAAAGAAATAAAAATTTTTGTCGCCAGCAAAAACAAAAGAACTGGATTTGTGCAAATTGTTTAGGCATGACTGAATTTCAATCATCATGCAAAATTGGCAAAAAGATTAGGTCTAAAGACATAAAGAAACAACTCAGAGTAGGCTTACGTTACATAACTAGACCTGCGGAATAGTATCCTTGGTAAAAAAAGGGCTGCTTATTTTGATTTTGTTAACGTACTGTATTTGTATATGCGGCATCATACAGTGTACTACTAAAATATTTTTTGAATTTTCAGTATTTTTTTTTGAACAATTAAATGAAAAGTTTTCAAGTTATGTAAATATTTTTATTTCATTGAACTTCAAAAAAACAGTCAAAATTAAGAAGGGACCTTCCTACAGTAAATAAATAGATATTTCCCAGAAATGATCTGTAGTTGGTAATTTTCTGGAAATAATTAGCTTTGTTTATCACGCGTTCAAACTTCAATTTTGGAAATCATCGCACATAATATTTCAAAACTCATCATTCTACGAAAAGCATCGCATTGGTTGTGCAGTATAAGCCAGATCGCAAAGGGTAATTTTTTTCGCTTTAGTATTATTGTAATTATAATTCAGGTTTATTTGCCAAGTTGCCATTGACCAGGAGACTGTGAAGTAACCTTGCGGTCTTTCAGTTAGTAAATATAGGTAGAGGCTGCTATTACGTTATGTAAGAAACAAGAATAAGAAAATTGCTATTCTAGCTCTAAACCTAACCCAAACTCGAACCCAAACATTGGTCTTAATCTAAACTCAAAATCTAACCCAAACCATATCAGTAATTTAAAAAACAAAAAAGAGTAAATGAGCGCTCACTTTTTGCTCTCGTATTCTCTTCATGGGCATTACTAGCCACTTCCATCAATGTAAAGGTAACAAAAAGCCACCATTTATCTCAAAACAGTTTGCACAAAATATGAGCTGAATTGAATAAGTCAAAAATTTTCCTAGCTGTTAAAGTTAGGAAAAAAAGTGAGAACATTTTTTAATTTTTCAACAAAGGGGTAAATGCTTGGCATGTCAATAACACACAGTAAAATGCTTTTTAGTAAAAAGAATTGCCAAGGAACACGAGATTTATATTTTTGCTTTAGGTTTAAGAATAATTTGAGAATAATGCCAGCTTCAGCATGAAAAAAATAATGTTAATAACACGTGCTAGTACAACGCATTTGGACTTAATCAGCAGAGTTTGCTGGGCCTTTTTGGTGTTTGTCATTTTTGGTTTGTTTAGCAGCAATCATGATTAAAGTTTGTTTAATTTACTGGTTTTTATAAAAAACAAAAAGTGTATAGCTTAAACCCTGTGTTTTTGTTTAAAACCCTTCTTTGTTCAATACTGTACCATACAAAACGATTTTGGACAACTTTTAAATTCCTGCAACCCAGTTATAGGTATCGCATTTTTTTGCAAACTTAAAGTAAAAAATTGAGTGGTTTGGATTTTGAAATATCAGATGCATGCATTTCATACGACACGCTAAATTTATAGTCAGAATCTCAAGATAACTATTAGAAATGATTTTTATGTTTGTATAGACAATGTTTAATCATTCAAAATTATCTAAACAAACATATTGTAGTTTACAACTACTGCACTGATCATTAGTCGAGTGGATAGAGCATTTGCTACTGAAACTGTAGACTTGGGTTTAATTCTTGGTCAGAACAAAACAAAGACTATAAAAATTCAGTATTTACAGCGTTCTTGTTTGAAGTTCAGTTAAAAAAAAGATCAGTGTGAAGCCTGTACTTTGTGTAGACAGATGGGCGAGTGGCAGCTTGACTCGAAGACCAAAATGTTCCTTTGCTGTCTCTTAGCTAAAGCAACTTGGTAACTAAAAATGTAATTACAGTTACTTTATTGTTTCCAGATCAACTAGATAAAAATCCCAAAGCTGGAATCTCTCAAAACTTAACAAAAGTTGTTTTTTTTTGCAAAAACTCGTAATAATCGAATGCAGAAAAATTCTATCTCTAAAAGTTTTAAAAGTAAAATGATGAATAAAATAAAAAAAGGTCTGGATCTGCTCTAAAGTCAAATTATCCTCAAAAATCTTTGTTGTTCTTCAAAAAAAACAACAATAAATGCTTCGCATGGGCTTCAATAATATTCTGGTTTCCAAATAATTTCAAAGACACTAAATTTGAGTTAACATGAAGAATAAGATTTTACAGTAGTTACATACAGCAAAGATTTGGGATTTGGAGTATAATACTTCAAGTTTAATTCAATTGAAATTGTCTTAAGCTTGATTTAGCTCACTGGTACATTGCTGATCAGCTTAACCAATTGCAGGCTGAGTTTTTTGAACTATGAGTACAAATTGTCAAAAATTGAAAAATTCTTTCAGATGCTGTTCAGTCGGGTACCGGTAGCCACTTAGCAGACATTCTGAAAATGAAATGCTTAGAGCTAATGTAGTCTTAATCCACCAAAGAAAAAAAATTGAGATAAGATACTTCATCTACAAATATGAATATTATTTGTTTGGAGTATAATGAAAGATAATGTGCTTTTTCGGTTAGCCCACTGGTATGGCTTTGTAAAATATAAAGACTGTAATTTTTTCACAAAATTTGTTTATCCCAAAAAGGTCTAATCCACAGTCCTGTTGTTACGTCATAGCATTAGCCTAGTATTGTCATTGAGCAATATTAGAAGTGGTTAGTGTTATGTTATGGTTGTTATGTTAGTCCCATAAAGAGAATGGAAGAGCACAGAGTGAGCGCTCATTCATCCTTATTTAAAGTTATGGAGGATTTGGGTTAGATTTTGAGTGTAGGTTAGGATTAACATTAGGGTTGGGATTAGGGCTAGAATAGCAATTTTCTTATTCAATATTTTGCGTAGCATAACACTAAAAGCCTCTGCCAACAATATTAGATTTGAATGTATCAATCAAAAATTACAAACGTCAAAACACCACAATTAATTTATTGTAAACAAAAATCACCAGTTTTCTACATCCATATGTGTACCGTAAAGTCCTACATCTTTGGTATGGGGGTAACTTTGATACAAAATCAGAAAAGTATTTTGATCACTGATATATGTTGGCTAAAGTTGCATATTAGATGGTAGGTATGTACAATATTCTTCATGTACTCAAGGGACTTGGGCATTTCTTTATATACCGTAGGTAAATAAACAATTTTTATAGGGGGTAAAAAGGCACATTTAAGAAAGTTGCCTGCTAAGCCTCAGTGTTCCAAAAATGAGCTGCAGTAAAAGTGCCAAAATAACTTGTAAACAATATGTATGTGTATCAACTAAGTTGTAATCTGAATAAAATTGAAAAACATTTTTTTGGGGGCAAAGTAAAGTAAATTTTTTGAGGGGTCAAGTGTTCAACTAAAACAAAAAATTTTGGTACTCATAAAGTCACCTTTCAGAGATGTTGGGGAAATGATTTAGCTTCTATATAGTAAGTATTTTAGCTATGAAACCAGTAGTTAGTTGGAGATTGTGCTTCTTATGGCTTCTCAAAATTTTGTTGCATATTCTGAAAGTCCGCTTAATGCAGCTTATTTTGCAACCATTTGCCAAAGCGCATTTTTATTGCTAAATAATTATAATAACTGTATTGCTTTTTTTTATAAGCACAATTAACTTTTTCATCACCAAATGAATGATTACAAATTTTTACTGTTCTGTTAAAGTCGCTTTGAAGCTTTAAAGCCTGTGAAATAATCATAAATTGCCATTGTTTTTTGTTTCCAGTACCTAGTTTTCTTATTTCTTATAAACTGTGTCCACTATTAAACTGTGCAATCTTTAGAGTTTGCTGCAGTGTTTTTGTATGTAGTTCACAGCCACCTTGATCCGATAATATGAAGTGACGGCATAGAAATGAATCATTATAGCTGGCCCCTTTGTTTTGAATGTATTTTGCCAGTTACTATTTATCAAATTTTTTTCTTTTTTTGGAAACACTTCTGTATGTACCAAAGTTAAGTATTAGTAACCTTATCTTCATACCAGTGGCCTGCAATAGACCTTTTAAGCAGAAAATCTAGCGTGTACCAAAGTAAAGCATTTTTTGCAAAAACTTTGGTTCAGGAAAAAGTGTTTTAAAAAATTAGGCCTTATGACCTGGCACTGTTTTTTGAACTGGGACTCTATGCCATCTGTACTAGATCTCAGTCTAGTCCAAAACATCAACGGAAAATCAAAGTTTTAAAACTTTACTAATAAAGGGTTTTATGACAGATGTTTAAACAAATAAAAATCAAATCTTTCATTATACTCAGTGTGTTACACTAAAGCGTGTAACAAGTTGGCAAGGCCTTCTCCGCGTCAAGTCGCGGAGCAAAGAGAATGCAGAAATTATTCTGGCAAATTGTATTTGTGTGAATTTGCACAGAGCAAAAATTATATGGATTTAAGGATGGTGCGAAAATTTGCGCTTAGTAATTAAACTTTCCAACCTGTCGTAAAATGATTAATTTTTGGCATGTTTGCAAAGTGGCTACCCAACTGTACCATCTTTTTTACAAGCTAATAAAAAAGTAATGCAACCAATGGTGACACGATGTTCTGTCAGTATAGCGCTGTGGAAAAGACTTATGAAACCAAATCTGAATGCACTTTATTTTCGAGAAGTGACTTTACCTGTATAGTGTATATATTAGGATGTTTCATTTTTTCATCAATTTCGAGAAAAGCTTAGTTTGGGCGATTTTATGACGGGGTTTTGGGTACAAGTAACGAATCAAGCGTTTTTTTTCGATTATGACGTCATTCACCGGTGGCACCGGCCGTTTGAAGTTTATGACGTCGTATGAGGCGCCAAAATTAGCATATCTCGCGAACGGGTCGGGTTAGGAACCTCATATTGGTGTCAAACAACGCAGAATAGCCGGTTTCCGATCTGCTCTTAATACATTTCATATGTCTATCTGCTACTACAAACCGATAAATCAAGAAAAACCGTGTTTTTTAGAAAAATTTGAAATTTTTAACACTACACAGCAATTGCTACAGTTTTTGGTTAGTTGTAAGGATCTAGAAGTTTTTTTTTATATGGCTCAGAATCTTAGTTTTTGAGTTATGTTTCTGATCTTGTTTTGCAGACTTCTTTGCTTACACCAGATTTTATTTAGCTCAAGTATCCAGCTCTTTCATGCTTAAGATACCGGTATTTTTAACATTTTTTATTACCGAAGTTCTAATTCACCTAAGAGATGATGGCTGACTAGCATACCTCTTCCAAATCTTATAACAAACAATTAGTAAGAGAACAATTTTTAATAGTAGATAACATTAAAACATAAAGCATAACACATCAAACAAAGACGGCAATGTGATTTTTAAAACCGCATTATTTTTGCAAATATTCCATTGCACATAAATATGCTCTAATCTTCACATCGACTAAACCACTTGCAGCATTGTCACTAATTTTACTCTGTACAATTGATCTCAATTTACCAATTCTTCGTTCAGTGGAACGGTTGTTGTTATCAATTGTTTTCCAAAAATTGGGACTAACTGAAGTCATGGTGATGCAGGGTGCATTTTTACTTGCGGAAGTGAAAAAATGACGAAGACGGGAGGTCCAATCTTGCAAAAGAGCTCGAGTATTGACCACATCTGGACACGAAGCAGTTTTTACAGCTTCCATGCAGTATGGTGGCACTTCAGAGAACACACTGAGGGAAACGTTTTTAGGTGAAAGCCAATGAACAGCATGATCCAAAAAATACTTGAAAACAACATCAGCAATTTCTCTATCAATTTCTTGGTAGGAATTCAACAAATCTCTCTGAAAGAGAGTTAACTGTGGTCCTTCAGCAGCTTGTGGTTTCAAATGCATCATTATGAAAGATGGAACATACACAGAAACAATGTAAGAAACCAATCGTTTCAGAGTCGTTTGCTGGTGGCGGTTTAGTTTATCATAGTAAAACAGCAGAAGTCGCAAATAGCCATTTGCGGTTGTTATCCACCTTGAACGACTAATAGATTCTTGCCGATAAGCAAGAAAATTGATAAGATTTTCCGGCACATCCATAATTAAATAGCTTGCCAGAGTCAGCATCACCATTTGGTCACTGCGAAACTTGTCATCTGTTTTGTGATCGGATTTTAATTGGCTAAACCATTCCACTTTTGACTTTATATGAAGAGAAGCAATTTGAGTGGTTCGGATGTCAAGTCTTTGTCTTGAAAGAAGATCTTTCATGTTTGGCTTGCCAATATTATGTATCAGATTCATAAGTGCATCACCTTCTAGCGAAGATGGACCCTTTGTAATTCCCTCAAGAGATTGAATGACATGCGACAAATATATCTCGTTCACATGGAACAAACACTCGAGTGTGTGAATGCCATGTCCTACCTTTTCTTGAAAGTACTTTTCTAAACGGACATTTACCCCTGACTTCTTGCCAGTATTAACAGCTGTAGTATCTGCCATTACCGATACAATCTTGTTTATGTAACCGCCACAAATTTGATCTACAATGGTTGCAAATATAGCTTCTCCAGTAACAGACGATGTTTTTGGAAAAGATTTAACACCCATAACATGCTCCGACTTGATGGTTTGATTGGAACCTACACCTTGACCTAGAAAAACGTACCTATCAACTTTATTGACTACTCGACCATCATAGCAAAGCTGTAGAGCTTCAGCTCTGTTCAAGGCAGCTTCACACTCTTCAAGGGCAGTTAATCTGAATTTCTGGCGCTTGCGAAATACAGTAGAAGCTGAAGCAGCAACAGCATCTTTTCCTACAACAGAAAGAATAGCATCCGACTGTTGACGAACAGATAACATGCGCTTGTCTGCACGCACGCAACTCTCATCCTTTAAGTGCAACGATTTTCGTTTTATGGATTTTTTTTCACCAACCGGTATATCTACTGGCGAATACTCTTTAGCATCGCCCTTATCTTCAGTTGGATCAGCATCATCGGGATCAACTGTAATATTAAATGTTGTAGCCAAAGATGAGGAAGTACAAGGTTCATCATCCTCCGAGCTGTTCTTGGGTTTATGAGCTAACCGTTTTAAAAACTGCTTTGTGTGAGTTAAGTCTTTACTGGCAGAAATCATCATTCTACGTTCACCTCGTTGATCCTTTAAGAAAGATGCTTCCTTTTCAGGTACACGATCTTCGAATGGGCAAGGGCACAGCACTTTTGTTTGATGGATCTTTGGATGATCGCTAATTTTACATTTGCACCTGCTCAAATCAAACAACTCAAATAACCATTTTTCACCTGATAAATCCTTTTCTTTAGTCTTTCTAACTCTTTTTAGAGCAAGGGTATACTTTTTAATGAGTTCCTTTAGTTTAGTTTCAACTCTTTTTGTGGAAATAATTGGAAGACTGGCTTTCCCCCACAACCCAATCACATCACTGATCAGTTGATTCTTGACGTCAGTAAAGTTTGGTAATTGCAGCAAAAATTTTGGATTGCTTTCGGATTCAGATCTCCTCAAAAAGTTATAATAACCTAAGACTTCTGCTGCTAACGGCAAACGGTCACCTTTCAAATCCTCGTCTAATTTTTGGGTACTGGCTGCTTCGTGCCTAGTAACTGGCATTTTGGAAACTTTAGCTCATATTATATGTCACTCGAAAACTGATTTAGCAATTGATTGCGACCGAAATAATAAAATGTTCTATAATTTTATTATGTCGTAGTAACTAACATATTGTCCGCTAACAAAACTTATTGGGCAAGCTAATTGAACAAGTTTCAGAGCTGCCAATTGCGATAAAAAGACCAATATTTTGCTAAAAAAACGGTTTTTCTTGATTTATCGGTTTGTAGTAGCAGATAGACGTATGAAATGTATTAAAAGCAGATAGGAAACCGGCTATTCTGCGTCGTTTGACACCAATATGAGGTTCCTAACCCGACCCGTTCGCGAGATATGCTAATTTCGGCGCCTCATATGACGTCATAAACTTCAAACGGCCGGTGCCACCGGTGAATGACGTCATAATCGAAAAAAACGCTCGATTCGTTACTTGTACCCAAAACCCCGTCATAAAATCGCCCAAACTAAGCTTTTCTCGAAATTGATGAAAAAATGAAACATCCTAGTATATATAAGCTAAAAAAAACAGTCCTTTGCAAGAGATTTTCCAGAATCTTTTGATGAAAAATCGATATGGTTAAAGGCAGCTAATCATCGTAAAAAGTGGCGATTTATAAACAAAAATAATTTGGCTTTGTGTAAAGGTTAGATTTTTGTCTTCAAAAGAATAAAATGCATGTCTGCAAAGTGGCTACCTGGCTGTAGTTTTTTTTACGTTATTGCTGTTAAATACATTTACTGTGCTTGCCATATGCCATGTGGGTTGCACCAGAGAAGTCTAATGCACAAAATTAAAATTTTTCACCAATTTGGCATAGACAATGCAAAAATATTTTTGGCACAGCACAAAACCTCCTCTACAACTTAAAAAGGGAATCACTTTGGGCCAAAATGTTGGATAAGCCTCTGATGCATTCTCACCAAATTTGAACTTTCTATTATGCCTTCTCGTTTTCAAAATAATGCGGTTCAAAATTAGCAATTTTCCCCTTAGTTCAGTGTTGCCATTTTGTCAGTATTGCGAGTGAAAGTTAACTTTTGGAAAACTGGCTTGCAGTTATTGAAAAGCAGCTCATTTTTCAACTATGGCGCAAAACTTTTATTGAGAATCAGGAACATTCGAAAAACTTTTGAATTTTTTTTTCTAATCAGCAACTATGGCAAAATTTCAAAGGGAAAAAGCCTTTTTAAGGGGGAATTAAATTTGTTATATCTCAGGAATAGAAGGTTGTAAAAATCTTAAATTGAATAAAGTTAGTCTTCAGATTTGTCAAAATTTGCTGGGAGAAAATCAAGCAAAAAATTTCCGATTTCATTGCCCTTTTAAATTAGAGCACGGATGGTGGGAAACTTTCTAATTTGCTTCCGCATTTTCTAGAAATGAAGACCTCTAACTGAAGGAATAAAAATCTCCAGATATTTACCTTTTTTTAGTAACTGTCTTAACGTAATGTACATTAATGATATAGTCTTTAAGTAGCTGTTGCAATCTATTGATGGTCAGTCACCATTAGTGATAATATGCTCCTACTTCATCTGATCTGAACAATGAAGAAAGTGGATGTAATGAACTTGAAGATAAATTTTGTTGTTGACGAAGCTCTTTGTTCAGTGTTCAAGTTCTAAGGTATAGGTGAACGTGTTTATTTTTGACGAAGTTTTTATTTAAATCTGATCAATTAATTGTTTAATTTAAAACACATGTAAACATTTGATTAAAAGTAAAACTGTAGCAGCTAACAAGTTGAAATGCATGGCTATGGAAAGATCTTAGAAAAAGCATATTTTATTTTGGATCGTGATGATTATGCGTCGCCAGGACTTTTAGGCCCCAGAAATTTTACGTGCAAGACCAAAAACATTTTTTCAAATTCAAAATAAAATTAAAAAAATTTTTTTCTGATGTTTTTAAATAAGATTTGAAGTCCTGGAGCATAATAGTCCCGGCGCATAATCATCCTGCGTCTAAACACCCTGCACTTAAAATTCGTTCACCGATTTTAAGAGTATCAACAATAGGGTACTTTTTTATTTGTGGCAAACCGACATCAGAAATCAGGTAATCAAATTATACAAATGTGCATCTGGCCTTTGAACTGACTCAGAAAATTGTGCTTTATACTTTTGTCATTGTTTTTCTTGCGTATCGTAAAAGTAAAAATCAGCAAGAAATGCTGGCCAGATGCTAAGAAATCAAACTGATGTGCAGTAAAAGGGCTTTCAGATTGAAAAAAAATTTCTTGGTTTTCTCTCAAAAAACTTTAACAGATCTGAAAACCAACTTCACCAAATTTAAGTTACTACTACCTTCCGATTCCAAGATATGATAATTTAGATTTTCACTGAAAAGGCTTTTTCCCTTTAGAAATTTTTCAAATAAATGTAGGCCAACTTTTCAAAAGTTAATCTTCTGCCACAATAACGGCAAAACGGCAGCACTAAAAAAAGAAGAAAACTGTTGACTTTAAACTGCAATATGTTGAAAATGGCAAGATGTTAAAAGTTCAATTTTGCTAAGAATGTATATTTTAGGCTTTTTCCAACATTTTGGTCAACAATGAAAAACTTGACTTGGATGCCCAAGTTGGGAGAAACTGCGGTTATGTGGTAGATGTAAAACAGTAATCAATCAATTTTTGCCCTGGCAGCTGAGGATTTTTTTTAACACTGTACCTTATTTTGATTAATTTTGCAAAAGTCATACGCTATAATTCTTTTTACCCAAATGATAAAAAATTACCAGGTAACTTTTATTTCAGATGAGTGAGAAAAGATTACAAACACAGCACTTTGCAAATTGGCTAAAGAAATTGGAAGGACCGCCATGGTGGTCGTAAGCATCGTGCAGATATGAAACGGATGGCTTTGTAAACTCAATAAAGGTAATAAGCAAACAAAGTATCTTGGCATCGTTAGTTTAAAATTCTATTAGGGTTAACTTATCCTATCTTTCTCAGATATTTTCAAAGTTCAAAACTTTAAAAAAAATTTCTGAAATAATTCAGCTGCTACACAGCTGACGTCAAATACTTTGTCTCAGCATTTCGGCTTCTATTACAATTCAGACCGAAAAAGTTAGAACTTGGTAAACAATAAAAACTGGTGTTTAGTAGCTTTGTTATTTACTACGACAAATGCTGCCTGTAATAGTGCTTAAGTTTTTGTAGATCCTAAATTTTTTTTGGTTCTTGAAGTACACTATTTCTGGAACAGACTGGGACAAAAAAGATGGTTTTACAACTAAATGAAATAACGCTAATTTAAAAAATTTATTTCAGTTAGTCTTATTGTTCTCCATTTAATTTGACTTTAACTAACTAAGGCTAAGTTAATATGTATTGCATGTTGGTTATGGGCACAGTTACAAGCGATTTGACAAAACAGTTTTGGAAGAACCATAGTCTTTTTCAAGCTTTAAATCAATTGGGTTCACTTATTAATTCAAGCAATTTTTAGACCTGGGACTATCCACTGCCACATTTCATAATAAGTTTAAAATAACTATTTTCCAACTTCTTGAAAATTAAATCCTATATCAAAAGCCATGCCTGCAACTAGCTCCGTTTATGCTGTCGATTTCCAAAGCCAAAAGGTAGTTTTAAGTCAGTTTTCTGTGATAAACACAGCTTCAGTGTGATTGTGCTCCGAATTGATAATTTTTCCATCAATGTGATTTATTCTGTGTACAAAAATCGGAAGCAAATGCCTTAAGCACGGTCTACACTGCGTAAAATCGTGAGCAAACAAGCGTATTTATTTTAAACAGAAATCTTTACGTCCGTCGTATCATCTTACCAACGTTCAAGGTGCCAGTTGGTTAAAATCAAGTCACAAAAAGCTCATACACTCCTGATTTTACGGACAGTGTAGACCGGGACTAAAGCTTGTTTAAAATTTACGCTCTAGACAATACCTTTTAGTGAAATCAGTTAAGAAATTCTTAAACGAAGCTTTTTGAACAATTTAGTTACATTTTCGAACCTAGTGTGAATTTGATTATATTTGGGTTCGACTTCATTACAAAGACGAGCTGTCAGGGCAAAGAATTCAGTAATCAGCGATCGTGACCTGATAGAATAAACCCTCTGCTCAGTCTACAGGTAGTTTCATCTTTTCTCAATAATCCAGTGTCGGCACAATGTAGTTACTGTGTCGCCCGATCTTAATTTTGCTTGAAATTAGTCCATAGTTGTAAGCATTGATCCAAGATATCTAGCTTTGATTAAGTGAAGTCTGCATAGGTTTATTAAAAGGCAAACACTAACGACTTCCTGACGTCAAAAACACAAAACTTACGCGCAAAGTTATTTTTCTTGCTCATTGCTATCTTATCGGTTTAGTTCCTTCATATTAACCAAACACTCTGCGTTTGTCCAACCATAACTGAACTATTGCAGAGCCTTTTTTTTGGGTTTCTTCTAGTCTTTTGTCAGACTGGGCCACTGTGAAGTGTCTTTCCCAAGGACACAACGACGCATTGCCAGTGTGGGAATCGAACACCGGTTGAGTAACGCTTCATGTTGTCTTATAAAACAAGGGTTGGCAACCTACGGCCCGCGGGCCAGACCAGCCCGCCAAGCAATTTCATTCGGCCCGCGATCTTTTTCTTATGATTGAAATTCATCTGCAACCCCGCCGAAGTGCTGTTTTCTTTGGTCACTGCCATTGAATCGGGTGCAAAATGCCTAATTTTCAGTCGTAGACCTTTTTTTTTGTTTGGTCATTGCATTTAAATCGGCTGTAAAATGCCTAATGTCCAGGCGAAGACTTTTGTTTTGGTCGGCTGAAACCTTGCTGGGTCTGGATGTGGCCCATGGGACGAAAAGGTTGCCTACCCCTGTTATATAGTCTCATTGCTTTTATTCAAATTCACTTACGCTTTGTCGTTTTACTCTATATGGCGTTATCTACAAGCTTGTAAGTGAACTGTCAAATGTATAAAAAGTTAAATTTTTCGCGCGGGATGTTGGAAACCAAAAACACTCTTGGAGAGGCGTTTCACCAGTTTTTCCAGAGACTGTTTATATACATCATTTTCATGAATTACATGCTCATTATAGAAAGACTAGAGAACATTTATTCACAGTTACGTAAGTTATGTCATTCGCTTTAACTGAATTATTTTTTGTTGTTGCAGTTTCTATAACTTCCTAATCCGTCCTATCTTCAACAAACCCACGGTCTGAGTCTTGAACGGCAGTCATGACCAACATTTCCAATGGATCCTGTGTTTTTTATTTTCAGTTTGCGAAATTTTACGTCTTTTGCTTTTTCTTGCGTTATTTACCATCTTCAGTTTTTTTGCCTTGCAATAAAACTTTATTTATACCTATTGGTATTATGAAAGACGCAAGATGGATGAAGTTAGACAATCGCACCAATGCCATTGTAACAATATGTGCCAATACTGTATTCTTGCAGGCATTACCAGCTAGTGGGATGCAGTTCCACAACATATAGGGCCACGCAGGTTCCAATGTAGGCTAGCTGCAGTTTGACGACTTTGCCAACGTTGGCAACATTATTCCGCCATTGTTGGAGCGACGCAGGATCCGATGTTGTTCCCTGCAGTTTGCAGTCCGATGTTGGCTAGCTGCAGTTCCGATGTTGGTTAGCTGCAGTTTGCCAACTCCGGGCCGACGTTGGAAACATTATTCCACCATTGTTGGCCGACGTAGGTTCCGATGTCGGCCCGCTGCAGAATGCCAATGTTGGCTGAACGCTGGACTTTGGTGCAAAACCGCATCGCCCCAACATCGGCCCGACAATGCAATGTTTGCTGGGTAGATATTTGAAGACAAATGTTTTGACATAGTTTGGGGGTACCACCACTCCCCTGGAACTCCCCCAAATGAACCAAAAAAAAAAATTTTTTTTTGTAAATCATCCGCCCACTATTAGCCCAGAGTTGTAAAAGGGCAGACTAGTTCAGGCCAGAACTCGAAAAATGATTGCAAGCCCAAACCAGAAGGTCATTACACGCTCTTTGCTGTTTATTAAAAATTCGTTATTCGAAAAATAGCAAAAAATTGGAGGCGACAAAAATTCTACGACTATCGAACGTTCTACTATTCGTAATTTCATATTATTTGCTTGTCGTTATTCGTTGTTAGATCTTATTTGGTATTCGTTATTAGGTATTATAAGCTCAAATTATATGAATAGCGAATATTCGATAACTACGTCATTTTTTATAAAATATTACGAATTCTATTCGTTATCTATTTTTATCGGTCTTAACACAATATTTTATTTTCGATCAAAATCAAAAGTTGCAAAAGGCAAATACCGTTACATTTTATCGAAATGTATGATTATATCGTCTTAGACAAGAAATTGATTGATCTTTTTCGGAAAGACCGTGTTGCCAATAATATGTGCTTTACTAAAAATTTAACGTGATAAAAATTGATGAGAAATTGGCGTTCTACCAGTGTCAGTGTCACAAAAAATAATAATGAGAAATAATAAAAAAAAGTATACTGAATTACTGTTATTATAACCATAACACAACTAAGCTTTGAAGACGAGTTGTTTTTTCGAATATTGTTCGGCCCAATTGTTCTTAATCATCGTGATCATTGGAACAATTAACCGACGCTCGCGTCGCGTGTTCCTCTGTTTTTACTCGGCCATTTTCCAACTAACGAGAGCGAAATTTCAGACTTTTGCTTATAACTCGAGAACGGTTTGGATCTAGCTACATGAAATTTTGACAGCAGTTTGAGATTGATGAGTTGTATGTTTGCGCCAAATTTCGAGGGAATAGGTCACGTGACTTCGGTTTTAGAACCCGAAAACCACCCAGCAAGTTTGGCGTAAAAAGCGGTCTCAGTCAAAAACGGCTTAAGTACGGCAAAAATTATTTCATAGAGTTATATGTCTCAAGATACCCTTTCATCCCAACCCACCCACTTTTGGCCGCGATGAGGTTTTTTTTTTTCCTTTTTTTTTCCTTTTTTTTCCTTTTTTTTTCCTTTTTTTTCCTTTTTTTCCCTTTTTTTTTCCTTTTTTTTCTTCCTAATTTTTGTACGCTCTTCTTCTAAACCACAATACATCGAAATCTAATTTTTGTGTAAAGTTGTTGAGCTGCAAACGCAACTTTTTCTCCCGAAATTTTTTGGGGCAACTCCACCGGAAATCCCCCCAAAATGGGGCCCCAAAAAATCAATTTTTTGAACGACTCAAGCTAGAGTGCCAGTGTTTTTTGATATCAGTAGATATTTACCAGACAAGTATTTTGACATAGTTTGGGGGTGCCACTCCCCCCAGGGACCCCCCAAAAATCAATTTTTTTAATAGCTCAACTTAGAGTGCCAGTGTTTTATGACATCAGTAGATATTTACCAGACAAGTATTTTGACATAGTTTGGGGGTGCCATTCCCCCCGCGGTCCCCCCCAAATGGACCCCCCAAAAATCAATTTTTTGAATAGCTAAACTTGGTGCCCGTGTTTTATGATATCAGCAAATATTTAACAGACAAGTACTTTGACATAGTTTGGGGGTGACACCCCCCGGGGACCCCCAAAATCAATTTTTGAACGGCTCAAGCTAGGGTGCCAGTGTTTTATGATATCAGGAGATATTTAACTGACAAATATTTTGACTCTAGTTTTCTGTAGGTTTCATAATCAGATATTTTTGAATAATTGCTGATTTTACGGTAGACTAAAAGTACTTTTGAGCGTCATAGCATTAGCTATGCGTCGGTCGTTCACTGGGTTTGCTGGCAAACTCCCATCTAGTTATTCACTAAACTTGTCAGGACGTGGTTTAAAATTGCTTAAAAGTTTGTTTTGCGGAATATCAAATTACCGTCGTTTTCTCTGAAAGTCTAATTTATGACTGTTTGTGAACTAAAGCGCGTTTAATTTGAGAAGTTGTTACCAGTGTCTTTGGGAAAGTGGAAGCGTATAATTAGAACAACATTTTTTATCATAGACCTTTCTTTTGTTTCATAAAAAAGATGGCTTGTCTGTCACGGCGAATTCTTAAGACATTGCAGAAGTTGTAGCCCATTTGCAATTTTGATGCTGATAAATTTTGAAAATATTTTAATTCACGACATTTAAAAAAACAACACTAATTACTGGAGAGCAATCAATTTCTTGTTTAATGCCATGTAAGAGAAGAGAACAACACTTTATATTTTATTGAAGAGAACGAGTCTATGTCATAACTGATTTTTTATTATGCGCTGTATTTTGTAATAACAATTTAATCAAAAGATGCGCCAAATTGAAAACAACAACAACAACAACAGCTTCTCCTAATAGTACCGTACAGCAACGAAATGGTAAACAGGTCTCAAAAATCATAGCCTGTGCCATAGGAGCTGCCAGGGGGGCATAGAGCCCGAGCACTCCCCAATTGAAATGCCACCAACAATAAAAATGTGACAAATAAGTCTATTGTTTTTTCGCTTCAAACTTCTTATAGCATTTTTCGCGAGCAGTAATTAACAATAATTTTGACGACTATGAGGCCCGGGCCCCTCAATGGGCCCGCAAAAAGTCAACTACTTGGACGGTTCAACCTAGGGCGTTAGTTTCTTATTTAATATCAGCTGAAGTTTAAAACACAAACATTTTGATAAAGTTTCGGATTACCACCCCCATAGGGACTCCCAAAAACAGACCCCCGAAAAACAGTTTTTTGAACGCCTCAAGCCAAGGCGACCGTTTTTTTTTGTACCAGTAAATTATTAAGAAACAAACACTTTGATGTAGTTAGGGGATACCACCCACTGGGGGCCGCAAAATCAGCCCACAAAAAATGAACTTCTTGAACGACTCAAGCTAGCGCGTTAGTTTTTGTTATATCAGCTGATGCATAAGCGACAAACATTTTGAAATAGTTTCAACAGCTTAAGCTTTGGCAAAAAAAAATTTTTTTTTTTCATTATCGGTCACTATGTTGTCGATAAATAATAATTTTGACAATGTTTAAAACTGCAAACCCTCTAGGGTGTCCAGAAAATATTTCCAATTAAATCCTAAATTGAAATGGAAAAAGTTTTTTTGGAGATTGTCATTGTTCTACATGCGTCCGTCGCCCACTGAGATTGCTTCTCACCAAGCTCCCATCTTCTTTACCTATCAAAACCACTTCGAAATGATTTCAGCGTAGCGAAATTGTCTGCATCGGTTTAGGAATATCTTTCGTGTATATTGAAAGTATTCGGCTGGGTTTTCCTCTCATGTGTACTCAACGGGACCGGGCTTATTTTGTGTGAAATTTAATGCAGTGTCCGGAAAATATGGATTAATGGTTTTTTTTGTTTTGTTTCGGAAAGTGGTTAAAATAAGCAAAATACGAACCCCACTTTAAAACGATTCGAGCTCGGCGAAATTGTCTGCATCGGTTTAGAAATATTTTTTGTGCATATTGAAAGTATTCTGCTGGGTTTTCCTCTCATGTGTAGGCTACTCAACGGGACCGGGCTTATTTTGTGTGAAATTTAATGCAGTTTCTGGAGAATATAGGTTTATGGTTTTTTTTTGTTTTGTTTCGGAAAGTGGTTAAAATAAGCAAAATACGAACCCCACTTTAAAACGATTCGAGCTCGGCGAAATTGTCTGCATAGGTTTAGGAATATTTCTCGTGCATTATAAAAGTATTTTGCTGGGTTTTCCTCTCATGTGTAGGCTACTCAACGGGACCGGGCTAATTTTGTGTGAAATTTAATGCAGTTTCTGGAGAATATAGGTTTATGGTTTTTTTTTGTTTTGTTTCGGAAAGTGGTTAAAATAAGCAAAATACGAACCCCACTTTAAAACGATTCGAGCTCGGCGAAATTGTCTGCATCGGTTTAGAAATATTTTTTGTGCATATTGAAAGTATTCTGCTGGGTTTTCCTCCCATGTGTACTCAACAGGACCGGGCTAATTTTGTGTGAAATTTAATGCAGTGTCCGAAAAATATGGGTTTATGTTTTTTTTGTTTTGTTTCGGAAAGTGGTTAAAATAAGCAAAATACGAACCCCACTTTAAAACGATTCGAGCCCGGCGAAATTGTTTGCACAACGCGTTTGATGCGTAGGCACGAGACAAAGCTTGTCATTTTTCTGTTTTTCGCTACTCGACCTCGAATCGCGTGATTTTTGACGCGTTATACTGCCAAAATTAAAGTGGTGAGCGTGGTGCCTGCCGTGAACCGAAGCGATCTATGACCTAAGCAGCTGCAAAATGCAAATGTCTACGGTTTTTGGCCGGAAATAAAAACGCCGGTTTTCGGCTGGAGAAAAAACGCCGGAATTCGCAAAAATTCCGCGCGAAAATGCCGGAAAACTTTCATACTTTTCGCACTTTTTTTGCGCTTTTAGGGAACACTGCTGAGCTTTATACTGTTATATGCTGATACTTCATTCAAAGCTATCAAAATCTTAGAACAAAATATAATGCAGCATCTAGAGGTAATTGTTTATGCTTCTAGAATAGTTTAGTGATAAAAAAGTGACAATTTGTGTGTGAAAATTTAATTTGGTTTTATTAAAGGCAGTGGCTGCTGTTACGTTACGTAACACTTCACTCGTAGGATAATATTACGTAATTTGTAACATTTTAGCGGTGAGATATCTTTTGGTGAATTTCGCCTCTTAGCTCTTGTGATGTTTATTGAAGCGACAAGACAGCAAGTGCAAGAGCGTGTTGCATCGTAGAAGCCGCAAAGGTAATTATTAAATTAGTACTTTTTTTTAGGATGCATAAGTGTTGGTGTTGTTTTTCCTTCTAAAGCAATTAAAGTGTATTCGACCCCTTCTATTTTTCTTTCGGGCACTAAAATTAAATTTTCTGATAAAGTGAGATATTTGGGAATTCTCATAAACCAATACTTGCTGGATGATGACGACATAAAACGCCAAGTGAGAATGCTATATTCTGCAGCAAATAAATTGCGATCGAGATTTATAAAATATTCAAGTACCCAGAGGTGGGCAGTACCGCGGTACAAAAGTACCGCGCGGTACGTAACGCGGTACTTTTTTCGTACCGTTACCAATACCATCGGTACTTTTTCAACATAGTATCGTTTTCGGTACCGTCGGTACTTTTTTAGCACGTTTACCACGGTACTCGGTACTTTGGTGCGGAATGGAATTAAAATCATTCAAAAGGAGTTCAAATTACGGAGAAGCTCTTTCTAATCTTGCCCACGTAATAAGGAGTGGTTATAGTGGATGATTGTGGATGACTGACGGTTTACCGACGCTGCACTAAGTTGCTTTACAGAGCAAATCATTAAAGTTAGCTACATTGCATAATGTTCTTCGCTTTTTTGTCTGCCCTGAAAAGTGAAGACCAGAGTAGCGATAGCACGTTTTGCCGCTTCCATAAATTGCACCATTGTTTCTCAATTACAGCGCACCAATCAAATTTGCCGATTCTTTTCATCATTGTGACGCTCTTGTCAACTTGACGTAACAATGATGTACAATGGCGGTTGGTATATAAGGCTGGAGCGAACCATCATTTACTCCTTATTATTCCAACAGTCAGAGAAACGATTTCGTAAGATTTGTTTGCTACGAATACACTAGCGGGTAAAACCATCGATCTGCTTTATTTCTTATTAGACTACGGTAGAACCGCTAAACTGGTGACCCCGACATTGAACCGAGTACAAAGAGCAGAAATATCAGGTGAAGACTGCTAGCCTTGCGAGACAGAAAGAGTACAACCAGCAAACCAGGCGATGGCTGCTTTCTTCAAGCACCCGCCAAGAAGTAGGCAGCCACCTGAAGCGTATGCAACACCTCTGGGAAGGCGGGCGAATCCTTCCGCGCGCGGAAATGAACAACCGTACTGTCCACGATAACTTTGGTAGCCCCCCATTACTGTCCCCGGACGATTTTGTTTTGAGATCCAGTAACAACGTAACAGGCACGAGTGGGTTGATACTGCCGAAATTTTGGGATGGGGACGCGGACCTTTATTTCTCGACAATCGAGACAATTTTTAGAGTTAGGGGGATTAACAGCGAGCAGTCAAAACTTGATAGCCTGTTAGCCGTACTAGATCTCCGGCATTTTCGATTTTTGGAAACGTGCTTCCAGATTTAAACGCTCAAAACGCGTACAGCAAAACCAAAAGCGTTTTGCTACAGCATTTTGCGCCGTCCAGCGATGGCAAGCTAGAGCGATTATTAAATAGGAGTAGATTGAGTGATAGGACGTCTCCGTCTAGGCTACTGGCTGAAATGCGTTCGTTATTAGGCGAGAGTGGTTCACAGGATAGGCTTTTGCGTTAGTTGTTTTTAGATCGCTTGCCTGCAGGCGTTCGCCGCGTTGTTGTCTCGCACCCGGTCGAGGATTTAGATCAGTTGGCTAAAATTGCAGATCGAGTCATGGAGGAGAACCGTAAATGTACATCAGGTTTTGGTGATGGACCCGAGTATAATGATTACGCATCATCAATTGGCACCTCTAATGTCAGTCTATCAACATTGCACGATACTGTCACAGACCTTGCACAGACTGTCATCTCACTTACACATTCTCTCCAGTCCATGCCACACACACCACATAATTTTCCAAACACTAGGGATAACAATGCCACGACCACTTCTTTCTCCCAACGTTCACCAGTTGCAAGAGACACCTCGCCACCTCGCTCTTTCACTTCTGTGAGACTCCGATCGTTTTCTCCTTTCCCGTCTAGTTCTGGACATTCGCGTTCCTGGAGCCCACGAAGGCAGCCAGCTTGGGGTGATCGCCCGCTGCAATCGTCAACACCCGCACCTAGCCTCAATTCTCGCCCTTTGAAACTACACCCCCAATTAGCGATCTGTCACAATCACCGAAAATATGGCGATCAAGCCAGACATTGCGCAGGTAACTGCAATTGGAGAGTTACCGACCTGAACGCATTTCGCGACCCCAACAGTCCACATATCAGCATCATCACTGGGGAAACTAACCCACGGATCGTCCGTGACCCCAATACTAGCATTGCATTCATCATCGATACCGGAAGCCGAGATTCTATAATACCATGCCTGCGATCAGCAGATGACCCAAGAACTTCCGGCTATCTTTCTGCTGCCAACGGTAGTCAAATAGCCACTTACCAGAGGGTTACTCTGCGCGTGACTTTGGGATTGCTCGCCGAATTTTCTTGGGATTTTCTTAATGCAGCTACTTCTCATGCCATCATTGGCTTGGACTTTTTGGAGCACTTCCAAGTTTCGCTGAACATACACAGACGCTTGATGATTCTTCCAGAGATGCATGAGAAGACAAGCACTCCAAGCACAACCTCTACCAAACTCACCGAACACGAGGCAATTGCTGAGCTGCATCGACCGATCCCCACAGCCCAAACTGTATCTTCTTTGGAAAACCTATTCTCACAATACCCATCGGTTTTCGAGGTCGATAACTTTCATCGCCCCACTAGACACCAAACACTTCATCACATTTTGACAGTAGGACCACCCGTTTGCTCCAAAGTTCGCCGCTTGAGCCCTGAGAAACTTGACGTTTTAAAATCAGAGCTCCAAAAGTTGCTCGATCTGGGAGTAATTGAGCCAACTGAGTATCCATATGCATCCCCAGTGCACTTGGTACCAAAGAAGAATTCCGGAGAATTTCGCATCACCGGTGATTTTCGTTTGTTGAACGAGCGCACGATCGCCAACAAATACTCAATTCCTCTTTTGACAGATTTCATTGGAATGTTGGCTGGATTAACTGTCTTTACTACTCTGGACCTCTACAAGTCATATCATCAGATTCGAATTGCTCCCGAAGACGTTCACAAGACCGCTATGATAACTCCTCTTGAAAATTACGCTTTCAAACGTTTAGCTATGGGTCTTAAGTCAGCTGGTAACACCTTTTGCCGATTTATGCATGAAGTGCTTAGGAGGGTGCCCAATTGCTTCGTCTACATCAATAATATCATGATCTTTTCTGAGTCCGAGGAAGATCATTGGAAACATCTTTCAGAGGTTTTCAACCGCTTAGAGCATTTTGGCCTCATATTGAACAAGGACAAATGCGTTTTTGCTGTGAAGGAGGTGGATTTTTTGGGACACAAGGTTGACTCCCAAGGTGTACGCCCGTTGGAGACCAAAGTTTCCGCCATTCGCGACTTTCCCAAACCTAGGACAGTGAAGGACCTTCGCAAATTTCCTGGGCCATCAACTTCTATCGCTCTTTCATACCCTACGCAGGTGGGATTTTGCAGCCACTGGATTCGCTTTTGACCCCGGGAAAAGGGACCAAAAAGCCCGTTCAATGGAGCACGACCGCTGATGTGGCCTTCCACGCTGCGAAGTCATCCCTTGCACAAGCTGCCAGCCTTGCCTTTCCCATCTCTGGAGCTAGGATTTCCCTTATGACAGACGCATCCGATGTAGCGGTAGGGGCTACTTTGCAACAGGAAATCGATGGTCATCAACAACTATTGGGACTTTTCTCCAAGTCTCTATCCCGTACCCAAAGGAACTATTTCACATTCGATCGAGAACTACTGGCCATGTACCTTTCTCTCAAGAACTTTCGCTACTTTCTGGAAGGCCGCCCTTTCACTAATTACACAGACCATGCTCCACTCACTCACGCCATTTCCTCTCCTCTTAAGGATGCACCAGGACGACGCCTTCGCCAGCTCCAATTCATTTCGGAGTTCACTACGGACATTCAGCATGTAAAAGGCACAGATAGTGTTGTCGCCGACCTTCTCTGTCGCCCTACAGAGGTGAACGCTCTTTTCAAAGGATATCAAGGGATAGATCTGGAACTTCTGGCCCGGGAGCAACTTCAGGACCCGAAAGTGCTTGAGCTTCGCCGCTCCAACACAACATTGCTACGCCTCAAAGAACACACTGTACCAGACTCCAACTCTCCTTTGCTACTTAACACCTCTCTGTCCATTCCCAGAGTCATTGTGCCATACAACCTTAGGAAACATGTTTTCGACGCTGTACACTCTCTTTCGCACCCGGGAATAAGAGCTTCGAGACAACTAATCAGCGAACGATTCGTCTGGGAAGGGATGCAAAAGGACATAGCTGAATTTACTAGAGCCTGTGTCCCTTGTCAACAGTCCAAGATCCACCGTCACAACTCTGCCCCACTGCAATCGTTTCTACAACCAGACTCGCGATTTTCAGCAATACACTGTGACTTGATGGGTCCCCTTCCAGAAAGCTGTGGCCACGCTTACCTACTCACCATTATAGACCGGTTTATGAGGCACCTCGAATGCATCCCTCTCCGCGAAATAACTGCCAAAGCGTGTGCCGACGCTTTTGTCCTCAACTGGGTGGCCCGCTTTGGTTGTCCACAAATCATGACTTGTGATAGGGGAGTCCAGTTCACCAGTCACCTTTGGGAAGAGCTGTGCAAGTTTCTAGGCTGCAAACTAGTCCACACCACAGCCTTCCATCCTGAGAGCAATGGGTTTTTGGAACGCCAGCATCGAACTTTGAAGGCCGCTCTCAAAGCTCAAGAAAACCCTCGCGATTGGTTTTCCAATTTTAGGTTTGTCCTTCTGGGCATACGCTCTTCTCCCAAATCTGACTTCGAGGTCTCCTCTGCACAGCTTTGTTTGGGAACTTCTCTACGATTACCAGGCCAATTCTTTGAACCCTCTTTCGAGACCCCACAAACCGAATACTGCGCTCAACTTTGCCAATTTATGTCAACCCTAAGAGCTCCGCCCCCTCACCATCATGGCACACCACGTTCGTATGTCGAAAAAGCACTCCAGACCTGCACACACGTCTTTGTCAAGAACGACACTGCCCGCTCCTCGTTTGATCGACCTTACAAAGGCCCATACAGGGTGCTGAACAAAGGGGACAAATTTTTCACTCTTGATTTGTTCACTCGCCGAGATGTTGTTTCCATTAACCGACTGCGAGCTGCTCATCTTCTCACACCCGACAATGAACCCGAAACACAGCAGCCTGTTGAAGGACGTTCTCATCCACTTCCAATACAGCCATCCCAGCCAGAAGCATCTTTCCACTCTTACGATGAACAACCCAAGTCTATCGTGCGAACTCGTCATGGACGTATAATTCACAAACCAAAACGGTACGTACACTTTCTTCTTCCCACACACTAGCAGAAGGGTCCTCACCTCCCCCGTGTCTCACCGGGGAAAGAATAGTGAGATCGCCCATTGCAGAGCAGGGTGTGTCGTAAAAGGCGACTTCAAATTGCTCAGCCCTTCTTACGCTACTTTTTTTTCACACCACGTCTAATGCATAAAATGCTAAAACATCCAAACCAGACGTGAGTGCATTTGGGTTTTCGGCTGCTATCTAAGATGTGGAGCAATTTTGGGGGGCACTCACATTGCTGGACACACATCGCAGACATCACGCTTACACAATGTACACGTACACCTTTTTTTTTCCTAGCCTATGTTTGAGTGTTTGTTCCCGCAGGGAACTGATATTGCTTGTTGCTAAAAGTTTGTTTCGTCGTTAATTTAGAGATAGTTTTGCTCCTTGCATGTCTTTTTGTTTGCTGAGCTGGTTGTTATAAAAGTCCGTGATTACAATAGTCAGGTGTTTGTTACTTTCGTTTGCTCAATCATAGTCACAGGTTCGTAAACTTCAACCACGATCTAATCTAGCGTTTGTCTGGCTGGACGCAAAATTCGGCCTTTTGAGGAGTTTTTTTTTCGATCGATTTTTTACTGGGATTGCGGCACCCTGTTTCGCATACCGGAGGACTTTCACGTTCTACTTTTGGACCTTTCTCTGCGTCTTGCAGCGCATGGAGATTACCACACCGCTCGCTCCTTGAATGTATTTGGTAGACATTGTTCGACGTTCCCCTTTGACATTCCAGCACTGGACACTTTTGTGAACTGAACATTGAACGGTTTTGTATTCCAGCATTGGACTCTTTTGTGAACTGAACATTGAACGATTTTCGATTTCAGCTCTCTATATATTTGAACTTTGATGTGTATACGTTTCCCATCGCCGCGAGGAACGACGCGCTGAACCGTGCTGAACTAACTGAACATTTTGTTTGCGAAGACCTTTTGTTACTGACCACGTTTTTGTTTGCCTTTTTGAACTACTGCATTTTGTTTTTCACATCGCACGCTCCAGCCGCCAGCTTCTCCAGCACCTCCATGCAAAAGCCTAGCCCCTGCTGGCTCAGCCGCCATCCCCGTCCATCTTTACCCCCGCCCGAGCGTCACAGTTGAGGCCCACTCGTTCCTCAGACCCGTGCTATGCTACTGCATCACTCCCATCCCACCTTTTTCATTCTCGTCTAAAACGCGCATGTTCCCAGTTCTTCGGACTTGGCCCACGCGCATTTTGGAGGGGGCCCTGTAGCGATAGCACGTTTTGCCGCTTCCATAAATTGCACCATTGTTTCTCAATTAAAGCGCACCAATCAAATTTGCCGATTCTTTTCATCATTGTGACGCTCTTGTCAACTTGACGTAACAATGATGTACAATGGCGGTTGGTATATAACGCTGGAGCGAACCATCATTTACTCCTTATTATTCCGACAGTCAGAGAAACGATTTCGTATGTTTTGTTTGCTACGAATACATTAGCGGGTAAAACCATCGATCTGCTTTATTTCTCATTAAACTACGGTAGAACCGCTAAACCATCCTTTCCTCTATGAAGTCATTTTGAACTGATATTCTTGTCCAAAGAACATTTTTTGCAGTGTATAATTTAGTAAGTTCATAAGGGGCTGTCCATAAAAGATGTCCGCAAAAATTGACCTTTTCCTCTTAGTCCGTAAAGAGACCTCACTGCGTCAAACCCCTGTTCGTGCGGACACAATACAGAACTTACGAAATGTGGAAATGGCCACGGCAATTTCATTGCAGGATTATCAAGTCACCAAAAACATGTTTTGAGACCATGGGCTTAGCCAAGGGGATGCCACCAATGATAAAAATGTGACAAAAAGCCTATGGTTTTTTCAGTTCAGTTTCTTTTAGCATTTTTTTGCGTGCAATAGTAATTAACAAGGGAGCCCGGGCCCCCTCAATTCAATTTTTGCCAGCCAACTTAAATGTATGATCCGGGTTAAATTAAGGACTTTGCCCTAAAAGTTGCTATCTCAGGCCCTCATCTAACCTTAAATTTTATGAAAGTAATGCAATAACTAGAGAGGATTTAACATATAGCAGAGTACCAGGGGCCTCGTGCTCAGATGGAAAGACTTTTTGGTTATATTTTGCAGGAAGATGTAGCGAAAATCTCCAAAGTGTCAGGAGCCCAGCGCAATGTAAATCAGGCCCGGGTAGTAACATGGTTAGTAGGCGTGACCAATTATTGCACCACGTTTCACTTACAATTCATCTCCACCTCGCCGGTTTTACGCGACTAAATGCTTTTGAAAAAAAAATTAGCCCGGGGAAATGCTCATTGAACAAATTATTGAATTTGAATTGAGGGAGGCCTGGCCGTACGTGCGCTCTACGACTGGTTATTTTCATGACAAAATAAAAATCTCAAAGGAAAATCTTGGAATGGATTATTATTTACAGCTAAAATATTGCTGAAGGCAATTTTCCTTACTTTCCCTACTTCGACCAAATCACTTACAAAATTTAACCCCAAACTGCAAAATTTTAAACGTGTTTTCGATTTGAATTGCAAGTAAAAGGAGGATTGAACAATTTAATTTTTTCAATTGGCGTACTAGAAATGTTAAAAATCTAGTACTTTCAAATTTCTTTGAGCAGGTGCGAAATGTAATCCAATGCCAATAAATAGTATTTTTTTCAAAAGAATTACAAAAAATCGTCCAGCAGCTGGGGACTTCTACCTCATAGCCTCCGGCAACTGGAAATTCTGCCCCCAAACTTCAATCTGTGATACGTTTGAGTAACTCTAGTTTACTCAAAGCGTATCGCAAATCAGACGTTTTCACTTTTTAGCTTTTGGTTCAAGCCCTCTCCCTTTAGCAAAATTCTGTTTAAGTGTAAAATCAGGCCACGGCTTCTTATCTTCCATTCTACGATATCTTTATCCCACAAAAAGTTCCTCTTTCGAAAATTTCTGATGACGTCATTGCATGCGATTTGTGGTTTGTCCCTCCCCCCCAATCCAAAATCCTGGCTAAGCCTATGTTTGAGACCCTTCAAACTTTAGTTTTATTGGCGACACAACTGGTTTGGCTCCTGAGTCCAGGTTACCAAAATTTGAACAACATATTGCACTTTATTTCGTATTAAAGCGCTATAAAAACATGTTTTCAGTGCGTTTAGGTGTTATAGCTCGTAAAAAATGAGTAATAAGGGACTAAGGGCTGGTTTAAACTAACTAAAACGGCGTTAAAAAGCAGCAGAATGGAAATTTCAGAGCAATGAAAGCGACTGAATTTTCATGCTTTGTAATGAAGAAATGCGGATGTCCACAAAGCAGGAAACACTCTCTCCCCTTGTCCGCAAAATGTCGGCCCTGAGCAACCACCCCTGACTGTGGAGTAAGTCTTTTATGGACAGCCTCTAATAATATCTGTTAAGTAATTCTTCCACCGGCCACATAGCCTATGCGGTAACGTGCTCTCAGCCAGAGGTGGGCAGTAGCGCGCTACTGTAGTAGCGGCGCTACCGCTACTTTTTGAGTAGCGGGAGCGGTAGCGCCGCTACTATACAAACCGAGTAGCGGTAGTGACGCTACTTTTTAGGGCAAGTAGCGGTAGCGCCGCTACTTTTAGAAAATGAACTATCCGCAAGGCTACTTATTTCACTTGCTTATTGTAATATGTTTAATGAAATCAAAAACAGATTCATTTGTAATTGGTATGCACAGAGCTGGACAGCACTGTTTCGAGCTTTTAGCTCTCATCGGTAGCCCTCAGCTTCTCTTACAAAGTTATTCCCCGGCTTTTTTTTTTTTTTTGGATTTCTGGAAATGTGTGGAGTTTGTGGGAGTAGTTTTGAGAGCTCCGGTCACTTTTTCAAGCATCCACAGCCGCTTTGAGTGAAGGTATTCCCCAGCTGTTGTGGTTTTTTTTATTACAAAATTACGACAAACAAACAGAACACAACATGTCACATTGCTTTCAATGTTAATCAATTTAATCTTTTTATTCTTTAATTGAAGGTATTCCCCAGCTGGACAAGACTCTTGGCCGAACTGGACTAACCTTGAGGGCTTGCATAGCGGTAGAGGGTTTGTAGGGAATAAACGATTTTTCACTTGTGGTACTTTAAAAAAACAAGTGAAAAAATCGCTGAACCCTTGTAGTAAGGACAGCCATTGGCTATCCCTACTACAAGGGTTTCCCTTGTGTGACCACGGAAATCAAACTTTTTGGTTAGTAATTGGTATATTTGGTTTACAAAATTGTTAGTACGGGTGAGAATGCCGAAATAACTTTGTTTGTGACGTTGTAATGATGAATTTATTACGTTTTGCTAATTCCAACAATAGATTTGTACGAGTGATCATTGTCATCTAAAGTCTGAGCTAAAATATATCCACATGGCCGTGGTTCGAGAGCAGTTGTATCTGAACAGGAGTAGCGTATAGCCTAAGTCTACTACAGCTATAGGTTAGTTATTTTGAACTGATAGTAGGTCTGTTGGCAAAAAGCGAACTAAAAAATTGCAAAGATGCAGTTAGGCACCGGATTAGAGACTTGCGCTTGCTTAGGCCGCATTAGACAGTTAGAGGCTGGCCCGGCAACAGAGTAATGTGCTTGTAAGGAGATGGCACAAAAAAGTTTTTTTGGGGGGTGCGGTTTGAAAACAACGAAATGCAGTAATTTTTTTTCATTAATTTTACATGAAAACCAAAAAAAGGTCTGCATCGAAATGCGGTAGCTTTTTCCGTCAATTTTAAGTAAACAAATAAACAAGGTTTATTTTAGTTGATGATCAAACAAAAATAACAAAAAAACAAAACAAAAAAATAAACTTTGAAAAAAATTTTGGGCAGTTCTGGTTCTGTTACTGTGATTTGTTGTTGCTGTCAAACCATTTTTTTTCTTTGTTTGTTTGCAAAGCAATGTTCGGGGTTGATTAAGAGTTTGTGTTTGTTTTTGTTTCAACAATAAGAATAAAATATAATTAACGAAAAATTTCGAAGTATAGCTGTAATTTGCGCAATCTAAATCCATGGTTCTCAACCTATGGGCTTCGACCCAAAGTTGGGTCGCTTGAAAACTTTTTTGGGTTGCTTGGTTTCTTTTTGTAGACATCATAAAGGATGAAATATGCATAAAATCATAAAGTAATAATAAAAAATGACGCAGCAAACCCGCTGAAATATGTGGATTCCCGAAGTGAAAACCTTTGTTTTTGGTCTTTACCTCACTTTCCGCAAAAATGGCTCGTTTAATGTCACACATTTGACTTTTTCAATAACTTTGGATCGCTTTGAAAAAAGGTTTGAGAACTCCTGATCTAAAGAATATAAGCGCTCTATTTTTGATCACAAAAATGTCGTTGATAATTTATTGGATACTTTTTTTTGAAAGAACAACATTACTTTTATAAGAGCACGAAACTCAGTTTTGCTCAAAATTAAAAAAAAAAAATTTGGAGCAAAGCTAGCCTTAACAGAAAAAAAAAAAATTTAAAGAGCATTATCTGATTCAACTCATTTGCTGATAATCAATGGCGTTCTCTTGATCTTTTCTATATTGCCATAGTTGATTTTGATGATTTTTCTTACAGTATAGGCTTAACTGTGATTACATTTTATTCACCTAGTTGCTTTGGCCTGGAGATAGCAAAGGGACCTTTCGGTCTTCGAGTCAAGCTGCCACCTACGTAACTGTAGTAATTTTCTACCTTAATTTTAACTCAATCGCACAATGTGTATATTATGTTTTAAGTGATGTATATATAGTGTTATTGCCACCTGATGAGACTTGAGCTCAGGTGGGCAAGTTAATACAAAACGTTAGCTTCGTTAACCTCTAGTCCGTTAACAGACTTCACACCTCCGTTAACGTTAATCCGTTATTTTCAGCTTCAATTAACGGAAGTTAATGAAGTCCGTTAATTCGTTAACATTTTGCGTGTAATTCACATTTCTTTTCATTCACTCGCTTCTAGGACATGTATTGACGCTGTTGACCTGATTGTAAGGAAATATTTATTGCTGTGGTGTTTTTTTTTATGTTTTGGAAGTTACATTTTACAGTCTAATCTAATTTCAAGATAAAAATACGTTCAAATGCACTAAAGAAGTTACGATCGGAAAATCTTTGGAAATTGTGAACAGCGATAATTAATAGACCCGTGAGGCTGCAGCTTATTATTTGCCACAAAAAAGAGCTCCTTTCTTCGCTTTCTTCTAAAAAACTTGTGCTATTACGCAACAAGTGTTACCAGTGCAAACTGGTTTGTAACGGTACGATCATACGATGAATAAATTGTGCAAGATATTAACCATAAAAACCTTGACGGAAGTTAACAAACTTTAACGGAAGTTAATTTAGTCCGTTAACAGAACTTAACAGAAGTTATAATTTAGTCCATTAACATGAAAAAACTTTTTAACGAATTAACGAGTTAATGAAAAAGTTAGCTTCGTTATTAACGATTAACGGACTTGTGCCCATCTATGGACTTGAGCAAGGTCGAAACGCGTCGCAATAGCGCAGCGCATATTGCATTAAATTGTTTTAAGTATATTGCTTATGTTTTACCACACTTGGCGGAGGTTTCACACTTTTCCTTTAATTGCTGAACGTCAAGCAGGGAAGCTGTGAATACCACGTTTAATAGTCTTTGGTTTGACCCGACCGGGAATCGAACTCGAGTCTACCGCTTCAGTAGCATACGCTCTATCTACTCCACCACTGATCGGTAATTAATAATAATGATCTACTTTAAAACAAAAGTTAACTTTTAAATAAACAAAAATAGATAGGCCACTTTATACCTAATTTAATTTACGTCACTTTATATTCCAACCAGGGTTAAGAGCAGATGAGGTTGAAAGTGCCGTACGTAAAAATATAAAAACACTCAGCCCAAACCCAAAATATTCTGATTTCAAAAAACGTATAGTTTTTCACGTACGCTTTTCAAAAGACAGTCAATGATAACCTAATTTATCTTCTTAAGTATCCCATTATATACCCAATTATTCATTAGTAACTGCGAAAAAAATTTACACGTTGTTCAAAGTAGCGGGTAGCGCCGCTACTTTCGTGGTTAAGTAGCGGTAGCGCGCTTCTTTTAAAGACGAGTAGCGGGAAGCGATAGCGATGCTACTTTCTAGGGCAAGTAGCGGTAGCGGGAGCGGCGCTACTTTTGAAGTAGCGCGTGCCCATCTCTGCTCTCAGCTTTGGTGCGGGAGGTCAGGGGTTGAAATCCTGGGCCGGTCAAATCGAACACACATTTGCCAATAGCTCGCCACCGTAGCGATTTTTCTTCGAAAGGAGCTGTGTTGCCCAAGCGCATTGTCGTGGCGAAGGGCCAAGCAAACTCGTAACACGTTTGGGCGTAATACAGCTGGTATAATGAAGATTTGATTTTTTGAAGTAGTTTTTTCCGTCGATTCATTCACTGAGCATGCTATATCAATTACCACTATACCAGGGACGTGCTGTCAGGGGAGGCAGGTGAGGCCGTGCCTCACCTGTAGAATTGTGCAAAAAAAAAAAGAAAATAAAGCATATAATTAAAATGAAATGGTTTCATACAAATCAAAATATTTATCAAAAGCTTTATTAATTTTTGTCATATTTACTTTTTTTGTGCAGCCTATTCACTGCTTTTATGTTATATCTTTCGCATTAAAACGCCCAAACTATTCGGTGTATTATTGCTATCACTACCGGCGTGCATTGAGCATCGCTTCAAATATGCAAAGTGAGGCATTGTCAATTGTGCCTCACTTCAGCTAAGCAAATTTTAATAAACAAACTAAAAGTATGCCTTTTTTTTCAAACAAATTGCGGACAACGCATAATGCTTTTAAATCTGATTTTGCGGCGCGCCTCACCTGTGACGTCATAGAATGAGAAAAAGTTTAAGCAGTTTTTTTGTAGTCCTTCGTTCATTGCGAAATTGAACAAGTTATTTTTCTGGCCGAATAAAAACAATTTAATACGAGAAAATGAACTAAAATGGAAAAAAATTTAGTCTCAAAGCTGAGAGACTTTCTAAACTAAGTTTTTTATCTGAACTTGAAGTTATAGAAATTGCTAAATTTATGTACTCTTATTATCACTCCAGGTAACCTGAAAATTTCGACAATTATTTCAAATACGCTAGCAAACTTCATGATTATAAAACGAGATCCATTACTGCAGACAATTTTTATTTGGAACGAGCTGAAATTCGAAACGGGCAACGATCTTGCTCGTGCATTGGAGTAAAAATATGGAATAATATTTCACCAACTTTTGAAGAATTACCAAAATACTCATTTAGCAAACAAATAAAATTGTCCATGCTAAGTAATTACTGAAGTACTTACAGTCTTGATAAACTCGAGATAAGCCTTAGTGTGTTCTTTTCTTATGCTAACTGCTATTTTTGGTTGAATCCTTAGTTTTGTTTCTTGTTTGTTTTAAAAATGGTTAAAAAAAGCTACCCCCTAAAAAAACTTATAATAATTACAATAATAAATTAGTTATAAGGGCAGCTTGACTCGATGACCAGAAACAGGTCTTTCGCTGTCCTGTTTGCTTGATAGTAAGTGATTCAAACTGCAGTACTGGTAAACTTTGCAATTACCTATTAATTTCTACGCCTTCATCAACAATTACTTCTGGTAAGTGTTACAGTAAATTAGCCCCCATTTATTTCCTCTATTAGCATTAATAATCATTCTATTTGTGCGCGTGAATATATTTTTTCATTGGTGTTAAGTTTCTGGAAATTGAACTCAAGTGAACAAATAATCTGAATTGAATTGAATATAGCTAAAAGAAAACCAATTTAAAAGATTTGCTCGAGACATCATTACGAAAGAACCCCTCAATTCAAAAAGAGTAGAACCGTACTCAAGAAAGAGTGGTTGCGCTATAAAAATCTTCATTTATGCTTTTATGTTTCAAATAATAATGTTGGGACTGAAATCGGGTTTTTGTGACTAAGAGAATTTGCCAAGAAGACTTAGCAAGCACGAAAACTTCAATTATGTCCACATTCAAAGCCAAATAATAGGCTAGGCTACTTTCATGGATTTTCGTTACTTCAAGAATTGATTTGGCTTTAAGTGAACAGTAAAAATTAAACGAATAATTAAATATCGAAAAATTTGGTTTTTGTGTAATGGTTACAGTGCCGCCGGGGACCAAAAGTGGGCCCGGGGCCAGCTCAAATATGACGGATTTCCGGTCAGTTTGGTCCGAAAAATGATGTGATCTCCAAAAAAAACAAACAAGGTTTTTACCGAAATTCTAACGGTTTTTCCGGTCGAAATTAGGTGTTCTCTAAAATAAAAAAAAAAAGGTCTTCAGGCTTCACATGCTGATTTCTCAGTGTCATTTCGATGGGCCCGCTGAAGCCGACGGCCTTCCTGAAGCCCATGGGCCCCCTAAAGTCTATGGGCCCCGGGGTCATTCTCCCCCCTGCCCCCCCTCTCGGCGGCCCTGAATAGCTATAAAAACAATTATTTGCTCGTCATTTATTGTCTTAAATAATTTTTTTGCGAACATGAGTGTGAAAAACAATTGTGCCTCACCAACCAAAAGCGTCACCGCACGTCACTGCACTATACGCAAATAAGAAACTCAATCATTGCTCAACGCATAAAATCACCGAAAATATTGTTTCCAAAATGTGCAAAATTTTTCTTTTAAAAAGTACCGTATAACGGTACCGAGTAGCGGTACCGTCGGTACTTTTTCAAAAATGTAACGAATAAAGTAGCGCCGGTTCTTTTTTAACAAAGTAACGGCAAAAGTACCGTCGGTGCTTTTGAAGTACCGAGTGCACACCTCTGCAAGTACCATAAAAAATACGTTATTTCGTTCTTACTGTACTCCCCTATATGGTTGTAATTTATGGCACAATTGCACGCAATATACTTTTAATCGCATACGTGTTGCCGTGTTGGCTACAACGATGCTTACAGAATTTTGCATAGCATACCCCGTTTTATGAGAGCCAATAAAGGTCTCGTAGCTGCAGAGATCCCAACATTTCAAGCCCAATTCGCAGAAATGTTTATGGATTTGTGCAACAATGCTTGAAGTCTTCTAATAATTGGATAAAGTCTCTTATGAATACGGACAGTTGCAGTTTGTCCAAGTATTACGAGTACTACAATCGTACTCTTCTGGTGTAATCTGTAAATAAGTGTGTCGCTTGTACATATGTGCCTCTTGTCGCAGTTTGTTTTTGCTTATTTTGTTTCTTTAAACTTATGGACCGTACATAGTTGTCTAAAATAAAACAGATTATTATTATTATAAGGATTGTAAAACGCTCTACGACCCGTCATAACAAAGCGATATGTTTTTTAGGACGCTATCAAAAATCACCTCAACTCTAGTTTATATAATTAAAAGTTCAATTTTTTCAATCAAAATCAACTAAAATCTAGTTTTGAAAAAAACATTAAATGCGAATTCATGCGGTAATGAATCCAGTATTGGTACTAAAACACCTCCGTCCTAAAAAAAGTTTGAAAGTTTTTTACGGCTTTTACAAGTTAAATACGGCTTTTTGACTCTTTTAACGCGACGTATCGGTTAGGGGCATGAGTCTCCCGATTCTCGCGTACGGGTTCAATTCGCTGCGATTGCGGTGACATCTTTTGCAATTAGGAAGATTCACGGTGCTCTCTCTTCTTTCTTTTACTTCAAAACCTTGCATTAGAGTTGGGGTTTGGGCAGCGATGCCACTCTGCGAGATAGCAAATCCATGTACAGACAAAATGTTTTTGATTGCCTTAAATTCATACTTTTTTGAGACGGAGGTGTTTGAACCAGGCCCGGCGCCAGGATAGCGTGACTGGAGGGGTAGAAATAAACTTTGGGGGGCACGAGAAGTTTATTTTTTGTGAATTCGAAAGGGGGACGGGGGCACAAGAAATTTATCCTTGTCTGGATCAAAGGAACAAGGTGTGGTGAGAAAATTCAAAGGGATTTTCCGGCCGAAATCGGAAATTCAAGTGGTTTTTCCGGCTGAAGACAGGTGACCTCCAAAAAAAAAAAGGGCTTCACTGAATATTCAAGGGATTTTCTGGCCGAAATCGGAATTTCAAGTGGTTTTTCTAATTTCAAGTCCACAAAAAACACTAATTTAGGCCTCGATTTGCGCTCCAAAGCCCCGATCCTATTATTTTCTTCGGAGCACAGTCTTCGCTTGGGGGGGGCACAATTTTCGTTTGGAGGGGCACAAGAAATCAGTTGGGGGGGCATACCGGGGCCATGGCGCCGGGTCTGGTTTGAACCCGTACAGCGTTTATTACCCCATGAATTCGCATCAAAGTTTTTGTTCATAACTAGATTTTAGTTGATTTTAATTGAATTCCAATTAAATTTTTTTTCCAATTAAATTTCGTACAAACCGTAGCCTACCTTATAAGCGTAGCATAACTTCTTAGCAAAAATTGATGCTTACTGTGCCATACTTGCGTATCATACTGTCATCCTTGGTCAGAACAGAACTCATCGATGTTTGTTGCTTGCATGTAAAAGTGTGCGACTATTTAATTCATCTTGAATTTTAACCACCTCAGCATAAACCATGGTTTTCAACCTATGGGCAGTGCCGTTGCCAGAACAATCGAATTGAGGTGTCACTAGCCAAAAGTGGGGGGGCTCTGTAATTTGCTAATAAAAATTGATCCTCAGATCTTTAGGGCAATATTGATGCGCAATTTCAAAATAAGGCTGGCAGCTTGAGAAATCTATCACAGCAGTGAATGCTTCCAGATGTGCAAGCAGGATTTTACTCAGAGGTGTAAACCAAAAGTAATTTTTTTTGCACAAAAGCTCCTGAGTTAGCCTACGTGCTCAACCAACTGATGCAGTTCAAGTGTGTCACAGATGATGGACATAGTCACGAAATATTTAGTGAGTGTGGATAGAGGCCTGAGAGGAAACCCCCTGCTGCTGGACGATTTTTGCAATTTTGCAGCAAAGAAATAGCGATTTTAACACCATTTTAATCACATTTCACATTTTTTGAAGCCATATGAATCAGGGTGTCGAACCAAACCTGAACCCGAACCGTAAACCCGAATGAACCGTTTCGTTTTGGTGAATCCAAACCGAACCTGAACCAGCAAAATTTTACTTCAGTGAACCTGAACCAAACCTGAACCCTCAAAATTGTGCTCAACAAGTGAACCCAAACCGAACCTGAACCCCTTACAAAAGTAAGAATATATTTTTCCATATCCGGATGCCGCTGGCGTTGGTACGCGCACAATAAAAGCAGTGGTGATCATCAACAGTGATCATCAATAGTCCTTTTTTTTTCTGGACGAAACGAGTAACGACAGTTAAATTTTAAGTCAATGAACCCGAACCGAACCTGAACCAGTCATATTTTACTTGAGTGAACCTGAACCAAACCTGAATCTCGAAAATGGTGCTCAAGTGAACCCGAACGAAACCTGAACCACTAAAATATTTTGAGCCGGAGCTAAACCTAAACCTAAACCTGAACCTGAACTTTTATTTGAAACGGTTTGACACCCTGATATGAATAGGCTAACTAAATTGCTAAAAGTCATAAGTCATTTCAAAGAATTAAATTCCTTAGCTCCTTCAGCCCCCCCCCCCCTTGCTTCTGGTGAAGTCCAAAATACGCAAAACGCTCGTATTCTGAGGTTAAATTTTCTTAGTGACTTGTCTAGGGGGGCTTGCGCGGTTGAGCCCCTTTATCCTGGTTACGCCACTGACTGTAATCTCAAAATCTTGGTGTGCTCTAAAAATCAAAACAGCTGGTCTTCGAAAAAAAAAGTTTTTACAAATTGTTTCATGTCATAATCACTAATGAAGCACTGGTAATGGTCAGGGTTTGATCCATTCATTTTGTTTTTAATTTTTGAATTCAAATTCATTTAATTAAAAAAAAACAAATTCAAATTCAATGAAAAAACTAAATTCAAATTTATAACTTAAAAAAACTAAATTTAAATTGAAATTTGTTGACGTTGAAAAAAATAAATTCATATTCAAATTCTCGAGTTTGGCAAACCGCAATTAGCTGTTAGCAGCTCAATGCACAACTTCTGTGACCTCCACAATTGCAAAAGCTGCATTGTGCTTTAATTTTTTATTTTGAAACATAGTGCAAGTTGCCATGCGGACTCAAGTTTTTAAAATGTGTAGCGTTTTAATTGTGTTGCGCTTTCAAAACTTTTTTGGTTAATAGTGCAATTCTATACATTGACCGGCCAGTTGGTCGAGCGGTAACTCGTTCGACTCTGGAGCAGGAGGTTCAAATCTCGGGCCAGTCAAATCGGACACAGTGTTGCCAACGGCTTGCCACCGCTGCAACATTTCTTCGAAAGGAGCTGTGTTGCCCAGGTGCAATAATGCGAAGATGGGTCCCGCAAACCCGTTACACGCTTCAGCGTACTACAGCGAGTATAATGAAAGAGAGAAGAAACTTAATTTTATTCCAATTTTCACAGCCAATGGGTCGCGACTAGCGTTCCCTATAAGCGCAAAAAAGTGCGAAATTTTTTCCGGCATTTTCACACTAAAATTTTGTGAATTCCAACGTTTTTTCTCCCGCCAAAAACCCTAGACAGCTGCGGTTCACGGCGCCTCGCTTTGGTACGTTGCAGAAATCGTGGAGAAAAGTTGCAGAACTCAGACGAAGGACCTTTTTTTTTTTTTGTTTGGAGATCAACATAAAATTGGAGAAAAAGATGCCTCCATTGGCGTGATAACCTTTTTTTTTTTTTTTTGGAGATCACATTGAAACCTGGCAAAAATGATGAGAAAATTTTCGGCATTTTCACATTGAGTTTAGAAGGTTCGCACTATTTCCGGCATTTTCGCCGAAGGTGAAAACTTAGAGGGAACACTGGTCGCGACCCTAAATTGGGTTTCCTAAAAATTCTTTTAGGTTACTTGTTTTTTTTTTTTATTTTGTTGCCATCTGCAAAGATGAAAATTTGCAGAAAACAATAAAATAGAGTGACTGTTCGAACTTGCAGAGATTTGTGGATTCACCCCAAAACTTGCGATCCCATAGAAATTTGTCGCTTCCAGAAGTAAATACCTTTTTTTTGGTCTGCACCCCACATTTTGCAAGTCTGTATCAGAAAAGTGCTGGTTTTCTGGGGCTGTTTTGTTTTTTGGTCTCAAAAACATATTAAGCCTAATCAGAGCATACGTGGGTTGCAAAATTTCACTCATTTGATTTTTTCAATAAGTTTGGGTCGCTTTAAAAAAAGGTTGAGAACCACTGGCATAAAGATAAACAATAGATTACCATATCGGATTTTAGATATAGGCCAGGTATAACAAAATATTTGTTTCAATGTTTGCACAAAAATTAAACAAACCATTATAATGCTGTGAATCTTAGTGCTTAACAGTCAAAAGCATGCTAACAGTATTTACACAATTCACCTCCAGTTTTTAGCCGGAAGCTGCCACTACTGTATCTAGATCAGGTCTGTAGTAAAGGTCGTCATGAATTGAACTTTTCTATCTGGCGTCTGGAAATACTTCAAATTGCCTATGTGATGTCTAGTGTTTACCAAATAGATCCTATAGCAGTTAATGAATTATATTAAATACCAGCACACCGGTACCATTACAGGTCTAAGATCAGAATAGATTTTAGAGGATAAATATTATGTACGGTATGTTTTATTCTTAAAGTGTTAGGCTATGCCTTTGATCTATTCCTACGTCTTAGAAAAAACAATAATACAATCTGGAAAGGGGCTTGAAAATCCTGTTGAAAGAAGTATTTGCACTATTCGTGTAATTAGTGTAGATGGGAGTGTAGAAAAAGAAATTCTGGAAAAGCTGTGTGGATGTAAAGTTAATGAAGATGTTGAAGTTCAATTAGGGGAACAAAAAGGTGAAATATCACACATTATTGATTCTATTTGTTTTAAAATGAAGATAGACTCAAAGATTCTTTGTACAATCACTTTCAAAAATGATTCTGTTTTCATGCCTGGTAAGCGTTTAGAATTAATGTTGCTTCTTATTTCTATTAATAAGCTAGCAGACTCCATATACAGACTAACACCGCTCACATGCTTTCAATGTGCAATGGAGTTCAAAGATAGTGGAACACAACTGTTCAAACAGTCTAGAACGTTGGTTGCTGCTGTATTTTATTCTAGATCAATCAAATACTTTATGATAATGATAAATTCAATGGACGAAGGTGCTGTTGAGCGTGAAACAGCTAGAAAAATGCTTGCTCTTTGTCACACAAATTTAGCTGCATGTTTCTTGAAATTTAAACTCTATCCAGAAGTTATTGCCAATTGCAATGATGCATTAGAAATTAAAGACAACAATACTAAAGCACTGTACAGGAGAGCAGTGTCTTTTCTATCTTTAAACGACTTTGAAAATGCAGAGAAAGATATATCTGCAGGAATAAAACTCACTAACAATGGTAAAGCTTTCTGCAAGCTATTTAGTGACTTAAAAGAAAAAACTGCTTTTGCTGATGCTCAATTATCTGCACGATTAAAAACGTTATTTACATGAATAAAAAGTAAAATATTCATTGGTTGATTGAAATGACTACAGGTATTTCACCAGAAAATTTCAAGTTAAAGATAGTATAATGAAGATGATGAATATTCAAAATTCCATTTTTGATTGCTAAAGTTAGGGTTTGATATGGGGTTAGTTTTCGAGTAGGCTAAGAATTTGAGTTTAGGTTAGATTTGAGTCAGACTAAACAAAAAAATTAGATAATATTTTTAGTGAAATAAGGTCTTTCTTGGTAATATGCATGTGCTTGTTTTAGTAGTTTTCACAAGTTTGTCGCACAACAATTATACAGGGTGTCCCAAAAGTTACCGAACCGCCAACTTTAATAAAAAATATTAGCAGTTCGGTTACTTTTGGGATACCCTGTATATTAGCTTTTTCAGTAATTTGATTGATTTTTTGATTGTGCTATTTGGTTTATGACAATCACTATATGACACTGCAGACTCAAGTGTTAAATAAAGGTAGAAGTAGATTGAAACTATCATTGCATTGCAAAGCTTCTGAGTTTTGAAAAATTTTCCAATTTTGTTAGGTGCTTGCTTTATGTTGTAATTATTATGGTTGCATATTGTTTCTTTCGTTGGACAGTAGGGTGGAGTGAAAAATGAAAATTTTTGAATTTAAAAAAGTGGTCTTGATATATAATATGGCCCCAAATATCATATGAAATACTTCTATCACAATTTTGAGTTCTTGCACCCTCTAGTGGTCATGCAATTTGGTGGAAAGGGCTTAAAATAGCCAATTTTGCCATATCTCATTAACCACATATGTTAGAAAGCTACTTTTTAGCTTAAAAGTTGCAGAAACAGTATGTTTATATCTCCATCAAAAAGAACTTTGCCATAAAAACTTACAGAAAAAAAGTTACAGCCAAATTATTGATTACAGATTTAATGATTATTGATAAGTTTCCAGTGCTCAACTTCAAACACATTGCAATTCACGTTGGCATTGAAAATACACCAGATGAAGTTTAAATTTATGTATATTTGTACTTTTAGTTTGCCATGCTGCCTTATCAGCTTCAAATAGTTTCTTTAATGGCAATTAGCCTTGCACAACTGGGCAATGTCCACTTTGTCCAGCATAGTATAGTAACAAATATTCTAAGTTTCATGTTATAGCATCATCCAGTATTGGTTGGCTCTTGCATCATCACTTTATTTATGCTAAACTTTAGGAATTATATTGCAATTCAAAAGCACCAAAAGATGCAAAAGTACAAAATTAGAAAAATAAGAATTAGAAATGCAATTAGTGATTAGAAAAATTACAGTTCTAAAGGGAAGAAAATTTGGCAATATACTTAATGAACAATTTGATACCATTGTTTATTGCATTGTAGACACAGTATATACTGTACTTGCTGGCATAAATTTTGCTGTTTCTGAAGCAGCATGTTAACTAAAAAAAGATGCAAGTTTAATGATACTTGTGAAAAGTTGTATGGTGGAGAAATTTTTCAAAGTTCTGATATTTCTGCCAAACATGTAGCCTTGGGTTCTGCTTTTTGATCTACAAAGAAAGCATGATCATTAAATGTTATTCTCAAGCCATGTATAATTTTATATGGCTTTCTTTGTTTCTCATCATAGCAAAAAATATCAAAAAGTTTATCAGCATCGTGCAAGAAATTAGTTTTAAGCTCTTTGTATCGATCTGATGTTTTAAATTTTTTTGGCAATCTAGTTAAACCACTGAAGTTTAGCTTTAGTTGATGGATTCTTTGTCCAATACTCAGCTCATGAATAGAATAAACTTTACACCAAATCCATCTGTTCTTTTGCAACAATTCAAACTGTATCCAACTTCCTGAAGTGCTTAAAGTTGAGCAAGCCCTCAAGTCACATGTTTCTTGGTTGGCAGCAACCCTGGAGGAAAATCATCAGAACAATGCAATAAACAATGATATCAAATTGTTCATTAAATATATTGCCAAATTTTCTTCGTTTTAGAACAGTAGCTTTTCTCATCACTAATTGCTTTTTTAATTCTTATTTTTCTAATTTTGTACTTTTGCATCTTTCAGTTCTTCTGAATTGAACTGTACAATCTAAACTTTTTTGAATTAACTAGATGTAATTCCTCAAGTTCAGCATAAATAAAGTGATGATGCAAGAGCCAACCAATACTGGATGATGCTATAACATGAAACTTTGAATATTTGTTACTATACTATGCTGGACAAAGTGGACATTGCCCAGTTGTGCAAGGCTAATTGCCATTAAAGAAACTATTTGAAGCTGATAAGGCAGCATGGCAAACTAAAAGTACAAATATACATAAATTTAAACTTCATCTGGTGTATTTTCAATGCCAACGTGAATTGCAATGTGTTTGAAGTTGAGCACTGGAAACTTATCAATAATCATTAAATCTGTAATCAATAATTTGGCTGTAACTTTTTTTCTGTAAGTTTTTATGGCAAAGTTCTTTTTGATGGAGATATAAACGTACTGTTTCTGCAACTTTTAAGCTAAAAAGTAGCTTTCTAACATATGTGGTTAATGAGATATGGCAAAATTGGCTATTTTAAGCCCTTTCCACCAAATTGCATGATCACTAGAGGGTGCAAGAACTCAAAATTGTGATAGAAGTATTTCATATGGTATTTGGGGCCATATTATATATCAAGACCACTTTTTTAAATTCAAAAATTTTCATTTTTCACTCCACCCTAATAGGACAGCATCAGATGATAACTATTGCATGATCTGCACTGTTTTTAATGCAATAACTGCCAAGTGCTTGGATGAATCCACTTCTGCTTAGGAATAGCTTTCTGCTAATGCAATGTTACTGCATTCTTCATTTCAATTGCTTTGAATTTTTGTCCATTAAATTTGCTGGTCGTTTAAACTTTAGAGCACCAAGCAGACGTGATCATCATGAAGCGTCTTATCCTAGAATGCAGCAACATGACATAAGTCCTTGGTGCTGGTTTTATCTAGATCATGTGATCAGATTTGTTGTAAAAGCATCATTTTTATCCTTTCAACCATGTCAGATGCAGTCATCTTCGTAGTTGTGGTATTTTTCTTAAAAAAATATTTTTTTGAAATTGAAATGGTGATTTTGTGACTCATAAAAGTGATCCTGTTTTGTGGATCTAATGCTACTAGCATTGTTTTGTTAGTTCTATTAGTCTTCCATAAATTGCTCTGATTAAATGCAATCCCATCTCTTTTATGGTTAATGCTGCAGAATTATTACTTTATTAAAAAAGACCAAAAAATGTATACATTTTTAAAAAATTTTTGTTCTGCAGCACTGATTTATGTAAAAATCTTTAATAAAATAAAGATTTAAAATATTATTTATGTAAAAACTGTTTAAGTAGCTGGATACTTCTTCTCCAGTCCCTAGTGGTCCCAGTGACTGGGACTCTGAATATCGCCTCTTATCTGTGTAATTCAATGATCAGATGGTTGAAATTACAAAACATTTCAGTGCAGGATTGAATAGATTTGTTCAGTCCTCGTTTCGTTAAAGTATTTTTGTACAGTGCATTAATGATGTACTGATTAATTGAAATCACTGGAATTGATTTTTTTTGTTTGGTATCAGAATCGGATTGGACAAAAAGGTATGAAATTCCCAATGGATGCCGTTTCTTTTGAGAACTTTTGGCAATGAAAATGATATAATAGTAATTAGTAACCAGCATAAAAACTTCCAAAATAATTCAAGCAAATAGTAACACAAAACAATCTACAAAAAATAGATTTGGAAAAACAGCAATGATTGAAGTTCCTAGGTAAATGTTAACAATATCTGCCTACTGGCCCTTTTGAGAAGTTCACATGTTGTTTCATACTCATATTTTGGTTAAACTTAAAAAAAAAAAATCAGATTTACATCAAATATCAGAATCGATGATCAGATCGGGAATTTTACTTGGTGTCTGTTTCTGCATGGGAATCTAGCAAGATTTAGGTATCTGCCCATTGGTACATCACTACAGTGCATGTTTGTTGGGCTATGGCTGGTATTTGACGAGTATTTTGCACGATTTGCTCTTGTTTTCAGCTGTTAAAAATTTTGTTTTTCATCTTAAGTAGCAATTACTAATAATTCTTTCAAAATGAAGTGCTTCTTGCGATGATTGTGTTTTTGTTTTTCTGTACAAATACATACTGCTATTCTGGCATTGGTTTATGTTGATCCCTATTTTTTTTTTTTTTTTTGTTGCTAAGTGTTTTTGCTTGCTTTAAGAAATGGACATAAGTTACTGCATTTGCCATAATTATAATTATAGTGTTTATTCTTGTTGTAAGCATTTTTTTTTGTTGAATTAGTCAGAAAATTATTTCTGAAAAAGTGCTACGAGTAATATAAATTTCAAAACTCTCTAGGAACGCTAATAATCATTAAGTTTAGCATTGGACTGAGGCATTATCTGATCAAACAGGAAAACTTGTATGGTAAAATTAGACGCTTATGACGCCATTTTTGTTAGAACTCATCTGCGATGTGATTTTGATTTAGGCATTTTATGATTTAGATTTAAGAAGTTCAAAACTGTTATAGTTGATTAATGATGTAAGATTAGATTTGTGATTAAACATAAAATTTTGATTTTTTAAATTATTTACTGATAAGATTTTGCGAGTTTTGTTGAAAATCTTATTTGCTCAATGTTAGAGCAGTGGTTCTCAAATGGGTTGCCATTTTATTTTCTTTGGTGGGGTGTCATTTAGTGCAGCAAATACTCTAGTTTATTGTGAAGTCGTAGCATTTAGAGTCTAATAAACTTTTGCTTTGCCATAATATTGCATGGTTATTATATTTGTGGCTGCAATTGTTTTTTTGCCAGAGGCGCATCAGGGGTGGAAATCGTGGAATGAGCGGGTTGAATTACTCTTTGGCTGGTCACTTCGAAAACTTAAATCATAAATGCAAGCTTTTAAACATGTTGTTGAACCTGGTCACTAGCCAGTTATTGCTTGTGGGCTAGAAGACCTAAAACTTTTCCATATCAGTTGATTTAATATTATTTTTCGATGGCTGTGAGAATTTTTTTAAAAAATGGCGTCTTCACTAAGGATGCCCTTTCCAAAATCATTAAATTCGCTCAGTGGCGTGGTACTTCCCCCCCAGAACCTCCATAAAGCAAAAAAAGTGTTTTTTTGTGGATTTGGCTATTGCATAGCCAAGATTAATGCACAATGGCGCTTCATCCCATTGTGACGTCTCGTACATTCTCTGTCTAATTGTCTATCCTTGAATACTGTTTAATTTCAAACTCTTTGTCCGAAACTGATTGATGTACTGCAGAAGCTCTTAGTTTCGGCTATGGCTCCGCAAAAACGTTTGTTGTTGGCACAGTTCCAAACGCCAGAAAAGGTTGATAATCACTGTGTTCAAGGTTTTTCTAACTGGATGTCGTTTTTCACTCAGAAATATATTTATTGGCAGTTTAGAAAGGGCGTTTTTAGAAATGCAGGCGTGATGTAAAACCGTATCTTACGATTTTTTTTTGGTCATTGTGACCAAGCATGGCAGTACGGTACGTCTCTCTTTTTGCTAAAAAGTACGGTTACACGCTTGTTGTGAAGGTACAAGTACGGTACGTTGGTACGCTATTTGAATGTACGTACTGACGTACCGTACCATGCAAGTACGTTACTTAATGACGTTTTCAACTCGCTGACGACGATACCTACCGTTTTTATGTTATTACAATGCATTGTTACGTGTCTGTAAATTATTTATGGCACGTGTTTTGACTTCCGAGTTTTGCTTATTTGTCCCCTCCCCTTCTTTTCCCAAGACTTGAGGCTAAAAGACGTCATATGAGTAGAACGACTTCAAACTTGGCAAAACTGCTTTTCATAAATTCAATTTTAGAATACATATATGCATCTAAACCGTTTTTTACAGCGCGGAAAATGAGAACTTCGGCAAAACCTTAGCGGTTTTTTTTACTTACGTTCGGTACCTCTCAAGTGCGGTACGCAGGTTGTTTATGGGAATGGGATTTTCACGATGAATGTCCCATGGGATGGGACTGCACGCATTGCATTTCCCATGAATGATAATGAATGCCAGAATGATAATGAATTGTGAACTTTTCTGATCTTTAAAGTTAACAAGGTCAATGAATTTTGTCGTTTTGTGTCTTTCTTTGTACTTGTAGTCCTATCTAGTACACATTGTACTTGAATTTTCATAATTTTTTGACGTTTGTTGAATTGTATTTTGATGGGAATTCCATGGGATGGGACAGGTTTAAACTGCTGTGGAATGGAATGAGACAGAAAAATATATCCCATGGACAAGCCTGGCGGTACGTTTAGAGGTTGATTGACTTACGTTCCGTACCTTTTAAGTACGGTACGTTTGTAGCGTACCATCTGATGAAAAGTACTTTGGTACGTTACGTTTGCAAAAATTTTTTTGTTACGTTACGTTTGTACGAAACGGTAAATTTTTGAAGTACGCTATGTTCAAATTTTAAACATACCGTACCGTACTGCCATTCTATCGTTGTTTGTTATCAAAATGATTTTTTTCGGTTATTTGCAAATATATAGAGTTGGTCAATGACTACAAAAGTCAACCATAGTCCCGGACACAATTAATTTAGAGCTGGGATGCCCGAACGCTTGAAGAACTGGTCGGATTTCAGCGAAGTATACCTTTATATTTACATTCAATTGCTTTTTTCTCAATAACTCGAGTTAAGTATGACACTTTGACAATTCAACAGCATCGCCTTTTGTGGTGTAGCGGTTAGGGCGCGCTTTTGGCAAGTCTCAAGCTCGGGTTCGATTCGCGTTGCGTTTTTTATTCTTTTTTTTTTTTTAAACTTAGCTTTCGAGTTTGGTTTCGGGCGGGATGCCAACCTGACGGATAGCAAATCGAAGTGCAAAATAGGGTACACTTCGTACTTACGCGAGTGGGCCGCACAAGCAGAATATAAAAAACGGTTTCAAGTGAAATTGGATGCAAAAACTGGCGAAAATTTAGGTGAAGACCGAAAAAAAAGATCTCTACCGTTATGTAGTTAATGTGATTTTTGGCGGAAATTTAGGTGAACAACTACGCTCAAAAAGAAAAAGATTAGGTCTCGACCGGAATTTCTCTTCTAGTTTATTTTGAAACGATTCACGGTCGCAAAACCTTCATATGGCGTTTGGGCTGCCCTGATTTACAGTCTTACGAAGTTTTTAAGACTTCGAAACGTTGTGATAAATCAAGAACAAGACTCGACGATATTCTGTACTTAAACATGTTCATCTAAAACGGATAGTGACTGCTTGTAGTAAAATAAAATATTATTTGAAGGTATCCTTAGTCCGACAATTTTTCGCGAAAAGCTGTGACGCACTGACCCAATGATGCAGCAATAGTTTGCTAATTCCTCGTAATACTGTAGAACGAAGAGTGTCAGATTTAAATATTGTTTTTGATGCGACGTAATATTTTTGTTAATGCCCAATTATATTATCTTTTTTAGATCATTGAAATATTTTGTCTGACACGTACCCGTTGCTACTTGTTAATGATAGCGGTTCAGAGATTACATTGCGGTTGTAATGCTTGCTTATAATTGGCAACATTTGTGACTTTTGCGAGTACAGGTACAGTTTTTCAGTGATTGTTGTTTTATGCATTGTTATACATTTTGATTGGTTTAATTAGCTTTTCACGCATTAGTTTAATTTTGTTTTTCAAAGACATGTACATTTTTCGTGATAGGATTTAGTCAATCATCGCCCGTGGAAAGTTGGCTTAAATTTTGCTCAATAATTTTGCTCGAGCACCAAAAATAATTATGCAAAAACCCTATATAATTTGCAACGATTCGGCTTCAGAATCGTGTGTAACGTCATAAGATTCGGTTACATAAGTATGATCTTGATCAACACCTGCAAGAAAAATCTAACTTAAGTTCTGAAGATAACTTTTTAGAGTGCAGGTTTCTTGGAAATCAATTTAGCCTTGGGCCGTCAATAATATATATGTGGCTAAATTTTGTGCTTTTTTCGCGCGTGAACTAGCTTGGCTAAATTGAGATTGCGCGTCTCACGTTAGTTAGCTGTTGCACGCTTTAAGAAGTGGCAGTTTGCATTTTGTAAGGCTAATCGAGGATGGCGAATTTAGGTTATTGGCTGAAAACAGCGAAGTTAAATGGTGGTTCAGTTGGAAGAGCACTGGCAAGGAATATGGAAGAAGATCCGACAATTTACGTTGGAATTTTGACAGGTAGAAAAAGCAAAACTACTTTTGTTACTGAACATTACTATCATAGCAGATTTCAACCGAACGTTTGCAAACTGAAACGGATGAGTCCAAAGGGCATAGGAGAAAAAAAGTAGTCCTTAAGTAGTAAGCTTGTAAGACGGTATTAAAAAAGCTTTTCAAACTTTTCGTTTCAAACGAGTAGTTTATGCATAGAACTTAAAAAGATTTTTACCGAGTTAGCTCAGAACAATTTTAGCTTTTTCAATTGAATGCTTGCTAGTGTCTCGCCTAATTTCGACCGAGGAAGAATGGACAGCGCAGAAAATTCAAAAAAATTGCTTCGAGTTTTGACATAAATTGCTTCGTAGGTTACTGTAGTTTACAGACGAGAGTTTAAAAGCTAATTTTGGTATTTAACTCTCGTTCATCTTGCAAGAAATGCTTGTCGAGAAGGAGCATTTTGAATTTAATATCGTAACTCAATGACTTGCTGAGTAATCATATTAAATTGAACAAAACAGCGAAAGCGTATATGAAGGCAAAACAAGCAACCCATGTTTCAATAAAATGTTGCTTTTTCTACGACGGAAAATGGAGCCTTCAACTCTCAGTTGCAGTTTACTAATTTAGGCTTATTGCTCGCTGAAATAAGCAAACTTTAGAACTGAAGTGCGCGTGTGTGTGGGAAGGGGTCGATTATCAGTCCAACCGATCAAGCACACAGCTTGTCCTTTTCTAAAACGCTGCAAACTTTCAAAGACCATTTCGGAAACCTTCGCCTCTTAAGCAAGCAAAAAAAAAAAAAAAGAAAAGAAAATGAATCGAAGGTCAAATATCACTGCAGTACTAGTATTTGAGCCCATAGTGAAAGTATTCAATTAGAGCTAAAATAGTTTGCAACTTGTTACAGTGGCAAATTAGTTTAGCTGTTTAATAATTCACAACCCCATGGCCTTTCCTCACCCTGCGTACGCAAGCACTGGTATATTGTTGAATCTTGAACGAAATTATTTAATATTTTTTTGCAGTGAGTGATCGATGTTCCAAAGGTGAGGCACGCGATTCAAGTGGCCCTAAGCTTCAAGAACTTGTGGAAAACATCGACAAGTAAGAATGGCTGTGTACACTGTTTACCAAATCGGTGGGAGCCTACCACCAAAATTATTGTTTTAACCATTCCACCAACGTGGTGGTTCACAAAATCCACCCAGCTCCCACCAAAATTGGTGTTTTGAGAGTTCAATCAAAATATTCCCACCAAACTGTTTTTTTTTTTTAAATCACTGATCTACCTCCAAAATAGGTGTTGTAAGGATTTTCCACTATGGTGGTTTCTTTAAAACGATCGTCTTATCTGTCAACAAATTAATGCTTTGATTCCTGGTATTTTTTTTACCGTTATAAGGTAGCATCTTGCCGACATTTCTATCAGTGGTTTAGTCCAAGTTTATCAGATTCGAGGTGATAAAGAAAAGATAAAATTTCAATAGCAGCAAAAATGCTTTTATTGTAGCTCATTATATGTGCAAATGAAAAAAGAATTCATATCCTGACACTTTTAAATTATTAATGTATGCAATCAAACGGCAGAAAAAGTTTCTAAATTTTTTTTTAGAAACTTCGATGATGCTCACAACGCAAAACATAAAAATAAAAAACTCAAAAAAAAACTCTTTCAAGAAATACTTTAGCGCCGGGGCGAATGTAGCATTTTTGTATTTTTGGAGAGATCCTAAATCATAAATGGATTAAGACATCACATGCACTTCAAACTTTTGGTCACTTGATGAAAGACCAGCTTGGAGAAGGTGTGGCATCATCTTTTTACAAAAATACGATTATCATCCCATGAAAAGTTTGACCGGTGGTTAACTTGAACTACGCTACTAACTTTACAGCATTACACACTTGCTAGTATGACTACAGGTAGTTACGGTTGCCAATAAACATGCTGTTGATGCTGGACACTTCTGTTTTTACAAAGCAAGAAGGAATTGTTACTGTTGCTGATGAAAACTCATATTAGAAAATGTGGCTGCTCTTATAGCCAAACCTTCACCGTTACCAATCATCATCTTCTGCCCTACCATAATCTAATGGCGTCTTACGTTGGTTACATAATCTAGTTGGGTTCGATTCCCGGTCGGGTCAAGCCACAGACTGTTAAAATTGGTGTTCACAGCTTCCCTGCTTGACGTTCAGCAATGAAAGGTATAGTGTGAAGCCTTAATCGTGTGTGGTAGACAGATGGGCAGGTGACAGCTGGACTCGAAGACTGAAAGGTTCCATCGCTGTCTCCTGGCCAAAACAACTTGGTGAATAAAATGTCATCACAATTACGAATAGCGAAGCGAGCAAGCTGATTTACCTGGTCTGGTGAAGCTCTGGGCAAATAGAACCAAACCCAAAATGCTGATATTAGCGCCGTAACTAACTTTTAAAAGTACTATCGTTGCATTAATGTAATTGCTTATCTCAGAATCGCCGAGCTTTAACAATATCGATATTTTTTCATCAAATTAAACCGGAAGTGCCAACAATGCGTTTTCGGATGAATCTAAAGTAGTTGCCAAAGTAATATCTTCAACCATCTCTTTTAATCGCATACTTTTATCACTTAATTTTTGTAATAATATCAATCACGATAGTAGAGACCAATAGCTACTCCATATTAACTGCAAACACACTGCCCAATCGATAGTCGTCATAGCACAGTAGACTAAAAAATTATCGTTTGCATTGAAAAAGATCTAGTGTAACTATGCAAAAAATGGTTTTAGCCGAATGACTAAAGTTGCTCGTGACAAATGACTAAAGTGGCATGCATGCATGCCAACTTTTTAAGTTTATCTCCAGCCTACTGCATCAATTGAAGGAAACAGCAGGGAGCAATTGTTAAACTAACGCCTTTTCCAATCACTTAATTAAAAACTTCCGTTTACCAAACACAAACTGTTGTGGAAACCAAAGAAATTGCACACGTCTGTGCAGGTTTTACGAGACTGAGATGCTACACAACTAATTAATTGGTTGAGCTTTTCTATTGGCCAGCTGGGAGTAAGACTGGACACTTCGAGGTTAAAGTAATTACGGTAAAACAAAATTTTGCCTAGCATTCGTTACTTACCTATCACAGTCTTAACTGATGGTGGCACTTTCTCCTTTTTGTTTTATGGAATAGCATCATTTTGTTTTGAGGTGTTAGCCTTTACTTCGTGTAGGAAATCGTATTAAATTTTCAAGGATATACTTCGTTGAGTATCTTTACATATGCAAAAAAAAAATGCAAGATAACATTGGAGTGCTGATGTAGCAACAGCGAGTCGTTAGAAATTCAATTTTTGCTAAATTTTTTAACTTTAAGAGTTAATAAATTAACAAAACGCATCGGCAACATGGGCAATATATATATTAAAAAAGCTGTCTCGGTCTACCGGAAATTGCGCCATTGCTATGGTGAGTTATGTCTGTAACACGATATGGAAATAGATATGCCACTAGCTCGTGATGATTCCAATATGGCGTAACAAGCGATCACTATAACGAATGGTTTCGTAAATCAAATTCATCTACACATCATGTAATTTTGAGCAACCTTACCATATGTTTTTCAACATAGAAATTAACATTTTGATTAGAACAAAACAGTCCATTGAATATTGATCTACTACAGACGTTTCGGCATTGACCGCCCCCATCAACAGCACCCTGACGAATACCGTTGTAGCTGCAGAAATTTTGCTGTAGCGTTTTTCAGCGTTGATGATGGCACTAGTGAAGGCAGAAATGTTTGCAACTGTTTAACAGATCAATGCTTACTACAACACAGACCGTGTAGTGTGTACCTCCAAAGATCTCATGATTTTGTCTTTGTTCTCTGATGAATTAAAACTGATTGTTCAATTCAGATATCATGCGGTCGTTAAAGTGAACAAAATCGTTCCTGATGAAGTAAATGAAATAAAGGTAAATTTGAACTGAATTGATTTGATTGATTAAGAATCCCCGATAATGTACATAGAAAGACCGTTTTCGAAGCTGCAGGAGTGGTTTGATACTCTGTACTTAAATTGCTAGCTGGTCAAGCAAGCGTGACAAAGGTGATGGAAGTCTATGAACTATGGCAGCTGAATTTCGAGCTGTTAACCCCGCAAGCCGTACGGAAAAGTGGTCAATCAAAAGAAGAATTTTTTTGTTTCTTAATAAAGCCATTCCGAAAATTTCATAACGTTATATGCTCAACGTTTGGCGTCAAGGGTTAGCACACAAGATGAAATGAGTAAACAGTTATCTCAACAAAAATTTCGTTCTAACTTGGCGCTGCAAAACCAAGTGCGGCCATAAATTACTTTTAAAGTATCAAATTTGCAGCTTTTTTGATTTGTAGAGTCGATCAATATAAAATTATGGTAACCGCCATCAGTATAATTTCACTTGTAACCAAAATAAAACTTAACTTTGAATCTTTTTAGGCCACGTTATGTGATTGGTCAGACAACCTCGGCCTTCATTTGATTCTGACGACGGGAGGGACTGGTTTTGCTCCCCGAGATGTCACCCCTGAAGCCACCCGCGCTGTAATTGATAAAGAGGCTACTGGGATGATGATAGCAATTGCTGTTGCCGCCCTTAAAATTACTCACCATGCTATGATATCCAGGTATGTGTCTGAATAAAATAAAGATGATTGCTACGGGGTACATTAATTGTGCCTCACCTGCGTCGATCGGGGTTAAACGATTACCTTAGACGTTTCGACAGCATTACGGTGTTGTTTAATGAAGTTGAATCGTTAAGACATGATGTCTGTAAACTATTGTACTGAGGTCTAGTGGATCGAGAATCTGTTCCTGAATCAATAGACTCGGGTTCGATTCTCGGTCTGGTCGAATTAAAGACTATAAAAATTGGTATTCACAGCTTCCCTTCTTGACATTCAGCAAAAAAGGAACAGAATGAAGTCTCTACCGTGTGTGGTAGACAGATGGTCAGGCGGCAGCTTGACGCAGAGATGTTGAAGGAGTCTTCACTGTCTCTTAGCAAAGGCAACTTGGTGAATAAAGAAGTAATTACAATATTTCACTTCGTGAATAATTCAAATTGTTGGATTAATTTTAATCCGTGGATTAACGAAACTTGTAGAAAAAATTGTCGACCATAGCCCAGGCAACTTGCCGTAGATATAAAGTAAGTCAAGGATTGCCTCTCTGAATTTAAACATTTTACTACCTAGTTAATCGTGTAGAAAATAACTAAACTGCTATATCTTTGAATAATCTTTGTTTTCATTCGTGTATTCCATCCTAAAAAGACGATTTGAGGAAAATCGATAAAGCTCAAATTAGAATTTTGCAAAATTTACAGATTTTGCGTAATGCAAGAATTTGCTAGCTTAAGGCTTTCATTTTTGAGAGCATAGAAAAGCTAATTTTTTAAGTGTGAAGAATTAGAATAAGCCACGAAGTTTTAATCGTCGCTATTTGCGTTATAGCTATTCCCGTGAAAACTGCAGAGTGTTTTTACCTTGGTACTGGTATCCTTTTTTTGTCAGCAGAAAACAAGTTAGTGGAATGCGTTCAGTAACGACTTGCACGAAACCATTGGGATTCTTATAAAATTAATTAAATCAGTGGCTAGTTTCTAGGTCTTTTTGAATTGGGGCTTGTGTGCCAAAAATGCGGCATTATTGACAATTCGTGTTTTTTTGCCCGGAAGTACGTTTAAAAAAAATTTCTGTTTCTGAGAAAAAATGTTCAGACGTCCTTGTGATGAATTCAATGGCGTAATTTGTCAAATTCTTTGTTGTTTATATTTTTTTGAAATTCTTGCATTTATAAACTTTCATAAAATGTGCATTCACCGGTATTACAAAATCCACTCGGGGCAGAAGTACTTTTGAAAAAAAGCCAATCAAAAATTACTTTCTTTTTGTAAGATAACTTAAACGTAGATTATTCATTGATTGGGCACACGAGCTTATCAAGTTCTTAATCATCTTGCTTTGGCTTACGTAAGTCTTTCAGACCAAATTCCGCAAAAACATTTGAAGACCAGCTTCATTTACTAGTGTTTATTTATTGCCAAATTCCATGCAGCAAACGATAGCACGCAAGCGTTTAAAAACTCCATATTGCTTTACTACAAAACAATTTTTGTCAGCGAAACAGATGTTGGTAAACATCGCAGTAAATAATATTTTTGGCAATGTGATGAAATGTAGCTTTAGAATCTCCCCTAATTTGTGGAAACATAACTTGGCACATTAACGTGGTCACAATTGTTTTGAGAAAATCTGGATACTAGCAGGTTTAGCTACATTTTAGCTTGCTATTTAACATGTTAACAAAAAGTTACATGTTAACTAAAAAGTTTCATAATCCCACTTCATAATGAACCCAACTACTGAACCTCATTTAGGGTCAAAGCCGGACCAACAATACAATCAAGAAGCCTATATTTTTGACTTCACGTAGTTTCTGAGATTGTTTTTTGTTTTCTAATTATGCGAGATATTTCAAAATTAGAGCCCCTTCCCTCTACAGTCCACAGCATAAACTAAATTAGAAAAAGACTATATTTATACAGATTTAAAACAATTAGTATATAATTTTTTTGGACGGAACTCTTCACTAGCGATCTCTATCTTATTTGGTGCATTCGTTACCAAATTAGATAGAGATTGCAACTAATTTTGTTTTGTTCTGTCCGAAGAGTTACAATTGCGAAAGCTTACATGAAGTCGACTTTGCTGAAAGTCATGTTGAGATTTTGTACCACTTTAAACACAAACAAGCGAAAAATTAAATTCTGTTTTCCGATGCATTTCGATTACGAATTGTCCTAAGTCGTTGAGAATGACTTGATATGCAATTGCAGCTTTCTGTCCGCTTTTGAACGAAATCCAGTCGTAAGTTTTTTCTAATTCCAAATTTTCTCAAAACAATATTGCGCCCATAACTTTGTAAATGCCCTAAATTCATACCAATCCAGCATTAAAGCACACTAAAAGTTATTTTCCACAAATTTGGCTACTTTTTTAAAGTTATGTTTATCAAATTGCCAAAGATTATTTGCCCTTGATCCACCAAATCATTGTTTCGCTGACAATGATTGGCTTTGAGTGAACACTAGTCCGAGAAACCCGAAAATTTCGGTCCAAATCGCTTAAAGTGCACTAACATTCCTGGCTTTGCTCGGAATTGTCAATCCATATATATATACATTTTTTTTTGTGTCTAGCTCTGTGGGTTTATCTGATTCTGTTACCTTACATGAAAATTAAGAAATGTAAATGACAAATAGCGTAGCAAAAACTTATGCTATATAATGTATCATTGAAAGCTTTATAAGTTTCTATGTAAACTCTGGCAGGGAGGGCCCAGATTCGAAACACCCTGTATGTGTTTTCTTTGCCTGACGTTCAGCAACCAAGGTGGACAGGTGTGAAGCCTCCACCGTGTGTGGTAAACAAGTGGGCAGATGGCTGCTTGATTACATTTTTGCTGTCTCGTAGCTAAGATAATCTGGTTAATGATTTCGTTATTACAATTAAATTTGCTCATTTTTTATTTTGTACAAAATGTTTTGATCAATGACACAACCTTATAATTCAGAATTGTAGTTTCTATTTTCGAATTTATTTCGAAACTGAAAATAATTTGCATTGGTAATAGTTGGTAACATAATAGCATTCGATTAAATACAATGACTGATAATGTGAAACGACGTATAACCATCTTGCTATATTAACTTCAGTTCATTATTCGATTAAATCAGCAAAACTTCTAAAAAATTGCGACTAAATTTCATGCTTTTTGTTCTAAAACGTTTACAATGCCAATACAAATGCTAGTTTTTGCTGTCCTATATTTTCTTGTTATACTGGAATAATGAATACCTTTCGGTGTTTAGTGTTTGCAAACGAAACAAACAAAATTATTGACCCAACACAGCTGGTTTATCATTTGAGAATACACCACCGCTAGGAACAAGTTACATATGCGTTTATGAATCTTTTTTTTGAAAGTTATGATGATAAGATAAGTTTATATAACCTTTAGGTTTTCATGTGAAAGAATTAAGCTATTCGTAGACTTTTTCATATCACATTAATACAGCTGCAAAATACAGTAAAATAAATAAACTTCACCAAAACAGCGTATTCGAAATAATGACCCCACAATATCTTTTGACCAAAAACACAATTATGTTAGTTTTTGTGCGATGATTTTAAGTGCCAATTACGCAGTTCATTGTATGTTAACTGCACTAATTGTACAGTGTTTAGGTTCACTTAAAAGGCAGGTTTAATGGTTCATGTTGCAAAACGTAGATAAGCTTTGATCATTGGTTTTAATGATACCGTACCAGAATTACAATTTGCTTCCAATGATTGATCTTTTGGCCGTAGAAACTATAGACTCTATAGTTTTTTGTTAACTGTGATTTAGATTTTTTAATAAGCTTTCAGTGTTAGGATTGTCTGTTACTGATGATAGTACAAATTCTCAGCAAAACGTCTCGAAAACTTGTAAGCTCAGATGCTTATTTTCTCAGACGCGATGTATAATATTACAGGGTAATTTAGTGAAGAAAAGGGTTCTAATTGACGTAGCATTGCATAAAGCTACCCTTAAATTGATATTTAAGTTGCATCTTTATTCTCCTAGTTTCCTGGTCCAGGAGACAGCGAAGAAACTTTTCGATTTCCGGGTCAAGCTGCTCCTTGCCGACCTATCTGCTGTACGTTGTGGAGGTTTCACACTGTTCCTTTAATTATGAACGTCAAGCGGGAAAGCTGCAAAAACCAATTTAACAATGCTAATAGGATTGCGATGTTACCGTATTATGCTACGGGGAGAAAGTTTTTCAAAATTTTGATTTCACTGAATTTGATTTCTTATCTTAGGGCAGTTTGTGGAATCCGCAATAACGTCTTAATTGTCAATCTTCCTGGAAGCGTAAAGGCCTGTTCGGTAAGCAGGAAATTCCTTGCTCATTTTTTTTGTTACATAAGCATTTTGCCAGTGGGTTTTTGTATCGTGCTTTAGTGTTTATTATTTTTGCACTCTGAACTAATTATTATCCTATTATACATTTGTGTTACATAATTCTGCGCAGACCTTTTTTGTTTCATCTTAGTTTTTTATTTTACTTGTATTACTTCAACAATTAGCAATAATAAAAACACCCATAAAATCGTTGTAATAATGCCCTTAACAGGCTGTTTTATCGTTAGGCTCTTCAGGGGGGTGACAGCAAGTCTAAACATTAAACTCTAAGTAGAGTCTGTGCAATTAAAGAATTAGTAGAATCATTTTCATTGTAACAGGCTCTGCCCTGCCGTCATCGAGCTCTGTTTGATTCGCAGCAAAAACACTCTTATTACATCAACGATTAGTGAATAGTTTCTTTTATTGTCGTTGGCAGTAGGCCTACTTCATTTGTCTAACATTCAACTTGCAAAAAACTATTCAGTTGTCGTAAGGCTTTTTGCGATCGAATATATTGTTTTCTAATTCTACGCGGGTGAAGATTTCTATAATGATGTTTTATTTATTGTAGGGGTATTTAAACAATTCTCTTTTTGAATTACATAACAATGTTTTTAATTTCGCATCGAATTTTATTTGTTCTCATTGGTAAAGGGATGAATTCTGACCATACTATCACCTTCGCAAAATTATAAGTTTAATATTCCCTTGTCACTGTTTAATTGTATTCAAGCTTGTTAAGAAGTTTGTGTTTTGGAGGTCTCCCTTCGTTGTAGATTAATAATCCTTGTGGAATTGCTGTTGTTTTCTACCATATGAGTTTCAAGATTTGTGTTGATACGGCAGCTTTTTGAAGATTATACGTATTCGAACTTTTAAAAAGCTGAGAAGAAATTCACTGTCAGCCATTATTAATTTGCAATGAATATAATTTTATTACTAATTTTATTGATTTCATTTTGTATTCAAAATGTAATCTAGCGATATATTTTTCATTTCACTTTTTATAGGAGTGTTTTTCTGTTATTTTGCCCGCGTTACCACACGGTCTCTCGTTGCTCTTGGACAAAAAAGAAGATGTGGGCCGCACTCATCAACGAATGTCCGCATTTACTCACGTCTGTACTCCCGGCAGTGCTCCGTGCTGCCATCAAGGGGCGATTGCGTCACTAGCATCACCCATGCGTGTCTCGAGTCCGGCAACATCCGGGATTGTCAGATCAACAGATTTTTCTTTCAGACCGTTGGTAAGTGGAAGTTTATGAGAAATTTAGCTTTATTTTGGCTAGAGTGTAAATTATCGGACTAAGTTATCAGCCTGGGCTGAGCAGCACAACATTTATGCAACACTTGAAATCTGAACTTTCTGATTGATTTTTCAGTTTTATAGCGATGAAGAGTAATTTTGAAAGTAGCATTTTTGTGTCTTTAGTTTGTTGTATGTTGTCCATGCCAACGTGGACGAACGGATTGTAATAAACCACCCACTTTGGGCAGGATAATGCTTCATTTGTATTGTGGGTAGACAGACAGGCGCTGGCACCTGGTTCAGATAGAAACAGCTATTTTTCAAAATCAATTTTTTCAAGTGTTTCAAGAAGCCGACCGTAAAATTAAAAGATAAACACAAATAAATGAATTTTACTGTCTCCATGTATAGCTTTTTGTAATTTTCCTTTCAGAGTGATCGCAGCCATTCAGTTGCTTCTGTCACCGCTCATCACTGTACATCTGGTAGTCAAATGGACTACTCTGAGGGGCGCCAACCCAGCCACTCCATCATTCCACCTCCTCATCAAGTTTTCCATTCGGTGGTCGGTGACTCGAATGAATCCAACCCCACACCTCATCATCATCATCATCACGGACGTCATCACTCCCAACATAGCAACTGTTCCACGCCTGCCCATCTTACAAACTCCAATACGGTAAGCCGTTTTCTAATAATATTAGCGATTTTACTTGTGCACTTTTCAGACACAGTTTTTGATTCCGGTGCCTGGTTTTTGCTGCGTCATACTCCTTGCTGCTGAGTCATGCAAAAAAGGCTGATTTAAGAAAAAAAAACAAAAAAACGCCTATTAAAAAGTTTCGTTGTCACCAAGAGAACATCGTTGACATGAACTGTTTGATTGGCACGATTCTTCAGCGATTCGACACTTTTTTGGCGTGGCTAAGCAACAAGTTGGCTCTGAAATCAAGAATCAGGACTGAAACATGGAAATGTAGAAACTTTGTTACGTCATTACCCCAGTCAGCGTTAAAGATTTACGGTTAATTTTTTGGCTCAATGGCTCAGAACTTTCTGCCTGACGTCCGAACTTGGAAATTTATTTTTTCAATCGTTTCGCAAACGTTATTTTTCACGTCTGCAAGCATGATTTTAAGATTTAAATGCAAAACCTTTTCAATTTTTTGAGTAATTTTGAGCGAAATGACTGAAATTTTTTTGCTATTTATTAAAAATGCCGTTAAATGTCCGAAAAAATAAACCTATTTAACAACTACCTATCAATTTATTCAGCAGATCCATATCATTGGAAGCCGCCCTGTAAGTCGAAGCGAGCAATCCGACAGCGCAGTTTCTGGTGAGCAGTACCACTTGTCAACTTTTTACTATGCCGCTAATTTGGTTTCCCTACTTTTCTTCGTGCAGCATTATTGTGACATTGCTTAATTTTGATCTCTGCGAATAGATTAGAGACTACAAGGACCCTGATAGTTGAATGACTGTATCTAAAAAAACCGCCAATTTCTTTGCAATGCCAATTTAGTCGCCCAAAAGTCACCAGAGGTGGAGTGGATAGAGCGTCTGCTACTAAATTGATAGACTCTGGTTCGATTCCCGGTCGGGTCAAACCAGGGCTGCAAACTCGAAGAACTTGGTCATTTTGCTGAACTTGAACTTGATTAAAACTGTTTGAGTTCTTTCAGCAAAATTAAAAGATTAAAAAATTGTTTAAAAAATTATTGTTCGTTTATAAAGCAGTGTTTTAGTCAACTCAAACTCGAAAAATTTAATGTTTTTGACAAACTTGAACTCGAAAAAATTAAATTTGATAACTCGAACTTGCTAAAATAGGTTGAACTCAAATAAAAATCGATCGAGTTCACAGCCCTGGTCAAACCAAAGACCATAAAAGTTAGTATTCACACTCACAGCTTCCCTGCTTGACGCTCAGCAATAAAAAGGGACAGCGAGAAGCAGCCACCGAGTGTAATAGACTAATGGGCAGGTGGCAGCTTGACTCGGAAGACCGAAAAGATCCCATCGCTGTCTCCTGGCCAAGGCAACTCGGTGAATAACGACATAATTACTGTTGCACTTTTTTCAGTTATTTAGATGTTTGTTTGGATCTGGATTTGTACTGGAGTATTGATTACTTGTAGCTAACAAATTGCTCTGGTTCCGATTAGTGTTAAGAAGTTTACGTCGTCTTTTTTGTGGTTACCAAATGACTTTGCTCTTCATTTGTAATGTAATTTGATTTTATCAATTTACGATTTAAGAAAATGTGGATTTGTGAATTTCCAACCCAGATCTATTTTTCCGCGATAAAATGTAACTACAAGTTACTGTACTCACAAAAAAAAACAATACAATCACTTCTCTTGTCAAAAATCCCCTCAACATAGTTTGCCCATTTTTATCTCTTTTTCCAGGTTTGGGTTCGGTTGATTTCAATAGGGTCGCTCGTAGACTTCGAAGTTCCCCTTACCCAATGACGTCGATGGACAAAGCTTTTTCATTGGTGCTCACCAACTCCCCACCTCTGCCTAAAGTCGTGAAAAACTATCAAGGTATTAATGAATTCTGCTATTTTTGATTTTTATTTTAAGTCAAATTCGCTAAAGTTAGTTCGAAAAGAAAACGTGTTTTTCGATTCGTTGTTAAATACATGTTTTTTTAATGCATAAAGTTACATTACTTGATGATTCAAGAATTCGATATTTCTGCGTTATCCGTGTTGCCATTTTTTTTATCAAAAGCTTCCATATGATGACTCCCAGTGCCATGATCAAATTTTTTATACGATTCTTTTAAATTTTCTCCGTGATCGAAAAGGCAAAAACGTTAGATTTTCGTTGCGACGTTTGAGTTTTTGCAAGCAAATTTTATTTCAAAAAGATAGCAGAAACTCCGTCTTAAATGAAACAAAACGCAGATCCTGATTTTTGTCAAAAGCTAAATTGTTGAAGCACACTTGAAGATTACACATTTTGGTACTTCACGTGAATCATCCCATATTGTTCTGCTCTCAAAAAACGCAGACAAATTGAACAAATATTAAAACAATTACACTCGATATTAAAAAGGTAATCGAGTTAGTAGACCAGAAGCAATCAAAAAGAAATTCCCACTTCAATAAACGTTTTCTTTGTAATGATGAAAATGCAAAATATTTGCAAATTTGGGTGATAACTAGCCAGTTGGTCGAGCGGTAACGCGTTCGTCTCTGGAGCGGGAGGTCTGGGGTTTAAATCGAACGCAGTGTTGCTAACGACTCGTCACCGCTGCGACATTTTGAAAGAAGCTGTGTTGCCCGGGCGCAATGACGCAAAGATGGGCCCTGCAAACTCGCTACACGCTTCGGCGTAATACAGCGAGTATAATGAAAGATTTGGTTTGAATCAGAAGTGATATTGCAGATTCATTTGGGTATGTACTCGCTGAAGATGTGAGAGCAAGGGGACCACTACCCCCTTTTCCTGCCTCTAGTATGGATGGTTACGCCGTTATAGGTAAGTATTAATAGCTTACGTAGAAAACCATAAAACAAACATATAATTAAGTGATACTCGTGTATTTACCTTCATGTTAATATTTAGTTCGACTAGTAAATATGCACTTGAAAAGGTTGCAATTCCTCCACAGCTCATTTAAATTATTTGCATCGTCAGCAAGATGAGGTCTTCGTCTGTGCGAACATCAGTTTAAATACGTTTAAAACGGAAAAAATAAAACAGAAACCTAACATCAAAGTTAACTAAAAAGGCTTGACGTCCTTCATGGCCGACTCCCGGGAAGTCAGATTTGACCGAGAGGTGGCTGAGGAATACCTTTGGTTTAGATATGCTAAGGGCTGCTGATGAGAGCTAAAAGCTCGAAACAGCGCTGTCCAGCTCTGTGCATCAACAAAGTGTACTGTTAAGTTTAGTTAACGTTTTTGCAGCAGTTTGCCTATTTTTTAGCCAACCCCAAATTTCTTTCGAAAAACAAAAATGTAAAATTTGTTCGAAAACTGCTTTAATTTTAGACACGTTAGTACAATGCCTGGGGATTGGATTTTTTCATTCATTTTTTATCAGCGTCCGACACTCCCGGGGATCTTGAAGTGATTGGATCCTCAATCTGTGACCGGAAGAACAACACGTCCTCTTCCACTTACATCACTTCCGGTAAAACGGTGCGGGTCACCACTGGTGCGTCACTTCCTCAAGGTGCCGACGCGGTTGTACCTGTAGAAGACACACTCTTGCTGAGGGAGGCCGATGACGTAAGTTATGACGTAGTAAATGGCAATCATCTTAATTTCAACAATGTTTTATGCCGTAGGATTGATTCAAAAAAGCGAAGCCTTGCATGTTATAGCTGACAGAATGTAAATTTATAGTGTAAATTCGAAAATGCAGTCAAACTTTGTCAAATTTGATAATCATCGAAATGTGATGTGGTAATTTTCTTAATTTTCAAAAATAAAGTTTAGTTTGGTGCTATCATTTTGCTGAAGTTTCTAGTGTTTTGACATGTCTACTTATTAAGCCCGGTTTTTGCTTCTGGTCTTCTAATTGATGGGTCATGTATAAAAGTGACAAATTATGAAATTTTACTTGTTAGCTATGTTCTTTTGCTGATATAAAACCTTTTTGATTGCGAAGTTTTTTTCTTGATTTGGCACTATTTTGACTTAAATCCGCAATAAGGAACTAGCTCCTAACTAGCAACAGGACTTGAAAAGTGAACATAGAGAAACACTGTTCGTTTACTCTAAATGTTTTGAAGTTGGAGCACAAGTTTTGAAATAGTGCAACTTAAATATCGCTTTTGCTGCATGACAAAAATGCGTTCATAGACATCGCGTTCTCTAACCAAGAATAAAAGTCCGTGGGGGCTGGCTGCATTTGCGTATATTTTGGTGTTCTTTTGCTATCAATCACAATCGTATTAATCGTAACATTTACAGGGTGAAACGGAATTGGAAGTGCGTATTTTAAAGGCGGTCACAACTGGACAAGACATAAGACCTGTTGGTCATGACATTAGGACGGGGGAAGTTGTGGTCAAAGGTGGGACTAAACTGGGGCCATCGGAAACCGGTGTTATAGCGTCAGTCGGTGTTACCCAGGTCGAAGTTTACCAAAAGCCGGTCGTGGCCGTTTTTTCGACTGGAAACGAGGTATCACATAAAAAAATATTCAAATCCTTGTTGTAGTTTTTTACTTGTTAAGCGTCAGCTAACGTGCTCGTGTTTTGTTTAGAGTGACTGTCAAAACTTAAATCAGCGACTTTTAAACTGCGAATCCGTCAGAATAGCTAGCCCCATCTCTAAGCTTAATCCTATCCCTAGTAACCCTCCCTCACCCTTAAAATTTTTTTACAGTCGCTGTCTCGTGTTAATGATACGGTTGACTTGTACGATAGATTTAAATAATACCTTTTTTTTTGGCTTGACCATACGGACCAGACGAGGTTTAGTTCCTAGAATGGACCATCAGGTCAAATCAAAGACCATAAAACTGGTGTTTACTGCATGAAAAATGAACAGTTCCATTGTTGGGATGGAAAAGTTGGAAGGTGGCAACAATGGTAGAGTGGAGAGAGCGTCTGTCACTGAAATGGTAGACTCAATTTCGGTTTCCGGTCGGGTCGAACCAAAGAGTATAAAAATTGGTATTCACAACTTTCCTGCTTGACGTTCAGCAAAAAAGGGACAGTGTGAAACCTCCACTGTGTGTGGTAGACAGGAGGCAACTTGACTCGAAGACCGAAAAGTGTTTCGATTTAATTACAATTTATAAATTGCAAGAACCAAAACGCTACTCGACACTGTCTTTTGCCTGGACAACTTGATAAAGAAATGCAGTAATTATAAACTTGGAAAATCCCTTGTGAGTTTCCAATTCTTGCAATCAAACTGAAGGTACTCTGTTGAGTTCTAGGCCTTTATCTTCCAATATGAGTTAAGTTTCTTTAAAATTTCAACACTTTTACGTTTAATAAACTTGGTTGACCTTAGTGCTTAATTTGTTCGTATCAATTAGCATTTTAATTAGTTTCGATAAAACAGATTGCTTCTTTAATTAAATATTGCTAGAGTTGACACCTTTTTCTTCGGCCTCGTCGTAATTAAGTATTACCGCAAGAAGTAAATTACCAAAAACATTGATTAAACGAAACAGTTTTTCATTTTAAAGATCTTTAAACCGCTACAGCATTAAAGCGCATTCTGATATTTTCAAATATAATTGCATATCAAATTCGAAAAATTTGGTACACGGTATAGGAAAGCGAAACAATTGGTGAACTTCCCCCATTCCAATACCACGCGTATCAAACCTGTTCTAGTACTACATTCTTCTTTGATTGGGCGCAGTTAGGTTAATTTTTTTGTTTTAACTAATGATTTTGACTTGAAAAGCGCAAGTGCGTTGGAGGTCGAGAGATGGCACGCTTCAGAATGACTTGCCGAGTTGAAAGCCTTGTTGATTTGACTTCAGCAAACAAGACACCGATCAGGGGTCGAGTGGATAGGGCGTCTGCTATTGAAACGATAGACTGGGGTTCGATTCCTGGCGGTTCAAAGCAAAGATTATGAATATTGGTATTCCCAGCTTTCTTGCGTGATGTTCAACAATAACATGGGCTGTGTGAAGCTTTCACAGTGTATGATAGACTGGTGGGTAGGTAGCAGCTTGACTCGGAGACCGAAAAGATCACTTCGCTGTCTCCTGGCCAAAGTAACTTAATGACTAAAGATGTACTTACGAATGTAATAAATCCTGATAATAAGGCGAAGCTAAATTCCCGCCAACAATTTTAAGCAGCTTTTCATACATTCAACAATGAACGTATTTAGCTTGCTGATCCTGCCACTCCTAATCTCGGCCCTGGTGAAATCAGAGATTCAAATCGGATTACTCTTGTGTTAGCGATACAGCAGCAAGGCTTCGAAACCATTGATCTTGGCATCGTGCCAGACGACCCTGTCAAATTAAAGGATGCGCTATTACGGGCATGTGATCAAGGTAGAGTGAGTATTTTTAGATAACTTCAGGTTTTTATATCATGGAAAATGATGGATTACTGCAAGATGTTGTTTTCAAGTGGAATATTTTCCTTGCCTAAAAATGGATTCTACTGGAATAAATTAACTCCTAAAAATCCTGCTAAAGTTGAATAAATTCAACGTTAGTCTGCACTGTTTCAAATATGTCTATGCTATCATTAGAATGACTAAGAAGAAATCTCTTTATTATAAGCCAAATTGACCGCTTGACTCGAAGGCTTGATGTCACTTCGCGGTCTTCATTCCGCATCATTCGGAATTTATACTTCGTTGTTTTGCGTTTTCTGTATTTTGCGTGTACCTTGTGCGGTAAAAAATAAATTTGCCTTACCTTACCTTAAAACAAACTAGGGTTTTGGTGTTTTCGTCTCTAGTGAGTTAAGTTTTATAATCGTTCTCTAACATTACGACTGTTGTTGAGCACTGTTCAAGAATACTTAGTGCATGAACACCTATCCAATAATCTATCTGTATTCGAAAACAATGAAAGTTTTTGTTGATTTAAATTGCAGTCATTTAGTTAAATACCGTGTGGTTACTGTCCCTAATTTACTCTACGTTTATAACGATTCCTCTTAAGTTTCGTCCTTTTATGCCCAAACCTGCTCGTAGTTTCTTGCGACAATGGTCAAAATTTGCAAGCAAATGCTGTGATCATGTCAAGTCAACCTTCCTTTCAAGATCTTGCTGAGCCACCGTCCTGCCAAGATCTTGTCATGAAACGGCAGACTTGGATTCCTGGTCGAGTCAAACCAAAGACTATAATGATTGTTATTCACAGCTTTCCTGCTTGACGCTCAGCACTTAAAAGGACTGTGTGAAACCTCCACCTACCACGATTTGTGGTCGACAGGTGGGCGAGTGGCAGCTTGAATGAAAAACCAAAAGGTCCCTTCGCTGTTTCATGGCCAAGGCAACTTGGAAAATGGAGATGTAATTACAATTACCGTTATGTTTGTTCCAGCCGATGTTATTGTTACTACCGGCGGGGTATCCATGGGTGAAAAAGATTACATGAAAGCTCTCCTGATTACAATCGGAGCAAATATTCAATTCGGGCGCGTTTTCATGAAACCCGGGTGAGTACAGAGAGCACGGATTATGAACTAGCATTTTATTCTGTATATGAATAGTACCAGGTGATGGTCTCTAAGTTCTTGCCGGTCCCGGCACAGGCTTTAACCTGAAATGCTTGATCATTTTATACATTTTTCTCGCTTTGATTGAATCGTTCGTTAGATCTTTATCGGAAAGCAAATTTTGTGGATTTGCTGTTCGCATCGTATCGTCCAACTTTAATTTTGCCTACAGCGACATCGAGTTGTACAGACTGCGCATTGAACCTCGCAGATTCAAATATGCTGTTCTATCTGAGCATGCAAACACGTACCTGCCTTCCAATACAGGTCGTTTTCCATTTGCTGGGTTATATAGAATGATATTTTAGTATCAGTTTTTCCTCAAAAGGTAGTTCTCCTTTTGCGTTGGATCAGAAGAGTATTCTAGTCAAAAGTTTTTGCGAGTTTTATGCTTGTTTTAGAAGGTAAGATAATAAATTTGTGTTCAAAGTTCAACAAATAGTAATTTTGTTTAGAAAACCTACGACGTTCGCTACAATCGATAACGCTAGCGGTAGAAAGTGCTTCTTCGCTTTGCCAGGTTTGTGAAGCTTTTTCTTTGATATAACTTCTATCCCTGGTGTTACACGAAATTAGAAATATCGCTTCAGGAAAAGTTTCCATCATACCATACATAGGGAACTTAAAAAATTAGCTTAAAAGTGTGAAGAAGGGAACTTAAACTTGAGAAGAAGTGTGTTCGTCCTTTTTTTGAAGAATATTTTCTTACCAAATTGTTACGGTATTCTTTGAGTAAATTGTACGGTATAATTTCATTTGTATTTACCAAGCTGCTCCGCCAAAAGACTGCGAAGGGACCTTTCGATCTTCGAGTCAAACTGCCACCTGTCTAGTGCCAACCTGTCTACCACACACGGTGGAAGCTTCACACTGTATCTTTTTATTGCTGAGCGTCAAGCAGAGAAGCTATGAATACCATTTTTTGTAATCTTTGGTTTGACCCGACCGGGAATCGAACCTTAGTCTGCCCTGTCTGTAGCAGACGCTTCGTTTAGTCGACCACGGATCATTTAAGAAATTTGTCGTGGAAACTGGCAATTTTATGCTTGAACGCTTTTTGAAGTTGAACTGTTCAACATCATGCACCGAATTTAAAATAGGGTTGTTCTCAGTTCATTGTTTTAGCTAGCAACTTCATAAATTAAAAAGCCTACTGTGCATTTGCATAATTTGCTATTCTATGTGAAAGTGCAAGCCTGTGACTGCCTTCTGACTCAGGTCGTTCTCCATTCGCTGGGTTAATGTGTTTTTCCTTATAAGGTCCCCTTATGCGATGGGACGTAAGAGTGTTCTGGTCAAAACTAACTGTCACAAGTGCTTTTCGCACCCGTTAAAGCGTAATTTTAGACATTGTTTTCACACTGTCCGATTTTCCGATTAAGCCGTTCTTCAACGACCGAAATCCACCCTACTTTTCCAAGCTTCTTCTGCGCTAAAATGTTTGCACACTTTTTAGGATTAAATAGCCACACGTAGCATGGACTGTTTAAATGTTAATGAACCGCAATAATACCACAGCATTGCGCTGTGGGTCTCTGCAGTTCCCACATTTGCAGTTTCGCATGCGTTGCATATTTATCAAATCAAGCATTTACGCAACAGTTCTTCTCATATGTCCAACTCTTAAACAGAGAACGATTTGGAGTGGTAGAAAGACTGTTGACGTCTTTTCGGTCTTACGACATACACGCACAAACGTGTTTAATCTGGTAACGTCCGTTTCCTTACAGAGGGCAGGCGGTTTGTCGTAGACCTAATTCTTGTTGTATGAAAGATTGAAAGTAGTGTAATAAATTGTCCCTGTCTCTGCTTTCTGCGCTGCTTTTAAATTTTCTAATATTTAGGCAATCCGGTATCTGCTATTGTAACTTGCAATTTATTTGTGCTCCCGTCGTTGCGAAAGCTGAGCGGTAATCCGCAGCCTCGACCAACCATTGTCAAAACAAAAGTAAGTTCAATATTTAATACAAAAGCATCTACGTTTCTACGCTTAAAGTTATGTTGCTTTCTTAAGTTGGAATAGTTATGGTCAGAACTAATTATCACAAGTGCTTTTCACACCTGCAAAAGCATAATTTTAGACACTGTTATCACAGTGTTCAATTTTCCGATTAGGCCGTTCATGCACTGGTCGATTGTAGCAGAGTAGAAGCTGGTGAAGCCATAGCATGTTTTTGAAATTTTATCCTTACCCAGATTAACCAACTGACCGATCAAATGCAATTTTTAGTTTCAATTGTTTAAAAACTGATATTTTCCAACCGCTTCAAACAATAAAATGCTCAAAATCTGGAAAAACTAGAAACAAAAAGCTGCAAAAAATGTACTGAAAAATAGTTTTTACTTCATGTTTAATAGTGGCATTGGTCTAAAACCCTCGTTTTTTACTATTCCAATTTTTGCCATTTCAGATCTCAACTGATATTCGGTTAGATCCCCGACCCGAGTATCAACGAGTTCATCTTCGATGGGAACCAAACGACCCTACACCGTGGGCAGACAGCACAGGAAGACAGATGAGCAGTCGTTTATTAAGCATGGTGAAAGCAAACGCTCTTCTAATGCTACCACCCAGAACGGAAGAATGCACAATTATAAAACGTGGGGAAGTAATAGACGCCATGGTAATTGATCGATTGTGAATTTCTTCGAGTACAAATTCTCAAAAGAAAACGATTCAGTACGGTGCGGGACAACTGCGTTAGGTTTACGTTGTTTTCGAATTAGTTACTTACCCCTGATACCCAGTTTCCTTAACTCTTATTTATGGCTCAACAACCCTTTATTTTTTAATCGTTTGTGTGCTTCTGGCCTAAAGGCTACCCGCGCGGAAGCCTAGGGAAGAGCCACCAGAACGGCGATTTACTTAAAGAAGCACGCAAACAATCAAACATTAAATACCTAAAAAGGTAATCTTCCCACAGGATTCGAACCTGCATCCTATGGATTATCGGTCTACTGCTCTTCCACTTGAGCAAGAGAGGATGTCTCCTCGCATTCTTAATTTTGGCTATTTAAACCCAGCAACTTGCTTTTACTATGATGTTGATAATAATTTAAGTGTGATGTTTTGACGTTTGCAGGCCAGAGTTTTTTATAGTTTAATCGTTTGCGTGCTTCTGGCCTAAAGGCTACCAGCGCGGAAGCCTAGGAAAGAGTCACCAGAACGGCGACCTCTTAAAGAAGCACGCAAACGATTAAACATTAAAAAACTCAGGCCTTCAAACGTCAAAACATCACAATTGAATTATTATCAACAACAGAGCAAAAGCAAGTTGCTGGGTTCAAATAGTCAAAATTAAGCATGCGAGGAGACACTCTCTCTAGCTCAAGTGGTAGTGCAGTGGATCGATACAATCCAAAGGCTGCAGATTCGAATTCTGTGGGAAGAATTACTTTTTCGCATTACTTGTTTTTAGGTAGTCGCTATTCTGGTGGCTCTTCGTTAGGCTTCCGCGCTGGTAGCCTTTAGGCCAGAAGCACGCAAACGATTAAACTATAAAAAACTCTGGCCTGCTACCGTCAAAACCTCACTATGAAATTTATGTTCGATCAATCTTGTATTTGTTAAATTTATGTCTTATCAATTTTCCAAAGGTTGGCTTAGTCTTAAGTAACGTCGAAACCTGAAAAATTGGTCAAAAATATGTTTTAAGTGAAAACATCAGAAAGTAATACGATGTAACGAAGTTTTGTATGCAAACCCTAAAATTGTGGTTGTGGAATTTCAATTACGGTACAATGCAACTGAGATACCAAATCATAGTTCCTGCTTTTCCTCAGAATTCTATAAACTGTTTTGTTTGACTACCTTCTGAAGAAAACTGTTTACTTATTAAGCAAAAATCTTTTTTCTGACAAATTGATATGCGTGATGAATAGCGATTAATCTGTTATTTTAATTGGACGCCTAAACCAAAATTGGACCTAGTACAAAAAGTTAATTTTGAAAAAAAACACTTCAAAGTTTTTTGTTTACTTTCACTAGTACTAAAATTACAGCAATTTTTGAAGGAAAAATTGTTTCTTACACCTAAATAAAAAAAATTCTTTTTTGGAGTTGTTACTTTTAGTTTTATTATACGAGTTGGCCCATTATTGAATTAGTTTATTATTATTTTTTTTTTATAATCTTATCGAATTGGTTCATAATATTTCGTTCATCTGCAATAACCAAGACTGGACCATATCAAGTAATCTTTATAAAAAAAAGTACGGACACGCATTTAAACCGCACATAAAATAAGACGACGACATACATTTATTCGTGGTTAAGTCGAGACCGAAAAGCCCAGATGATCGCTGCCTATTGTTTCAATATACTTACACTCCAACTGTTTTTAGCAAGAACTATGAACCATCGATAAAACAAAGTTGATCAATTACTAACTAGCACAAGCAAACTTTTGCGTTGATTTTAGCTTAAAATATTTTTCGTTGCGGAAAACAAAGCTATATTTTGGATTACTAGCAATAGACAGAAAAGTATGCTCAATAAGAAACGCTTTGAAATACAATAAACCATTAAGTAGCAAACCAATATTAAAGTTACGCGAACCAGAAAGCATTGCTTAATACTGCTTTTCTACAGTAGTCCTCGAACCATTCGCAAGTAGGTGTCAAATACAGAGACCACACCTGAACCACTCTCCGGACTTCAGTACCAAACATTTTAGTTAGTCCAAACAAATTTATCTAACTCAAAAACGAAATACTACAAGTCCTAAAATGTGATAAATGGAATTTATAAGCAATTTGACTAAACGTTAATATTTCCAAAACAAATTAAGAACATAAATTGTCAAATGTATATTCTGGCGATAGCAAAAAAATAGCAGTAGAAGCAGGTCTGTAGTGATTAAACGGGATAATTGTCAGCAATCAAGCCTACTTATTCTGGAAGCTGTATTTTCAGTCAGAAGCAAACAGTCACAAACCTTGCCAAAAAAGACAAGATTTTTAATTCAATGCTAAACCGCTATTTAAAAAAACGGAGATTCAAATTTTACAAAGTTCCATTAATTGAAGAGACAGCATCACTTTATTTTTCATCATACCACATTTTTTTATGGCAGTTAGTCAATACATTTCTTGGAAAAAATTCATTTCTTCACTTTTGTCATGCCTTATGCCTTTATAAAATTCGTGGTGTACAGGAGGTGTATATTTGAACAATTGAGACATATCTCTGTATCTCAGGTAATTGATTTTTATACCATTAGGATAGGCTGGAATCAAATCTTTCAATGATTTAAGTTGTGAGTTTTTGTTTTTTTTTCATCAAATTTACGTTTCTTAAAGTTGCATCGCTTCCAAGTTCAAGTTTGTATATTGACGCCACTAAATAAACAAAAACAGAGTACGTATAGTGTTATTATTAGCGAAGAAAGCAGCGCCTGAGTGACAGCGAAATGAAATGCCAATTGCACCTTTTTCAAAAATCAGTTTGTGGATTTGATTGAATTTGAATGGCACACCATCATCATCAACTCCGCAGCTTAGAATTGATTCCTTCAACATCGTCACTTCATAAAATCTTTTTCTGTCAAAAAAGTGACCTGAAATGTTTTGTTTCTAAGTGCATTTTTTATTGATTGCTCAATGCACATACTCTTCAGCAGAAAAAATTCCTATTGTTTCTTCTTTTCGATGTGGGAAAAATCAGCATCGTTTGGCAAGTAACTGTGACCGCTCCACCAAAACCGTTGTGTGACGTTGTTGATGGAAAACATGTCATCATTTACCAAGGTTATTATATTAAAAAGGCCACCGTGTTAACATTTCGGTTCGAACCACCGCATATATCTGACCACAACACTAATTCTGGCCAATTATGTGCAACATCATTGATAAATTTTAGTAAACAGTTGACAACCTCAACACTGCCCCTTTTAGCAACATTTTCTATCCAACAATGCATGTGCCCTGTGTTGGTTTTGGTCACATTGAAACCTTTGTAATACAGCTACAGCTGGCGCAAATGAAACACTTTCTTGGTTTGCAAATGGGGGAGTGGCTTCGTTTTTTTGCATGTCGAAAGACACTGTACATGGCTTTATCGAATCTTTCCTAAACTGCTTCCGTGTATCTTCTGCTTGCTTATGGTGGATTCTGAGTTCTTCATTCTTTTTAGATGTTAGCAGCTCATCAGAGGTTTCACAACAGTCCATTGTGACTTTTTAGTTTCAAATTTTTTTTCCAGCACCTAAGGCACCATTAATATGTTGGAAAACCTTCCTTAAACTCTTCCTTGGATACAGCTTTCCACTTATTGTAAACATCAATTTTTTTTTATTTGTTGCAAGGCACCGCTCGTCATTTTGTTCTTTGTAATGGGAGCGATATTTGGAAAGTTTTCTCAATAACTCTTCCAAATCATCTCTCTCAAAATTAGCTTTCGCCTCACCATCATCTCTCTTTCTCAAAATAGCAATCGCATCACCATCATCATCCTTTTTCCGGACTAACATTTGCATCACCATCATCCTCGTCATCTCTTTCTCAGAAATAATATTCGCATTGAGATTATTCTCATCATCTCTCCAGGCCCGGCGCCACGGGGGGCATTCCGGGGCCGTTCCCCCCCAAATGACTGCTTGTGCCCCTTCAAATGAAAATTGTGCCCCCCCAAGCGAGGACTGTGCCCCGAAGAAATTAACAGGCTCGGGGCTACTGGAGTGCATTTCGAGGCCTAAGACTACCAAACTGGAGTTTACCGCCCTAGAATTTGTGAGCAAAAACTGCTTTTTCGTAATTTTTGTGGACTTACACCAGATTTCATTTAAGTTTTGGGACGACGACCTTTTTTTTTTGGTCTTCATTTCAGAATTCGTAGAAAATCGCAAGAATTTTGAGACGACAACCAGAATTGGTGGAAATTTTGGGAAGAAGACCTTTTTTTTTGGTCTTCACGTTTTTCGTTTGATCCATACTCGAATAAACTTCTCGTGCTCCCCTCAAATTCACATTAATAAGCTTTTCGTGCCCCCCCAAAATTTATTTCTGCTACCCTAGTCACGCTATCCTGGCGCCGGGCCTGCATCTCGCTCTTTCTCAGGAATAGCATTCGCAACACCTTCATTCTCGTCATCTTTTTCTTTTACAAGATAAGCAGGTCTATCTCCTCATTTTAAGAATTAGCGGATGCATTATCGTCTGCCATCACATCTCTTTTTTGCTCTCTATCAGTGTTTCGTTTACGTAAAAATATTGCAATGGTTCTTGTTGTTGTAGGTCAATTTGTTACTTGATATTTAACTTACAAATTCCTAAATTAACTTCTTCCTCTGGCAATTTCAATATTAAATGATTGCTCAATGCTCACCCATTCGTCATATCGTTTGTTCAATCCAGTGCAGTGAACGTGAGTCCGATTGTTCTTAATTTAGCTCTGTAAACAATTGCTGGAAATGTCGCGTTTCGCACATAAGCATAAAATTGAGTTATACTCAAATCGGGTAGATCAAAAGATACATATTCTTCGGCAGAATCATCTGATACACTATTGATATTGTGAAAAAAACAGTCAGTAATCTTCTGTCCCTTTTTCAGCGCAAAAAGCTATTGTTGTATACGTAAGTCGTGCAGTAACCGAGTAAGTTTTATAGTTTGGAATGAGCAAAATACGAATTATAACGTAGCCAATCCGTAGACCAGTGCCACATGAAGCCAAAAAAAAAACAACATTTGGCTGAAATAAAACAATCAAAATAAATGTAAACTTGAAGCCTTGGCTCTATCTTAAGTTTTATAAAAAAGGATTTGGATATTAAACTTTCAATAAAGCTAGGGTGACCAAACGTCCATTTTTTTTGCCGGGACTGTCCCGCTTCGAGACCCTGTCTTGGTACTCCGCCCAGTTATTCAATTTGAGCGGTTTTATTGATCCCAGAATATTATCCTCCATCCAAAACTCATTAGAAATTGCGGTCGATCCAAGCAGACCTTTTTTTGGTTCTTCATGTGAAATTGATGAAAAACTGCGGTTCTCCAACCCGGTCCCGCTTTTTAACCTTAAAAAATATGGCAACCTTACGTAAACCACTACAACTAAACATCTATCTACAAAGTAAACAGTTCAGATACAGTTGCATTCACAAACTATCAAACCAGTACTCAAAGTATCAAATGCGAACTCGCAGCTCCTGCAGCAAAAACTGAATGCTTCTTGATCTTAGTTGATATTTTTAACGTTATTATTATTTCATCGCTAGCATCCTGAAACTCAAAATAAGTCTGGTTAGTTTTGCAGATTTGCCCTTGTCATTTCAGCAAAAGCACTCTATGTCCTATCTTGTTCTAAACACGTGTAATTTTATCATGTCAGGAATGATACTTCATACAGAAAATAATCTAGGTCATTATTCATAAGGGTTTTTCACAAAATAATGTTTTAATAATCTCAGCTTGCGACGTAATCTTAATCAAATGTGCTGATTGATAATGATAGTTGCTGATATTTTAGTAATACGCAGCTCTCTGTATTTTTATAACGTTCTCTGACATTTTCAATGCGGACCAAGGCATTTTTTGTTTGTGAAATTTGCATAAACGTATCATTCAACATTGGTCCAAATTAATTTGGACCATTACAATTTTAGTTGCAAAACAAAAGTTTGATGAATAAAAGACTGGACCAGCTTTAATTGGTCCATTATTGCGCTAAATACAGCTATAAACAAAGGACCAACTTTAGTTGAGTCTTTTGTTAGTTGAGTCTACAGCTCCAAAACATTGTCACACAAAAGTATTGATGCAAATACATCTGAAAATGTGTTCATTTCAAAATCAGACCAAGTCGATTTGGTCCATTCTTAGTTTAGACATCTTAATTAATCTATGACTTTAATTTAAAATCAACTTTTTTCTTGTCCCGAGACATGAAAGCGGTCAATATGTCGCCTCAAAGTACAATCAAACATGGTAATTGTACTTTGAGTTTACGTTAAAACCAATATGATACCGATAAGTAACATCAATGGTTGCTTTTTTGAGATAAACCTTGTTGCATATGCAATGCAACATGATTTAGATAGTTTGCTGAGAATTGTTTTTTGCTCAACGTCTTGGTAAGGTATTGAATTGTTTGCTGTAAATTGTAAAGTTTGAAATTTGTAATGGTACCAATTCGCTGAACAAGTGCCTCATACTAAGTGTTTAAACTCAGTATGTAGTTCAGTTAAATTTCAAGGTACTGTATGTCTGAAAGTCGGTTCTTATGTAAGCGTTTTTGTTTTCTTTTAAAAATTATTGATGGAATTGAAGATCATTTTTTGTAAGTTTGTGTTGGTATGCTTTTGGTTGCCAAAAGTTTTAATGTCATGCATTGTTATGTAACATCGATTTTTATTTCTAAAGTTGGTAAAATTTGCTTGTAATTATTTTGTTAAGTTCATGCGTTGCCAAAAGTTTTAATGTCATGTATGTTATGTAACATCGATTTTTATTTTTAAGGCCGGTATTAGCATGTAATAACCATTGGCTTACTGACGTGGGGGCAGAGGCCCCACGTAGAAAAGGGCCTCCCAAGTGCAACAAATTTAAAAAAAAACGGAAAAAGGCTTCACTTAACATCGACTGAAAAAAACAGCGAATGTTTAGTGAAGCCTTTTCTGTCATAAGGTAAATTTTGTCAAATTGCACCCTTTAGAACCTTGCTTCTACCCCCAGATCTCTAGTTACGCCACTGGTGATAACGTGTAGTTTTAGGTAGTACGAGTTGGGACAGTTTAGGCAGTCGTATCAACAAACTTATCGCTATCACTTTTTTACCTTCAGTAGTAGATTTTGCCATATTAGTTTTGAAGCCTTGCTCATTAAGGTTTTGCTCGATCACTATCTTTCTTAAAATCTTGGCAAATTATTGTGCAATGTGTCTGTGTGTCATAGTCTTCCATTTGGATAATTTAGTCTACCGTATGTGATTGGGTTGCTGCGATATTAGTATTGTTTTATTGTCAAAGAGTTTTTTGCGTTCATTGTTTGTTCAAGTAGATTTCCTACATGTTTTTGACAACAAAATGAGCTGGAGAAATTGCGTCACAAAAGTGGACCAAGTCTTTTAAGAATTTGTAACCGTTTGACACTTGAAATAAGCGCATTCGCGATATTTACCGTACTATGCTTTAGACTGCATCGACACCATATACTTTTTGTCTTGAAATAATAATATTGTGAATAATTTTGTAATTTATTGCTGGGTGCTCTCCGAATTTCAGTATAACGCTTGGTTTTATATTGTGCTTTTGCGTGAACTAATAAATGAACAAAATTTGCGATCAACAACTGTCTTATTTGGTAAAACAGAAAAGTAAGGAAAATCTAATCACGTACGGGGCTCAAACCTCGCCTACAACAAGCATTCAGGCAGAAAGCCGCGGTAGGCTTTAGGCATAGGTGGGGACAAATTCCTTAATAACGAAGCTAACTTTTTCATTAAAGTTTTTATGTTAACCTTACGTCAAGGTTTTCATTGTTGATTTCTTGCACCTCTCAATCATCGTACCGGTACAAATCAGTTTGCACTGGTAACACTTGTTGCGTATTAGCACGAGTTGAAAGCGATGAAAGGAGCTCTTTCTTGTTGCAAATTAATAAGCTGCAGCCTCGTAGGCTATTAATTATCGCTATTTCCAATTTTCAGAGATTGTTTGACCGCAAGCTTTGTTAGTGCACTTGAATCTATTTTTATCTTGAAATTCTCAAGTGTAAAATGTAACTTCCGAAACTCGAAAAGACCACCATAGCAATAGATTTTTCCTAACACTCAGCTCAACAGCGTCAATACGTGTTCTAGAAGTGAGTGAATAAAAAGAAACGTAGATTACGTTCAAAATGTTAACGAATTAACGGACTCTTATTAACTTCCGTTAATAAAAGCTAAAAATAACGAATTTAAGTATAACGGAAGTATGAAATTAGTTAACGGACCAGTGGTTAACGAAGCTAACGTGTTGCATTAACTCGCCCATTGCCCCCACCAATGGCTTTGGAAGCAGAACAGGAGCCACACGTTCCGCTAGCTTTTGAACGAAGTGCACCCTTATTTTTACAATCTACCGAATTATGCGACAATTTTGCAACGTCATTTCAGTGCCTAATGGTTAAGTCTTGCGCAAGAGGTCGATTCCCACAGCGTTCTTTTATTCTTTTTCTTCAGAGGCTTGTGTAGAGTTAGGGCTCGGGCAGCAATGCCAGCCTGAAAAATAGCAAAATCGAAATCTTAAGCAAAAGAGAGCGTAAAAGAAAGAATGCTTCTGCTACTGAAATGGTAGATTTATTCAATTACCCGTAGGGTCAAACCAAAAATAATTAAAATTGGTATTCATAGTTGCTTCCCTGCTTGACGTTCTGCAGCCAAAAGGAACTGTGTGAACCCTCCACCGTGTGTCGTGCTGGTCAAGGCAATTTGGAAAATTAAGATACAATTACAATATTAGACTTCGACAACATACAGGTAGGGCCAGGGCCACCCTAAGCAACAATAGAAGTTGGTAAGAGCATTCTAAAAGTGCTATTGCCGCTGCGTCGTTTTTTGTTTTGGCTTCACTAACATCTGCCTTTAGAGACAGGGGCGGTGGTTCCAATTCGAATTTTCTTGAGGCAACAATCTCATGAGCTCGTCATCGGCATCGAAATAAGGTAGCTGCTTCGTTTTGACGTCAGAACAGACTTAAAATTGAGCAAACCGTAGCATTTCTTGGGAAACTGAATTTTGCTAAGTTTCAAGACTGACTTTCGAAGGAAATGACTGCGACATTGAATGGCTTTTTCAACTCAGGCACCAAAACAATTGCATAGTTTGCAAGTAAAATCTTTTATTCAATGTAAAGCACAAAAATGATAGTACGATTTAGCAAAGCCAGTTTTGGAAATTTCTCAATTTGCTTAGGATGCAATCTCAAAAATTGACCTATGTGAAATCAAAGTAGCCTTTCGGAAAATTTTTGGAATTCGACTGTCCCAGCTATTTGGCTAAAAGTGCGCCACTGACGCTGCTACAACAATAGTGTGCTACGCGAAAAGCAAAGAAAATTTTAATCTAAAGAAAAAGCCAAAGTAGATTCAGAACATAAAAGTTGCAAAAACTGGTACCAACACTAATAGTCTTCAACAACCTTAATTTTTCCCATGACATTGAGTTATCCCATGACAAACAAGTCGCCCTTATGAATCAACAGGTGTCATTATCAACGCTAAAAAATGGCGAAAAAAAAACTGAAAAGAAAAAAGGATGCTTTAAAGAGGATCAGGACATTTTTGACGCGGCTAGGTTAAGGTTAGGATGAGGTATAGGGTTACGAGTCACAACGTCTTAGAAACTGGGGAATGGGTTTGGGGTTCCAAAGAGACACTCTGTCAAAATTACTCGCGTAAAAATTCTAGCTTTAAACTGGACGCGTCAAGCAGTTGCAGACCCGCATTAAAGGACAAAAAAAGATGGTAGAACGCAGCTAATTTCAAAAACTTGCAAAAATTACGCTTATTATCATCAAGTCACAGTTTAAGAAAATCCAATCTCTATCAAGAGGGAAGCTTCTTTCATTAATCGGTTTTAATAACCATATTTGGCATTTAAACTGGTTGTTCCATCACCCGATTGATCTAAAAAGTGGAAATTGTTTTAAAATAACGTTAAGTTATATAATATATATTAATATATATCTTATTTATTCACAAGAGTAAGTGATTTTCATAGCGCCTACAAATAATGCTCAATGCCAAAGCAGAGCCATTATCTAGGTAAAAATATTCAACAGGAGCTATAATGTGCGACCATTGGTTTCATGTTTATCACAATCATCAGGCCCAATAAATCTCGGCAAAAAAGCAAATGCATCTGTAGGGGGCAGAGGCAGATTTTAATACAGGATAGACTGCAATTTTTCGATAGTGAGAGGAAATGTTAATTGTATTAAATAAGGAACTATGACACTTATTCATTTAATGTGCCTGATGATTGTGATAAACATGAAACCAATGGTCACACATTATGGCTCGTGTTGAATTATAGTTTCACCTACACATTTCATATATTTGTATATTGATGATTTATATCCTAGTTTAAACAACACCAACAAGTGTCAATATGAACGGAAATTTTGATGTAGAGGGGAAACAATCTTCGTCTCAAAGTTGGTCTGTTTTACACGAAAGGAATACGGAGTGCTCTCAAGGAAGGTTTTCTTAGATTCGGAAAAAGTAAAAGTTGCAAATTTGTTTCTTATGTTTACAAATACAGCTTGTTTCTGCTGAGAACTTCATCCAAGCAAGATCATTACGCGTAGCCGGCAGCGGGCTCGGCTCTATCTAGAACAGCTGCTGTGTTAGCTTCACGAAACGGAAAGGCAATTAAAAATGATGTTCAATCATCATATGTTATTTTGTAACGTATGTACCACTAAATGTATCCGTCATGACGTAGTGGTCAAATAATTGAACTTGGCATTTGTCAAGAGCACACCAAATTTCAAATGCTGCCTTGCCCCAAAACGGTTAAAAAGCAATCTAGTGGCAACGTCCTGATAATTGGAAACTACTTAAGTAATCACACCCAATCGCTATTCAAAACTCTAGCCAGGTAAACTGCAAAATAAAGGAGAGAATGAAAAAAGAGAGCCATCCATAAAACATTTTGCTTACTTTCAGGTGGAATCCAATCTGCGTAATTTGGATCGTTAACAGCTGCCCGGTTCGTATCAAAACTTCCAGACGATTTCTAAACATTCAACATTAAAAACTTTACATTTGGTGCATTTAACATTAACTACTGAATAAAGTTTCTTAATCGTGTCAATAAAATGAAACCATGAAATTTTTAACTCCCGTTTTCTTGCTTGGGGAAAAAAGCACACACTAACGTGACAAACCAAGGTGTTTAATACGTAGGCCGAAGTTAATTTCCATTTCGTAATACTTTCGATCTTATTACTTAAACAAATTTACAGGCACTAGACAATACTGTAATGTAAAAATTGCATCCTTATTCACGAAGTTGAACTACACGAAAGCAGCGAAAAACCTTTGGGTCTACGAGTCAAGCTGCCGACTGCTCATTCCACATTTGTTACAGATTAACACTTGCTTCTAAAAGAAAACAACCAGCTCATTTAAAAAGCAGCTATCTAAAATACAAAACAATTGTACAAAAAAAAAACGTTGAAATGGTTTAAAATTTTTAATGCCTAGCCTTCTTTTTTAAAATACACATCGTTTCGATCCTTAAAAGTTCCTACAGTACCTTCCGTTGTTTTCTTCTCTTAGTCTTAGTTGAATTACTGTCAACTTCAACTCCAGCACCTACACGCATTCAAAATTAAAACACGCGAACAATTTTAAAAGACTACTGCAGCAGTACATTTGAATATAGAATGCAAAATCAGAGAAAATGCAATTTAAAACTAATTTCAAACGAATACTAGCTATAGGTGATTCCAAATTTAATTTTATATTTAATCGTTTTGCGTGCTTCTGGCCTAAAGGCTACCAGCGCGGAAGCCTAGGCTTCTTTCCTAGGCTTCCGCGCTGGTAGCCTTTAGGCCAGCAGCACGCAAAACAATTAAACATTCAAACTTTGGCCAGCAAACGTCAAAAACATCTTAATTGACTTATTATTGAAATCGTACAAGCAAGTTGCTGGGTTTAAATAGCCAAAATTAAGCGTGCGAGGAGACGTCTTCTCTAGCTCAAGTGGTAGAGCAGTGGACCGACAATCCAAAGGCTGCAGGTTCGATTCCTCTGGGAAGACAATTTTTCGCATTGGTTGTTTTAAGTAGTCGCCGTTCCGCTGGCTCTTCCATAGGCTTCCGCGCTGGTAAGCCTTTTAGGTCAGAAGCACGCAAAACCATTAAACATTAAAACTCTGGCCAGCAAAAATCAAAAACATTTTAGTTGACTTATTATTGAAATTTAATCTTTTACTAAATAGCAACTAAAGTCGAATTTTGTATTTAAGACTACAAAAAATTCATGTTGATCGTTAATTGAATTATTTTGAGGCAATCCAATAGCTTTAAAAATGTTAGGTTTACAGGCTATCTACTTTTTGTTAACCTCAACTCAATACGTTCTCACAGCTGAGTTTCAAACAGAACTAGATGCTGCAAGCAGCACGAATGTTTGAGTATGGCAACATCGAAAATTACGAATAAAGTTAACATTCCGCAAGCTCTTAACAGTTTCACACACTAAGTTGCATAATAAGGAAGTCCAACATTGCACTTACTTGAGCCTTCTTCCAGCAGTCTTTCCTTTAAATCTTGAGGGAGAGTAGGGCCGAACATTCGTTTGCGACTGGATGGCTTTTTTTCGGATACTACAGGAGAAAGTTGTTCGGCAGTTTTTGGTTTTCCGTTGCCATTGTTTTGCTCTTTTTCAACAACTGAAGTATCGTAAGTATCGTCAGGGCTTCGGTCTGGAGATGAATGTTCTTTGGAAAGTTCTGATCTCGGTTCTGTTTCTGAAATTGACTTTTCCGGAACCGATTGGGGCTCAATGAAGATGCTTTCTTCTGGTTTAGGATCTGCAAATGCATCAATGCGGTTGAGCCAATAACGTTGGAATAACATAGGGCGGTTCAAAAAAAAGTTTTTTTCTTGAAAACACGCTATCACCCCCTAAACTCGTGAGGTTGGCTGAAAAAACACCACAGAAAAAAATTCGGTTCGATTCCTCCAACATCCGCCACGGAAATCGAGTTTTTGTTTTTTCTTCAAAATCCGGGGATTCCCCTAATTTAAATAAGTAAATTCCTTAATTTTTATGCTGTTTTAGACAATTTTCTCGAAATTTTTTAAAGGAAGGTTGTTACCAACGGTTGAGTTAGATCACGTAATAGTTTGGTGTTACGTCATCAATGACGTCATCAAGTTTAGGGGAATTCCCCAAGAAATTCTTCACAATTAGAGCATTTTTTACGAAAAATCTGCATTTACTGAACTAAACTCGATTTTTGGTTTTGAAAACATTGTACTTCTTCAATAATTGATAAAAAAAAGTTTTGCTCAGTAGTTTCATGCTGCATTTGTTAGTTAATTCAACGTCTTGTCGCAATATGAACAGCAATACAATAAAACAAAGCAGATTTTCAGCAACTTAGAGTTTTCTTTCTAAAATCTGAATACTTCTGCCTCATGCTTTCGACGCAATGCAAGATCATGTTTCGTTGTTCGTTGTCGGTAGTTTGAACGTCTTTATAGTCTTCAAGTATTTTGATGCCCTTTTCAGCTGTGTCATTTGTCACTTTTATGTTAAATACTAATCGTTCAAGCCTTTGGTATGGATCAGACTTGCACCATTGGCTTTGAGCCCGACGCAGAAACTGGATATCATCGATGGTGAATCGAAACCGCTGGAAAAAAGCACAGAACGTCTTCCCGCCAAATTTAACATCCGTGTTGTCTCAGTGATGTGGGGCAATACTGGTTTTTGTGGTGCGAGCACTGTGTGCTGATTTTCTCGTTAGAGTTGGAACATCCTACGAGCTAAAACTTCTTTTTCTTCACATGCAAGTTGCTTAGAGCACAGAGCAAATGGTATCAGTTCTTCGGTCAAATACCATAAATGGCGTGACGGGGCTTTAGCAGCGTTGTGTGCAATATTGCCAAGTTTTGAAGAACTCTGATATTTCAACATTGTTTTGTAAAACATAAGATCATTGTATGCTGCCTCTGATGCTAAAGGAGACTGAAACCAAAAAGACGAATAAAATATAGCACCAAAGTCTCCAAAACTTTGCAGTTTTTCAAGATCAGTTGGAGTTGTCCTTGGAGCAATAACATTTTTAGAGAGTAAATATAAGACGACATCCATCTTGCTCGGTGTTGAGCTCCAGGGCGACGAAAAGAAAAATTTGAAAATGATGTTACATCGATGAAAAATCATTTTCAAATTTTTCTTTTCGTCGCCCTGGAGCTCAACACCGAGCAAGATGGATGTCGTCTTATATTTACTCTCTAAAAATGTTATTGCTCCAAGGACAACTCCAACTGATCTTGAAAAACTGCAAAGTTTTGGAGACTTTGGTGCTATATTTTATTCGTCTTTTTGGTTTCAGTCTCCTTTAGCATCAGAGGCAGCATACAATGATCTTATGTTTTACAAAACAATGTTGAAATATCAGAGTTCTTCAAAACTTAGCAATATTGCACACAACGCTGCTAAAGCCCCGTCACGCCATTTATGGTATTTGACCGAAGAACTGATACCATTTGCTCTGTGCTCTAAGCAACTTGCATGTGAAGAAAAAGAAGTTTTAGCTCGTAGGATGTTCCAACTCTATCGAGAAAATTAGCACACAGTGCTCGCACCACAAAAACCAGTATTGCCCCACATCACTGAGACAACACGGATGTTAAATTTGGCGGGAAGACGTTCTGTGCTTTTTTCCAGCGGTTTCGATTCACCATCGATGATATCCAGTTTCTGCGTCGGGCTCAAAGCCAATGGTGCAAGTCTGATCCATACCAAAGGCTTGAACGATTAGTATTTAACATAAAAGTGACAAATGACACAGCTGAAAAGGGCATCAAAATACTTGAAGACTATAAAGACGTTCAAACTACCGACAACGAACAACGAAACATGATCTTGCATTGCGTCGAAAGCATGAGGCAGAAGTATTCAGATTTTAGAAAGAAAACTCTAAGTTGCTGAAAATCTGCTTTGTTTTATTGTATTGCTGTTCATATTGCGACAAGACGTTGAATTAACTAACAAATGCAGCATGAAACTACTGAGCAAAACTTTTTTTTATCAATTATTGAAGAAGTACAATGTTTTCAAAACCAAAAATCGAGTTTAGTTCAGTAAATGCAGATTTTTCGTAAAAAATGCTCTAATTGTGAAGAATTTCTTGGGGAATTCCCCTAAACTTGATGACGTCATTGATGACGTAACACCAAACTATTACGTGATCTAACTCAACCGTTGGTAACAACCTTCCTTTAAAAAATTTCGAGAAAATTGTCTAAAACAGCATAAAAATTAAGGAATTTACTTATTTAAATTAGGGGAATCCCCGGATTTTGAAGAAAAAACAAAAACTCGATTTCCGTGGCGGATGTTGGAGGAATCGAACCGAATTTTTTTCTGTGGTGTTTTTTCAGCCAACCTCACGAGTTTAGGGGGAGATAACGTGTTTTCAAGGAAAAAACTTTTTTTTGAACCGCCCCAATACACAAAGAACGGATTTGGGTCTAATGTTACTACGCCGTCATATGCGACATTAATTTTTTCCAACTTATGGAGACTTCCTCTCAATCCAAAGAAGTGTGAGTTCTTCTTTTTCTCTACAGATCTCCCATCAAGCCACTTTCCAGCCCCGACTGAACCTCCTGGGCATCCCTCTCTTGTTCAATTCCACCCCTAAATTCCTTGGTGTAACCTTTGATCGGACTCTATCCTTTGGGGCTCACATCCAATCCCTGTGTTCCAAATTCTATCCACGCCACAAAGCCCTTCGCTCCATAGCCACTGCCTCCTGGGGTCCCATGAAAGAATCTCTCTCCCTACTTTACAAAGCCTTTGAGCGACCGGTGCTCACATATGCTTCTCCTGGATGGTTCCCATTCCTCTGCAACACCGCAACCAATCACTTGGAAGTCCTACACAGAGCTGCATGCAGGGTTATTACTGGGTGCCTCTCTTCCACCCCCTCCTCCCTACTCCTTCTTGAGGCCCAACTCCCTCCTCTAAAGCTAACTCTAGAACATCAGGCCCTTTCCTCCTTAGAACGTGCTCTGCGTCTCCCCCCAGACTTCTCCAGCCTTTATGTCCTGGCAACAAGAAACGTTCCCTGTCGACTAAAGAAGAAACCCTCCTGGAGATCATTCTGTTCTTCGACCACACAACCACTCCCATCCCCACGTGAGACTCTGATCATGAGCCCCCCTTTCCCCCCATGGACTGCAACCCACTTCACTATTTCCCCCTTCATTCCCGACTGCACAGGCAACAGTACAGCCCGACTCCAGTCTGCTTCAACCAGACTATCCTCCCTTTCCCCTTCTGATATCCAAGTATGGACTGACGGATCTGTCCCCTCCCTTTTTGGTCCTGGTGGTGCTGGAGTGCATGTCACATGCTCCAAATGCAACACATCCAATTCCTTGTCCTTTTCCACTGGTCAAATTGCCTCCAGCTTCACAGCTAAAACCTTTGCCTTCAAGCAAGGTCTCGATTGGTGTACTAGCCATTTGATGACCTGCAAATTCCAGTCCGTCCTTTTCCTAACCGACTCCCAATCAGCCCTCTCTATCCTTTCATCAGCCCCCTCTTATTTCCTGCCTGAGTCCCTCTGTAATGTTTGGTCCCTCGCCTCCTCCCTCTCCAACAGCACCACCTTGAGCTTCCAATGGGTCCCCGGTAATGAAAAAGCTGATTTACTTGCCAAAGCGGGTGCCTTCCTCCCCACTGACGCGATCCCATGCCCTCTCCCCCCAGTCGCTGCCAAAGTCCGTTATTCCCTGTACCACAATTAGAGACGTCACATCTCCCACTCCCATCTGAACTTCCAAGTCCCCGAAGTCTCTTCAGAGGAACTGCTCCTTTCTCGTCCTAATTGCTGTGAGCTTTCTCGTCTTTGCTGCCATGGCCACAGTCTTCTTTTATCCTCGTATCTTCACAGGATCAGTCGGAAGGAGAATTCTGCTTGTAGTGCCTGTGGACACCCTCTACAGGACTTCAATCATCTCCTTCTCGACTGCCCTACCTCTGAACCCCTTCTTAAATCTATCTTTGGCTCCTTTTTCTCTATTCTTGACCTATGGTCCAGACCTTGGGGTGTGGCCCGACAACATCCCTCGGAAGGGGTGGGGTAGTACCACCACCACCCACCACATTAATAGTTTATGCAAAAGGATAAAAATCACAAAAACAGCTTTAATTGGATTCTCTCTGCATCTCAAATGCAAAAACAAAATTTGTTGCCCAGTTAAAATTCGCAAATTGAGTTATTTTATTGCACAATTTCTCTAGTTCAATTGGTGGAGCAGTAAACTGATAATTTAAAGACAGCTGAAATCGGGGAAAATAGAAGTTTTCCGCGTTGCTTTTTTGAAATGCATTTGCCCTTTAGTTCTGGTGGCTCGTCTCAAGGTAACCACTCTGGATAATTTCAAATCACAAAAAAGGTCAATAAAAATTAAAAAGCTGAACCTGGGTTACTGGTGGAAATGCTTTGATCGTTTTGCTTCGCATCTTGTGACGCTGGTTTAGGAACTGATTCATCCTCTTCTTCTTCTTCGATAATGCCATCAGTTGATGACGTAGAAGCAGGCTGGTACACTGGAGCGGGAGGAAGCGTGCTCTTGAAAATTTTAAATACAACTATGACCAAGTATTACAAAGGCTGTGGGGATCCGAAAGTAATAAAGTCAAGTAAAGAAATACTGTAATTAATTACTAATTAAGTAAAAGTATCAAGACAATAATTCCCAAATTAAGTTCGATCTGTGATTTATCTTTTAAAAATGCATTAAATTTCTACTTTACTTTAGTCTAATTTCAAAGTGCACGAATTTTGATACAAAAAAATGCAAAATACTAAGTTGCAAATTATTTTATCATAATGCTTTCAATTTGTAAATAATCTTAATTGCAATCAGTAAAACTTTTTCCCATAAAATTTACATGACGTACTTCATGAATTGAAAATAGTGGAAATAAAGCACATACAAGTAAACCACTACGTTGTTCTTTCATTAAACCCAAAAACTTACCGGAACTAACAAGCCTTTCTTCTTCCCCTTCATTCGCCCGATGAACGACAATGATTTTGATGATTGGCTGAAAAGGAAAGAAGTAACAATTCAAAAGAAATTTTGCGAAAGTACAGGGGTGTAAAAGAATGGTTTTTATACTTATTACAAAAAAATTAGTTGAAAAAGAACAATATTACGCACTGAAAACTAATGCATATCCTTAGAAGTTGCATAATGGTCATAAATGCACATTGCACAATCGCACTGAAAAAACAAGTTTTTTTTTTTAATTTTTCCTACACAACCACCTACTGTACCTTGCCAAGGAGGGCAGAGTTGACGGCCTTGCTATTTCCGCCAGCTTGACAAGACGCGAGGATTCTTTGCGTGCTTCTAGTAATCTTCTCTTCATTTTTGATCTTGTGATGGAGTCAAGCGTCTTTCCTGATTTGACCTGCATCATGAATTCCTCCAGAGGGTCCTTCGAACCTTCTTTGGTTTGGACAGCTGTAAAAATATGAATAGATGTTGCAATTGAATAAAAGAAGCTTATATACTTGTTGCAAAAGTGCTCTTAAAAATGCATAAATCATTCTACGTTTATACGATAATCAAATATGTTCGAGTTTAACAAAATTAACCGTTTTTTTATCAGCTTAAAAATAGAGTTGGTCTTTTTTAATAATGAGTTGATATTAAAGTAAAACACAAAGACGATAATTTGTCTTTCATGCATCCAGTTTTTGGAGCGTTTTGGTCCGTTTGTAATAGAAAAAAACGATTCCAGAACCACAACTCACAAACGATGTCTAAAAGTAAACATATCCAAAAGCCGTATGTCGTACGTACTTGAAGCAATAAATGAAATGCAAAAAATCAAGGAATTGGCGCGAAAAAAGCCTTCGAAATAAGGTGCGCGGAAAAAACGTGACGTCAATGGAGCACGCTACAAGCTTACCTTTTTTATCTTTCTCTAGTTGCTCCTCAATATTCGATATTTCTTTCTCCAAATCATCGATTTGCTTTTTCTATAAGAAGAAATATTGGCACTATCTCTGTTTATCATGAAGTTAAAACACTGAATGAGAAATAAACGAAATTAGAAATGTACCCAAATCCTCGAAACCAAAATCAAGCGATGTGCTTGATGTTTAATCATTTTACACGTTCATGTTTCAGTAAACATAGCTATGACCAGGAAGATCTCACATTTTTTTGAGAAGTGATCCAGTGTTTTCAAAACGGGGCTTCAGACAATGAAGCTGAAGCAAAGTTTGAAAATTAGCAATATAGAGGTAATTTGCATAATAATTTTGCAACGAGAAAGAAAAAAATTAGTGATATTTTCCGTGGCCTTGAAACGGAAAGCTTCCGTTTTAACCGTGGTGGTTTTAGTGCCATGAATGTACCACACAATCCACCGAGAGCCATGCCTTGTACCATGTTTTGTTTTGTACGAACATAACTAAACTACCCTAATATAATGGAGTTTTCACTAAAAAAAGCACGAATTCTCACCAGGGATTCGTAAGTTTCAGGTCTGTCTTCGTTCTTCTTCATTTTGACTCCTATCCTTAGTTTCCGTTGCAGCCGTTTCTTATCAAGATCACCGGTCCTGTCCCAGAACTGGTCCTCATCGCTGTCGTAGAAGTCCTCCTTTTCCCACTCCTTAATCTTACGACGATGATGTTCTACGTAAAAACTCGAGGGATGAAAACCAAACCGTTTTATTTTCATCTTTTTTAAAATTTAAACTACTGCGGTTTCTAAAGGAAGATTGTGGGAAAAGATTAGACCAAAGATTAATTTGATTGAAAATTGGAATTGCATTTTTTATCAGACCAGGACATTTTCACGTAACCGGTTTGAGCTTTAATCTAAAATGTCTATGGAGTTAGATTCAGGTTAAAAACAGTCGAGTAAAAACCTATCACTCAAGCCGATATACGTTATACCCGATTTCCTATGTACATCCATACGCCATCATGGAGCTTCCAGGAACATGCTGCAAATACAAATATCCCACTGTCGGTACACTCTAAAATTCAGCGCAACCTTAAAACTACATAGAATTTTGTAGAAAAAAAAAAGGCTGTACAGCTTTAATTCACGTCTGGATGTACTGATGATGAATGAGACTACCAAAGTGACAGAGACAGTGATAATGTACTGATCCACTAAAATGAACAGCTGAACCTCTGCAACGTCTTGTGTGAGGTACCTGTTGCATAAAAGGATTGCATAATTAAAATCGTTGTCTAATCACTAATGGCAAATAAACGATCAATAGCACATAGATTTACACCACGCTAATTTGTAATTCTTTTATTTGAACAAATATTATCAAGCTAAATGTTTCGATTTACTTCATCTTTTTTGCATTATTTCGCACTCTTCACACACTTCAAACAGCTTTGAAACAACGACTTGTGCAAAAAATGTACAATCTGAATTATTGCTTCAAGTTCTTTTCTACTATGATATCAACCAAAACAAAAAAAGAGAAAGTAATTACCTGATTGTTTGAACATTCCATATTTATCGAGTAGTCGACATGCTTCAACTGCACAATTATTGATTGCCTCTTTCTTCTTTCCTGTAATACTAACTTCGGCCACCACAGCTTTGCCACTTGGTGTATCAATTGGCAGCTCTAGTCTTGCATTCCACTGACCCGGTCTTCGTTCGTTGCATTCAAACTCAATTTCTAAACCTAAAAATGAAAAAAAAAACGGTTTCAGTTAAACTAATAAGATTTCAATTGCATAATGGACATGGTACGTTTTTAGCATACCACTTTACTTCTCGAACTTTGGTTCTTACTCTCAATTCAATGCGTTTAAATGACTTTTCAATCGGTCATTCATTTAAGGCGCGGAACTGGGCGTAAAATCCTAAGCAGTATCCTTAGGCTATTTGAACCAAGTGGCAGCTTTTGCGGTTACGCTGGTAGGCGGTACGCAGGATGTACCGAATTTCTTTTCAAAAAAAAAACAAACTTAACTAATCCGCTAACGATTTTAAGCACAGCGTATGCCAGCCTAAAAATGAAATTGTACTCAAGACCAAATTAAATCTTAATGTTTGCAATATATTGGGAAAATGCATCTGACAAAAAGAAAGTAAAATTAACTTCACACGAATTAAAAATTTCAACTCGTTGGCTACGCTTGCACGAGTGCGCAAGATTTCACTAAACACCATCTCCAGAAATTTAACTCTCAAAATCTCTCAAATTCTTGAGTTTGTAACTAGCTTTTATCGCTAACACTCGTAAAGTTAACCACAGGGCATTGCAAAGAGACAAAACATATTATTCTGCTTCCTGAATTATACTCCTTTAAAAGCCAACAAGGTTTCACAACAGAAAAAACTGCGCATATCTTCTCCGAAGATTCCACGGAATTATTTTTTCTTAAACAAAGCCAAACAAGGTTAAATCTTCCAACTCAGAAGAATCCAATTGCTACAAGTTACGACATAGACAAATATTGCTGAAAACATACCTTCTTTTTCATAAAAATTTTTCAACGCTTTGCTGGGATCTTTAACGTAAAACGGTTCCTTTTTATCTGCGAGTGAAAAAGTGGGTTCTTGTGCTTTCGCATCATCTTCATTTTCTTCATCACTCTCCATAACAGCATCTTCCACTGCAAATAAATTTTAAAATCACGAAAAAACAATAGGATGAATGTTTCAAAAACGCAATAAGTACTCTTAAAGCCAAGTTTACACTGAACGTTAAATCGCTAGCGTATCTTAAGCTAAATCTTCGGCAAAGAGCTTGACTTAATCAGCCATATTGCAGCAACAGACAAAATTTTCAAAATAGATATCATTTTTATTACACGCTAAACGTTTTCGACCATTCTTCTGGTCCTCTTCAGAGCAAAATAATTACATGTTAACAGTTTAAGAACAAATTAGCAAATGAGCAACTTTCAAAAAAGCAATATAGTTTACCTCAACGCAACAAGTACGCAATTTTAACGTAACAATTGTACAAATTATGCAATGACATGAAGATAATATCTCGTATACATTCAGGTAAGAAAAAAAAAAAAAAATGCACACACTCAAAAACATATTACATGCTAACCTAATAAACATTTAGTAAAAAAGATGAATCATTAGCATAGAGCTGTCTATTGAGTTGTGGATTGTGTTTTTTTATGAGTAAAGCTTCTTGTATCTTTGTAGCATATTCTGAATTACAAGTGCGTAAAACTTTAAAACCATTCAAATTTGTATTGTTTAGCTTGCAGTTTTGGCATATTTCAAAGTGTTCACGTATTGCTGATTTTATGGTTTTGTGGTGCATATGTTCCTGAATCCTAGTGCCTAGATGTCGTGTAGTCATACCAATGTATGAAATATTCGCATCACGCGAACAAGAAAATTTGTACACGACATTCGACAATAAAGGAAACGGAGTAGAACACTTAAGTTGAAAATACGATCCAGTTTTAAAACATGTATAATAAACATTAATATCGACATTAAATTTCGTTTTAACTAGAGCAGTTAGTCTTTTCGCAAACACTCGTGATGCTTTTCCAAAAAATGGTATTCCAATAGTGAAAAGAAAATCGGGTTCATATTTATCCGGAGGGTTGTTTTTTCGTTTATCAAATTTTTTTATGGTGTTATTTATAAACCAATCAGGATATCCATTGTTGCGAAAAATATGGCGTAAACGCTTTAATTCCTGCACATACAATTCGGCGCTCGAGCTTATTTTCTTAGCACGATGCAACAAGCACATAATTAAACCAGATTTCCAAGTGTTCGGACACAGTGCACTAAAATTAAGTAGCAATCCAGTATTTGTGGGTTTTCGCCAAACGCAAGTGTCATAGCCAGAGTCATTCAGTTTTATTTGCACATCTAGGAAAGGCAAATTCTCACGATTTGTATTTTTTTCTAAGGTAAATTTAATGTCTTTGTGCTGTGAATTGAGAATGTCCAAAAACTGTGTACACGCGCTATCACTATCAAAAACAGCATAAATATCATCTATGTACCGCAAATACAAATTAGGTGAAGGATTGTTAGTATTAGCAAGCAATTTCTCCTCCAAACAACCTAAGAAAAAATTGGCCAATGTAGGCCCGAGACACGAGCCCATTGTCACACCATCTATCTGCTTATATAATTTGTCCTTGTACATGAATAAGCCTTGAGTTGCCATGAACATTAGTTTGCGAAAAACATCTTTGTCAAACGGAATAGCATACGGATTGCCATCTGCATACAAACGATTAATTATAAGCTCAATAGTTTCAGAAAGTGGAACATTTGTAAATAACGATACAATATCAAAACTCACTATGCGATGCGAATTATTACATGGAAACTGTTTCAAACGCTCAATGAAATCGTCAGTGGATTTTAACAAATAAGTGTCCGGAATGTGTGGTTTTATTAAATTATCCAGATATTTAGCTAATTTGTATTCAGGGGTTCCAACCATAGATACGACCGGTCGCAGAGGTGTGTTATCTTTATGGACTTTAGCCAAACCATATAGTTTACCAGGCTTACTCCCAGATGGAATTAGGGCAGCGTAGCCATTAATCTTCTTTATATATCTTTTGATGTAGTATGCTATAGAATTTTCTTTTTGAATAATAGTATGAATTGTATCGTCTTGCCATTTAACTTCAACGAATTTAATGTCGATATTAATGTTTATTATACATGTTTTAAAACTGGATCGTATTTTCAACTTAAGTGTTCTACTCCGTTTCCTTTATTGTCGAATGTCGTGTACAAATTTTCTTGTTCGCGTGATGCGAATATTTCATACATTGGTATGACTACACGACATCTAGGCACTAGGATTCAGGAACATATGCACCACAAAACCATAAAATCAGCAATACGTGAACACTTTGAAATATGCCAAAACTGCAAGCTAAACAATACAAATTTGAATGGTTTTAAAGTTTTACGCACTTGTAATTCAGAATATGCTACAAAGATACAAGAAGCTTTACTCATAAAAAAACACAATCCACAACTCAATAGACAGCTCTATGCTAATGGTTCATCTTTTTTACTAAATGTTTATTAGGTTAGCATGTAATATGTTTTTGAGTGTGTGCATTTTTTTTTTTTTTTTTCTTACCTGAATGTATACGAGATATTATCTTCATGTCATTGCATAATTTGTACAATTGTTACGTTAAAATTGCGTACTTGTTGCGTTGAGGTAAACTATATTGCTTTTTTGAAAGTTGCTCATTTGCTAATTTGTTCTTAAACTGTTAACATGTAATTATTTTGCTCTGAAGAGGACCAGAAGAATGGTCGAAAACGTTTAGCGTGTAAATAAAAATGATATCTATTTTGAAAATTTTGTCTGTATCTTAAGCTATTTCAAACAAAAATTTAATACGCCCGGTGTATCACCTTACCAGCGTACAAACTGCCAGTTAATTAAAATAAAGTAAGAATGCGCTCATACGCTTACGATTTCAAGCGCGGTACACACCGGGCTTAAGTTTCAGAGGAAAAACCTGTTTTGTTTTAGAATGGTAAAAACAGGCACATAACGGATTTTTTGTAATTTTACAATCCAGAAAGTCTAAACATAACTTTGATGAAAACGCAACATCTTGAATTGGTGCTAAATTAGCATATTTTCTCTCTTAAGTTCTCAATCACAGTCAGGATTTTATGGAACAGTATTGTCGTTGCGCCATGCTCTCATCCACCAGAAAAAGCTGAACAGTTCTAACCTACGAAGCTAACATGTTCACCCTTCACAGTACTTATGGGTTTTGGTCCGATCTCGTTCAATTTTTTACCTTATTGAAAGTGAAATAGCTTAAAATCCAAGCTTTTAGCACTATTGCAAATCAAAAAAAAAAGCAAACAACAGATCTTACACATTCCCCATGTGACTCCTGTGTCTTCATTATCTTGTCTTCTTCTTGAAACTTTCTTATCATCATCCAGCTCTTCATCACTGTCATCACCCATCATCATCTTTGCAAGATCTTTCTTATTTCGAGCAGCTCTGTATGGTGTATAACATGTCAATCAATTTAAAATCCAACACTGCAGATATAAAGTTCACAAATCATTTAGTTTTGGTGACATTATTTAGACAGAAATTATTTTATTTTCAGAAAAATTATAGAAATTATCAAAAATTATTTAGACAGAAATAAAGTAATGGTATAATATTCTCTATGGTTGATTTTTATGTTGTATATCGGCATTTATCTGAGCACGTTCTTAGTCACACACTTCTTTTGTGATATTATATACACCAGCGAAGCCAGAAAATAGGAGAGGGGACTAATTTTTTTTGTTATGATTAAAACATATGCAAATCGGAAAGTTTTCATTTACGCAAATTATAACAAATCACAAAAGTTTAGCGATAACAGGCAGGTGTCCTGCCGTCGTTCATGCAGCAGACGCATAAAAAAAAAAAAAAATGCAACAGAATAAAAGTGGTTTCACCTGGTTTTACAATTTTATTCTATTTGATGACGCAACAGCGGACGCAAAAAAACGCGTTTAGACCATTTAAGAACGTCACAGATTACCGTTATTATTCAGGCAAGCTGGCAAATTAATATTTTAACTTTTAAATGTAGTATATTGTAACAAATTAAGAACAAATGATGTACATTGTAAAATTCGCAAAAACATTCGAACAACCCCCACCTATACCCGAAAATGATTGGTTTTTGAAAAAATAAGTGCTTCCTATTATTGTCTATGTTAATTGACACCACGTACTTCTTGCTATCTTCAAACAAAAAAAATGCACTACATTGTGGTTTGCCAATACAAAGTTTTGTTAATTGACTACAGTACCCATACCGTTATTATTATCATTGATAAAAAATAGGGATCTAAGCATTAAGCAAGAATAATGCGATAGCGATCAACCATTCCTTACGTGCGGTTAATTGTCTCAATCAAACAATGCGAATTTGAACGCGGCGTTCGCGGAAAATGGGTCCATACCATAACGAAGTACAATGGGTTTATTTTCGTCCACGCCCGCGAACGACATTTGCTTCACACAAAAAACTGCTAAGAATGCTTCCAAAGAGAATTTTTAGGCCCGGCCTACACAGTGTGTAAAATCGCCAACGTACGGGCGTGTCGTTAGTTAGTTTGAAACAACTGACTGCTTGTATGCTGGTAAGGCGATACGCTGGGAGCACCAAATTTCGGTTTAAAATAAACTAAAGATGAACTTTTGCGCTCACGATTTTACGCACAGTGTAGATCGGGAATAGGCGGACAGCGTCTGCGCCATTTTTTGCTCGCAATCAGCGTACTCAGTTTAGACTTCGACACAGTTTGAACAACGTCGCCGGACTAGCTGCTCTGATAGACGAGAACACAGTTACAAATCAACAGGATTATACAGTGTGATATGCGGACATAGAAATTGATCGAAAAAGATTTCCTAAAAATAAATTAGCATACTATTTACTGAAATAAACATTTAACATTGTGCAGTTTGAAGTTTTAAGATTAATTCAAACCAGCCGATCTTCCGTTTCCCCAACCCCAGCTGAAAACAAAATTGAAGGATCAAACTGATATCGTAGATACGCTTTTGGTAAACTACAAAAACTCTTTGAACAATATTACATTGATTCCCGCTGTTTTTCAGGCAAACGGGTTCTCTAGACTGTTGGTTTAAATGTAGGCCTACTTAGGCAAAATGCATGCAAATAAATGACATGGGTATATTTATCTGCATAGGGCGTGATCGGTAACAGACCCAATGCAGCATAATAAAAAAATCAATTTCGACTTAAAGGTATATGGAGAATCATTCTCTTAAAAGAGATTTGCTTTCCTTCAGCAATTAGTGTTTTTTTTCGAACGTTTTCAATTAAAATATTCCCGAAGTTTATTAGGGCCGAAATACGATTTGAGTATGGTGACAATTAATTCGTGAATGATGCATGTCAGATCTCGGCCGCCCCAAATTCTCACCGGTATCTAATTCTACTTTTTGGAAAATGATGAGTTTTAAAACTAAATGGATTGCGTTTTTTGGTGCAAAATCGCGCTACTTTCTGCCTCGTTCGCGTTCTCCGGCAATAGCACTACGGTATGCTGTCGAGACATTATTATCATTCCAAGACATCGCGATACGGGCAACGCAATGATCGAACATTTTTACTAAATATCAACACTGACTACTATACATGCATTACGACTCTCCGGGTTTTGTTTCTATAAAATCAAGTTTTTATGCGCGATTGTTGTATTAATGTGACGTAAGGAATAACTTTTTCAATCATATTTACCAAAATTGATTTTTTGATTGTAACTCATTTCCACTGTTACGTTAACAGTCATTCACTTTGCCTTGTTCCTGCATTTGCTGCAAACGTTTTTTCAACCCGAATATCTCGTAAACAATACAAGCTAGACGGCTGAAATCTTTTAAAGATTGAGAAGCTAACGATCTTTAAAAAAAATTGAAAAAATGTAAAAGTTTTGACGTTGCGGATTTGCAACTCAGGGTAGAATAATTTACACTCGAGTTGAGCAGTTTTAAATTAGTTTTTAGACATTTTATCTTTATTAAATAATTTTTGTGAAATTGTGCACTTTCAAAAGGGACTGGTCCCCCTAATCACCCCCCCCCCCTCTGGCTGCGCCGATGTATATATATATTTCAATTTTAAATATAATCTTAAGTACCAAGATGGTGTCGTGTAGTCATTTCAATTCAAAAATAAATAGACTTTTAGCATCTGCCTAACGCAGGTATTTCCAAAGGAGCCACTTGGCATCCATAGGGGACAACACAATGGTTTTTGGCCAATCCCAGGAGGCCATGAGCCAAGAAGCCAATGCTTGAGAGCATTACTCCAACCTGCACATATTTGGTGTGCACTCCTATATTGACTCTTTAACAAGCACAACAGTCACTGAAACCCTTTTTTCAATGAGGGGTCCAAGAGTGTTGAGAGCAGTTTAAAAGGGGAACAAGTCGTGAAAATTTGAGAACCACTGGCCAATGGTCAAAGCACACCAATCTAAAAGTGCCGTTTTGTAATTATAACTACATTTTATTCCACAAGATGTCTAGGCCGGGAAACAGCAAAGGGACCTTTCGGTCTTCGAGTCAAGCTACCACCTGCACACCTGTCTACCACACAATGGACTCGGTGGAGGCTTCACACTGTCCCTTTTATTGCTAAACGTTAGCAAGAAAGTTGTGAATACCAATTTTTATAGTCTTAGGTTTGACCCAAATGGTAATTAAACCACAGAGTACCGCTTCAGAAGCAGATACTACATCCACTTGACTACTGATCTTTTGGGTTCTTTTGTCTGGTTGAAACATCATGATAGGAATGCATGCCACTGCAAAAATAAGCAAGTCTCTTTTCAAGACACAACGATGTGTAGACAGATTAAAAATGGAGCAAAGAGCCAGCAATGCTTTGATTACTAATCTTCACAAATTCTTCCACAATAAAAACACTGATTAAGTTGTGTCATTTGCTGATGTTTTGAACTTTACTTTGGGTACAGTTTAGTTTAATAGCACAGCTAGCAATACTTGAATTTTAGATTTTTTTCAATAGAATATCTGAATTGATTTTAAATAGAGAATCAAAAACATTCAACATATACCTAGCCTTTTCACGTAACTCGGTGGCACTCTCTTTGGCTTCTTCTTCTTCATCAACTTGTGGCCCCTGCCATTTACAGTCAATTAAAATTTGTCAAAAAACAAAACAAAACAGCAACACTACTTCAATTAATGTAAGGTATTCAGAAGGAAATGAGAAAAAAATTTTTAATATATTTCTATTCTACCCCAAACTTGACCATTTGACATTATTTTAAAACATTCTCTGTACCGGTACAGCAAAGAGTGTTGAGTTTACCACTGATAGATTGGAATCTAAAACACTCTTTGCTTCAACAGCTATGGTTTGAAAAACTGAGTTAAATATCCAAGAAGAAATAGACTTGTTCAACACCAGGGTTGTGAACTCAAACTAATTTGATCTTTTAATGATTTTTTGCCAAAAAATGACAAAAATTAAGCAGATTTAGCAATGAGGGTTCAGAGCAACAAAAGACCTTTTTTTTGAGTCTTTATTTTTTTGCTAGAATTCAAAAAGAAAATCAGCTTTAAAAGCAACAAACACATTTCTTGGTATCTTATTCAATTAAACTCGAACAGTCTTTACGTTTTTGGTTAAGCTCTTGAGGAATCTTCCTTAGCAAGAGCTAAAAATCGCAGCAATCACAAGCCACAATAAATTGAATCAGAAATGTAAAAATTCTTGAAAAAAGTGGACAACCTGAAACTAGGTTAGTATCACTGCCAAGCTGTCTAGTGAAACAAAAACGCATTGCTAGCATAATTATGCATTTGCACCTTTGTATCAACATCTCATGGCTTTTGCTTTAGAATCATTAAGGAAGAGACTATTTCACCATATATTTCTACTTTTTTTTGTCAATTCTGACCCAAAATTAAGTCAAACTCAAACTCTCATTTCAACCCTTAAAAAAGAACTAAAAAATGCCCACAAAAATATTCCTAATTTTCATTTAACTCTTTAACTTAAAAATTTTCAGTGAAACAGAGACTCCTATTGCTTTTGAAAAAAATTTTGTTTTGCTCTGGTACCTAAAAGTTCTGGGATAATTGATGGTGCATAATTGTCCCTTGTATAAGCGTTCGCACCCTAAAGTCTTAGATCGATTTATTATCACTCCATGAAAAAACATAAATAATGAAAGTGTGGTATATGATTATACCTGTAAGATATAAAGACGAGAACTACCACCAAACTTCATCATATGCCCAACTTTGACACGATAGTATTTTTTAGAAGGAACTGGAGTTTTGTTGAGGTATGTGCCATGAGTACTACCCAAGTCATACAAGTAAAAACCGGAGGATCCATCTTTTTGAAATTCCACATCATCATTTTCCGTTGGTTGTCCAAATTGCAAAACTGCATGATGTCTGAAAGTTTTCAAAATGATTAACTAGCTATTTAACTTTAACATGATCACACTGGTTAGACTATAGCCTATTGATTTGTGGTTTATAAACAAGCACTTGTATCATCCAATCTTAGCAAAACATACTTTTATAATCAAATTTCATCAATAAATCAAAATAATTGACAACATACTGGTAGGCCTATTGCCAATAAAACATTGAAAAACGATTTCTGAATCGCTTTTGTTAATTTTCACAAAGCTATAATATAATTATATATACTATATGGTGCAATTGTTTCCTATTGTATCGGTTTACAGCTTGGTATACGCAGAAAAATTCAGACTCACATTTAACAAAAGTTCTCCACAACTAATAACCAGCAGAAGTGCAAAGGTACTTAATGTTAGATAATGCAAAAGCAAATGCCATTGGCAAGTTGGCCAAAAATGTAAAGACATCATTTTTCGATGATCTGGGTTTAATCCTTACTATGGTCACGTTGTTGCATCCTTGGATAACAAGCCAAGTCAGCTGACCGTGAACAAACTGATCGCGAACCAACGATTTTGTTACAAAGTAAGGGTTTGGGCAAGATGGCTCTGGGAATTGTAAAATATTTATGTGATCGCCCTTCTCAGCCAATCGACGCCATTTGGTTTGCGGTTATTTGTCATCGACCCTTGGATAAGACTTTTTATGATGATTATCTCTGCTTGTTGACTTCAAACAAGGAGCAAATTCAGTGGAAAAGAATATGAAATCCCCAAGAACATTGGTTCACTGGAAACTCCTAAGCAGGTGCAGACTACAGATCCTCACAAAAACTCAACATTGAAAAGTGTGCAAATCGGTGTTCCTGCTTACTTTTTGACTAACTGGTGAGAGTTCAAATTTTTTTCGAACAACTGTGTCCAAACTATAAATAATTTTGTACATGTCCAGTTCTAAAAGAAACTAAAAAAACTAAAATTCATATTTCCACACATTTGTTAACTTTCCAAAGTTATGTTTATCATATTGCCAAAAATTATCTGCTCTTGACCAAACAAGTTGCTGATTTGTGGACATAAATCAGCTGAGTTGGAACACTTCTGCGGAACACTCAATAATTTACATCTGATGCTGTCTGATGACAGAAGGATCAATACCAGTACAGGGTAAGCAATTACAAAACAACAAATGTACCAACCTGGATATCGATGGGTGTTCCAAAACAATATCACAATCAGATAATCTCCCAAAAACAAAATATTCTTTGTTGGCTAGATTAATTTTGTCAATGATTGAACCAGTTTTTAGTACTTCCAATGAATATGGATGCTCTGGATTTTCTTCACAAGACGAGCTCCATTCAGGTTTATTGTAGTTTTGTAACGTGATTGGTTTAGATTTGGAAACAGAAGCATTTTGCTTGTGTTTGGTACTGGAGTTTGTTTTTGAAGAAGTATTATCTGAAGGAGATGCAGTGACATCTTTCTCAACAATCTTTTCTTTATCTTTTTTATTAAAGTGCTTTAAATACTCAGAAGCTGATGGCCTGTGAGGTTTGTATACCTGAGATGGTAGAGCTAATGATTTTGGCTGAAAAGAGACCAATGGACGTTTTTCTTTGAGGTCACTTTTCTTTTCCGATACATTGCCTATATCAATATTCTTGTCATTTGTTAGTAAAGTGTGCTTTGATGCACAAGTGATTTTTTCATTTTGCAAAGGCATTTCAGATTTATTCACATTTTTTTTCACAAAAGTTGGGATCTTAAACACGGATTTTGTAACATTTTCAGAATCAGTTGATTGGGATTTAATGCCTTTAAGGTCATTTTTTGAATCTTCAGATAGCTCTTGATTAGTTGATGAACAATCTATGGTAACTTTATCATCCATTTTTGACATATAAATTGGACTAACAAAGTGACGTTGCTGAAGTTGTCAGGTTGTTAAACTTAATTTTCAGGTTTCATAATGATTTTACAAGGCTAACCTACAATATGAAGTCATGCAGTGTGCTGTTATATGGCATATTGTACTATCTTATAATCTCTGATCTATGACTAAGCATTACACAAATTGAGAGTAAACAGGCAAAGTAGGTAGGCTAGTCAAAATTTCTGGTTCTTGTGGTCATCACTGATCAACTCAAGCTGCCACACAGCTTAGTCTGCCCACCTGTTATAGTGTCTGCTTACTTTGCACAATCTGCAGTGGAGACTTTATACTGTCCTTTTCAATGCTGAGCACCAAGCAGAAAAGCTGTGAATAGTGTACCATTTTTTAATGCATTGGATTGATTACAGAACAGATTAGGCCAAGGTTTGAACTTAAAAGAATCAAACTAAGAATCGCATTATCTGTTACATCACAGAGAAATAGTTTTCAAGCAACAATAACTATTAACTATGTCGGGTTGATAGAGGGTTATACAGTACCGTACTAGTTCTAACTGGTGGGGATGGTTCAATCTCAGATGAGATACCAGTACAGAGTATGCTTGCTAGGCAACAGGAGATTAGCCACAAACTGACTTATAGGAGAGCTGTTACCTGGTCATCCTCTTAACCTAATTGACAACTGTAAAGAAGCCAATATGCAATGAGTGGTGAATCTTCCAATTAATATTGACACTCAAGAGACATTTAGGACTGAAAACATGGATGTTGTTAAGTATAAGCCGCCAGCTTTTTTCAGAATTTTTGCAACTTGTGTATGAGCATGCGCGCACTCTTGCTCCTCTCAAGCGTGCACTCGTTAAGGTTAGGGCTAGATTTGAGGAATAACTTAGATCAGAGAGAATGCACACTCGCTCATACAGTACACGAGTCACAGAGCTTTCAAAAAAAGCGACGACTCATACTTAATGACACCCGAGTTTTGTTCAACCCACCGATGTATGGCAAATCTTTTGTCAAGTTTCAAAATCATGAAAGATTAACTTTGATTTTTTAAATACAACACAGAACGTAGGTAAGCACTGAGCACTGTCACAGGCACACTTTTACTGCATAGCCATTAGCCACACTGTACCTGCACCGCATCGCCAGGGTTCTGTACCCACACTGCACAGCACCACAAAATATTTGCAAACACTGCAATGCACTCGTGCTGCACTGCATGAACACAAATACCAAAACTATGACAGCAAAAATATACCATATTGCATGAATTTGATGATTTGCTGGTGAAGTACAAACCAATACCGGTACGGTACCTGACACTGAAGAGTCATAATCACATAAAGCAGAGCTTATTTGAACACCAGAGTGCAAATAACTCAGACTCAGTGCTAATTTGCATGGAATCTCATCAAGTCATCAACATACTTTCATGATCATGGAAAGATCTGGTAGGTATATATACTGGTAGGCTATTAAAACTAGGATTAGCTTTTTAGATTTGGGTCTGGGAAAATCGTATCAGATGACCGGCAGTCCCCAAAATTTGTCAAAATATTGTTTCATGAGTTCAATCTACTGTATCTCCATTCGATTTAAATTTCATGTTTCCACCTTCAACTGTTCATCATCATCATCATCATATTTATTTATTTACCAAGTGACGTCATATCACAAAAAAAAACTGCACCTTCCTCTAGGTCTATCACCAAAGCATCGAAATATGCAATTCCTTTAAAACCAACACACAAACTTGCAGAGTCAAAGCGATATTTAGTCACTTGGTGAGGAGACAGCGAAGGACCGAAAGGTCATGTAAGTCTACTGCCACCTCACCAAGTTAAGGTTAAAAAAGCAGCTTCGAGATTTTCTCAGTCTGCTACTTTCTATGATGAAAAGTTTTATGCAAAATTAAAACAAAGTGTGGCAAAAATATGTACACTTTGTACAGTGTATACACAAAACTCACAGTCAACATGTAAAGAAAATGCAAGGCAACATTAGAATTCGAATTGTTGTAACTCTAAGCATACTAAAAAATAAAAAAAAAATACTGTAACTACAGATTGGATAGAAAATAAAATCAATAAAGTTCATAATGCTTATTTATGTTTTATAGAATTTAAAGTGGGCAATTGGAGTGAAAAAAAAAACCTCCTTGCTTTGTTTTGTATTGTTTGCCAATACGTCATTAGTAGGTACTGTTACAATTTCCAATACCAGTATATATCAACCTTAGTCAGTTTCTGGAAAATTACTTATAATTCAAGGACACATCAAAATGAGAGATGACGTATTGTATAAATGTGTGATAGATGAATGTTCCGATTCCCGAAGTAATGGCATTATGATTATGATCAACTGGTAGCAGAAAAACGGCTGATTTTGCTAAAGTAACTCTACCGGTTTTAGCCTATTCCTGATATACTGTACTGCTCAGTGCATGATCACTTAATTAGCTCTTTAGTCTTCACTATTTCGAGAGATCTAATAATCTTAGTACATAACCGTCCGGCGTCCACAGCCCGTACTACGCGGCAAAACTAGACAAAACAATACGCGGTACCAGCGCGGCAGCCGTGTACGCTGCGCGGTTGACATCTCTAAGGTAGAATCCGCAAGGTAATCCGCAAGTCGGCAATTGTGGACTAACAAAAAAATTGCGGATTTCCGAACTTTGGCAGGTTAAACTGCGGACTTGCGGTTGCGGACTATTTTTAATTTTAGTCTGCAATTCCACAACTTTCATATAAACATTAAAATTGCTTTCTAGTTTCATTACATATTTCTGCTTATAACTAGTCAAGCATGACGATTCTTAGCGAGGCTTGAATTGCTATTACTACAGTACTATAAATATTATACAGTAGGTCTACTTAATTGTGACGTGTGTCTGCATTTTTTGAGAGGTGAAGCAAAGATAACGTAACTGCATTTGACGTCATAATAGTAACATCATGAGCGGATGGAAATAATGCAAAATAAAATTAAGTGATTGTTTGAAATTTTAAGGGTGACTTCTCAGCGTGATAGCACTTCTTTCTTTTCCCTTTTTTACGGTCCTAAACCTAAAAAAAGAAGCATTTTTTGCGTGTGCAAACTTGATATACACTTATTATGCTCGTTTTGTCATTATCGTATAAAATTTGTCTCGTTTAGACCATATGTTTAGACTGTTCAAGATCAGGCTTAATTTACCGTATTCGTGACATCATTTAATTATGACGTCACAAAGTATAACCGTTAAAAATATACAAAACTGGGAATTTTCTTACGCACACTATCTGTAGTTATTTGGTTTGTTCACGTTAAAAATCAACAATTAAACTTCTGTCCACCTTTGCACTAAATCGTTAACTACTCATTCTGCTAATTTCATTTCAATAGCTTAACGTTTTACGAAAATATCTTTGATCGTTTGCGTGAAATTGTGAAATTGATGTTGAATTGCGTTTACTTGTTATGCTTAAGACAAATGAACTGTTACAACATTAAAAACAGTCAATTGTTCAAAGCAAAATGTCATGCAGCTGATGTAAATAAACACAATATTTTTTACTCTGAAATGGTTCTAAAATCTTAACCCTATATCTACCGAGCTCTTCGCCCCCAGAACCCTGTCTGTGATACATTTGAGATACACGAGCTTACTTAACACGTCTTCCAGGTAAGACATTTGTACTTTACTGTTAGTTTAAGCAAAGTTAAGTGCAAAGTGCCTTCTTTCTGTAGCAAAGTGCTAGTTAAGTGCCAAACCAGGCCACGGCTTCTGATCTTCCATTCCACGATATCTGAGCTTCAAAAAAAGTTCGTATTTAGAAAAATTTTGATGACGTCATTGCATGTGATTTGTGGTTCGCTCCCCCTCCCCAATCACAAATCCTGGCTACGCCTATGTCCAAGGTTATGAAAATCTCTCGTTACACTCGATGTGTTACGCCGCAGCGTGTAACGAGTGTGCGGGGCCCATCTCTGCGTCACTGCGCCCGGGTGACACAGCTTTTTTCAAAGAAATGTCCCAGTAGTGGCGAGCGTTCGAAACACTGTTTGAGTGGCCCGAGATTTTCTGCAAACCTCAAGCTCCAGAGACGAACGCGTTGCCGCTTGATCAAATGGCTGGCGCATACCCAAAACCCTAGCGCATTAATCAAAAATTTTAGTTGAGTGTGACTACAACATCTTTAACAAAAAGCAAAGCAACGACTTGTTTACATGCAAAGAAAAACGGTTACACTTTTTTATAAGAACAATTGCACTAGAACACGAGGTTCATTTTTCTTCAAACGTTAAGAACAATGCCAGCCATAAAGAACAATACCAGCTTCGGCTTGAAAAATAATTCAGAACAAGGGTTGGTACAGTAGAATGCTGTTTTGAGTATCTAGCTGCGTTTTCTTGACCTTTTCCATATATTGTCATTGTTGATTTTTCTATAAACAATTTCAAGAATTGTAGTCTATCACATAGACAACTTTCATCCAAGCAAGAATTGATTGTGTAACTTTATTCTCCAATAAAATGTAAAAACAAATTAAGAACAAATGAGGCTAAAAATTTAAGAACAGTTAGCCTCGAACCATAATTTGCTGGTTCTCATAAAAAATAGTGTATTTATTGTACATATGCAACAACTTCAAGGCGAGATTTTTTAGCAAGCATACTTTTACACATGCACGCACTTTCATACCAACATTGTCTCATAATACTGTACTTACATACATAGCACAAGGGGTTAAGGTATTCTGTCGTCAAGATTGTGTTCAGCTTAGTGCAAGAGATGCAGCATATCATAAGAAATTTTTCAAAAATAACAAACAACAAATTAATATTCCATCATTACTGCAAAACTTTGCCGAAGAGTGAATTAATGTTTTAAAAAATTCCATTGAATTGGAATGCAGCAGCAGGCTTATAATTTGTTTTGATTATCACAAATTATCATTAAGCATTCCAGATGATTTTTTAACAACCGAGTAATTTTGTTACATTTTGTGACAACATATAGTTTAAAATGTTTTTTTATTATTTTATTTGTAAGTACAGTGAACACTCAATAACATTATTAAATTCATATTTTCTGCTTTAGTGATGTTGATTGTTGACGTTGTACAAAGTAAAATCTCAAAATTCAGGTCAGAAAATCTAAAGTTTGAAACAAAAGCTATCATAGAGTGCTTCATAAAGTAGCCAGCATCAGAAAAAATTTGAAATTCAGTTTAAAATTTCTAATAAACGTAAAAGTAATGGCAAAAACAAATGAAGCGTATTTTCTACTTCAGGACGTTTCAATCAAACTCAAAGTCATTGTCAATTTTGTTCAATTTGAACGTTTAAAGTTGCTGTTGTTGCTGCTGTTCACCCAGAAAAAAAACTTCGGTTTTTACTAGAGCATCCACCATCTCCAAAACGGCATCTTACACATCGAGACCTTAGTCCAGGAGCTAAAAGGAAAAAACAAAAAAACAAACAAAAACAAGTTTTTAAAATTGATTAGAAGAAAAAAACGTTTACTCAATTTTTTTACCAATTTACCTTGTCCAGGAAAACTAGCAAATTTAAAACATTACTGTATCTATGCTATAGCAGTCTTAGACTGCAACATGAGGTGAAAGTTCATTTTTCGCGTTCATATTTTTCATTTTTTAACCACAGAAAAGATTACTTTTAAAATGTGTATGAAATTTTTTATACATTGAAAATAAACTACACTCCAGAGTTTTAAATTGGGGCGGGCTTTTCCGGTCGGGTTGGGGCTTAACATTAACAAAATATTGGGCTTAATACTAGCTTCAGCAGTGGCGGATTTAGGGGGGGATGGGGGGGATGCATCCCTCCCACCAGCTTGAAAGTAACAATTTCGGCCGACAAATCAGCCTCTATTTCGAAAAATTAGGCTCCATTTCAGGATGCATCCCCCCCACCAGTCTAAACCTCACGATTTCGGCCGAAAAAGCACTCTCAATTTCGGTGAAGACCTTTTTTTTTTTTGGAGAGCACCTGATTTTGGGCGGAAAAAACGTTCGAATTTGCGATTTTGGCCCAAAAATCACTCTCAATTTCGGTGAAGACATCCGAATTTTTGAGGTTTTGTGCTTAAAATCCCCCCCCCCACCAAAATTTTCTAGATCCGCCACTGGCTTCAGATACCAACTTGCCTTTAATGCTTAGTGTTTTCGCCTTTCAAATGCGGCTATAAAAACGTAATTCAAATTGCTTTGCAACACTGAATGACGGTTTTATTCAAGCACGAATGCAATTATTATTGAACAATTATTATTATTACGTCACATTTATCAAAAATAAGTGGTTTAATTTTCATCTGATTTGAGATTTAGGCATTGATCAATAACCGTGTTAATAGGCCTATCTTTATTTTTTTTGTCTAACCTGATTTTCGGGCTTGATTTTGACTTGAAATCACTTTTCGGGTTCAGGCTTATGTTTTCAAATTTGGGCCTGTTGGCTACTTGTCGGTCCGTTTACAATTCTGCTACCCTCCACGAAATCGGCAACGGCGCACGAAACCGAGTCTTCGAGCTTAAGGCCCGGTCTACACTCTGCTGCATACATTGGGCGTAAAATCGTAAAAGTACGAACGTATTTTTAGCTTACCTATTTTAAACAGAAATTTGCCAAGCCCGGCGTAATTACCTTACAAGCGTAAAGGATGCCAGTTAGTTGAAATAAACTAAAGATACTCTCGTACGTCCACGATTTTACGCTCAGTGTAAAGTAGATCGGGCCTACGAGTTAAATTCCCTTTTAAGCAGGGCTGTGGGTCTGGAGACCGATTTTTTGTGGTCTTGCTCGTGGTCTTAAACCATCATGATTTCGGTTTTGTATAACTTAAAATTGGTCTCTATGCTGGGTAATTTTTGTTAGTAAAATAAAATAGTTTCGTAGGAGGCTAAGTGTTTTCTCAATTTTGTGCCGATTCAAGACGTATTTTGTACTGATTCAAAACGATGAAATTTCAGTGATTTTTTTGTATTTGCTAGCAAAATTGCTAGTACAGTAGTTTGAGATTACAGAGCGCTGCGCAAGTAATGAGAAATTTTTTGGCAGTCGTTCAAAAAAGTTAAAATAAGCTCGCCTTTTCGCTTTTGCAATTTAACTCTACTGCAAAAGCAGCAAAAAAGCCTTCACTCAAGCATACTGAGCATTGGGAATTAAAGTTTTACAAACATGGTGGCAAAAATTGTCATCGATACTCTCAAAATTAAAGAACGAATTGAAAAGAAATGAGGCTGAAAATCGGCAAAAAATTAAAAACAGCCAGTCACAGCCCAAAATTTACTGATTCTTACAAAAAAGAGAGAGAATATATGCATATTGTTTTGTTGTGGATAACAGTAAAAATAACCTACATATTTTGTCTCTTTCTTGATAGGGAACAAACCAACTACTCTAAAATTGGTAAAGTTTGTTTGTTCATGATGTATAAACTAAACGTAAAATGGCCAGTGACATAAACAGGAGGGAAAAAAAGGCTTCATCTCTCCTCCTTTCGACCTCATCACTCCGAAAATTTAGTTCATGATTGCAAGCGTTTAAACGTGTCTTGTTAACCTTTATAGGTAAAAGAGAAGGCTAAAGGGACTGAGCAATTTCATTCTTTCCTACGGCTTCCGAATCTCAGCAGTTAAGTTATTTCAAGTAGTTCTGAAAACGTGCGAAACATGAATTAAATGGCGTAAAAATGGCCGTTTGTCTCAATGAGGCTATTTGTCTCAAAAAATTGCAAAAATCGCCAAGCGACTGGGGGCGATCCTCCGGCTGTGATACGATTAAGTTATACCAGTTGCTCAGCTCGACGACAAGATAAGATATTTTTTGGGTAAAAAATTTTATTGTTTGGTTTGAGCCTCCTCTTTTAGCATAATCGTAGTTGCGCCTGAAAATCCCCCCTCTAGTCGAAAATCCTGGGTGCGTTTTTATAGCTACGTATATACGGTACTTCAAAGATACAATTATAACTTTAATTGTGATTTTTTAAAAATTTTATTTTATTAAGTTTTAGTCAGTTTTATTGTCACGTAATTCCTGAAAAAAATAAAGAAATGAAAGTAATCATGCTCCGATATTTGAGTAAGAGGCATTAAGTTTATTTGAAGGCCCTATTATAAAATATTTTCAGTGAAAATCTACATAGAATGACGTCATCGAGATGCTCAAATGGCGCAATCACTTTAACTGAAGCAATTTGTCATCTGACTCAATTTATATAATCCAGAAACCAAGTTATGAGCAAATTTGAGCCTCAAAATTTTTTCAAACAATCAAAAAAACCAATGATGACGTCATTTTTTTCGGTCTCGGTCTTAATCCCGAACTTTGTCGGTCTCGTTTCGAAGCCAAAGTCGAGACCGTTTTCAGTCTTAGTCTCAAAAAAGTTTCGCGGTCTCGGTCTTGGTCTCAAACGAGTCGGTCTCGACTGCATGCAGCCCTGCTTGTTAGTCTGCTGAGGATCAAGCAGTGCTTGCAAGCAGACTTTTAATTGTGAATGTCGGCACCAAACTCAGAATTGAACCCGCTTTTTGATTATTCCTCCTTTTCTTTTTACTTTCTCTAAAATTTTTGGGTGAAAAATTAATTCCCAAATCTAAAACAGCAAAAATTATCACTGTTTAGTTTTTTCTAAATCACAAGAAAAGCACCGTCCTGCTGGGGCAAATTCGTATCCACTTCAACCCAGTCTGCGCTCACCATAAAATTAATTGCATGTAAAAATTTATCCTTTATTTCATTTTATCAACCGTAGTGTTTACACTCGTAAGGTCTGTACACCTGGCGTTGAAATAAATTTTCTTCGATACAAAAAGGGATGTGCTCGTATGCTCACGATTTTATTTCAAATGTGACCTTAGGAGATGACTAGCTACTGACCGTATTTCAAGTATTTCGATTTATTGTTTAAGTTCTTTTTATTAATTTAGCTGCTTTGTCGTATTTACCAAACATCAGCCAAGGATAATTGTCGTAAAGCATCTTATGCAAAGCGGTAATAACACGACCAAAGAGAGAATGTAACCCAGATCATGTAATCGAGGCAGTGTGAAACGAGTCTTTGACCTTCTCGATCACGCTGCTATTTTCTAATCGGTCCAAGAAAAAAAACAACTCTTTTGCTTACTACTCAGGTCCAAGCAATTTGGTGGCCGAGTGAACATCTGTGTTTTTCTATTTCTTCTGCACAATCGGTTGGGACACGTTAGTCTTCCATTTCCTCCCGAGGAGGTAGCTTGATTACGGTCGAAAATTTCTAAAGTGATTTGCCTTTGAGCCTCTCCATCCACCACTTGATAATTGTTGTAGAACTCCAAAACTTCGTCAAATGTATAAGGACAGTTCGCCTGAAAAGACCAGTTTTAATGGAAAAAACATGCAGCAAAACAGGAAACGTCGCATGTATAAACACAATGCAATAAAACCAAAAGAACCGGTAATTAAAGGCGAAGAATCATCCAGCATTGCTTTACAATATTCTGGTGGTTTACAATATCTAATTAAACTGGTGGTTTACAATTCCGGTGGTTTACAATATCTAAAATTGAACTATAATTTTTGATATTTTTTGTTTTGACTTTGGAACTGCGGTTGCAAAGATATTCAACCAATACAAAAAGATATCCCCTGAAAAAAGTTTTTAGAAACTCTGAGCTTTGTTCTTCCCGCCAAAACCACAGTTCTCTAAACTATTAGGCCTACTGTGGTTTTGGCGGGAAAAACAAAACTCAGAGTTTCCAAAAACTTTTTTCTGGGGATATCTTTTTGTATTTTTTTAATATCTTTGCAACCGCAGCCCCAAAATCCAGACAAAAAATATCAAAAAGTTCAAATTTAGGTTTTGTAAACCACCGTAATTGGATGCTGGATGATTCACCGCCTTTAAATGTTATTGGAGTTAAATATGATACACTAAATAACTCGACTGTGAGTAAGTAAAACATATGGGGCGCCGTTCGTGTACCCTAATTTGTGACATGTTTTTTTGCATATTTAATTAAATAGTCATTTTAATTAAATGTACAAAAATATATAGTTAAAGTCGAAATAAATAGTCAAAAAAAAACGCGCAAAATAAACCGTTGCAAAAACAGATAGTCAAAAAAACTGTGCAAAGTAAACTGTTGCAAAAATAAATAGTCAAAAAAACTGCGCACAAAATAAAGCGTTGCAAAAATGCGCTGCTGGCTTTTTTGTATATTTGGTAGTGGAGCGTGACAAAGCGCTCTAGGCTGCTCTTGGAGCGCATTAAAGAACAGCCGAGAGCGCATCAAAGAGCAGCCGAGAGCGCTTTGTCGCGCTCCACTACCAAATATACAAAAAAGTCTACAGCGCATTTTTGCAAAGCTTTATTTTGTGCGCAGTTTTTTTGACTATTTATTTTTGCAACGGTTTATTTTGCGCGCAGTTTTTTTTTAACTGTTTATTTCGACTGTGACTATATATTTTTGTGCATTTAATTAAAATAACTATTTAATTAAATATGCAAAAAAACATTGCACAAATTAGAGTACGCAAACGGCGCTTCATAAAAACACTTTGTACGCAGCTGCGCTATTCAACCAAATCAACCTCCAATGCCAGTCATGTTTTAAAAGAAGAACATCATGTTTGCTACGATGTTACAGTAGCCGAAGCTATTGAAATTTCAAGCATAATTTAGTTTTTTAAAACCAAATCAAAAAATGCCCAAGTCAAAATTTTTAGGTTACAAAAATGTCTCACATAACGTCTTTCACCTTAAAAATGGACCAAAAATGCTCAAGTTTTGGAAAGTGACTCTGGAAAACTTTTCCTCACCTTAGCATATTCAAGTTTCCATGGGTTATTTATAAACAAATTTAACTCAAATTCATGTTGATTTAAAATCAAAATCTTTTTTCTGAAGAGATTTATCTCGAGAAACCCAAAAGTCGACGCTATTGCCCCCTTTCGTTTAAAAGAAGATTAAAATAGTACAACTAGTACTTAGCATGTTGTAACGTCACACACCTCACATGATTCTCACTCTGAGTTTTGGAGTAGAGATTCAGTACAATATTCTGCGGCTTCTACTTATTCAATAACATTACGGGAAGTTAAAAGAGTGTAAATTTATACGTACAAAAGCAGAATCTTCGCACACTTTAAGAAGTGAAGCATTGATGCAGACAAATGGGTAAATAGCGTTATTGAAGCAAGACTGCCTTGAGCTCTTTTGCAGAATGAGGCCTTCCCTGCAGCCGCGCATACACCCGACATTGATGTCATAGGCAAAAGCCGTCTCCTCGCATTGTACAAAATCATCGGTTCCGTCTTCGGAATTATGGGTCGTTAAATCGCAAGTTGAGTTTAACTGAATTACTACAAAAAATTGATGATCGAATATCTGAGAGATTAGATGGATTTGCATATAGACTCTTTATTCAGCAGACTAGAAACAAACGCGCGGAGAAAAAGTGAAGAGCATTGAAGAAAAAGGTTTTGCTCTTGTTGCAAAGTTTGTTTGCTGTCCCATGTATTTGACGGATTTGATTGTTCTTGCTCGTGTTTTAGAACAAAACAAACCGTGAAAAAAAGAGAAAAAATTGTCAGTTTCCAGTTTACAAATAAAGAATCTATGATTTGAATTGTACTGAAATTAATAGAATTCGATTTGCATGAGATTAGAAATGGGTATACTGTTTAGCCAAAACGTTTTTTAAAAAGTTTCACCGGAGATTCCTCGGTATAGTAAGCTGTAAAAAATTTATTGCACTGAACCTGATCAAACCTTGTATATGGGAAAATTGAGTGACAGCTCGGGCCTCGCTCTAACTAAAGACCAAATAAGGTGTGAGGAATGAGAAACTGTACAGTGCACATGGCCCAGCAACTTTTTTGGGCCTTCACTTCGTGATAAACCCACCTCTGTGGCGCTATTTTTTTGCTCCTCTCCCCCCCACCGACTCATTTTTCTGGACCTATGATCTTTTACAGGGATGTACTGTTGCAAATTTTCCGCCAGCTAAGTTTCCATATTTCCATTCTCCTCTCAACGTCAACGATGTCAGCAAAAGTTTGTCGGAGATCATACAGTACCTTCATATTCCAATTCGAATCCAGGGAAAGTTGAATTGTTGCTGTTTGTGCTAAATTCTAGCATTAATTGATTGGTCCTAGAAGTTATGTAAAATGGACTTTCAAAACTTCCAAAGAGCAATGCATGATATCTGAATCCATCGTTAATCTAAACATAAAATATCATTGCTATATTCATGATAGTACCGATTGTAGGTCAGGGCTAGGGGGCAAAACTTTTCGAAGAACGGGCCGCAGTGACTTTGAGTGGGCCGCACAATCGGTGCCAGCCAAAACTACAAAACCGTCTCTAGTGAGATTGGATGCAAAACCTGTTCAAATTTAAGTAAAGACAAAAAAGGTTTTTACTGTACTTTGGTGTGATGTGCGCCGGATTTTTAGGTGGTGTCCAAACGAAACAAACAAAAAATTGATATGGTTTCTTGCAAAATTTCTCTCCTAGTTTATCTCGAAATCACTCACTTTCGGTCCACAAAATTTTCTTACGCGGGCCTCATGCTGCACGTGAAACGGAGTTTGGGCAGGCCTGTTGACTGTTCTAGGGCAAATTACAGTACTTTTTTTTGTTAAAACGACAAATTCTGTTTAAAATTTTAAAACTACCTACCGGTATAATATTGTTGTACCGTACGTACCTGTACTTTGCTGTACTTAAAATATTGCGCATGCAACAACATTTAAAGTTTTGCTGAACTTGTACATTATATTATTAGTCTACTTTATGTTCGTATGTTTAATCATTACACAGTAATCTTCAGCATTTTAATATATTAACGCTTCAGACTTTACCCATGCAAAATACAAAAAGAGATAAAAGATTGCGACGTATGACAAGTCAATCTTAAGCTTCCGCCCACGCAACCTTTGCTAAAAACTGGCAAAAAAATATACAAAGCATATGGATAAATATATTGTAAACAAACATATACCGGAAAATAATGAATTCTGTTTTTTTCAAAAGATAATATCTATAAAAATGTAATCATTAAAAAATAAAATCTGAAATATCTTACAGACAGATAATCTGAATTAAAAAGAATTCCGTTATTTGCCGTTTCGAATAAATAAAATGCCATGGAAATCACGTGACCGGACGAGGCATTGATGACGTAGCTGGCCGAATCTTCAGGTCCATAGTTGTCCGGGTAATTTGGACTTGTAATAGTTCCGGATGCGTTATTTAGTGTATTTGTTGCACCAGTAGACATTAAAACTAAAATAAAAAAGACAGTTCAATTACAGTAGAGCATCCTACAAATCACTGAGCCATTGGGAAATCCTTAAAATCCAACTGAACAAATCCGCCTCTGGTTTCAACTACTGTAAGATCAGCTCCTGCCAGATGAGCTACTCTCCGCCATACAGTACTGAAAAATGGAGCAGTTGAACAAACGAAACGGATAAGATTCTTGCGATTATGCAACAGGCATTTATCGATCCGTATCTCCTATCTAATCACACCTACGCAAAGGAGTACCAAATTTGAAATTTCGGGTTCTGTTTGCTAGTCTTAGATCATCAACTTGGTCACCGCGAAAGGTTTACGGCTCATATATACGAGAAATAAGAATATATAGGGTCTCCCAAACACATAACGATCTATGACTAGTTTCGGAATCGAGCGGGGAGTCAACAGCCTTTTGATCACTCTATTTCGAATTTCCAACTGAGCTATGTCATATTTTGATTTGTATTTTTGCAAAAAAACGCAATGCATAAGACGTACCTGTCGAGAAAATCTCCAGCAAAACAAAGAAAAGCGCGTAATTGAGCCGTGATGACATTGTCTTGAAATGTTGCCGGTTTTTCTCTGGAAGTATACTGATACTCAACAAGTTTTGATTCTGATTGTTGTTGCATTTTTCAAACGTATTTATACCCCAGCAAAAACAATTGATTGATAATTTTGCTGCTTTTTCGTAAAGGAAACTCCCTTGTTAATTCCTTGGCACGTTGCCCTAATAGATTTGATGATTACTTTTTCTATTTTTAGTGCAAGATCGCACGCAATTTTTTTCAAAGTGAGTGCAGTTATATTAATAAGTCTTCATCCTGCTATCATAAATGACATTTTTTAGCACATTTTTTTTATAAGAATCAATAAATGATGGATTGAGGCTGGCTGTAATTGAATTTTCACTGAAATTTTAGCCTCAATTGTTCTTAACTTTATTAGAGAACTAAGTTGCACAAGCTAGTTCTTGATCGTTAAAGTTATTTGCTGTTATAGAATGTAGACCATGATTGCTGTTAGACAAATCAACAATGGCACTATACTGAAAGGTGAAAAAAACACTGATTACACTTACAAATGCAGCGGCGCAGCCAGAAAAGAAAACTTGCGTGGGTCGAAATGTTCTAGACTAGATTATCTTTTTTAATTTATTCTCTTTCGCTGTCATTCGAGCGAAAAGCATGTTTGTGAGCGGACGTGTGTAGTTTGCAGAGAAAAATACTACCGCGCAAGTTTTGCGTCAAAAATTCAAAGTATTGTAAGCTGCATAATTAGAGCAACTTTACGGAAGCAATGAACATAAAGCTTAATAGGGTCCTAAACAAGCTGGAAAAAATAGAAAGCCGCCTTGGATTGATTGAGAAAAATTTGGATAAAAATACTAAAAAGACAAACTCTATTGATAGTCGTTGTGATGAAATCGAAAACGTTATGCAAAATACAGTGACATTAACAAACTTTGAAGCTTTAAAAGAAAGATTGAGCAATTGGAAGTCGCTTTGAAAAGCAAAAACAACGATAATGTCTCAGACAATATGAAAACATTAAATCGTAGTTTGATTTGAATAAATTTCAAAAACGTACTGCGCAAGAACTCCTAGAAAGAGAGATTTATGACAAAAGATTTAATCTATTGATTCATGGTATTAAAGAAGATACTGAATCTGCATTTGAGACAAAATGTGAGTCGGAGGCTAAATTAAAACAATTTTTACAAAATGGCTTAAAAATTCCAAATTTTCACGCTGTAGACGTAGCAGATATGCACCGTTTACCGCTGCATCCTATCACCAAAAACGAGAAACGCATAACTCGACTAATTATTGTAAAATTAACTAGCTATTTAAAGCAAAGCAATGAAGAAAGGAAAAGAACATTCGGCAGCGAGACAAACTATGTTTATGCTACTGAGCATCTATACCTATAGAGAACTTCAACAACAAAAAAAGAAACTTCCTTCGGCTTACAAAGAAGCGAAACAAAACAAAAAAAGAACTGAGTCGAGAATTGAAAAAGCAAAATATTGTCTATACATTGACAATGTGAAGCATAACCCAACTTTTACTGATTCTGAACGCGAAAATTCTGAATCTGATTCGGACTATTTAATCATCGCTGTACAATTTTAATTATTTGCATTTGTGTGTTTATTGCCTGGTAGAATTCTCTCGTTAGTATTTAGTTAACATTCTGAACAGTAATGCTGATTTTTTTTCGAGTCAAACAGCTCTTGAAAATGTAGGGTTGAATGGGTTGTTTTTAGCAGACGTTGCTAAAAAATTTGTTTTTGAAACACGCTTACATTTTAATCCATGTGGCATGCATGCATGACCTGTGCATGAAAAATATAAAAGTTAGTGGAGATGATTCAGTTTTTATTCTGCACCTAAATACTTCCTCGTTACAGAAACGCTTTGACGAACTGTAAGAATTATGTGTTTCTATTCGCTATAAACCTGATATTTTATGTATAACCAGTACTTAAATTGTAGGGGGGATGGGGAGGGGACGCGTCTCCCCATCGAGCTTGAGCTTCCCTTTATTGAGACTGAGCGTCCCCCCATCGAGAATTGAGCGCTGGTTGATGAGAGGAAAAAGACCTACAAAGTCCGGTCAAATGTAGCACCAAATTCCGCGGGAATAGTGATTCAGAAGAAAAAACACTTCAGGTTTCGGCGAAGAACTTTTTCTTTTTTTTTTTGATCTTCACCTAAATTGCGGCGAAAAAACACATCAGTTTTTAGACTCTCGGCGAAGACTTTTATCTTTTTTGTTTTTCATTCAATTTCGTCGACGGAATTATGTAATCTTCACTAAGGTTCAGTCAAGGCTGTAAAAGCGTCCCCCATGCAAGATTTTACAATTTAAGTATACTGTGTATCACTAAAACCCGACTTGCAGATGTTCCCTTAAATCAACATCTCAATTCCAGGATACAATTTTTTTCATTGTAATTCTCCAACTATAGTAGGAGGAGTAGGGATCTATTTTAAACAAAATATAAAAGTTGAAAGGACCAACAAATTTACCTTTAGTATGAATGGATTAGAAAAAATATGGTTCGAGTTTGGTGGCACATATTCTCTTAAAAAACATAACGTATTTTTAGTTGCGTTTATCGACATCCATCTCAAAAAAACTAACTAGAATTCCTAACAAATTTGAATAATTGTTTAGCAAACTTTAATTTAGCTAATAAAAAATACTATGTAATCGGTGACATGAATATAAATACTCTCTGCAATAATTCATGAATTTAAATACTCTCTGCAGTAACTATCAAGAAAGTTTGGCGAAAAAATATAATTTCATTTTAAAAAGCAATGGCTGCTTCCAAACAATAACTACTGCAGCTCGAATAACGACTTGTTCAAAAACCTTGCTGGATCTCACAATTACTAATGAATCTGAATTAGAAATAACACCAGGAGTACTTAATAGTGTTTCCAATTCGGGACAAAATTTTAAAACCCGGGTTTCGGGTACCTGAGAGAAAAACCCGGGAAAACTCGGGGTTTTCGGGTATTGATGAAAAAGCGATTTTGCACAAAATAAACCCATTGTTACGTTGAAATTCTTACTGTTTGACTGGCTTAGCGGAAACATAACGAAAAGGAGACGGCAAAATGTCTATTAGGACTTTATGGTTTTCAAAATCAACCGCATCAATCATATAGCAGAGTGCAGACTGCTAAAGTTTAAATGTACAAAACAAGCTGAAATTTCAAACATGCGCATCAACACCAAGTCACCAAATTAAACATTAAGAAACAATTGTTACAACAGCCAAAAAAATAGCTTAGCAAATTATTATGAAGACAACGAAAAGAAGAATGCGCGAATTAAGTCTAATCTATATTGCTAAAGTAGAGCTTTTACTGATTTTTGTTGTATTGACGCATGGAAATCAAAGCATCAAGACTCTCATCATTTAGAGTATTTCTCAATTTCGCGACAAATAGTTCCATGGCTGAAAAAGCCTTTTCTGGCTCTACTGATGTGGTCTTGATTGTAAGCAATGCGTGATACAGCTTCTCAAGATTTTCAGGTCTCTTGTTTGTTTTTCTCTGTTCCAATTTCCAAAATCCAATTATTGCGTACGATGTGGCTTGAGGGTGATCAAATCGTAGGTAAACTCGGATTTTAAAATTTAAAAATTACGTTGAAATTTTTTAATTTTAAAATGCGGGTTTCCTGATTTTAAAACCCGGGTTTCGGGTAGTTAAAAAATAGCAAAAAAACCTGGGTTTCGAGTTCGGGAAAACCCGGGTTGGAAACACTGGTATTTAATTACCAAATCTCGAATCACTCTCTTATTTTGTTAAGTTAAAAACAACAAAAATTTCGTTGTTTCAGTAATTATGAAACTGCAAAGTTTGTTGAAGATATTAAATTAGAATTAGACAATCATTTCAATCAAATACCGGAAATTACAAGAGCTGATTTTAATAAAGAATTTGATATATTTAACAAGGTCATTTTACTGTAAAAGTGGTGAATAAACAAAACATGCACCTCTTAAATTTGCTAGTAGAAAACAGAAACGATTGTTATAAAAGCCCTGGATAACATAAGACATCTAGAGACTATCCACCGAAAACAGAAAATCTACAAAACCCATTTCAACGCGGAGATCCACACAAAATTGCTACATATAAGAAATATACCAACAAAGTAAACCGTTTGAAAGAAATAAGCAAAAAGAATTATTTTCATGATGAAATAACAAAAAATAAATCTTATCCATAGAAAATGTGCCAAACTTTAATACAAATTCTACCAACTAACACTAAGCAAATTAAATTTTGCGGTCTTCCAACGAAATTATACGATTTTTCAAATAATTTGTTATTAGAAAATCCTAAGGAAATTGCGGAGCCTTTCAATACTTATTTTGGTAATACAGATTATTTAGCCGATAAAATTCCTCAAACTCATCCATTGCAATGTAAAATGTACTTCAAAAATCGTATTCAATCCTCAGTTTTTTTTTTGAGCCACCGAGACCGAACGAAATTTTTATTCTCTAAAATCAAAAAAATCTGCATCAGGAAAATGCTACTCCCTCGTACTTTATCAAAAGAGCTGGGCATTTTCTGACTTCTCGTTTAACTCATTTTTTCGCTTTGGCTTTCAACTTTGGTATATTTCCAGGTGCTTCTAAAATTGCTGCGGTGACTTCTGCATATAAATCTGATGACAAATCTAAAGTAACAAATTATCGTCCAATTTCTGCGCTACCATGCTTATCTAAAATTTTGGAAAAATTAATTAAAGCAAGATTAATTTCTTTTTTTGAGATATGTTTCATATCCCCTCCAATACGGTTTTTGATCAAACCATTCTACTATCCAAGCGTTATTAGACATAACAATAACCTTAAACGACAACTTAAGTAACAAAATTTTATCATGCAAGGTAATGATTGATCGAAAAAAAGCGTTTGATACCGTCTCGCATGAACGACTTCTCCTAAAATTAGAACACTGTGGTGTTTAGAGGTGTTGCGCTTCACTTACTTAACGAGTTATCTAAAGGACAGAAAACAATACGTAAATACAAATAAATCAATGTGCAGTCTTAAACTGATTAGTATGGGGGTATACCTCAAGAATCAATTCTAGGTTCATAATTTTACATAATTTATGTAAATGATCTTCATTACGCTGTAAATTGTACTCCAAGATTATATGCTCATGACACTTGTTTAGTAGTTAAGGGAAAAACTGAAGAATAAGAAAATTTACCTAATACTGAATTATATAAACTTTGATATTGGATGATCTTAAACTATTTAAACCGGCCAGTTGGTCGAGCGGAAACGCGTTCGTCTATGTAGCGGGAAGTCAGATGGTCAAATCTCGGGCCTGTCAAATCGGACACAGCGTTGCCAACGGCTCGCCACCGCTGCAACATTTCTACGAAAGGAGCTGTGGTGCCCGAGCGCAATGACGAGGAGATGGGCCCCACCAACTTGTTACACGCTTAGGCGTATTCCAGCGAGTGTAATGAAAGATTTGGTTTGATTTAAAACAATTAAAGTTAATCCCAAAAATCTAAGACCTTGGTAATTCAACCCACTTTACGAAGTATCCCTGTAGAATTTCAGGGTAATATTGATGAAGTGTGCGTGAAATCTCAGGCTAATGTGAAATATCTGCGCATTGATTGGGACCAACATCTCAACTATCAATCACATATCGAAAACATCGCAAAAGAAGTTGTTAGACCAACCGGAATTCTTTGGGAATTAAGAAAAGTTTTGCCAGCAAAAACATTACTAAATTTGTATAACGAAGTTATAAAACCACGTCTCCTATGTGGTCTCGTAATAAGGGGATCTATACTGATCCATGTACTATACAGCAACCTTTACAACTGTTGCAAAACAATGCTACACGAGCTATAACTGGGATTAGCTGGATTGAACATATCACACCTTCTTTCAGACAATTTGATATTTTAAAAAATCATGATTTGTCCAAAATTGAAATTGCTTTAAATATGTACAAATTCGAAAACCCTAAACTTTGAGATACATTTCAAAATTACTTTACTACTCCAAGTAATATGGATCATTATTCATTACTCCATTAGAAGTCAACTTGAACTAACATTCTATGTCCCAAAATTTCGTCTGGTTAGATTTCAACAATCGTTTAAATATAGGGGTGTAAAAATTTGGAATAGTAAAGAACAAGAACTAAAAACGCTTTCTCTAAATATATTCTGCAAGAAGTACAAAAATTTTTGCTACAAAGCTATTCAGTTTAAAAGCCTTATTACTAATTTTATTCGAATTTAAAATATTTTTTAAATCTCTTAGTTAAATCTAAAATCCTTCTTATTTCGTGGAGCTTTTTGACTCGAAGACCTCTCAAAGGTCATTTCACAGCTCCTTTGTTGACTTTATATTATCTATAAATTATTTTCACCTGATCTTTTTTTGGGAAATGTTACAGTTAGCAATAAAAGTGTCTGTGTCTGTCTGGAATATCTTGAAACGTGTGGCCAACTCTGACGTGTTATACCGCAGTTTGGACGTAAAAGATGCAGCATCGTTTACGTCCAAACTGCGGTATATCACGTAGCTGACCTTGCATTCAGATAAACAACCATAAATTTGCTACGAGGGAGCTTGACCCCAAATCTAAAATTTTGTATGCGTATCACAAACAGCTGTATGGGGTCAAAGTCTTTGGCCCCTGGGGCAATTATTGTTATTTGTTGAAACAAATAGCCTCAGTTAAACGCTATGTGGATGACATTTCGCACTTATGTAGAGCCATTTAAAACAACTGATAGCAATGCTTAGGAAGCTATTTGATAAAAAAAACATATATAACTCAGCACCTCTAATCCCCCTTTACATACTGGCCAAGTCCAAAACACGTTTAAAAACAATATAATTTGGGTGAATTTTTTAAGAGATCCCTCTCAAAAAAGCGTTGAAGCAAAAGGACTTTGAGTGAATTATTTCACAAATACATTTCGGAACATATGACCCAATTTTTAATTTCGTGAAGAACAATCAGGTGAAGATTCAACGAAAACCATTGCATTTTTTGAAAGAGTGAGAAATGCCATTTCATGTTAGTTCTTTAATTCAAGTGGTTTTAAAAATTATGTCACTTAAATGGCGACCGCCAATGTCGGTATAGGTTTGGGGTTGTTCTCGAAAGTTTACGATTGTTCTTTCAACCATGCTTTGCGGAATCGCATTGATTTTCACAGTTATTGCTGCCTTTAGATTTTCTACAATTGATGGTCGTTGTTTAGAGACTTTGGATTAGCGAAAAGTGTCTTCGGAAGGAACGCTCAGTCGCGAAGACTGATTCGCCATTTTCTACAATTTTTTCAACAAACAAAGGTGCGATGCTCAACTCCATGCCCCAAACACAGCATTAACTAATGCAAATTTCTCCATAGCATGCTTTTCACGCTCTTTCAGAAAATACAATGGTTTTCGTTGAATCTTTACGAAATTTTAAAATCGGGAAATATGTTCTGAAACATCCCGTATCTTCTGAACATTGAAAGCTGCGTCTAGGTGAGAAAAATTGCCTCAGTTTTGAGGTTAGCTGAAGTAAACCCTCCAATATTTGACCATTTCGGCCCATGTTGAAGTTAACAGGGCGAAACATCCAACAATAGAATTACGAGTAAAAGACAAAAAATTAAACATCGAAAACATACCTTTACCAAGTATCTGTTTTCTTCAACCTGCTTATTTCGAGATACTATATTTTAAGGTCAGGTAAATCTCCTCTGAAGTGTTACCAGTCAAAATCTAAACGTTTCTCAGATTATGAATAGAATAACTTTCACTAGTATTTTGAAAAAGCATATATTGCAAGGCTTCAGTAATGGATTAATAGCTCACTGGGTCAGAGCTGCAAAATAAATTCGTGGAAAGTTAAATAATAGAACAAAACATGGAAATTTAAATTTCTACTAGCAACACCGTAGGGAAAATCTTTAGGGAGTTTTAACTTGAAATGAAACATCCAAAAAAATAAAAGGCCGTACAGAATGCCAAAATTTGGTATAGACGTGTTTCGGAGCTTTTTTATCTTTTGGTCATATTTGTAACTGGATGTTCCACCCCTTTTATATCAGGTCGTATAAGACGTTTTTGAAAGATCATCATCACCTTGGCGTGGCATTTTATGGTTTATGTTCAAAAACAAACTTATGCGCAAACTTAGAACCAACTTTTGCCTCTAGTTGTCAGTGACGTCATTATGATGACGTCAATCTACTATTTGTTTATTCAGATGCTAAATTTCGTGCTCCAATGACCTCTTGTTTAGAAGTTAAGCGGAGTAGCATTTTACTCCCTCCTGTGTAAATGCGTCGGACAATTATTAGCTTTGCAAAGTGTGGGGTTAAAAAGCAAACATATTATCGTGCTTGCTGTTTAAAAAGCAAACATAATATCGTGCTTTATGTAAATAATTTAAAATTTTTAAATTTTAGATTCTAAAGTTTGTGTTACTCGTAGCAGTCACCCATGATGATCCCGATTACGGATGAAACTGACGGGAGGGTTTAAAATTTTTAACTTTCGGCGTGTACTGTGTTATGTTTTGTAAATAATTAAATATTTGTTGATTTCATTGTGATTTCATTGTAGCTGTATGGAATTTTGGTCATTTGATTGATATTTAAGCTTTGTAAGGTTATACAATACAAGACCAACGTGAATAAAAAGTTAATTGTTTGTTGCGTTTAAAGACTAAATTTGTAGGCGCAACCAATATTGTTAAGACCGGGGAAAATTTTTTAAATATAGAAACTATACAGTATTACTGTATCCTGCTAAATTACACAAAACTTTTTAATGATTATAGCAACGTAATGAGTTTAAAAATAGAAAAAAATTAATACTAAGTGCATGATTAATACTGTTGGAGTATCAAAATTTTTTTATTGTGGCTTCTAAGTTTCGCTTTGTCTGGCACATACTCGTACTGTTTTGTACATTCTTTCCGGGTTTCGGTTTGGTTCAGACTCATGGCGTGGTTCATATCTATTCTTGTTCGAAACATGTGGGCAAAGCCATCCTCAAAAATTTGTTCTGCCCCCCCAAACCCCCCAAAAAGCTTTTTTTCCATTTTGTTCAAATTTTCTTCCAAACGTTGCAAATAAATTTTGAAATAGTGTAGAACAAATAAGTAACAATATATTTTAACGAGATACTGCTCGAGATCGGTTTTATTGTGGATATGAGAACTATACTTGAAATAATACAGTGTTGATCCAAACTTTGTTCCATGATTCCCCTTTTCCGCGGCAATGGATTTTATCTGTTTAAATCCGTTCCATTGGTAACACTGCATTTTAAAATCTCTCGACATCAGAAAAGGATGACTTTGCATAATTTTTTGAGTATTAAGCAACGCGATGTTCGATTAAATTGTCGATTATTTTTTACAGATTAAGCAACGGAATAAATTTTTTTCACGGATAAAGGCAAGAGTGGAACAAGGCTTATGTAATCGGAACTTGCGGTTGTCCTTTAAGAAATTACACTTGTGGTATGAAGTCTAAAATTGCGCTCCACTCAAGAATACACGACGCACAGCCAAGTTAATCAAATGATTCTATTAAGCTTAGAAACAATAAATTACGTCACAATTATAAACAGCTCAGTGAAATCGTTAGAAGCAAAAGCAAATTAAACAGTGGAGTAAAAAGTACTCGAAAAATGTAATCAAGAAAAAGTTATGTTACTTGAACGAAAAACTACTTCAAGTAAAGAACAAACTTTAATCAAAAAAGTACTCGAGTAAAAATAAAATGTAGTCGTTTTAAACATACTAAATCGCAATCTTGTACCAAGGGAAACTCTGCGCATGCTCGATCATAGTCTCATACTTTCAAGAATACAATACGGAATTTTAATTTGGGGAAATGCAGCAAAAATACACTTACGAGAGCTATCTCTTCGAATGAATAACATAATACGCACAATAACTTTTAGTAGTAAATACTGCAAAATGACGATACTATATCAAAAGCTTAATATATTTAAACTAGCAGATATATATGGTCTCGAATTAGCTAAGTATATGCATCAGCTCCATAACAACAAACTTCCGTTTTCTTTGTATGAAGATTACGTTAAACTAAATAAAATACATAGCCACAATACTCGACAAACTCAAAATGCAGTGCATTTTAGGCCGCGAGTAAAAAATCTATTGGAAAAGAGCTACTAGTTTATAGAGGTGCAAAATTATGAGAAAACGTAGATGGTTCAATCAAAAGTTTAAATTGGTCTTCATTCAAAAAACAGTTTAATAGAAGATTAATTAGTAATTATGTTGAAACTTAAATTGTTTCACAGTTATATGTCAATAACTCTCTTTTTTTGTTTGCCAATTAACAATATTGTGACCAGAGTATTATTCTGTCGCTGTTCTTATCCAAACAAAATTTTGTCTGATAATAGCCCTGTGCTACCCACATTAATAGTTAATAGTGCTGTGCTGCCTACATTGATCGTTACAGTGCTTTAATTAGATTGCTTTTTGTTCCTTTTCAATTGCTTTACACAACACCGTTTGTATTTTAGTACATCATTTTTTGCATTATCCTTCATCGTGTGTCTATACTTCAACAATGGCTGTCACACGTTTTCTGTCCGCTGTTTGTTTCTTCTTTTTTTGTGTTATTTTAATATTATTATTATTATCAGTATTTTTTGCTCTCTGTATTACCGTGCTTTCTGGCTGTTTTCTCTTCGCAATGTTTTAACGATATTAGTCAGGGAGCATCCTGATTAAAAAACTTCCGGGTTCGTTCTGTGCTTCCTGGCTTGATTGTTAGGCTTATTGCGCGATATTTTATTGTATTATCGATCAGGCGAAACAATAAGTGAATATTGAATACTAAAGCATAATCGACAAACTGTAGTGTATGACAAGAAGTCGACAACCTTCACGTCACTGCCACATAATGCTTGATCTTCTTATCCCTCATCCTCTCAAAAAGTCATGAATTATTAAATGATGCAAGTTGTTGTTTATTCAAATCAAAAAGAACAACAGCAAAACTTTGAGATTGGAAAATCATATCACGCAGAATTTATTTGGAATCATTTCATAAAATCTATGCTAGCTTAAAGTAATTGAACAATTGCCGGTAGAAAACTCAACTGTTTTGACGAATTTGTGCTTCAAATTTAAAAATACAGTACTTTGTAGGCCTATTCTTCTGAATCAAAATGCTACATGATATTAGCGTTACTTCACGCTAAAAGAAGTAAGTGAAAGTAGAAAGTATCTAATAATATATTTACTTTAAAAGTACTCGTTACCGACAAATTCTACTTCAGTAGGCTGCTTAAGTAGAGCTACTTTCGTTACTTAACACCTCTGAAATTAAATTAGGCACAAATTTGATCAAAGCAAATGCTAATCCTACACAAATTAATATAAGCTTACCTACACACATATGAAATAGCAAACGGCGATAATTAATTAATCCCAATAAATACTCCACAATTTATGAATTCAAATACAAACCCCGAAACTATGAATCACAAGCAAAAATATATTTTAAGAGTTTGGAAAAAAAAGAGATTTTACTTTAAGTAAAAAGAGTCAAAGAAAGTATCTTCCTTTAACCAACCACGGCCAAAGTCCAAACAGAGAACCAAATTGTCTTCGGCAATGAAACGGGCAAAAATCGACTTAAGTCCTTGATAAAGAACTGTAGTTGGCGTCAATCCAACAACGAGGGGCTACACTTTCCTTCACGTAGCGATGATTGGTAATCGGTGAGCGATTCTAAGCTGGTTCTACAATGCGAGGATAGCAATCTTCTGTCTTCGCGAATGACTGTGACGCAATTGACTTTTTCTACCCAAATCGAAACTTGTTGTGTTGCAGCTCTCCGTCCTTCTTGAGTTGGAAGCCGCTCTTCGATATCCAGCAAATCGAGCTGCAACTAACTTTTTGAAAAAATACAGCCAATGCAGCAATTCCAGAACATAAACCAATTCAACCGGCCGTGCGGAGCAACACTGTCGTGCACCAGGCGTACAATTCAACATTTCAGTCCAACACTCCAGTTCAACACCAAAAATCCATTGCAAACACATGGGCGAATATATAGGCAAAAGGCACGTGGTCAATGTTGTGAAGGTACAAAAAACGGAAAAGTTTCCGGAAAAACTAGTTTTCAAACGCGGTATATACACCAAAATATCCTAACCCAACTGTAAGTCGAATAGCAAATTTCCAAGTTCGTAGAAAAGTAAGGGATGGTAACCCCAAATTATGTCCAAGTATTTATCCGTTAATCAACTGATATCAAAAAAAAATGGAGCCTTTGTTTAAGCCGTTCAAAAAATTTATTTTTGTTAAGTACACTGGAGGATTTCCGGGGGAAGGGGACGGTACTCCTAAACCATTTCCAAGTGTTTGTCTGCTAAATATCTACTGATATCAAAAAAACTAGCACCCTAGCTTAAGCCGCTAAAAAACTGATATTTTTGGGTCTTCACCGAGAATGAAACTTTAAACCCTGTGATGATATCTAACGTCAAAATAAAAACTGTTAAAAGAGATGTGGGTCTAAGTAAAGAAAATATGTATTTATATATAATATATAATTATTGCTGGATTCACTATGATTGTGGAATGAGAAACTCGATTGCCAAGGAGATAATTGAACCCAGGTTTATTCAATCCCACTGGTTTCATATGCTGGCACCTTTATCCACTTGGCCACAGCAGCGCATGTGTGTATCTGACGAAACTCAGTTATCAAAAGCACGCGTTAAACTTTGTTATCACAAGTTTTTGGCACGTCTGCCCCAAACCACGTGACGTAGCACCTCCAAAAATGCTGGTACACTACTTCATATATAGACCCATCGTATCTTCAAATTTCAAGCTTCTAGCCTAGAAGGTTTTGAAACTTTTGCGTCTAACAAAAAACTTCTTCATAGAAAGAAAAAAAAACAAAAACAGAAATAATTAAATAATGAAAAAAAATTGTCGGAATTGTCATAATTTAAATCTAGGAGCTAAAACTGCATTCCCAGTCGCTTCTAAATTCGAAAATTTTATTCTCCTCCTGCAATTATTTTTTGAGCTAGAGCACTTTAGACCTCCGAATGGCATTTCAGTTTTGGGGCTCGGAAACTCGTATCACGTGACCGATTGTTTCCAAAATTTGCACGAAAGTTGTTCCATATCCCATTTAAGTTCTAAATTTCAAGCTTTTACCTTCAGTCGTCTCGAAGTTATAACGATTTCGATGTCTGGTAGCGGAATTCGTAAATTTGCGCAGAAAAAACTAAAAAACAAAACAAAGAAACTTTCTACGCCAAGCGTCGCGAAAGTCCCAATTAAAGTCATCATAGAGTGCTTTATGAAGTAGTCAGCATTAGAAAAAATTTGAAATTCAGTTTAAAATTTGTAACAAACATAAAAGCAATGGCAATATCAAAAGAAGCGTATTTTCTACTTAAAGACGTTTTAACTAAACGCAAAGTCATTTTCGATCGTGTTCATATTAAATGTTTCGAGTTGTTGTTGCTGTTGTTCACCCACGAAAAAAACTGCAGTTTCCACCAGAGCATCTACCAAGTCCGAAACGGCACAGTAGACATCGAGTTCTGAGTCGAGCATCTAAAAGGAAAAAAATGCCTTATTAATTTAGCAGAAAAAAATGTTTATTCACATTGTTTACCAGTTTACCGTAGCCAGGAAAACTAACAAATCTAAAGCATTACTGCATGTATGATGCAATAGTCTTAGACTGCAACACGAGGTGAAAGTTCATTCTTCGTTTTCAAATTTTTCAATTTTCAACACAGAGCAAAGATTACTTTTAAACTTTACATAAAATTGCTTAAACATTGAATATACACTTCACGTCAAAGTTGTTAGTCGTGCCGGGCTTTTCGGGTCGGATTCGAGCTTGAGATTGACACAATACCGGACTTAGTGCAAGCTTGATATACGTGCTTGACTTTAATGCATTGTGTTTTCGCCGTTTGGTTGGAATGCTATAAAAGGGTATTGAAAATAACTCTGCTACCGGCCAGTTGGCCAAACGGTAACAAGTTTGTCTTGGAAGCGGGAGGTCTGGGGTTCAAATCGGACCGGTCAAATCGGACACACTTCATCATCATCATCCTATTTATTTATTTATTTATTTACCAAGTGACGTCATATCACAAGAAAAAAACAGCAACTTTACCCCCCCCCAAATAATTTCAGTTGAAGGTCATTTTTAACAAAATTTCATGCATTTCTTCTCTAAATACCTTTCTTTGCCCCCCCAAGTTTTTACTTGCCTCCGAACAATTCTGTTCTGGCTACGTGCCTGCTTTGAATGCAGCATTTGCATGCGCTTCAACTGATCATGATCAGTTTCTTTACGCCACAAGTGTACAGTAGACCGGGACTAAGAGTTAAATTCACTTGTAAGTCTGCCAAACACCAAGCTGCAGTGCTTGCAAGCAGGCTTTTAGTTATAAATGTCGGCACCAAACTCGGAATTGAACAAGTTCTTTGACCATTCCTCATTTCCTTTTTCAAAAATTTTTGGTGAAATCGTAACTCCAAAATTTAAAACAGCAAAAATTATCATTGTTTGTTTTTGTCTAAGTCACGAAAAGTGGACCGCCCAGCTGGGGCAAATTCGTACCTATATTTCAACCTGGTCTGCACTTAAAGAATAAGTTTTACCATGGACTTCTCATGAGTTTTACATGCAATTAATTTAATTTAATTTAATGTTGTTTGCTTTGACCAACCGCAGTGTTTACACTCGTGAGATGAGCTCGCCTTGACCTTGCGTTGAAATAAATTTTCGTCGACACAAACAAAAAGAGATGCGTTCGTACACTCAAGGTTTTATTCGAACTCAGGGGCACTAGGAGATGACGAGCAGTAGCCGTATTTCAAGCGTTTCGATTTATTGTTTAAGTTCTTTATACTAGATTATTCCAGCTGCCTATACCTAATCACCAACAATCAACAAAGAATGATTGTCGTAAATCATCTTATGCAAAGAGAAAACAACTCTACCAAAGAGGGAATATAACCCAGATCATGCAATCGAGGCCGTATAAAACGACTCTTTGACCTTACCGGTCACACTGCTATTTTCTAATTGGTCCAAGAAAAAAAACGAAAAACAACTCTTTCACTTACTTCTCTCGTACATGCAGTTTGGTGGTTGGGTGTACATCTGCGTTTTTATGTTTTTTCTGAACCATCGGTTGGGGCATCCTCTATTTCCTCCCGAGGAGGTACCTGCACCACCAATAGACAGTGCTGGTGTACTGCCGCCCAAAATTTCCAAAATGATTTGCGTTAGAATCTCCTTTCTGTTCACCGCTTGGTTATTGTTGTAGAACTTCAAAACTTCGCTAAATGTATAAGGACAGTTCGCCTGAAAAGACCAATATTATTAGAAAAAACACGAAAGCAAAATAGGAAACGTCGCATGTATAAACACAACGCAATAAAACCAAAATTGCAAGTAAATGAATGGTATTGGTATTTAGTATAATACAGTAAATACCTTCCACTACGCCTTGGTAAAACACTCTGCAAGTAGTAGCGCTATTTAACCTAATCAACTAGCTGTGCTAGTCGTATTTTTCTTTTGAATAAAGACGTCATTTTTGCAACAATGTCGCAGCAAACAGTTGAAATTTTGCACATAAGTGTGTTTTTTGAAACTAAATCAAAAACGCCTAAGTCAAAGTGGTTAGGTCACAAAAACGTTATATGTTTTTTACCTCAAATATGGACCAAAAAGGCTCAAACTTTGGAAAGTGACTTTGCTAAACTTCAAAGTTGAGAAACTTTCCCTAACCTTAGCAAATTCAAGTTTCTAGATCTTACTTGTAAATAAATTTGACTCAAATTGATGTTGATTCGAAATCAAAATCTTCTTCTACAGGGATTTATTGCGTGAAAACCAAACGGGGACAGTTTTACCCTTCTCCCGTTTAAAATAAGAATAAATAAGACATGTGGTACAGCACTTGTATATAAAGTAGCACCCTTGCATATAAAGTTAGTTTCACTCTGAGATTTGGAGTAGAGATTTGGTACAATATTCTGCATTTTCTACTTGAATAATATTATAGTAAGTTAAATAAGTGTAATTTATGCTTACAAACGCAGAATCTTCGCACTCTTTGAGAAGTGAAGCATTAATGCAGACAAACGAATAACCAGCGTTATTGAAGCAAGACTGCCTTGAGCTCTGTCGGAGAATGAGACCTTCTCTGCAGCTGCGCAACATACACCCGACATTGATATCTTGGACAAAAGTCGTCTCCTCGCATTGTACATCGGTTCCACCCTCGGATTTATCGGTCATTGAATTGCAAGTTGAGTTTAATTGAATTACTGCAAAAAAATGATGAATGAATAGCCGAGAAATTAGATGGATTAGCATTTGGACTCTTTTATTTAGCGGACTAGAAACAGACGCGCGGAGAAAAATAGAAGAGCATTGAAGAAAAAAATTTGCTCTTGTTGCAAAGGTTTTTTGCGGTCTCACGTATTTGACGGACTTGATTAGGCATATTTAAGAAAAACTGAACCGTGAAGAAAAAAAGACAAAATGGTCAGTTTCCTGTCTATTAATAAAGAATCTATGATTGGAATAGTACCTAAATATAAATCTATTTGCATAAGATTGAAAAAGGGTATTAGTTTAGCCAAAATGTTTCTTAAAAAACTAAAATTTGTTGAAAATAATCTCGGTTATAATTCTTTATTTGATGCAAAAAAGTTTCGCCAGAGATACCTCAGTATAGCAAAGTGTAAAAAATCTGTTGCACTGAACCTGATTAACCCGTGCAAATAGGGAAAGTGAGTAACAGCGTAGGCCTCGCTCTCAATAAAGATCAGATAAGGTGCGGGGCACTAGGAAACTATACTAGACCAAGTAACTTTTTTCAGGCCTTCACTTCGTGGTTAACTCAACGCTGTTGCGCACAGGCGTAGTTAGGATATTTGATTGGGGGGGGGGGGGGGCAAATCACAAATTTAGGACTTTTGATTGGGGGGGGGCGAAATGTAGTTGGAATTCAGTTTTGGGGGGCCCAGATCACAACTAACACAATAAATCACCTAAACAAAAAGGTCTTCACGGATTGAAGAGCCAATTTTCTCTGAAAAATTAGGTGAAGACCAAACATAAAAAAGGAAAAGTTCTTCACGGCACAAATTTAATATTGCTGGTATTGCAATTACGCTTATGCTGTTTTTGTTATTTTAAGCGCTATTTTTGCCCCATTTTGCCCCCCCCAACACCCCGACTCATTTTTCCGGACCTGTAACTTTTTAGCGAGATGTGCTGTTGCAAAAATTCCGCTAGCTAAGTTTTTATTATCCTCTCAACGTCAACTACTTCAGCAAAAGTTTGTCGGAATTCTTACCTTCATATTCCAATTCGAATCCCGGGAAAGTTGAATTGTTGCTGTTTGTGCTAAATTCTAGCATTAATTGATTGGTCTTAGAAGTTATGTAAAATGGACTTTCAAAACTTCCAAAGAGAAATGCTTGATATCTGAGTCCATCGTTAATCTAAACATAACATATCATTGTTATATTCATGATAACACTGATTGTAGGTCAGGGCAGGGGTGGCCAAATTTTTCGAGGGGCTGACCGCGGGCCGCATAATCAGCGCCGGCCAGATCTACAAACGGTCTCTAGTAAGACTGGATGCAAAAACTGTTCAAATTTAAGTGAAGACAGAAGAAGGTTTTTGCTGTATTTTGCTGTGATTTTTGCCGGAATTTTAGAAGGTGATCAAATGAAACAACGAAAAATTGATATGGTTTCTTGCAACATTTCTCTGCTAGTTTATTTCGAAATCACTCGCAGACCGCAAAATCTTCTTACACGGGCCGCATGCGGCCCGCGAAACGGGTTATAGGCAAACCACGTTGCCTGCTGTAGGGCAAATTGCAGTACATAATTTTTGTTAAAAACCACAAATTCTGTTTAAAATTTTGCAACTGACTACCGGTAGAATATTACTGTACCGTACGTACGTGTACTTTGTTATGCTTGGAACATTGTGCATGCAATAACATTTTAAGTTTTGCTAAACTTGTGCATTATTAGTCTATAGGTTACTTTCTTTTCGGATATTTTATTATTACGCAGTAATCTTCAATATACTAGCGCTTTAGACTTCACCCATGCAAAATAAAAAAGAGATAAAAGATTGCAACGTATGACAAGTCAATCTTAAGCATCCACCCACGCAAACTTCGCGAAAAACTGGCAATAAAATACAAAGTATAACAACAGATAGATATACTGTAAATAAACATAAAGCAAAAAATAATGAATTCTGTTTTTCAAAAGATAACATCTATAAAAATGTAATCATTAAAAAATAAAATCTGAAATATCTTACAGACAGATAATCTGAATTGGAGAGGATGCCGTTATTTGCCGTGTTGAAAAAATAAAATGCCATGGAAATCACATGACCGGACGGCGCATTGATGACGTAGCTGGCCGAATCTTCAGGTCCATAGTTGTCCGGGTAATTTGGACTTGTAATAGTTCCGGATGCGTTATTTAGTGTAATTGTTGCACCAGTAGACATTAACACTAAAATAAAAAAGGCAGTTCAATTAGAGCATCCTTCAAATCACTGGGCCATTGGAAAATCCCTAAAATCCAACGAAAGAATCCGCTTCTGGTTTCTACTACTGTGAGATCAGGGGGGTCATTCCATGCTGTTCTTACGAATAAAAATCTTCGGGATTTGGCTTTTTCCCGAATGTTGGTATTCCATGCTCTGATCATACGAATGCCGAACAAAAATCTCCGGGAGAAAACCAGAATATTCGGCATTTCTTCCCAACAGTAAAAACCATGCGGGAGAAATGCCGAATAAAATTATTATCGGGTTGTAGGCTAGAAGTTAAGACACGTTTAGACAGTTGAATACCAGCAACTTTGTAAATAAGCGACTTTGAGTAATGAAATAAAGAAATAGCCTAGTAATGGCTGCAACGTATTATTTAATGAACAATATGTTTGGAAGAGCACCTACAAGCCGGGAAAGAAATCAAGTGAATGTCTTATCTGAGTGAAAGGATGAAGAAGTTATCGCAGAGTTTAGAATGAGCCAACAAGAAATAAAATACGTTTGTTTTTTGGTGAAAGATGATATGGCACCGTTGGGTAATCGCTCTAGTGACATTACGCTAGAAGAAAAAGTTTTGATTTGTTTAAAAACTTTGGGGTCAGGAAGTTTTCAAAACTGTAGTAAAGATTTTGTCCAAGTGTCTCAGCCTAGTGTAAGCAAAATTCTTACCTCATTTTCAGATTCCATGGTCAAGCAGGTCCCTAAATTTATCTTTATGCCTCCAACACGTGCCGATATTTTTGAAACCAAGCATAATTTTTGTCAAGTCGCTGGGTTTCCTGGCGTAATTGGCTGTATTGATCGAAGTCACATTCCTATAGTGCTCCGAATGAAGATTACTTCGCTTACGTTATTCAAAAAAAATTCATTTTAGATCTTTTTGCTGCTGGTGCATCCGACGAGTGTGCACATAAGCCAACCTGCGATGGTACCCTCACTACTACGGAACCTGCTTCTAAATTTTTCACACAATTATTTCTTGGCTGGACAAACAAAGGTGCATCATTACTGGAAGAACTAGACGCTTCAGTGGTATCGCAGCCTTCAGTATTCGGAATCACAGCAGTAAAAATTGGACCAATCAAGCTGACAAGCTTAAATTGCAATTTCGATGGGGTTGCTGCTGTATCAACACCACCACCTGTTTTGCTACACTCTTTCTGATATTCCACTACCGCTTTTTTTTCTAGGGATTTAGTATCAAACCAGTTTTTTTTCTGACTTGTACTACTACAAGAATTGGCCCAGCCCCAATACTATTTATGCTGTTGGTTAATTCAGCCCATTTTTTGTCCACTATTGATTTCGTTTTAGAGTTGTTTAGTGATCCAATTAGAAACTTATAATCTTTTGCAACTAAATCCACTAAAAGCTTAATTTTCTCCTCACTCCACCTTCTTGGCATTGTGATAAAAAATCTTGTACCGGTAAATACAAATGGCTGATATTCCGTAATGTGAGGTGCACGCTTGGCAGCAACAAAGTTAACAAAGTATTATGTCGTCATTGAGGTGGATTATCTACGTACTGGGTACAGAAAGTTTCGTGCTAATGCCGAAAACGAACAGAGCATGGAATACCAAAAGTCTTGTCCAGCTGGGGAATTCCAGTTCGGCCAAGAGTTTTGTCCAGCTGGGGAATACCTTCACTCAGAGCGGCTGTGGATGGTTGAAAAAGTGTCTGCAGCTCTCAATACTACTCCCACTACCATCCCACAAACTCCACACATTTCCAAAAATCCCCCCACCAAAAAAAAAATCTGCCGAACGTTCGTGTTCTTATTCGGGAGATAAGTATGCCGAACACAACCGTTTCTGCCGAACATGAACCCGAACGTTCGTACGAATGAGCATGGAATGACCCCCCTGATCTGGCCAGGCGTGTTACTCTCCGCCATACAGTACTGAAAAATGGAGCAGTTGAACAAAAGAAACGGATAAGATTCTTGCGATTATGCATTAGGCATTTATTCATCCGTGTCGCCTACCTAACCACACCTACGCAAAGAAATATATCCTTTTTGAAATTTCGGGTTCTGTTTGCAAGTCTTTGATCGTCAACTTGGTCACGGCATCAGGCAGACAATTTATATGAGAAATAAACATATATAGGGTCTCCCAAGCTCAAAACGATTTATGACCAGTTTCGGATTCGAACAGGGAAATCAGCAGCCTTTTGATCATTCCGTTTCAAGTTTCCAACTGAGCTAAGCTTATTTGCCTCCACTATGGTAAGCAGAAATTTTCTCATCACAGAATGGTAACAGAGAGTTATCTCAATCATGTTCATAAAGCTATCCTCCAATAAAACTAACAGATCAGTGCAAAGTACGTAACAATAACATTATTTGTCATATTTTGATTTGTATTTCTGAAGAACAACACAATGCAAAAGACTTAACAGTCAAGAAAATCTCGAGCAGAACGACGCAAAGCGCGTAATTGAGCCGTGATGACATTGTTTTTTAAATGTTGCCGGTTTTTCTCTGGAAGTACTGATGTGCAACAAGTTTTGATTCTGATTGCTTGTAGCATTTTTCAGACGTATTTATACCCCGGCAAAAAGAAATTCATTGATAATTTTGCTGCTTTGAAGGAAACTGCCTTATGAATTCCTTAGCATGCAGCACTTATAGATTTGATGATTACTTTTACTATTTTTAGCGCAAGATCGCACGCTTATCCTTTTTCAAAGTAATTACAGTTATGATTAATTCATGTACATCCTGCAATCATAAATCGTGTGCATTTATCGCAGCATGTCCGAAAGAGTAGAGACGTCGTTTTTACGACGACCCCGATTGCATGATGTGGGTTCAACCCGCACCCTGGTCACGTAATTGCAACCTCAAATAAGGCGCTTTACAATGACTATCTCTGATTGGTTGCTTTGGAAAAGCAGCAGATTTACGTGGGAAGAAGTCAAACATTAACCAGAAAACTTGGAAAATGGTCAACTCCTTAGCGAGTGCAAATTCGTCCAAAATAAAAGCGCCCCCGTCGCTTCCTTGTGAGTGGAGGATAAATATGGATCAATCAATTCAATCAATGGATCAATCAAAATGGATCAATCAATCAATTCAATTCAAATGACATCTTTTAGTACGTTTTTTTATAAGAACCAGTAAATTTTGGATTGAGGCTGGCTGTTATTGAATTTTCGCCAAGTTTTTAGCCCCGTTTGTTTATAAGTTGCTCTTAACATTATTAGAAAACAAAGATACACAAATTTCCTCTTGCTTGTTAAAACCGTCTTTTGTTATAGATCATGATTGCTGTTAGACGAAATAAACAACAACAGCACTATTGAAAGCAGGCCCTGCGCCAGGATAGCGTGACTGGGGGGGGGGGGCAGAAATAAATTTTGGGGGGGGCACGAGAAGTTTATTTATGTGAATTCGAGAGAGGCACGAGAAATTTATTGCAGTCTGGATCAAATGAACAAGATAAAAACCAAAGATTCAGAGGGATTTTCCGGCCGACATCAGAAACTCAAACGGTTTTTCCAGCCCAAAGCAGGTGATCTCCAAAAATAAAAAAAAAAGAAAAGAAAAAGGTCTTCACTGAAATTCTAAGTGATTTGATACGAAAATTTCGAAATTTCGGCCTCGATTTTCACTCTAGGTACCCTAAGCCTGTTAATTTCTTCGGGGCACAGTCTTCGCTTGGGGGACGCACAATTTTCGTTTGGGGGGGCACAAGAAGTCATTTGGGGGGCACTGCCCCGGTATGCCCCCCCCGTGGCGCCGGGTCTGATTGAAAGGGCAAAAAACTCTATTGATTACTTATAAATGCGGCGACGTAGATAGAAAAAAGTTTGAGGGGAAGGTCGAAATGTTCAAAATTATCTTTAATTTATTCTCTTTTGCTATCAATAAGGAAATACCTTGAAACGTGTGACCAACTCAGACGTGATATACCGCAGTTTGGACGTAAAAGATGCTGACCTCGCATTCAGGTGCACAACCATAATTTTGCTACGAGGGAACTTGACCCCAAATCTAAAAAATTTTGTATGCGTATCACAAACAGCTGTCTGGGGTCAAATTCTTTAACCGCTGGGGCAATTATTGTAATTTGTTGAAACAAATAGCTTCAGTTAAACGCTATGTGGATGACATTTCGCACGTATGTAGAGCCAATTAAAACAACTAATTGCTAATAGGAAGCTATTTGACAGAAAAAAAAAAACTCAGCACCTTCAATCCCCCTTTACATACTGGCCAAGTCCAAAACACATTTAAAAGCAATATAATCGGGTTAAATTTTTTAAGAGATCCCTCTCAAAAAAACTTTGAAGCAAAATTTAAGTGAAATTATTTCACAAATACATTTCAAAACATATGACCTGATTTTTAAATTTCGTAAAGAACAATCAGATAAAGATCCAACAAAAATCAATGCATTTTTGAAAGAGTGAGAAATGCCATTTCATGTTAGTTCTTTAGTTCAAGTGGTTTTAAAAACTAGATGGGAGTTTGCCAGCAAACCCAGTAAACGACCGACGCTAAGCTAATGCTGTAACGCTCAAAAGTAGTTTTTGTCTACCGTAAAATCAGCAATTATTCAAAAATTTCTGATTATGGAACCTCCAGAAAAGTGGAGATAAAATATTTGTCCGTTAAATATCTACTGATATCATAAAACACTGGCACCCTAGCTTGAGCCATTCAAAAATTGATTTTTGGGGGTCGATTTGGGGGTCCCTGGGGGGGTGGCACCCCCAAACTATGTCAAAATATTTGTTTGTTAAATATCTACTGATATCATGAAACACTGGCACCCTAGCTTGAGCAATTCAAAAATTGATTTTTGGGGGGTCCATTTGGAGGGGTCCCCGGGGGGTGGCACCCCCAAACTATGTCAAAATACTTGTCTGTTAAATATCTGCTGATATCATAAAACACTGACACCCAAGTTGAGCTATTAAAAAAATTGGTTTTTGGGGGGGTCCATTTGGGGGGTCCCCGGGGGGGTGGCACCCCCAAACTATGTCAAAATATTTGCCCGTTAAATATCTACTGATATCAAAAAAAAGTAAAACTCTAGCTTGAGCCATTCAAAAAATTGTTTTTTGGGGGGCCCATTTGGGAGGGTTCCCGGGGGGGTCCCCGGGGGGGTGGCACCCCCAAACTATGTCAAAATAATTGTCTGTTAAATATCTACTGATATCAAATACAACTAGCACCCTAGCTTGAGTCGTTAAAAAAATAAATTTTTTGGGGCCCATTTTGGGGAGGTCCCCGGTAGAGTAGCCCCAAAAAATTTCGGTAGAAAAAATTGCATTTGCAGCTCAACAACTTTACGCAAAAATTAGATTTTGATGTGTTGTGGTTTAGGAGAAGAAGAGCGTACAAAATTTAGGAAGAAAAAAAAGAAAAAAAAAGGAAAAAAAAAGGAAAAAAAGGAAAAAAAAAGGAAAAAAAGAGAAATAAACCTCATCGCGGCCAAAAGTGGGTTGGTTGGGATGAAAGGGTATCTTAAGACATATAACCATATGAAATATTTTTTGCTGTCCTTGAGCCGTTTTTGACTGAGACCGCTTTTTACGCCAAACTTGCGGGGCAGTTTTCGGGTTCTAAAACCGAAGTCACGTGACCTATTGTTTCGAAATTGTGTACAAACATACAACTCATTAATCTCAAACTACTATCAAAATTTCATGTTGCTGGACCAAACCGTTTTTGAGTTATAAGCAAAAGTCTGAAATTTCGCACTCGTTAGTTGGAAAATGGCCGAGTAAAAACAGAGGAACACGCGACGCGAGCGTCGGTCGTTTCAATTATGTCACTTAAATGGCGACCTTCAATGTCGATGCAAGTTTGTGGTCATTCTCGAAAATTTACGATTGCCCTTTCAAACCATGGTTTGCCGAATCGCATTGATTCCCTCAGTTATTGCTGCCTTTAGATTTTCTGCAGTTGATGGTCCTTGTTTATAGACTTTGGATTTCTGAAAAGTGTCTTCGGAAGAAACGTTCCGTCGCGAAGACTGATTCGCCATTTTGTACAATTTCTTCAACGACAAAGGCGCGATGCTCAACTCCATGCCACAAATGCAGCGTTTAACTAATGCGTATTTCTCGATAGCATGCTTTTCATGCTCTTTCAGAAAATACAATGGTTATTGTTGAATCTTCACCTACCTGTTCTTTACGAAATTTTTATCGGGTTATATGTTCTGAAACATCCTGTATCTTCTGAACATTAAAAGCTGCGTAGGTGAGAAAAAGCGTTTCAGTTTTGAAGTCAGTCGAAGTAAACCCACCCATATTTGACCATTTCGACTTATGCTGAAGTTAACGGGGTGAAACATCCAACTATAGGATTATGAGTAAAAGATAAAAAATTAAACATCGAAAGCACATCTCCACCGAATATATGCTTTCTACAACCTATTTGTTTCTAGATACTACTATTTTTTAAAGCCAGAGATCTCCACTGAAGTGTAACCAGTTAAAACCTAAACTTTTCTCAGATTATGAATACGGTAACTTTCACAAGTATTTTTGAAAAAGCATATATTGCAAGGCTTCAGCAATGGGTCAATCACCCATTGCGTTAGTGCTGCAAAATAAAATAGTGGAAAGTTAAGTAATAGTACAAAGCATGAAAATTTAAATTTCTACTAGCAAGACCACAGAAAAAATCTTTAGAGAGTTCCAACTTTGAAATAAAGCATCCAAAAGATAATAGGCAGTATAAAATGCCAAGATTAGGCATAGACGTGTTTTGGATTTTTTTTGTCTTTCAGTCATATTTTTTGCTAAATGCTTCACCCCTTTTAAACTACGTCGTATGAGACGTGTTTAAAATATCATTATTACCAAGACAAGACAAATTCATTTCGTTGCTCAGTAATAGCACGAAGAAGAAATTATAATCAGTATTCGCTGAAAAAGGGAAGTTACGAATGACCTTACAGTCATTGAGTCAAGTAACTACCCTCATGTCATAGAGGCAATTTATGCCAGTGTTATGGATGGTTTTCATTACTTTGTCGAAGCGAGTTGCGACATTTTGATGATTTAAACAGAAAAAGATAACGACCTGTCATCCGCATGAACTTTTCGTATTCCCAAAGCAAATATCCGCGTAATTATATCATGAAAGAAATACGCAAACTGCGTAGACAAAATCTTTGATGCTAATATTTGTACGAAGATAATAGAACGTTTTTGTAGCTATAGATTTGAATTTTTTGTGCGAGAATGCCCTAATATTTGTGGGAATGCGATTCCAAATCTTGACAACTAATTACTTAATACACGTCTGTAATTTATTGGTACGGTAGCAAGGTATGTTCAAATTGTTACAATCAGTCGACTGCCTCGTACCTCCACTTGAGCGGTCATTAGTTTTACAGAAATATTTGCAAAATGAGTTTGGAGTTTTGTTGTTTAAGAAAACATAAACAAATTTGGCGACTTCAAATTTGAATAAGTCATCAATGTGCAGAATTTTTAAATGGGAGTGATATGGGTTTAATCTCCGAAATGAGCACCAACAACGGCTCTTATCGCTCGATTTTGTAAGAATTTTGATTTGTGTAAATAAGTAGGATACGTAGCTCCCCAAATAATTATACCATACAATAGTAACGGTTATGCTAATGCATAGTAGAGTTGCAACATAACAGTTTGAGGAAGTTTTAAAGTATTCCAACTGAGCGCACCACTTTACCATCAATTACTTTGATTTGCTCATGAAAGTTAAGTTTGTTATCAATAATAACTTCTAGATATTAGGCGCTATACTGACTAAATTTAATGGAATTCCGTTACTTGATTGGTTTAAATCAGATGAGGGCACTTGCAGCGCAAGCTTGCGCCGCAACTATTGCGCTCGCGATAGCGTTTGGGCCACAACTTTTTTTCAAAACGGTTGCGCTGACACTTGCGCAAGTGTTTTAGCAATTTTGAACGTAATCGCGCAAGCGCAATTTAAATACGATTAAGAATAATTCTTTTCCAACAACCGTGATCAAAGTTTAGGAAAAACATTGACGAAAAAGATTCATAAAAGCCTTGTCATGGGAAATAGCATTCGTTTACTGCTTGCAAAACTTCATCATTGAACTCTCAGCAGGAGTTTTCTTTCGCTAAAACTTTTTCTCTGAAATATTTCGCCGATTTTTCAAATTTTTTATTTTTTCAATTGCGTATTTCAAAAGATGGTTGAAAAATCAAGTTACAAAAAAAAAACTCTTTTTAGAATTGCCTTTCCAAGAACACGCTAATCGCTCCTAAAACATCTTAAAATATTGCTTCGGGGAAAAATTTAACGCGTTACTTGCAAACTGTTTTACGTCTTACCGTAATTCATAAACAAGAAACACCAAAAACTATAAAATGCAATTTTTGTTGCTACTCTGGAAAACTTGTAAAATATTGCTAACCGAAAGGACAACATCGGTATAACTCATAATTAATATTATACTGAGATGGTTCAATTTCTTCAAGCAAAAGCATGATGATTTTTGCAGCACGCTCCAGTCGTCAGTAAGCGATACTAATTGATCCAGAAGCAGAAATGCACAAATGCATCGGTAGCTCTTAAAAAAATAGAGGGCATAAAGTCACAATCTGGATCGACCTCTGGTTGTCAAAAAAATAACTACGAATGGGATTTGAACTCATGCCCGCAACAACTAGAGGCATACACTGGTTTTGAAGCCGCGGTAGTCCTTCAACGCAGGACAGGCGTTTGACCACTCTGCTACTGTAGCTATGTGTTAAAACAAGCAAGCTAATATTGACTGGCTGCACAGAGATGTGAACGGTCACATTCTGGTTCGGATGCACGCGCTGCGCGGGTGATGAGCGCGTAAGATTGTTGATCAACTTTCTACTCGTCGGTATAATTCTTTATACAAAATACATGATGATTTTTTCAGCATGCTCCAATCATCAGAGCCGAGTGATGCTAATTGCTCCAGGAGCACAAATGCATCGAAGCTAGTAATCGATTTCGTTGACGAATTATTTAAAAAAAAACAGCGACTCGGAAGTCGTTGGCTTGCACCTCATAAAGACTTTGTTGGTGGAAATTAATATCTCCGATTCCTTTGCGGGCGTTAAGCGTCATTTTTGATTGTTCTGCACCCAAAGTGAGCGGAGTTGAGCGATGCGCATTTTCAAATGCTTGTATTTTTGAAAGGAAATCAATATATTTATACAGATACATAATTTTTTTTTGCTGTTTGGTATTGTGCATAATTTGTTTTGAATATTTGTTTCATACCGTAACCTGCAGTGCAGCTTGAGCAGTGCGTCAAAAAGAATTATACTTTTTAAAATGTCACAGTTGCGGTTGCGGAACAATTATTGTTTGGAGATTGCGGAAACGCTTGCGCCGCAAGAATTTTAGAGTAGCTGCGCGTGCGCTTGCGGCGCAACTATAGTAACTTGCGCTGCCAACCTCTGGTTTAAATGGGCGATTGGCGCTCTAATTCGTTTAGGTGGAATGATTACGAAATTGGTTTTAGCTGAATTGACGGATAGCTTATTCACACAGCACCACAAATGGAGATGATGTAGTTCTGCATTAAGATTAATCTCAGTTAGTCGGAATTTGAACCTTTCACTAATAAGCACGTATCATCCGCAAATATAATCTTGGTTCGCTTTCCAATAAATTATGTACCGTAAATCGTTAATGACTTAATGTATACCAGGGAAAACACAGGACTTAGAGACGATCCTTGGGGAACCCCAACTCTAATTGGTTTTAGGTTGGGTTGGTTTTGGTTTGCAGATACAAACTGTTGTCTGTTATCAAGGTAGGATTGGATTAAAGTTGTGCTACGCCTTGAATGCTACAGTTATTTAACTTTGTCAAGAGAATGTTATGCGATACTGCATCAAATGCTTTTTTTAAATCGACAAATGCTAATCTCGTATAGGAATGATCATCAATGTTATCGTAAGATGAGGTAACAACGTCCAACATCGCATGTGATGTGGAAATGTTGCTTTGAAAACCGTATTGATTTTTGTATATTACATTGTGTTTTTTGAAACAAAACTGCCAAGCCACACAAACAGGATCTTTTCTATGATTTTTGAAAAGCAAGTTAAAATGGAAATGGGACGTTAATTATTCATTTCCTTCTTTGCTCCACTTTTATAAATAGGAGTGATCCTTGCAATTGTGCGATTTCGGGGAAAGATTCCTTCCTTAAACACAAAGTTGAAAAATAAACTTGTAGCCACTAGTATTGTAGTAGACAGGGTGCTGTAATGGGATAACTCAGTTTAGAATTAAAATAACGATGATATAATGTTATTTCAGCTATCAAGCAGATAAATTGACCAACGTTTATATTTTTGCGTGCGATAGCTGAATATCATCAAATTCGGCGGAAATATCAGTCATCGAGGTCGCATTATTATTCGCATATTTACGAGTTGCATTATTGTAATTATAAGAATTTGCCAGCGAGACACGAACTCTGAGTACCAATCCGACAGTAATGTTTGTGTAAAACAGCTAGCAAGCCTCTGGATAAGAACTTTCTAAACCACCAAAAATCCTACATTGGCTATCGCTCGCAGAAGTTTGAACTTTGGTCAATTTATCTGCTTGATAGCTAGAATACTATTAATTCTAATTTGAGTTATACCATTACGAGACTCCGCCTACTACACTACTTGTGTCCTAATGGCTACAAACTTAAATACGGTGCAATTACGTGTTTGGCAGCTTTGAGAAAAAATGGTTGGATGTTGTCGTGCCCCACCACTTTGTTTTTTAGATGTGTAATCTGGTTTAGGACTTAGTTGGTACTTGGCGGGTCAAGATAAATTTAGTCCAAAAATCGTTTTTTTTTTTTTCAGGAAATCTTTAGGTTGTTTAATTGTTTTGCTATTTATGGTATCTGCCTAGTTGGAATCAATTATGCGAAAGTAATTGTTAAATTGATTTGCAATGGTGTTAGGGTCATCGGTAATGTGATCATTAACTTCAAGAGTTAGTGGGGGTTTACGGACTGATTTATGCAGCAATACTGAACGTACAATTTCCCGCGATTTATGTAATATTGTAATAATTACTTTGGTGTAGCATTTGGTGTACTTTGGTGTAGCATTACGAAAAATTTCATTAAAATTATATTTTTTAAAATTTGACTCTTTAGAATCAGACGAGAATAAAATCAGACAGGCGCGTAGCCAGAAATCTTTAATGGGAAGGCTGTGTTCAGGAGTCTGCAATTGAGCCCCATAGCGCTCGAAAGTTTTGCATTTTGTTGCAAAAATAACATTTCAAAGGGATATTTATATAATGCTTTAAAACGTGGCATAGAAATTTGTAGTGCAAAAACATGATTAAACTGGCTGCGTAAATGGTTTCTGAGGACTGTGGTTAAAAGTTAAATTTCAGTCTTTTTATTACAAACTGGTAAATCGTAAAATAAAAACACCACAAGTTTTAACCTAATTCGTCTGCATTTACAAAAAAAAAGATGATTTTGGAAAAGTTTATCCTCACCCCGATCGCGAATTTTACCGTTGTCTGGACAAGAAATGGATCTTGTTCTAGTTATTACAATAAATTTTATGTTTTAGAAAGTTTTCTTATATTTCTCTGGTTTGAGCAGAGGGGTCCGGACCCCTTAAATCCGCCACTGGTAACGCCAAGTAGAGCTACAAACAAAGTTAAAAATTTGAATGTCTTTAGAGTAATGCTTAGGGCCACTAGACATAGAATGTTTGAGTTCAAAATTTGAAATTTTGTAGCATCCTATCTTCCTAGCGTCGGTTGAAACTGATGGCACAAAATCAGATGTCACTAGCTAACCAAATGCATTCCACAAGATTGCTCATTTATTTTACGTTGTTTAGAAATCATTTAACACACGCAATTTGCTACTTAGTGGCTATTTTACCTAAAATTTCTAAGTTAAAGAGAATAAAATGAAATTGATAAATATTTATCCGCGCTTTCATTATTTGCTTTTTCGAGGGTTAAGACTAGGGTTTTAGTTGGGATTTGGGTTAGGTTTGGGGTTAGTTTTAGAGTAAGAATTTGACTTGGGTTGGATTTGGGTTGAAATTAATAAAAAACTAGATAAAAATTTCGGGTGAAATAGTCTCTCCCAATTTGTTATTATTGATTTTAATAAACGTTTTAGCGCCACTTGGTGGAGAGTATTTGTTTATAATGAAAAAAGATGTTCTTTCAAAAATTGAAAATTGTAATCTTTTTTGGATCGACAAGAATTTTTTTTACGTTTTATTCCTACAAAGGTCTTTTTTGGTTTACAAAGCACTGAACTTTAGTTAAAAGAATGTTTCTTGTAGCTCCAGTACTATTTTGCGTGTCGTCAGTTTAGTCGGGCAGAACTGCTCCCCTTGCTCCTTCTGGTAAAAGGTCAAAGGTTTTTTTTTTGGATCACAAAGCTCCAAACTTCAATCAGTAGAATGTTTCTTGTAGCTCCAGTACTATTTTGCGTGTCGTCAGTTTAGTGGGGCAGAACTGCCCCCCTTGCTCCTTCTGGTAAAAAGTCAAAGAGGCAGTTTCCCCCTGCCCCCCTCCGTTCCGGGACCACTGCTTATGCGGAGATACGGATGCTCGGTAAAAGCCGCTTAACTGTAAAAGTTTGCCGAAGAGCAAATTAATGTTTAAAGAAATTGCATTGAATTGGAATAAAGCAGTAGGCCTTAATTTGTTTTGATTATCACAAATTGCTAATAAGTTTCCAAACAGTTTTTTTAGCAAACGAATAAATTTGTTACATTTTGTCGCAATGTGGTTCAAAGTTATTTTTTATAGTTTTGCTGGTAAATTCTATAAACATTCAATAACATTATTAAATTCATAGTTTCTGGTTTAGTGGTACTGGTTATCGACGTTGTACAAAGTAAAATCTCAAAATTCAGTTCAGAAAATCTGAAGTTTGAAACTAGATGTTTATTTTACCGCAGGAAAGTAGTGCGGAACTTCCGCCAGGTCCTATTCACCAGCACTCTCCCTATTCATGCTTTGAAGGTTACTGATATTTCTGTAAAACTCAATCGTATGCAATGCAAACAAAGTAATTTTGTCTGCTGAAAAAAATGTTGATTTTAAATCATTTGTGGTTTGGGTAAAACGGATGTCCGACTAAATATTTGAACCCAGCTCTGTTCAACCACTACTATTTCAAACACTGGCTCCTTTAGCCATTTTACCAGCACAGCACATGAGCCCAGTTGACTAAAATAAATTCTTAAATTTAGCTTCCAAAAAGTAATTTTTGAGGAGGTCCATTTTGGGGGTTCCGGAAGTTTGGTACCCCCAGACTACGTAAAAAAATTAGTCTCTTAAATGTCGGATAATATCCAAAAAACTAGCGCCCTAGCTTAAGTCGTACAAAAAATTGATTTTTGGTGGGTCCATTTGAAAAGATTCCGGAGGGATGGTACCCCCAAACAATGTCAAAATAGTTGGCTTATAAATATCTACTAATATCAACAAAAACTGGAACCTGAGCTGAAGTCGTTCAACAAACTTATTCTTGGGGGTTTATTTGGGGGTTTCTGGGGAAAAGAGGGTAGCAGTACCCCCAAACTATGTCCAAGTATTTGTCTGCTAAATATCTACTGATTTAAAAACAAAACTAGCACCTAGCTTAAGCTGTAAAAAACTGATTATGGAGGTGCGTTTGGTGGTTCCAGGTAGTTGGTACCTTCCAAACTATGTCAAAATATTTTCATTGAATATCTTTACATGTCAAAGAAAAACTAGCGCCTTAGGTTAACTGTTCAAAAAGGGATTTTTGGGGGGTCCTTTTGTTTTTTTTTGTAGGTATGGTGCCTCCAAATTATGTCAAAATTTCAATATATTTAGTTAAATATTTCTGATATCAAAAAACAACTGGAGCCTTAGCTTAAACCGTTCAAAAAATTGATTTTTGTAAAGTTCATTGGAGGATTTTTGGAGGGTGGAAACGACAAACTATTTCCGAGTATTTGTCTGTTAAATATCTGGTGATATTAAAAAAACTGTCACCCAGCTCAAGTCGTTAAAAAAATTGATTTTTGGGGGGTTTTTGGAGAATGAAAACTAAAACACTCTAAACTCAAAATAAAAAATATTTGAAGAGATTTTGTTTTACGTAAAAACTATGATTGCACTATGATTTTGGATGCACTATGATTTTGGAATGAGAAACCCATGGTCAACTAGATAATTGAACCTAGGTCTATTCAATCATAATGGTTTCATATGCTGGCGTCTTTATCCACTATGCCACAGCAGCACATGTGTGTATCTGACGAAAATCAATTGTTAAAATCACATATTAAACTTTGTTATCACAAGCTTTTGACGCGTCTGCCCCACACCACGTGACGCAGTGCCTTCAAAAATTCAGGTGCACACAGGCGCATAGCCAGAAATTCGCAATGGGGAGGGGGGCTGTTTTGAGGGTTTGGGGGCGGAGCCCCCAACCACCGGAGGCCAATAGGGGTCTGGAGGCAAAGCCCCCAGCTGCCGGAGGCACGGGAGTGTGGGGGCGGAGCCCCCAGCGCTCGAAAGTTTTGCATTTTTTTGCAAAACTAACTTACTTTTACAGCTATTTTAGTAACAAATATTGCTTTTAAAAAGTGGCATAGAAATCGGCTGCGCAACATCATTCAACTGGTTGCATTAATGGGCTATATGGGAAGTGGCTAATGATAACATTGCAGTTTTCTTGTTTACTTGCTGGTTAATCATAAAATCCTATCATTCAATAAAACTTACACGGAGTAATCTATTTCGTCTATATTTTATAAAGAAAAATAATTAGAGGGGGGGAGGCTAATGGAAAGATAGTTGAGAGAAGTCATTGGTAATCAACTAACACTGAATAGCTCCCCCTCCCCTTCTTCTTGAGTTTATAATATATTGGTTGATAAAACCTATGTTTGGCGTTTTTACATTAGAGATTAAATTTGATTGTTTATTTTCGGGCATTTTTACAGTGTTCATTGATTTGTGACTTTAGTTTTTGACAATTAGCCCTCTACCCTCAATATATGTTTCAAAAGATGTTTTAAATCACTTTTTAATCAATTCCAGCACAAAAAACAGTTTCAAAAGAGCTAAAAACGTGGTATTTTTCTTATTCTGCATTTTGGTTGACAGGCCAATGGGGGGGGCAATAGCTCCCCCCGCCCTCCTTTTGGCTACGCTACTGGGTGCACAACTTTATACATAGGCTAATGAAATCTTTAAATTTCAAGTTTCTAGATTAGGTGGTTTCGGAGTTTTTGCGTCTGATAAAAAATTTCTTTATAGAAAGAAAAACAAAAAACTAAAAAAGAAAAAAAGTTGTCGGAAGTGTCATAATTTAAATCAAAAAGCTAAAACTGCATTCCCACGCGCTTCTAATTTCAAAAATTCTATTCTCCTGCAATTAGTTTTCGAGCTAAAGCGTTTTGAACCTTTGAATGGCATTTCAGTTTTGTGGCTCGGGAACCCGTATCACGCGACCGATTTCTTCCAAAATTTGCATAAAGGTTGTTCCGAATTTACTCCATTTTATTTTTACATTTCCAGTTTTTACCCTTAGCCGTTTCGAAGTTATTACAATTTCGAGGTTTGGTTACGGAGTTCGTAAATTTGCACGAAAAAATAACAAAGGGACTTCCAACACGAAGCGTTGCGGAAGTCCCAATTAAAGCCATTATAGAGTGACTTATGAAGTAGTCAGCATTAGAAAAAATTTGAAATTCAGTTTAAGATTTGTAACATACAAAAAAGCAATGGCAAAAACAAGCGAAGTGTATTTTCCACTTAAAACCGTTTCAACTAAACGAATAGTCATAGTCAGTCGTGTTCAAATTAAATGTTTAGAGTTGTAGTTGCTGCTGTTCACCCAAAAAATAGATCACTGTTTCCTCAAGAGCATCCACGAGGTATGAAGCGGCAAAGTAAACATCGAGTTCTGAGTCGAGTATCTAAAAGGAAAAAAATGTTTAATTGATGTAGCAGAAAAAAATGTTTGTCCAATTTATTTACCAATTTACCTTGGCGAGAAAAAGTAACAAATCTAAAACATTACTGTATGTAAGCACTAATAGTCTTAGACTACAACATGAGGTGAAAGTTCATTCTTCGTTTTCATATTTTTCATTTTTTAACACAGAGCAAAGATTACTTTTAAACTTTACATAAAATTGTTTAAACATTGAATATTAACTTCACTTCAAAGTTGTAAGTCGTACCGGGCTTTTCGGGTCGGATTCGAGCTTGAGATTGACATAGTACCGGGCTTAATGCAAGCTTGATATACGTGCTTGACTTTAATGCATTGTGTTTTCGCCCTTTGGTTTGAATGCTATAGAAGCGTAATTAAAATTACTTTGCTACCGGCCAGTTGGTCAAACGGTAACGGTTCGTTTTTGACGCGATAGGTCTGAGGTTCAAATCTCGGATCAGTCAATTCGAACATACTGCTGCCAACTGCTCGCCACCCTTGCGATATTTCTTTGAAAAAAACTGTGTTGCCGGGCGCAATAACGCGGAGATGGGCCCTGCCATCTCGTTACACGCTTCGGTGTAATACAGCGAGTTTAATGAAAGATTTGATTTGTTACGCAAAATGACAACTTCTTTTAAGCATCAAAGCGATTATTATTGAACATTCATTATTATTTCCTCACAATTTAGCAGCAATGAATGGTTTTATTTTCATCTACTGTACAGTAAATCAATACTCTCTTCGTCCTTAGCCTAATCTACTTCCTTGGCCTCAAAGACGTCTTCGAGGACACATTTTGAAGTCCTTGGCCTTGGCCTCGAAGGTCACGTCCATGACCTTGAAGCCTCAAGTCCTCAAAAATTGCCCTGTCCTCGGCTTGAGGACAGCACTATTTTTTGTACCGTTGAATTCTTGCTGGAAAACGCCAGAAACCTAGCGGAAAATTTGCGAAGACCTTTTTGTTTTCCGCCATTGGAGATCGCCCAAAATTTTGTTTTCTTATAATTATTTATGGGCAGCGGTGCAAACGAATCTGCTACCGTTAGGTTAAGCCCACCTACACATTGCGTAGGCCTCATTTGGGCCCATTGCAATTGTAGCTGCTTTGTTATTATTGTTTTGTTTGGTTACTAGTCGAACTCAGAAAGCCTTCTAGCTTCCTTTAAGTACGTGCAGTGCCGTTGCCAAAGCAAACAAAGTGAGGGGGCACAAGCCGAAAATGGGGGTGGGGCACTAAAATAGGTCAAACTTTTGCACATAAAAACCGATATTTTGCGGCTACAAATTATGCGCTATTTTAAAAATTTTGTATTCATGTTTCATGTTTGAAAAAAGAGATTTATAAGCCCGGCAGCGTTTATTAGCTTGTTTCGTATGCGGCCCCGTACAATCGCTTAATAAATCTCTGTGCAGGAGTAAATGCGACTAGAGGCACATCCAGGGTTTTGCTAGGAGAGAGGGGGCTTAAACCAAACGTCAAATTTTGTGCTTAAAAGTTGCCTAATTTAGGCCACGTGCTGAATAAACCGATACAACTCAAGTGTATCACAAAGGAGGTCAGGGGGCAAGCCCTCTGTCGCTGGTTGATTTTTGTGATTTTGTGGCAAAAAATAGCCATTTTAACACTGTTTCAATCACGTTTCGCACATTTTTAAGCCATATGAATAACTACAGTAAATTGCTGAAATTCAGAAGTAATTCAAAGAATTAAATTGCCTAGCCCTTTGAATCCTCCCATTAATTAACGTCAAGTCCAAAACACCTTCAAACCCTTGTTTTCTTGGGTTATATTTTTTAAATGACTCCGCTAAAAGTGGCTGATGCCCACTTAGCCCTTCCCTCTGGTTGCGCCACTGACTGCGACCTAAAAAAATCTTGAGTGTGCTCTAAAAAAATGCAAAACAGCTGATTTTTAAAAATGTTTTCACTAATTGTATCTGGTCATAATCACTAACGAAGTACCGGTAACGATTCTACAGGCTTACGTTACATTCCTATTCCGCGACACATCCGCAAAGGCGTGTTAATAAGACGGATTATAGCGTCACATTTATGTACGGCAGTTGCTGGCTAGCAATTTTGCAAAGAATCGACAAAAAATTAAACGAAAATTAACTTTGAACGCAATTATTGTTTTTTCCATTATTGCCTGTTGTCTTGTCGTTACGTAATGCTCCAAAAAAGTATTCTGAGTAAACTGAAATGGGGGGCACAAGCAGTCGTTAGGGGGGGGGCACAGCCCCCAAGGCCCCACCGAAGTGACGGCACCAAGTACGCGGCCAGTTTGTTAATGTTACATTTCGTTACCACATTGTGAACAATGGTTTTGGTGATTCCAAAATATTTAACACAAGTATCTTGGCAAAGCTTGCAATTGCCTACATAATGATTTGGTGTTTCATCCTCTAGGCTACATTTTGGACACAAAGAAGACTCAGCATTACCTGTAGTTTTATTGTGTCGCAGTAGATTGCAGAGCGCAGTTAAAACTTGCTCTACTTTATTTGATTGAGGTCTCTTCAGGTTAGGAGACGTATTGTTTGTCGAGAAAACGTCCAACCTACAGACTCCTTCATCCTCAAGCAGTCCTTCCGTTCATTCCACATAGATTTCCATCTATCTGTGGACCATTCCTGGGCTAACACAGCTGACATACTGGACTGTAATAAAAGGTTCAGGACTATGTATTTTTGATTTAGATCCTATTTGGCTGCATAGTCTGCCACTTTGTTACCATGTACCCCTGCATGTCCAGGAATCCAGGCAATACTGACGAGGTTTTGTTTACCTCACTGATTTAAGTTTCTAAAGTAGTTGAACACTATAATTGATGTTATCGTGAACTTTATGAGTGCTTTGATAGCTGCTTGACTATCAATCAGCACAGCAATACTTTGATTGTGCATTTTTTCTAAAAGCAGGTTCTTTGCCACTTCTGAAATAGGTAGGACTTTAGCCTGGAACACAGTACTGTAAATTCCAAGGTGGAAAAATGCTTGTTTTCGGGAGTTGTTTAGGTATTCTGCATAAAAGCCCGCACCCACTCACCCATCTAGTTTCGAGCCATCGGTGTAAATCTTGTCAGTGTTCTAATTTAGAACGCTTTCAGATCTGAGAGCATTCTTTTTGTCCATAATTTGACATTCGAAATTTCTCTTGAATACCTTTGTTTTTTTCATTCGGTCAGCTGGCATTTGCAGCAGAGGTAAGAATCTTCTTTTCTCATTGCAAACATCAAAATGACTTTTTGTTTTACCAAAGTAACCAACTCGGTAGACATGCCAGAGCCACTAACAGTGATTCTGTATGACCCTCGCACTGCCTCAGCCACTACGAATTTCTCAATGGGAGTTATGTTGAGCAATATTTCCAGAGCACCAATGGGGGTGCCAGGAAAAGCTAATCAAATCATCAGGCAAGCAAGTCTCTGCACCTTTGTAACTTTCCCTCACTAGATACTTTTTGTGGAGACCGCCAACCCAGGACACACATGCATATGGCATGATTGGACGTATCGTAGTTGTGTATATTCATTTCATCATATAGATGGTTTTATTCCCCACGTTTCAACCATTAATTTGTCTACATTGCATTAATGCTCTAGTTGCTTTGCGGGTAATATGTGGTTTCCTAATTAACTTGCTCTCCAGAGTAACACCTAACAGCCTTGCTTCTTTGGAAAGTTCAAGTTTTGAACCGTTTATTGAGAAGGAACACAAATCTGGATTCCGTTTAGTAGTCAACAGTACAACTTCGTTTTTTTTGCTGCTAAACTGTAGCTCTTGTTCCGAAGCCCAGTTTGCAGCAATATTTATTGCTTTCTGGGCCATACTCTGATCCAAAGCATATTAGCACCAGTGATCAACACTGTAGATTATCGGCGTAGGCTTGAACATAAAAGCCTCTGCTACGTAACTTTAGCACTAGCAAAAATTATTTTAAAGACCTTTGTTTTGGAAATCGCAGAAAAAATTTTTTTTAATTTTTTTTGGAGAACACTTGCACCTGTGTCCTTGGCCTTGAGCATTCCTGTCCTTTGCCTCAAGAGGGCCTGTCCTCGGAACGGCTGTCCTAGGCCCTTGCCTTGGCCCCGAATTTGTTTTGTTTTCTTGGCCTCAAGCCTTGTGTCCTCGACTCCACCTCTAAATATGGGCTCATTGAGCAATTATCGTGTACATTATTTTTTCACATCTAACCTAATTTTCGGGCTTTTTCGTGCCTGGTTTTAACTTGAAATCACTTTTTGGGATTCCGATTTATGTTTTAAGGCTGGGGCTGGGCTCAAGTCTGTACTTGTCGGTCCGTTTACAACTCTGCTATACTCTGCAAAATCGGCAACGGCATACGCAACCGAGTTTTCTGTCCTTAGGCCTGGTCAACAGTATACCTGCAGCGTAAAATCGCGAATGATCGAACGTATTTTTTGTTTATTTTAAAGAGAAAATCGGTAAGCCCGGTGTAACTGCCTTTCCAGCTTTAAAGAAGCCAATTAGTTAAAAGAAACTAAAGATATACTCTCGTACGTCCACGGTTTTATGCTTTGAATACAGCATTTGCATGCGCTTGAACTAATCATGATCAGTAGGGCAAGCTTTTGTTACACTAAAATTTTGAAAAAGTTGCATTTATTTTAAACAATAGTTGCTCTAAAAAGTTGCATTTTTTTTTTAACGAAAGTTGCAGTAAAAAGTTGGATTTAAGCCTATGCACAACAAGTTTAAACAACACTGATTTTGTAGCTACTCAGTAGTTACCAGTAGCGTAGCCAGGGAGCGGGGGCGGGGGGGGGATGGGGGGATATAGCCCCCCCATTGGCCTGTCAACCAAAATGCAGAATAAGAAAAATACTACGTTTTTAGCTCTTCTGAGACTGTTTTTTGTGGTGGAATGGACTAAAAAGTGATTTAAAGCATCTTTTGAAACATATATTGAGGGGGGCTAATTTATCAAAAATAAAAGTCACAAATCAATAAAAACTCACAAATCAAAATCAATAAAAGCTATTTAGTATTAGTTAATTATCAATCACTTCTTTCAACTATCTTTCCATTAGCCCCCCCCAATTATTTTTCTTTTTTAAAATATAGACGAAATAAATTACTCCGTGAGAGTTTTAAGTATTGAATAACAGGATTTTACGATTACCAGCATGTAAACAAGAAAACTACAGAGGTATAATTAGCCACCTCCCACATAGTCATTAATGCAACCAGTTGAATGATGTTGCGCTGTCAATTTCTATGCCACGTTTCAAAAACATTATTTTTTACTAAAATAGCCCCAAAATTAAGTTATTTTTGCAAAAAAACATAAAATTTTTGAGCACTGGGGGCTACGCCCAAAGGCCCCCGTGCATCCGGAACTGGCCCCTAAATTCGACCCCCCCATTACGAATTTTTGGCTACGCGCCTGCTAGTTACTACACAGTTGTACTTTTCAAATAACCTTGGTTTGGTCAAAATAAAGGAACAAAACACAAACCGCTTTTTTACCATTAAATCCAACCGAAAAGAAAACCATGCATACAAGTGTTGCCATCAAACGCAGTGGAAAAACATCAAACTGAAAAAAAGGCAATCGCTATAGTTTAATTCTTTAAGAGGTTTATTAACATATAATGTTAGATACTTCCAAACATTGTCTGGAGAGAAATGGCGATCGTTTGACAACAGTTTCCGTAGCATGCTGAAACTTCGCTCGACAGAGCTTGAAGATGCTTGTCAGTTTAAAAATTTTGCATAAAGTTCGGGGCTAATGTTTGGCGGGGTCATTTTTGCAGTGGCTCCACGCAGTGCCGTCGCCAAAGCAAACGTAGTGAGGGGGCACAAGCTAAAAGTGAGGGGGGGGTACTAAAATAAACTGAACTTTTGCATATAAAAACTGATCTTCAGATTTTGTACGGCTACCAATATGCGCAATTTTGACAATTCTGTGTTCATGTCTAAAAAAGATAGACCTATAAGGCCGTAACCGTTTTTTAGCTTGTTTCGTCTCAGCGCACAACCGCCTAAAAAATCCATCTACACCAGTGAATGCTACCAGACACGCAACCCAGGATTTTGCTAAGAGGGGTGAACAAAGAGTCAATTTTTTGCACCAAAATTGTCTGATTTAGGCTTCGTTCTATACAAACTGATGCAACTTCAGCGTGTCACAAACGGGAGCACAGTTATTAAATATAGTGACTACGAACGGGGGCCAGGGGGCGGAGCCCCCAGCTGCTGAGCGATTTTTCAGATTTTGCTACAAAAAAGAAGCGATTTTTACGTCATTTTAATCGCACATTTCGCACGTTTTAAAGCCATACGAATAACTAAATTGCTAAAATTCGAAGTTACAGTATTTCAAAGAAGAATTAAATTTCTCAGCCCCTTTAGCTCCCCCTTACTTTAGATCAAGTCTAAAATACGTTTAAACGCTCGTATTTTGAGGCTAAATTTCCAAGTGACTTGGCTTAGAGAGTTTAAGCCTCTTCGCTCTGGTTGCGCCTCAGACCGCGACCTCAAAATCTTAAGTGTATTTAAAAATCAATACATCTGGTCTTTAGAAAAAAATGTTTTCACGTATTGTTTTATGTCATGATCACTAACAAAATACCGGTAACGATTCTGCAGGCTTACTTCTCTCTTCCGCGACACATCCGTAAAGGTATGTTAATAAAAAGGATTATTACGTTAGATTTATGTACGCAGTTGGTTGCCAGCAATTTCGCAAAGAATCAAGAACACTTCAAAGGAGAATTATGTTTGAACGTAATTAGTTCTGTTACCATCAGTGTTGTTGTCTTGCAGTTACGTGATGTTCCACTAGCAGTAATTTGAGTAAACCAAAATGGGAGGGCACAATCAGTCGTTAGGGGGGCACGGCTCCCCATCCCCCAGAAGCGGCGGCACTGGCTCCACAGCCATGGTTCTAACACTATGGTACTAGTCAGTGCTGGGCACTTCCGCAAACTGGTCCGCAAGTCCGCAAATCCGCAAATTGTGGACTTAAGGTTTTGGTTTGCGGATTTGCGAACCGATTTCTTACCGCAAACATTTGCGGATTTGCGGTAAAAAAATTGAAATCTACCGCAAATCCGCAAATCAACAACATCACTGGGATCGTTTTTGCAATTTCCAAAAAAATACGTTTTTACGATTCAATGCATCGACAGATTTGGGTGGATGTATTTCTAATGTACAACACCTCTCACCAAGATCCTCTGCTGTGGAACGATTATTTCCCAGAGGTGCTGCTATTCTTACAGCAAAATGAGTTGACTTAAGGTCAAGAAACTTCCAACGGCTTGTTTTTGTGAAGGAAAACTTAGACTTTTTGAAGTGGCAAAGGGTTGCACAAGACGACTTTGATGACATGCCCAGCACGTTTTGTAGATAAATAAGCTGCAGGCCTACCAACGTTTTCAATCTTATTTTTATCTTTTTAGTCTTTTTGTTTCGTTGATCGTTTTTTTGGAAGGCATGCTTTAGACTATATGGAGTATATGCGTTGCCGCTTAAGAAATTTCACACGATTTTTGGAAGTTAATATTACTGCCCGCTTTAGAATCCTGGAAAAAATTTCTGTATCCTGATTAATTTTGTGATATTTAATAATGTATACATAATACAACACTTTGCCTCTTTGATTTTCCAAAGTTTGTGTATTGTGCAAATGATGCGTCAAAATGCTTAGTGTAATTTTTATTTAAGAAATGGCGTAATTTTCTAAGCAGTTGGCGGCGCTACTCCAAAATTTTCCAACATTCACGAGCAAAGTTAATCATTGTGACAAACTTTTTGGCGAGTAAATTACTATGGCACTTCGATCGTGAAGATTTTTTGCACCACCAACAAACTGGCCTCTGTTGAAACAAACTTCTAATATAACAGTGACCATTAGTTGAACCTACGTTGCATACCGACAACCAAGACTTAAAACCCAAATTTTCTATTTTTGCAATTACGTTAGATGCAGAGTGCGGACTGCTCTGCGCTAAAAAGAAACATAAAGATTTAAATGAGAGTAAGTTTATAAACAAAATTAATATCTGCGCCCAGTGGCGTACGTAAAAAGTTTCCGCGGGGAACCTATAGTTTCGTCGCACTGTGACGCCACAAATCAATATTATGGAGAGTGCCGAAGGCAAGACCATTGTAGGGTGGTCCGGAGGCAAGCTCCGAAAAAATTTGCAAAATTACACTAAAAATACGCGTTTTTGTGCATTCTGGAAGCAAGTTTTGGTATAATGCTTTTACAAGACTTATTAGAAGAATGAAATCGTAAAATGAAAATGCTTTAAAATCATTACGGAATTAAAAAGGTAGATCATTTGTGAAGGAAGAAAACAAACCAAAACAAAGAGCGATTTATTTTTGCATTTACGCAGTAATAACGTACATCCTCTTAAAACTGCTTGGTTTTGCTTTATCGTGCATCATTTTTAGAGTCTGAGAGGAAGGCCATGGCACAGTGGCCATCCTCCTAGGTACGCTATTGTCTACACCGTAATTATATTGAATACAATTTGAAAGCTTTTAAAAGACTGCTCTTATCCAAAGTTCGACTAGAAGTTCAAGCGTTAGCATTTCATGTAACCATTAATCAGGTCTGTATTGCAACTGAAATAAAATGAACAAAAGAACCGGACTTTTGGCATGTTCTTCTTACATCTAGCACATTTTCATCTTGGCAAAAGTTTGCCTTCATATGAACCCCTATCAAAACAATTTAAAAAATTTTTCCCCAGTACAGAAGCAAAAAAAAACAAAACGCCAACTGCAATTATCACGTTTGAAACTAAGTTATTTTAATGGTGATCTGCAAATTGCCATGCGTGATTAAGGGAGCAAGAAGTGACATCGACAATAATCCCCCCACCTCATCCATTCCGTCACTCAAGCAGTAAATACTAGCCTGTATGCCTGTAAAGTATCATTTTCAAGAACGCAAAAACGCAAGTTCGTAAGTCTCGAGTTTTTACTTTTCCGCGACTCAATAAAGATTTGTGCATCTCTGTTTGTCCTATATGACAAGTACATGTACATGTGCAAGTACGTAAATCAAATATGGATTTTCAACTCAACGAACATACCGTAGTTAGAAGTTAGAATGAGCAACGAAAGTGACTGGCAGGTGAGGTTACTCTTCTAAGTGTCTACTCCAGCCACCAGAGTCGCAATCGTCATCCAACTCCGGTCGCAGTTTTGTTTAAACAAACCTGCGTACATTTTCATTCGGCCCTGCTGTTGACATGTGTATCATAACTTAGAAAAACAGAATATTAAATAAACCTAAGGAAACTTACTGATGTTTATTACAGGTCTGCAGCCGATATGGAAAATATCAAGCATTGTTATATTGCTATAGGTCTCCTCTATTTATCAAACCAGGAAAAAAACAGCAAAGTTTGCGGTTCAAGTTTCCGGATGTGAAAAGTCATTTGCGGTTGCGGAAGTGCAAAAAATTACCGCAAACTTGCGGATTTGCGGTTGCGGACCACCTATTGCTATTTTGCGGAATTTGCGGTTGCGGAATAGAGTTTAAATTTGCGGTGCCCAGCACTGGTACTAGTACTTTTACGGTTGTAGCTGAACCTCTTTGTGCAAACCAACTGTTGCATCATAGATGACATTGAGACGAAGCCAATACGTCACAAAGCTGGTTGTTACACATTTCAAAGACAATACCAAAATTAAACTAAACTACAGTAGTTTTAGAGCATATTTTTCAAAGCACACCTTTTACATTTTGCGCAAAAATTGATAAAAGTAGCCATAAAAAGTTGCAAGTAAAATCGAAAAAAGAAGCAAAAAGTTGCAAAATAAAATTTATGGAAACAGCTTAAAACTTTGTACTATTTAAAGTCTGAGTGTTTCAGAAGCTGTCGGAAGCTGTAAAAAAAAGTTGCAGAAGTTGCAAAACCTTGCCCTATTGATCAGTTATATGCGTTGAAGTGATCATGATCAGTTTCTTCACGGCACAAGTGTAGTGTTGACCGGGCCTAAGATTTATGTTCACTTATAAGTCTGCCAAACACCAAGCTGCAGTGCTTGCAAGCAGGCTTTTAGTTGTGAATGTCGGCACCAAACTTGGTATTGAACTCGCTTTTGACTATTCTTCATTTTCTTAATATTTTTTCAAAAATTTTGGTGAAATCGTTACTCCCAAATTCAAAACAGCAAAAACTATCATTGTTTAGTTTTGTCTAAGTCACAAAAAGTGGACCGTCCTGCTAAGGCAAATTTGTACCTGTATATCAACCTGGTATGCACATAAAGGATAAGCCTTACATGCAATTAATTTGATGTTGTTTACTTTTACCACCCGCAGTGTTTACACTCGTGAGGTCGGCTCGCCTTGGCCTTGGGTTGAAATAAATTTTGTTGATACAAACAAAAAGGTATGTGCTCGTACACTCACGATTTTATTCGAACCCAGGGGCCCTAGGAGATGACGAGCAGTGGCCGTATTTCAAATGTTTCGATTTATTGTTTAAGTTCTTTACACTGAATTAATCTCCCAGCCTATTCGTATTCACCAACAATCAACAAAGGATGATAGTCGTAAATCATCTCATGAGATAACAACTCGACCAAAGAGGGAATATAACCCAGATCTTGCAGTCGAGGTCGAGACAGAGTGAAACGAGTCTTTGACCTTCTCGGTCACGCTGCTATTTCCTAATCGGTCCAAGACAAAAAAAAACTGTTTTGCTTACTACTCAGGTCCAAGCAATTTGGTGGTCGAGTGAACATCCGTGTTTTTGTATTTCTTCTGCACCACCGGTTGGGACATACTCTATTTCCCCCCGAGGAGGTAACTGCACCACCAAAAACAGTTACTGTATTGCTGTTGGGGTTGAAAATTTCCAAAATGATTTGCCTTAGAACGTTATTGTCCACCTCTTGGTTGTTGTTGTAGAATTTCAAAACTTCGCTAAATGCATAAGGACAGTTCGCCTGAAAAGACCAATATTATTGGAAAAAACATTTAACAAAATAGCATACGTCGCATTTATAAACACAACGCAATAAAACCAAAAGAGCAGTTAATTAAATGTTATTGGTGTTAGATATGATACAGTAAATAACTTCAACTATGCGTTAGTAAAACACCCTGCAAGCCGCTGCGCTATTCACCTTAATCAACCAGCAGTGCTATAGTCGTAATTTTAGTTTGAGAAAAGACGTCATTTCTGCAACAACGTCGCAGCAGACCGTTGAAATTTTGCACATAAGTGTGTTTTTTGAAACTAAATCAAAAACGCCAAAGTCAAAGTGGTTAGGTCACAAAAACGTTAATGTCTTTTACCTCAAATATGGGCCAAAAAAATGCTCAAACTTTGGAAAGTGACTTTGCTAAACTTCAAAGTTGAGAAATTCAAGCAAATTCAAGTTTTTAGAGGTTATTTGAAAATAAATTTGGCTCAAATTGATGTTGATTTGAAACCAAAATCTTTTTTCTGAAAGGATTTATTTTAAGAAAAACCAAAAGGGATACTTTTGCTCGCCTCCAGTTTAAAATAGGGTTAAAATAATCAGGGGTGCCGTAACCCCGAGGGGATGGGGGGATATATCTCCGTAATAATTTCACTGCACCCCCAATAATTTGACTATGGTCTACATCTGCATCCCCCCCAATAATTTGACCCTGGTCTGCATCTGAATCACTTGAATTCGGTCTTCAACACTTGAATTCGGGGAAAAAACTCTTCCAATTTTGTGAAGACCTATTTTTTTTTTGGCCTTCACTTAATTTGCTTACCTGAAGAACATCGTGGTTGAGGTTCATTCCCCGATGTTGAAAATAAGGCAACATTGGGGTAAAGTTGCAAATTATCCCCCCCAATGCTCAACAAAGATCGGCACCTTGAAAATAATACAACTGGTACTTTGTACGTTGTAAAGCCGCACACCGCATATAAGTCTCACTCTGAGTTTTGCAGTAAAGATTTGGTTCAAATTTCTGCATTTTCTACTTAAAAAATATTACGGCAAATTTGATGAGTATAAATTTATACTTACAAACGCAGAGTCTTCGCACTCTCTGAGAAGTGAAGCATTGATGCAGACGAACCGGTAACCAGCGGTATTGAAGCAAGACTGTCTTGAGCTGTTTTGAAAAATGAAACCTTCTCGGCAGCCGCGCAGCATGCACCCGACATTGATATCATGGACAAAAGTCGTCTCCTTGCATTGTACTAAATCATCGGTTCCATCCTCAGATTTATCGGTCGTTGAATAGCAAGTTGAGTTTAATTGAATCACTACAAAAATTGTTGATTGAATAGCCGAGAAATTGGGTATTTGAATACAGATTATTTATTTAGTAGACTAGAAACAGACTCGCGGAGAAAAAAAGAAGAGCATTAAAACTTGCAAAGATTTTTTGCGGTCACACGTATTTGACGGATTTGATTGGAAATATATTTTAGAAAAAATGAACCGTGAAGAAAAATAGACAAAATCGTCAGTTTCCGGTCTACTAATAAAGAGTCTATTATTTCAATAGTAGGCTACTTAAACATAATTCTATTTGCATAAGATTGAAAAAGAGTACTATTTTTGCCAAAACGTTTGTAAAAAACTAAAATTTGGTGAAAATAATTTTGGTTATGATTTTTTTCTTGATGCAAAAAGTTTTACCAGAGATACCTCAGTATAGTAAGCTGTAAAAAAGCTATAGAAAAAAGCTAAACTGAACCTGATTAAACCGTGCAAATAGAAAAATTGAGAAACCGCGTGGACCTCGCTCTCAATAAAGACCAAGTAGGTGCGGGGCACTAGGAAACTATACTAAACTCAAAAACTTTTTTCTGGCTTTCACTTCGTGCTAAACTCAACGCTGTGGCACTATTTTTTGCCCCATTTTACCCCCCCTCCCCAGTACCCCGACTCATTTCTCCGCACCAGTAACTTTTTAGCGAGATGTGCTGTTGCAAATATTATGCTGGCTAAATTTTCATTCTTCTCTCCACGTCAACTATATTAGCAAAAGTTTGTCGGAGTCCTTACCTTCATATTCCAATGCGAATCCCGGGAAAGTTGCATTGTTACTGTTTGTGCTAAATTCTAGCACTAATTGATTGGTCCTAGAAGTTACGTAAAATGGACTTTCAAAGCTTCCAAAGAGAAATGTTTGATATATGAATCCATCGTTAATCTAAACATACAATATCATTGCTATATTCATGTTATATACACTGCTTGTACATCAGGGCAAGGGTGGCCAAATTTTTCGAGGAACGGGCCGCGGGCCGCACAATCAGTGCAGGCCACAACCACAAACGGTTTCTAGTAAGATTTGATGCAAAAACTGTTCAAATTTAAGTAAAGACAGAAAAAGGTTTTCACTACAGTATTTTGATGTGATTTTCGCCGAGAGTTTAAGTGGTGACCAAACGAAGCAAAGGAAAATTGATTTGGTTTTGTTGCAAAATTTCTGTGCTAGTTCATCACGAAATTACTTGCGGACCGCCAAATCTTCTTACACGGGGCGCATGCGGCCCCGCGAAACGGGGTTTGGGCAGCCATGTTGATTGTTGTAGGGCAAATTGCAGTACATAATTTTTGTTGAAAACGACAAATTCTGTTTAAAATTTCAAAACTGACAACCGGTATAATATTATTGTACCGTATGTACCTGTACTCGCCTATACGTAGAATATTGCGGATGTAATAACATTTTAAGTTTTGCTGAACTTGCATTTACTGTGTGATAATATTTTATTATCTCACAGTAAGCTTCCACATTTTAATATACTAACGCTTTAGACTTCACCCATGCAAAATAAAACGAGATAAAACATTGCGACGTATGACAACTTTCAAGCTTCCGCCCATGCAACCTTCGCGAAAAAAACAGGCAATAAAATACAACGCATTTGAATAGATATATAGTACTGTTGATAAACATAAAGCAAAGAACAATAAATTCTGTTTTTTTTTTCAAAAGATCACATCTATTAAAAAAAAATGCAATCATTAAAAAATAAAATCTGTAATATCTTACCGACAGATAATCTGAATTGAATAGGATGCCGTTATTTGCCGTTTCGAACAAATAAAATGTCATGGAAATCACGTGACCGGACGGGGCATTGATGATGTAGCTGGCCGAATCTTCAGGTCTATAGTTGTCCGGGTAATTTGGACTTGTAATAGTTCCGGTTGCGTTATTTAATGTAATTGTTGTACCAGCAGACATCGACACTACAATAGAACAGGCAATTTCATTAGAGAACCTTGCAAATTACTGGCCCATTGAGAAATCCTTAAAATCCAATGGAACGAATCCGTCTCTGGTTTCAACTACTGTAAGATCAGCTCCTGCCAGATGAGCTACTCTCCACCATATCGTACTGAAAAACGGAGCAGTTAAACAAAAGAAACGGATAAGATTCTTGCGATTATGCAATACACATTCATCCATCCGTATCTCCTATCTAACCACACACCTACGCAAAGTAGTACCAAATTTGAAATTTCGGGTTCAATTTGCAAGTCTTTGATCGTCAACTTGATCACAGCGACAGGCAAACGGTCTATACGAGAAATAAAGTCTCACAAACGCCTAACGATCTATGACCAGTTTCGGAATCGAACGGGTAGTCAGCAGCCTTTTGACCACTCCATTTTAAATTTCCAACTGAGCTATGCTTATTTGCCTCATCATAGCAAGCGGAAATTTTCTCATCAAAGAATAGTAATAGAGGGTTATCCCTATCATATTCATAAAGCTAGCGTGCAATAAAACCAAGAAATTAATGTAAAGTACGTAACAACAAGATTGTTTGTCAGATTTTGATTTGTATTTCTGAAGAGCAACACAATGCATAAGACTTACCAGTCAAGAAAATCTCCAACAAAACAATGCAAAGCGTGTAATTGAGCCGTGATGACATTGTCTTGAAATGTTGCCGGTTTTTCTCTGGATCTATACTAATGCTCAACGAGTTTTGATTCTGATTGTTGTAGTATTTTTCAGACGTATTTATACCCCAGCAAAAACAAATTCATTGATATCTTTGCAGCTCTTTTGTCAAGGAAACTCCCTTATTAATTCCTTAGCATGCTGCACTTATAGGTTTGATAAATATTTTTTCTATTTTTAGTGCAAGATCGCACGTCATCTTTTTCAATGTGATTGCAGATATATTTAATTAGTCTACATCCTGCTATCATAAATGACATTTTTAGTACATTTTTTATAAAAACCAGTTAATTAATGATTGAGGTAAGTAGTTACCGGCCAGTTGGTCGAGCGGTAACACGTTCGTCTCTGGAGTGGGAGGTCTGTGGTTCAAATCTCGGACAGGTCAAATCGGACACAGCGTTGTCAACGGCTCGCCACCGCTGCGACATTTCTTTGAAACAAACTGTGTTGCCCGGGCGCAATGACGCGGAAATGGGCCCCGCAAACTCGTAACACGCTTCGGTGTGTTACAGCAACTACAATGAAAGATTTGATTTGGACTAGTTGTTATTGAATTTTTACCGAATTTTTTACCCTAATTTGTTCTTAATTTGTTCTTAACTTTATTAGAAAACAAAGTTACGCAAATTTGTTTTTTTGGTTAAAATTGTTTTTGTTATAGATTATGATTACTGTTAGACAACTCAACAACGGCACTATTAAAAGGCAAAGAAAAGTCCACTGATTATTTGCAAATCAGAGTTGTCAACAAGCGGACTAGTTCAGGCCCTAGTCCGGTCCGAACCCAAAAATGTAAGCCCGAACCCGGCCCGAAAACTAATTTGAAGCCCAAATCGTGTCCGAAAAAAAACGAAAGTTAAGTTAGGTCTAAAAGATTTAGCAAAATTGCCAAGTTATTTTGATTATATTTTTGTGCACCTAAGACAAAAAGCACGTCTTAGGCCCGAATTAAGCCTGAAAGTGTGTCAACTATAGGCCCGAACCCGAAAAGCCTGGCCCGACTTACAACTCTGTTACAAATGTAGCGGCGTAGCCAGAAAAAAACTTGGGTGGGTCGAAATGTTCTAGATAATCTATTTAAATTTATTCTTTTTCGCTGTCAATAAGGGAATATCTTGAAACGTGTGGCCAACTCAGACATGGTATACGGCAGTTCTGACGTAAACAATGCTGACTTCGCATTCAGATACACAACAATGATTTTGCTACGAGGGAGCTCGACCTAAAGCTAAAATTTTGTATGCGTATCGCAAACATCGGTCTGGGGTCGAAGTCCATGGCCGCTGGGGCAATTATATTGTAATTTGTTGAAAAAAAAATAGTCAGTTGTATAACGAACTCCAAAAAAAAAAAAGAAAAAACTAAGCTCGCTTGGGGTTCTTCCAGGACGAGTGCTGCCATGGATCGAATTCTTCTTTATTTAGAAACAAAAAGCAAACGAATGGATATCTGTACCACGCACAGCACGGTTTTAAAATAAATTTGAAAACCCGCGAACTAAAGAAAAATAACTAATAAAGCCCAGCTGGCTTAACCAAAAATGAACGTTAGCAAAATATTCCAAACATACAGTAAGTAACATCATTTTAAGCGTCTGACCATCATGTAATAAAAAAGAATGATTTTAAGAACGCTTGCCATCACAGTCAAGAATCGCAAAGCTTGCCTTCTTCATTCGCCGCGCATAACGAAGAAACAAACTTAGTTATATGCAAATTCAAACAAGAACAAATTCTAGCGATTTGTAACAAGTTTCGAGCTTAATTACAACAGCTGCAAAAATGTCCTGTAGACCGCGCTTTTCACGTGAAGGCAAACAAAATAAAACTTCGAAAATGCAATACAGTAAATCAGGATTTAATGCTATGACGTAACAAGTAAAACGCTATTTGGATGACATTTCGCACGCATGTAGAGCCTTTTAAAACTATTAATTGCTATGCTTAGGAAGCTATTTGACAGAAAAAAACATAAATCAGCACCCTCAATCTCCCTTTACATACCGGCCGAGTCCAAAACACGTTTAAAAACAATATAATTGGGTTAATTTTTTCAGGAATCCGTCTCAAAAAAACTTTGAAGCAAATTGACTTTGAGGGAAATTATTTCTCAAATACATTTCAAAACATATGACCAGACCTTTAAATTTTCTAAAGAATAATCAGGTGAAGATTCAATGAAAATTAATGCATCTTTTGAAAGAGCGTAAAATGCCATTTTATGTTAATTCTTTAGTTCAAGTGGTTTTAAAAATTATGTCACTTAAATAGCGACCACCAATGTTGATGCAGGTTTGAGATCGTTCTCGAAAATTTACCATTGCTCTTTCAACCATGCTTTGCGGAATCGCATTGATTTTCACAGTTATTGCTGCCTTTGGATTTTCTACAGTTGGTGGTCGTTGTTTAGAGACTTTGGATTACTGAAAAGTGTTTTCGGAAGGAACATTCCGTCGCGAAGACTGATTCGCCATTTTCTACAATTTCTTCAACGACAAAGGCGCGATGCTCAACTCCATGCCACAAATGCAGCGTTTAACTAATGCGTATTTTTCGACAGCATGCTTTTCATGCTCTTTCAGAAAATACAATGGTTATTGTTGATTCTTCACTTGCCTCTTCTTTACGAAATTTTAAAATCATGTCATATGTTTTAAAACATCCTGTATCTTCTGAACATTTAAAGCTGCGTAGGTGAGAAAAAGCGCTTCAGTTTTGAGGTCAGTCGAAGTAAACCCACCGATATTTGACCATTTCGGCCCATGTTGAAGTTAACGGGGTAAAGCATCCAACTATAGGATTATGAGTAAAAGATAAAGAATTAAACATCGAAAGCACATCTCCACCGAATACATGCTTTCTACAACCTATTTGTTTCGAGATACTATATTTTAAAGCCAGGAAGATCTCCACTGAAGTGTTACCAGTTAAAACCTAAACTTTTCTGAGATTATGAATACGGTATAACTTTCTCAAGTATTTTTGAAAAAGCATATATTGCAAGGCTTCAGCAATGGGTCAATGACCCATTGCGTTAGTGTTGCAAAATAAAGTTAAGTAATAGTACAAAGCATGAAAAATTAAATTTCTACTAGAAAGACCACAGGGAAAATCTTTAGAAAGTTCTAACTTTCAAATGAAACATCCAAAAAATAATTGGCAGTATAGAATGCCAAAATTTGGTATAGACGTGTTTTGGAGTTTTTTTGTTTGTTTTGTCTTTCGGTCATATTTTTAGCTTAATGTTTCACCCCTTTTAAACTTCGTCGTATAAGACGTTTTTAAAATATCATCATTACCAAGACAAGACAAATTCATTTCATCGCTCAGTAATAGCACGAAGAAGAAATTATAATCAGTATTCGCTTAAAAAGGGAAGTTACGAAAGACCGTGCGGTCGTTGAGTCAAGCAACCACCCTCTTGTCAGAAAGGCAATTTATGCCAGTATCATGGATGGTTTTCATTACTATGTCGAAGCGAGTTGCGACATTTTGATGATTTAAACAGAAAAAGATAACGACCTGTCATCCGCATGAACTTTTTATATTCCCAAAGCAAATATCCGCCTAATTATATCATGAAAGAAATACCCGAACTGTGTAAACAAAATCGTTGATGCTGATATTTGTACGAAGACAATAGAACGTTTTTGTAGCTATAGATTTGAATTTTTTTGTGCGAGAATGCCCTAACATTTGGGGGAATGCGATTCCTAATCTTGACAACCAGGTACTTAATACACGTCTGTAATTTATTGGTACGGTAGCAAGGTATGTTCAAATTGTTGCTATCAGTCGATTGCCTCGTACCTCCACTTGAGCAGTCATTAGCTTTACAAAAATATTTGCGAAATGAACTTGGAGTAATGCTATTTAAGAAAACATAAACAAATTTGGCGGCTTCAAATTTGAAATAGTCATCAATGTGCAGGATTTTCAAATGGGAGTGATATGGGTTTAATCTCCGAAATGAGCACCAACAACGGCTCTTATCGCTCGATTTAGTAAGGATTTTAATTTTTGTAAACAAGTAGGATACGTATAGCTCCCCAAATAATTACACCATACAATAGTAACGGTTATACTAATGCATAGTCGAGTCGCAACATAACAGTTTGAGGAAGTTTTAAAGTATTCCAACGGAGCGCGCCACTTTACCATCAATTACTTTAATTTGCTCATGAAAGTTAAGTTTGTTATCAATCATAACTTCTGGATATTTGGCGCTATACTGACTAAATTTAATGGAATTCCATTACTTGATTGAATTAAATCGGATGTGGGCACTTGCAGCGTAAGCTTGCGCCGCAACTATTTCGCTTGCGGTAGCGCTTGGGCCACAACTTTTTTTCAACATGGTTGCGCTGACGCTCGCGTGAGCGTTTTAGCAATTTTAAACGTAATCGCGCAAGCGCAATTTAAATACGATTAAGAATAATTCTTTTCCAACAACCGTGATTAAAGTTTAGAAAACACATTGACGAAAAAGATTCATAAAAGCCTCGTCATGGGAAATTGCATTCGTCTACTGCTTGCAAAACTTCGTTATAGAACTCACAGCAGGAGTTTCGCTTCGCTGAAACTTTTTCTCTGAAATATTTCGCCGATTTTTCAAATTTTAAAATTTTTCAATATTGCGTATTTCAAAAGATCGTTGAAAAGTCAAATTATAAAAAAAAACAACAACCTCTTTTTAGAATTGATTTTATAAAAACACGCTAATCGTTCCGAAAAAATCTTAAAATATCGCTTTGGGAAAAATTTAACGCGTTACTTGCAAACTGTTTAACGTTTTACCGTAATTCATAAACAAGAAACACCAAAAACTATTAATAATAATTTTTGTTGCTGCTCTGGAAAACTTGTAAAATATTGCTAACCGAAAGGACAACATCGGTATAGCTCATAATTAATATTATACTGAGATGGTTCAATTTCTTCAAGCAAAAGCATGATGATTTTTGTAGCATGCTCCAGTCGTCAGTAGTGATGCTAATTGCTCCCGAAGCAGAAATGCACAAATGCATCGGCAGCTCTTAAAAAAATAGAAGGCATAAAGTCACAATCTGGATCGGCCTCTGGTTGTCCAAAAAAATAACTACGGATGGGATTTGAACTCGTGCCCGCAACAACCAGAGACATACACTGGTTTTGAAGTCGTGGCAGTCCTTCAACGCAGGACAGACGTTAGACCACTGGGCTACTGTAGCTATGTGTTGAAACGAGCATGCTAATATTGACTGGCTGCACTGGGATGTGAACGGTCACATTCTGGTTCGGATGCTCGCGCTGCTCGGGTGACGAGCGCCTAAGATTGTTGATCAACTTTCTACTCGTCGGTATAGTTCTTTATGCAAAATACATGATGATTTTTTCAGCATGCTCCAATCATCGGAGCCGAGTGATGCTAATTGCTCCAGGAGCACAAATGCATCGAAGCTAGTAATCGATTTCGTTGACGAATCATCATAAAAAAACAGCTACGCGGAAGTCGTTCTCTTGCACCACATAAAGACTTTCTTGGTGGAAATTAATACCCCTGATTCCTCTAAGTGCGGGCGTTAAGCGTCATTTTTGATTGTTCTGCACCCAAAGTGAGCGAAGTTGAGCGATACACGTTTTCAAATGCTTGTATTTTTGAAAGGAAATCAATATATAAATGCAGATATATATATATATATTTACTATTTGGTAGTCTGCATAATTTGTTTCGAATATTGGTTTCGTACCGTAACCTGCAGTGCAGCTTGAGCAGTGAGTCAAAAAGAATTATACTTTTTAAAACGTCACAATTGCGCGTGCGGCGAAATTATTGTTTGGGGATCGTGGAAACGTTTGAGCCGCAAGCATTTTAGAGTAGCTGCGCGTGCGCTTGCGGCGCAGCTATAGTGACTTGCACTGCCAACCTCTGGTTTAAATGGGCGATTGGCGCTTTAATTCGTTTCGGTGGAATGGTTACGAAATTGGTTTTAGCTGAATTGACGGATAGCTTATTCACACAGCACCACAAATGGAGGTGATGTAGTTCTGCATTAAGATTAATCTCAAGTTATTCAGAGTTTGAACCTTTTACTAATAAGCACGTATCATCTGCAAATATAATCTTGGTTCATTTTGGTTCTTTGGTGTAGCATTTTATGATTTATGCTCAAAAACAAACTTATGTGCAAAATGAGAACCAACTTTTGCCTCTAGTTGTCAGTGACGTCATTATGATGACATCAATCCTCTCTTTGTCTATCCACATGCTAAATTTAGTGCTCCAATGACATTTAGTTTAACAGTTAAACGGGGTAGCATTTTTACCCCCTGCTGTTTAAATGCGTCGGACAAGTAATAGCCATGCAAAGTACGGTATAGGGTTAAAACGCAAACATATTATCGTGTTTGCTGGTTTATATCTTAATGTAAATAATTCAAAAAATTTAAATTTTAGATTTTAAACTTTGTGCTTCTGTTGGCAGACACCCCTGATGATCCTGAAAACGGGTGAAACTGACTGTAGGGTTTTAAATATTTAATTTTCGACATGTACTATGATGTGTTATGTATATAATTATTAAATATTTGTTGATTTCATTGTGATTTCGTTGTAGCTGTAAGGAATTTTTGTCACGTGATTAATATTAAGTTTTATTAGGTTACACAACATAAGACCAACATGAATATGAAGTTAATTGTTTGTTGCTTTTAAGGGCTAAATTATCAGCCGCAACCAATACTTAGAGGGGGAAATCGTTCAAAAATAAAAACTGTAGAGTAATACAACTGTATCCTGTTAAATCATAAAAAACTTTTAAATGATTATAGCAATGCAATGAGTTTATAAACAAAAAATATTAAATATTAAGTGCATGATTAATGCTATTGAAGTATCAAAAATTTGTTATTGCTGTTATTAAGTTTCGCTTTGTCTGGCACATAGTGGTACTGTTTTTACATTCTGTCCGGGTTTCCGTACGTTCAGGCCCATGGCGTGGTTCAGGCCTATTCTTGTTTGGAACATATGGGCAAAGCCATTCTCAAAATCTTTTTCTGCCCCTTACCCACTAAATTTTTTTTCAATTAGTTTAAATTTTCTTCAAATAAATTTTGAAATAGTGTAGAACGAATATGTAACAATATATTTTAAAGAGATACTGCTCGAGATCGGGTTTATTGGAGAAACGAAAACAAAAACTGAAGTAATAAATCGGTGTCCCAAACCTTGTTCCACGATTCCTTCCATCCGCCGGAAGAGATTTTATCCTTTTCACTCCGTTTCATTGGCAATTAACACTGCATTTTGAAATTTCTTTACATCAGAAAAGGATGACTTTGCCAAATTTCTTGTAGAATAAGCAAAGCAATTTTCGGCTATTATTGATTTTTTTTGCAGAATAAGCAACGGATTAAATCTATTTTCGCGGATAAGCGAAAGATTGGAGCAAGGTGTATGTAATCGTAACTTGCGGTTGTCCTCTAACAAATTACATTTGCGGTTTGAATGCTAAGAATGAACTCCACTCAAGAATAGACGACGCACAGACAAGTTAATCAAAGAATTCTATTAAGCTTAGAAACCAAATGATTTAGGTCAAAATTATAAACAGGTTAGTGAAATCGTTAGCAGCAAAAAAAAGCAAACTAAAAAGGCACAAATTTAATCAAAGCAAATTCCAAAGCTACACAAATTTTATCATGAGCCTACACACTTATATGAAATAGCAAATAGCGATGATTAATTAATTCCAAAAAACATCCCACAATTTATGAATTAAAATATACTCCCCGAAACTACAGTAACAATAAAGACTATTCTTAGAATAAACTACAATATAATAAAGACAATATAAAACAAACCAGCAAGAGAAAACTTTATACCCGTATGCGTATTTTTTATACGCACATGCGTATTTTTTACGCTTATGCGCAAAGGTGCCGGAACATCGGAAGAGCAAGGGAGGACAGCTTTTTCAAATGACTGTACGCACAGTCATTACCGTCAGCATTGCTGTTTAATACTGTCAAACAATTAAACACTTCAGCAAAGCTAGATTGCTGAGTACGTCGCATAAACACTAAAAAATAACTACAAACGAATTAACAATTAAGTAAGGGCAGGTTCAGCCGCCGTGGGCCATTGATGGCTTGGGATCAACGCCTCTAATCTCCGGAGACAAGGGGGTCTGGGGGCATAGCCCCCAGCGCTCTGAGATTTTGCATTTTTTTGCAAAAGTAACTTAACTTTAGGCCTATTTTAGCAAAAATTAGTGCAAAATTTAGGCCTGTTTTACCAAAAATTGATGCGGTAGTGTTTTGTGCGCAACATCACTCTTGATAATACAGTACAGTAATTGTAAGCTTGCTTGCTAATACAAAAAAATTATTAAAATTGAATTTGTTTAAATTTGACTGTTTAGAATCAGACAGGCGCGTTGCCAGAAATCTTTAATGGGAAGGCTGTGTTCGGGAGTCTGCGATTGAGCTCCATAGCGCTCGAAAACTTTGCATTTTGTTGCAAAAATCACAGTTTAAAGGGATATTTATGTAATGCTTTAAAACGTGGCATAGAAATTTGTAGTGCAAAAACATGATTAAACTGGCTGCGTAAATGGTCTCTGAGGACTGTGGTTAAAAGTAAAATTTCGGTCTTTTTATTACAAACTGGTAAATCGTAAAATAAAAACACCACAAGTTTTAACCTAATTCGTCTGCATTTACAAAAAAAAAAAAGATTTTGGAAAAGTTTATCCCCACCCCCAACGAGAATTTTGATATTGTCTGGACAAGAAATGGATCTTGTTCCAGTTATTGCAATAAATTTTATGTGTTAGAAGGTTTTCTTATATTTCTCTGGTTTGAGCAGAGGGGTCCGGACCTTTTGAATCCGCCACTGGTAACGCCAAGTAGAGCTACAAACAAAGTTAAAAATTTGAATGTCTTCAGAGTAATGCTTAGGCCTACTAGACATGAAACGTTTGAGTTCTAAATTTGAAATTTTGTTGCATCCTATCTTCCTAGCGTCAGTTTAAACTGATGAAACTACATTAGACGTCACAAGCTAACCAAATGCATTCCACAAGATTGCTCATTTATTTTACTTTATTTAGAAACCATTTAACACACGCAATTTCCTACAAAGTAGCTATAGTATTTTATCAAAAATTTTCAAGTTAAAGAGAGTAAAACGAAATTGAGAAATATTTATCCGCGCTTTCATTATTTGCTTTTTCAAGGGTTAAGATTAGGGTTTTAGTTAGGGTTTAGGTTAGGTTTAGGGCTAGTTTTAGAGAAAGAATTTGAATCGGTTAGTAGTGATGTAGTCAAGACCCTGATGGTCGAGACCGAGACCAGCAAGACCGAGACTTGGAAAAAATTCAAGTCCAAGACCCACGACCAAGACTTGATAAAATTTTCGAGACCGAGACGAGACTTCGAGACCCGAGATTTTAGAAGCAAAACTGAACGACCAGAGATTGTTGTCGGTGTTGGGCAAAACTTGCATTTCGCAGAATGTTTTTTATTTTCTGCTTTTTCATCGTCGTACTCTTTATAATGACTATACCCAAATTTTATTATGGCCGAATTACGAGACATAATGCAAATTGTTTCAACGGAAATTATGAAATAATGCTTTATAACGAATTAACTCAAACTAAACACAACTGTCACTCGTATTACAAAGATATTCTTATAATATGTATTGCAAAGATATTCATATAAAATGCATCTTAAGTTTGCTTAAGTTTCATTTCCAAACTGCTCGTGGACCAATCTAGAGGAATTCGATTTCGAAGCGAGTTGCTAAATCAAATTGAAATAAAAGCTTTCATAAACTCGCGGCTTTGTGCATGGGCATTGAGCAACACTGCACCAAAGAAACATCGCAGCGGGGCGAGACGTTAGCAACACTGTGTCCGATTTTTACCGGACCAAGAATCGAAACGCAGACCTCACGCTCCGATGGCGGTGTCTTTAACTACTAACGCTGACTGGTTGTTTAAATCTAAAATAAAGTGGGCTTGCTAAAGCAGTTGCATTCAGATAGTTATTTTAATGACAAGAAGGCTGTGGTGGAATGTGCGATTGTGTTTTCATAAACAAGACATCAAGATGAATGATTCAGTTACGGTATTATTTCTTATCAAGACTTTATTTCTCCGAAACCCCCTGAAAATCTTTTGGGGTCACGCGTCTTCCCCATTCGGTGGCCCATGTTTATACCTCAGGTTTATACGTAAAGCTATTTTAATATTCACTGGACCTAATTGTTACTCCTAGTGTTTGATATTTACAAAAAAGCAGTGGTAAAGTAGACTTAAGTTCATCATTCTGAATCTGCAATCTTAACTGTATCATACTACGAAAGATCTGTTCAACAGAATGAGACTGAAAACAATCACTTTGAGGTCTGAGCTGTCCTGATTAACCTTCCTTGACCAAACCTCATCCCACTGCCATGCTACCATCTCAAACTCGGTCCACGTGCAAGGAACCTGAACGAGAAAAAGGTTTAGAGCATTTACCACCGGAAAGCAAAAATGTAGACAGCGGCAATTAGCACCTTCAACAAAGATCAACATCAAATAATACCGCCCGGCTTCTTCCCTCCAGACTGTTTTACATCACACCTTTCATAAGTAAATAACAACAATAATAATGAATAACAGGTCAAGCAGTTTTCTTCCACGACTCTACCTGAGTTTTTTCGAACCTCAAGTGCTTCCCTTGAGTAGCCAATTATAAAAAATTGAGGTTTTATTGCAAAACTTTGTTTCTCACTATCTCAGTTTAAAAACATTGACGGAAATAAATGAAAATTATCCAAAATGAATAAAAAAGGAGATAGCTGGAAAGCAATTAAAAAGGTGTTAAGACCTAGAAAGTCAATCGAATCTTTGTTTGCGTTGCTTGCATTAGATAATTAAATTCAAAAATTTACTCCTACGCCTAACCAAGATTTTGAGTCTCGAGACTTCTCGTATTTCGAGACCATGACTTTTCGAGACCAAGACTCGAGATCGAGACTTGAAGTTCAAGTCCGAGGCGAGACCGAGGCGAGACTTTCAAAAATGTGTCTCGAGACAGTCTCGAGACCCGAGACCAGTCTCGAGAACTCCATCACTACTAATTATACTTCTAACAAAAATAATTTTGGGTTGCACAGCATTCAAATTCAAATCTTCATGCAAAATTTTGTGTTGTTTATGTTAGCACAAAGCAGTGGTATGAAGTGTTTGTGAAAGAAGCTCTAGGAAAACTAGTGCATACTAGGGTTGGATTGAATTTGAATTTTGAATTTAAATCCGCTCACAAATTATTGATGAATTTTAATTTGAATTCGACTTTCGCAAAATCAATGAATTTGAATTTGAATTTAGGTTTTTCAAAGTCAATAAATTTGAAGTTGAATTTGAATTTAGTTTTTTCACAGTCAATGAATTTGAATTTGAATAATTATTTAAAAATTAAAAATAAAATGAATGGATCAAACCAGTGCCGTCGCTAAGGAGGGGCAAAGGGGGTCGTACCCCCTAACGGCCGCTTGTGCCCCTCTTTTGGTTGACTAAAAATACTGCTTTTGAACATCACGCAACGACAAGACAACAGGCAATGATGGAAAAAGGAATAATTACGTTTAAACATAATTCTCCTTTGATGTTTTTTCGATTCTTTGCGACATTGCTGGCAACCAACTGCTGTACATTAATCTGACGCAAAATTCCGTCTAATTGACACGCCTTTACAGATGTGTGGCGGAATTGCGGAAGAGACATGTAAGCATGCAGAATTGTTACCGGTACTTCGTTAGTGATTATGACATGAAACAATGCGTGAAAACTTTTTTTCAAAGACCAACTGTTTTGATTTTTAGAGCACACTCAACATTTTGAGGTCACAGTCAGTGGCGCAACTAGCGTGAAGGGTAGACCTGTCCAAAAAATAGGCGAGTTTTGAAATGTGAAGAGGTATGCACGTTTTCCCGTTGCATTACCTCTAAAACCATCACATACCAATTTTCAATCGGATTCATCAACGTTTACAGGTTGCGCAAAGCGATTTTTTATTTTCAAGATTTATGAATTGATTTTTAGCAACCGCTAGATGGCGCAACAGGTTGCAAAAGTTTGAAACGGTGTTTGGACGCGTTTTAAATCAAGGAATGTGATTTAATGTTTGACTTACATCCATTATTTAGCAAATAAGGTACATCAATCAACATAACGACACTAACAATAGCAATTATATTTGCCAAAATAGCAACTTAGCATCACTTGCAGGCCCACGCACACAATGTAGTTATTATATAGCTCTGCGGGAAGTTCAATAGCGTACAGTGCACAAATACTGTATATTAGCTGTGGTGACTAAGGAGTCCTGCCAGGCAAAAGATTATAGAGGTGAAAACTTTTACAAAACGTATAATAGCTGTAGAACAGGGGTCGGCAACCTTTTGAACTAGTGGGCCACATCCAGTCTCAACAAGGTTCCAGCGGGCCGCCATCATTCCAACGGACCAAAAGAGAAAAGTCTTCGCCAGAAATTCACGCCTTTTTTTAACCGAATTGATGGCGAAGACCAAAAAAAAGGGGTCTTTGCCACAAAATTACGCCTTTTTTCGGACGAATTGATGAGGAGATGAGAATCATTTCAGCGGTTTACTGCTGCATAACTGTTAATGAAAAAGAAAAAAGTTCACTGGTCGGATCCTGTCCGCGGGCCGTAAGTTGCCGACCCTTGCTGTAGAAGTAAAGTTGGTAAAAAAGGCGGCTCTCCAGGCAGTATTTATTACTGCACTAAATAATAGGGAAAACTGGAAACAGCGGTACACTTGTGCCATAAATGAGATTTATTCTGTTTAGTATTACGGAGATAAACATCTTAAAGTGATATGTTTATACCAGCTACTATTCAGTGAAAACATGGACGGCTTATCACGATAGAATATTGGTCGGTTTAACCTTTGTTCGTCGAGTTTCAGTGATTTTGATTAGTCTTTTAATTTATCAAGTATTCGTATTTTAATCAGTGAGAGTTATGTCCAGCATTCCATTCGCCAGTAACACTTCAAGAAAGAAGATAGTTAAGCGGACTAGAAATAAAACGAATTTTTTCTTGATTGGATATCCAAGCAAACCTATTACTGGCTGCAAGTTGTCCACCCTAAGGCAGGTTTTTAAAGTGCTCTTGCACGAAAAAAATATACCAAAGAAAAACAGCAGGACAGCATGGTCTCAAGCTCAATATGTAGTGGATCGTGTACTGGAGTTTTGAAGAATGGCGGGCATTAAAACGATTACAAAAAACAATTGTGTTACGCGTATACAAAAAAAGTACAAGGAGTGGTGCGATTTGGCGAAAAGCAAGAGTCGGATTCGAGATGTCGGCGAAAAACGAGCGTTGTTTATTTCGGAGCTTGCCAAACTTTGGGATATTGGTGCCAAAGGTTCTGTTGCAACTATACGTGAAAATCGATTGTTGAGAGTTTCGGATAAGGAAGAAGATATTGCTTTTTATACCGACCAATGAAGCATGCGGGAAGCAGTAATGTCAGGCAAAGACAAGATCTTTTTGCAAAGAAGTTGTTTTTGTTGTAGTGCATGTTTATCCTCCTGTCACCAGACAGCGTTAGAGGCTAACTTGTTGGACGATTCGCACACTTTTGATTACCAAGGACTACTTCGTGATTGCAGGAATCCGCAACTGTTTAGGAGCTTCCGATGATCCAATGTTCCAGTGGATTTCTTTGAATTCTTGTCCACTGAATTTGCTGCTTGTTCGAATCCACCAAACAGAGATAATCATCGTAAAGCGTCTTATCCAAGGACGCAACAACGTGACAAGGACGCGGGTTGACCCCAAATATTTTGATTAGGGTTGTTGTAAAAACGACGCCTTTACCCATCCGGCCACGCTGCCGACGTCAGGTGATTTTTGTTGCGCTAGAGACTTTGTGCGAACACTGAAAGTTGTAAACAATGCAGCGGAGCGGGGTGTGAAGCTCAATATTGACTGTGCCGCTATAATATTACTGATGATGTTCAGCAAAAACACGATCTATTGCAAGCGATAGAAGCTCATCCAGAACAGTTTCCAGATCTCGCAAAAGCAACTCTTGAAAAAACTTTTTGTTAAAATGTTGTCAATAAACTATTTGTAAAATAATAAGCTATGATTGATTTACTGAGCAATTTGCACTGTGATTGTAGAGAAACAAACGATCACAATTTTTTGTTTGGCAATACGGTTCTCCTTCACAATTTTTGAAATTTTGTTTCTGCTAACCACTACATGGTGTGTTTAGAAGATACCTTTGTAAATATTTTTTAGTGTTTGAACGCTTTATGCTTCGCAGTTTCATCTGCCAGGGTGCCAAAGATGTCTGTGCTGCTTGCAGAGCTCTTTAAAGTGTTTGGACCTGCTAAGCTACCATTTTAGCAAAAACTAAAGTTACTCCTTGTCTCATTGCGTTGATTGATGTGCCTCAGAGGCTAAATAATGGAGCCAAGTAACATTAAATCCCATTCCTTGATTTAAAACGCGCCTAAACAATGTTTCAAACTTTTGCAACCTGTTGCGTTATCTAGCGGTTGCTAAAAATCAATTCATAAATCTTGAAAATAAAAAACCGCTTTGCGCAACCTGTAAACGTTGATGAATCCGATTGAAAATTGGTACGTGATGGTTTTAGAGGTAATGCAACGGGAAAACGTGCATACCTCTTCACATTTCAAAACTCGCCCATTTTTGGACAGGTCTAGTGAAGGGGCTTAAACCCCATTTGCAAAGTCACTTAGAAAATTTAATCTCAAAATTCGAGCGTTTAAACGTACTTTAGACTTGACCAAAAGCAAGGGGGGGTTGAGGTGCAAAGCAATTCAAATCTTTGAAATGACTTTTGAGTTTTAGGAATTTAGTTATTTATATCGCTTCTAAGAGTGTGAAGTATGATTAAAATGGCGTTAAAATCGCGTTTTTTTTGCTTCAAAATTGCCCAGCGGCTGGGGGCACTGCCCTCAGGCCCTTTACACATTTACTTAGTATTTAGTATCTATGTCCGTCTGTGAAACATTTGAGCTGCATCAGTTTGTTCAACACGGGGGCTAATTTAGGCAGTTTTTGTGCAAAAAAAAAACAAAAAACGTTTGGTTCACCTCTCTAAGCAAAATCCTGGTTGCACGTCTGGTAGCATTCACTGCTGTGGATAGATTTTTCTAGCGATTATTGGCCGCAGACGAAACGAGCTATGAAACTAGGTCGGCCTGGTTTTAAAATTGCGCAAAACTGTAGTCGTACAAGATCTGAAGATCAGTTTTTATACGCAAATTTTCGTGTCTCCCCCACTTTTGGCTAGTGCCCCTTCACTTCGTTTGCTCTGGCGACGGTATTGGATCCAATTCTGGATTCAAGCAACTTGAGTTGTTGGTATATTACGCACCTGCGATCGGAGCCTCGGAGAGAAAATTTTCCAGGGGGTACGAAGGTCGATACCGGGCGCCCAAATCTTACTGGGCCCCCCAAGCCTTATCGGGGCCCATGCCGTTAAATCATTTTTTGTCGGATGGGTGAAGATCTTCATTTAAAAGTGAGGGGATAACGATATACCGTGTACAATTAGGACCTATGAAAAACACAACTAGACAAAAATTGGTTGAAATTTAGCTAGGGGTCTGGGGGAATGCTGTGAGCTCCCCCAGCGGGTCCGGGGCAGAGCCCCGAAAGCTTCAGCACTTTTTTATGTTTCTCGAGGGTAAAATACAGCATTTGACCAACATCCCAGCAGCACCAAACTTGCTTAAATTGACAAGCAAAAAATGTGATACTCATGAAAGAAAGTATGTGAAATGGGGGATGATGACATTGACACAATATTATACAATATAATGACTTTAATACTGCAAATCCAAATATTTTACTGATAAAAGTTTTAAGAAGTAATCTGCAATCATAGACTTCACAAATTCAAATACCTATTTAATTCATACAGACAGAGTGAGTTACTTAATGATAATAGTATAGTATGTCAACTTTGACTACGCTCTGTGAGGTTGAAATGCTTTTGGATCTCTGGAAATGTGGGCCCTCGTACATTGTTATAATGTAGAATTAATTAAGGCTTTCAAGTCAAAGAAATGCAACAAAACTTTATTTTCGGTGCAAGTGTATGGATTTTGATACATATTCCACTTTTTTTTAATCAAATCGGCCACTATTGGATGCCCTAAAGGCTGCGTGTAGCAAAAACAGCGATCAATTACCAATAGTAAATAGGCTGACTGATATTTTTGCTGTAGGCAAGTTTGATTTCGGTATTATGGTGCGATGCCAAAACTTAACGCAAAACCTGAACTCTTCCAGGCCCCTTGAGCCCGGGCCCCTTTAGGCCCGGGCCCGCGTACGATGTACCCCCTGAACCCCCCTTTCGCAGCAGGCCCTGCCTGTGATGCGCTAATACACATCTGCGACTTGCTAGGTGCAAATTGCAAAATCCTCTTTGAATCTATGATGTAAAAAGTGGGTGTTGGATTGAATTTGAATCCGCTCACAAGCTATTGATGAATTTGAATTCGTTTTTTGCAAAGTCAATGAATTTGAATTTAGATTTTTCATCGTCAATGAATTTGAATTTAAAAATTAAAAAAAATGAATGGATCCAACCCTGGTGCATACTGCATACAGACTAATCGAGTAATCGACTAATCGTGTCAAAAAAACAAAGTTGTTTATTGCAGTTGGTGAGTTCATAACCTATACATTACTTTTAACAGAATATTCAATATCAATTTTGCATTTATTTATCTATCACTAATTGCGTAATGCCAAATAATCAGTCAAATTGTGCATACGATTAAATGTTTCCGACATGGCAAACAAAACTGCAACCTGTATGTCAGGGCTGTGAACTCGAACTTGAACTCGAACTCGAAAAAACTCGGTTATTTCTCCGAACTCGAAAAGATTAAATCACAGAACTCGAACTTGAACTCGGACTTGCTAAAATAGGCTAAACTCCAACTTCAACTCGAATAAAAATCGATCGAGTTCGCAGCCCTGCTGCTAATGTAGGTAACAGTTTAGTCAAGTAGATACAATTAAATGTTACTCCTTTTTGCATCATTGTCGGTTTTCTTGGAACATAATGTTCCGAAGAAAAAATTTTAGTAAACCAAAATGGGGGACCAAGCCCCCCCCCTTGGCCCCGCCGATAGCAACGGCACTGAGTTTGAAAAGTGAAAAATTTTTTTCTATCGTGACAAAGATTTGCATTTACTTTTCTATCATCAATTAGACTTAATTCTTTATTGCTTTTTTGCGTTTAAAGTTTTTTTCGGTATCTCTGTAAAATGATTGTGGCAATTTGGCTATGCCAAATTTCATAGTTAATGTGGTTACAAACTTGCAATCATTAAACCCAGTGCATACCGGTCAACCTATTGCCCGTTGATTAAGTGGCTGATGTTTTCATGCTGAGCGAATTTCTACGGTAGCTTATAGCGATAGTCCTTCAAATATGAAATGAGATGCATCGTACCATACTGCTTACCTTTGCGAGCGAATACTTGCAAAGATTCGCTTAACGTTGCAAAAATGCAATACAAATTACACGTAGCTTCTGGTCTAAACATACCTTGGAATGGAAGTATGAAATGGAAGATGGAAGAAAATTTTAGTATGGAATGGAAGAAACTTGCCAGTATGGAATACGAAAAAATCGTTTTCTATTCCATTCCATACCATGCCCTGTTGAGGGAGACTTGGCCTCTTATTATAGTCGAACATGTACTCCTAAACCCGGTTAGTTTCATGACAAAAAACTCCAAAGCAAATATTCGAGTGATCATTTACTGCTAAAAATATTGCAGGAGGCAATGTACCTTGCTTGTTCACCTGAGTCAAGTCACTTACAAAATTTAACCCCCAAATCATTGCCGTAGCTACGAGGGGGCCAGGGGGCTTGCCCCCCTTACGGTTGCTAATGCCTCCTTTTCGGTATACTCAAAATACTTTTTTGGAGCATTACGTAGTCTCAAGACAATAGACAATGATGTAAAAAGAAATAATAACGTTCAAACGTAATTCTCGTCTGACGTTGTCTCGATCTTTTGCAAAATTGCTGGCAACCAACAGCTGTAACATAATTTTGATGCAATAATCCGCCTTAATTTTTTCTTATTAACACGGTGAACACTACTGCATAGATTTTCATTTTTGTTTATTCGATGTTCGTTGAGTGTGTCTCAAATCATGGGTCGCTACGCACACTTGGGTCACTAAGCGGTTGCGAATATGTCGCGGAATTGAGATATAGGCCTACAAATTCGTTTCTTGGTTAGTGATTGTGATATGAAATAAAATAAATAATATGTCAACCAAGTGGGGCCCGGGAGGGGGGGTAATTAAGCCCCAAATTTTATAGCGTTTAAAAATGTTTTGGACTTGATCTGTAAGTAAAGGGGCTGAAGGGGACCGGAAATTTAATTCTTTTGAATGATGTTCGAATTTCAGCATTTTTGCCGTTTCAAATAGCTCTGAAAACTTTCAAAATGTGATCAAAATAGCGCTGAAAAGGCGCTATTTCTTGAAAATAAAGATTATGAAAATTGCCAAGCGGCTGGGGGCTACGACCCCAAACCCCCGTTTAAGATACGATTAAGTAGCACAAATTTGTTGTTGTTGTTGGAGCGCATATTTATCCTCTTGTCACCGGACAGCGCCACACGCTAACTTATCGGACGATCCGCACACTTTTTATTGCAGTGACTACTTCGTGATTGGAGGAATCCGCATCTGCTTAGGAGTTTCCGATGATCCAATGTTCCTGTGGGTTTCTTCAAATTCTTGTCCACTAAATTTGCTGCTTGTTCATAGCCACTACGCAGAGATAATTATAGTAAAGCGTCTTATCCAAGGACGCAACAGCGTGATCAGGGTGCGGGTTGAACCCAAATAATTCGATCAGGGTCGTGGTAAAAACGACGCCTTTACCCTATCAGCCACGCTGCCGGCCAAGTTTGCTCAGCCCGCCACCTAACTGAAACATTTTCAAATAAAATTATTTAACTATTGGTTCAAGCCCTCTCCTCCTTTGGTAAATCCAACTTTCTCTTGTTAAAAGATCAGCAGTTTTTTTTTTGTTAAAGCCTACTCAAGATTGTTCAGGTCGCAGTCACTGCTGCCGATAAATTTTTCAAGCAAATATTGGGCACAAACGAAAAAAGCTAAGAAACGCTGCAGGCCCAAATAGGGCTTTTTGTTTTAGACATGAATACAGAATCTTTAAAATTGCAATTAATATTGTAACCGTACAATATGAGTTTTAATGCGCAAAAATTCAGTCTTTTTTAGCGCCCCCTCACAATTTCGGGTAGTGCCTCTCCACTTCATTTGCTTTGCGACAGCACTGCCTCAAATTCAAGATTTTAAACGTGTTTTGGACTTGATTTGTAAATAAAGAAAAAGACTCACCAGTTTAATTTTTTCAACTGGCTTTCAAATCTTAAAAAATGAGTTATTTCAAATGGCTCTTAAAACGTGCGAAATACGATCCATATGGAATTAAAATAACTATTTTTTTCCCAGAAAGTTTTTAAAAAATCGCCCAGCGGCCGGCCCTCATTCCCTAGTCTGTGATACATTTGGGTTAAACAAGTTTGCTTACCACGTCACCCAAATTGGACAAATTTGGAAAATTTTAATGGTTTGGTTCAAGTCCTTTTCCGTTTGAAAAATCTGGGTTACATGCCAACCCGGCCTCGACTTCTGATCCTTCGTTTTACGACATCTTAGTGTCCTAAAATCCTTCTTTTTGAAAACTTTGATAACGTTATTGCGTGAGATTTAATTGCTGTTTGGCCCTCCCCTCCATTCAAAAATCCTGGTTTGGCCTATGTACCTCATAAATGTTTTTTCTTAACTTTTATCACATTTGATTGAAAAACAATCATTCCTAATCTACTGTATTTAAATTGCGCTGGCGTGATTGTGCTCAAAACTGCTAAATTACTAGCGTGGCAAGGGGCAGCGCGACCGTTTAAAAATAATTGCGGCGCGAGCGGTATTGCAAGTAAAATAGTTCAGCAGCAATTATTGCGATGCAAGTGCCCACATCTGCACATAGCAGTAATGCAAGGTAACCAGACCGTGGTGAAAGTATTCAAGCCTTCAAGATATATTATTCAAGCTTTCAATAAAATACCGACTACTCTGTTGATACTTGATGCCGTTTATACTAAAAACTGTTTGCTATTTATGTATTATACTGTATTATCTGTGGAATTGCTCTTTTCTCCATCGTCTCTTGTTTGTTTGATGTCATACTTGTCAATATAGCTTCATTTGTGAAGATTGCTACCTAGTCTGACTTCGAAATTTTTTGATCTTTCTGAGATGTTTTTCATCTGAAGTAAATCTTCGGCAAAGTGCTTGATTTAATCAGCCATATTGCAGCAACAGACAAAAGTTTTAAAACAGATATTCATTTGTATTCAACGCTAAACATTTTCGACCATTCTTCTGGTCCTCTTTAGAGCAAAACTATTACGTGTTAATGTTTTAAATACTAATTAGCAAGTAAGTTACTTTTACAACGCAATTAAGTTTACCTGAACGCAGCAAGTACGCAATTTTAACGAAAGAGTTGTTGTATATGACATTAAAATAACATCACGTATACATTCAGTACCTCCTTGAGAATATTAAGAAGAAAATGGTTTTGATCTCTATCTCAAAAATGAAACATTATACTTTTGATGCAACTCAAGGCTTAACTGCATTTGACAACAAGCTATTTTTATGTTGTATGCACGATAAATCTGATAATCTGAATCCAAAGCGAAAAAATGCGACTCCACTATACTGCTCTAGTGTTTATTTACATGTTACGGTAAAATATGTAGACGTTTCAACAAATTAAAATCGAGAAACGCTAATTTAAACAGTCAAATAAAAGGAAGCAAGCTCCTGAACACTAATAGATTAAGATTTCAGGCTATAGATTAAGAAATAGATTAAAATCACGATACGTGAAACTCCATGGCAGTTTATTAAATTCATTTATTATTTAGTCCAAATACTTACTGTTTCAGCTTGAATAATCACAAAGCCGTTGTCAAAAACAGAAAAAAATCGCATGACACATAATATGCTAAAACTAAAACAAATACTTGCAAAACACTTTAAATAATTTGTTTTGCAAACTCTTGAAAATAATTAGTGTCAATTGTAAAAACAGTTTTTTTTAGTCCGCTATGTAATTTGTTTACTCTGCTTAAAACAGCAACAGTGCACTATTATTCTTCTTCGACATGAGCCGTTTTACAAGAAAGCATTTACTGCAAGGAAAGTGTTACCTAGACAATAATACTTTACACTGATTAAATTTGTTCAACTCTAAATAAAATCTACTTCAAAGACAGGTTGATTGAGAAATCACAGTAAGGTTCACTTTTTATATGTAGTCATTTTTTCTAACGGTGCTGAGGCAGATTCAGCAAATTTAAGCTTTCTATTGCGGCTTCGATAATGAAATGCGTGCACTGTACAATGAATGGGTACTGCTCTTTGAAAAATTGTTTCAGAGCAAGAACCATTCAAGTAAATATGCAGTAGTTTGCTGTAACCTGTATATTTGCTCAAAGGTTATTACTGCTGTGGTTTGAAAAAACTTAGTAAGTCACTTTTTTGTAAAAACTGAAGATTATTCTCTTTAACCGGTACTGAAAAAATGTTGAATTATATCACAACATCAACATCACCGTCCCTCATGATATAAGTCATCAAAGATATTCAGTATTTCCGCAATCTTCTCGAAATAATGAAAAAGGTGACTTAGGAGATATTAGCAAACCAGGGCCCACCCGACAGAACAAGTTAGCGAGCTCGTAAAGGCCATTTTCGCTCGCCAAAAGGCGTTAACGAGCAAAAACCCGCAGAAAAAATGCTGTTTCCCAACCGTCTCGCCTAACACTCGTTAAAAATGCTCACTCAAATATCTTGGCGAGATGTTGGATTAGCACGTAATAAATATCTCATTGTGACTTCAGATGCATTTCTACTTTAAAATAATGCGTTCAAGCGTACTTTGTCTGTATGACGGAATGTACTGCAATTGTTGTGGAAAAAGATGCTATGGGCCATGCATTATTATTCTAAGCTTGCAAAATCCTCCTCTGATAATAATTAGTTGATGAACGACAGGGTTTAATTAACTTTTTTTAGATCAATGTAAAAAAAAACAAACTTTTACCAAACCACAATTTTTTAAATGACGTAAAGCGCTCTTGAGGTTGTTGGTTGGTATACTTTTATGTTAACAGCAGTGCCGCCGGGGACCAAAAGTGGGCCCTGGGCCAGCTCAAATATGCAAATATTTCCGGTTTTTGAAGCCCAAAATAGACGGAGAAAATGCTGCAGTTTGACTCGAAAAATGATGTGATCTCCAAAACAAAAAAAAAGTCTTCACCAAAATTCTAACGGTTTTTCCCGTCGAAATTAGGTGATCTCCAAAAAAAAAGTCCACATGATAATTTCGCAGGGTGATTTCGATGGGCCCCCTCGCGAGCTCATGGGCCCTTTGAGGCCAACGGCCTTCCTGAGGCCCGTGGGCACCCTAAAGTCCATGGGCCCCGGGGCCATTGTCCCCCCTGCCCCCCCTCTTGGCGGCCCTGGTTAACAGCAACAATGGGTTTCAAAATGTATTAAAAGTAAACTAGTCGAAGTTCACTGTTCTTTTTTAGAACCAGTAACTCTGGAATTAAGATTGGCTTTTTTTAATTCTTTGCCGATTTTCAGCCTTGTTTGTTCTTAAATTAAAAAAAAATTTTCCGAGCATCGATGTCAATTTTCGCGACCATATTTGCAACAGTACTTAATTTCCTATTCTCCTCGCGGTAGTAAAGGCTTTTTTTCCAGCTTTGCAGCATCCTAGAATTTTTTTGCCGTCGTTCAACTTGAAAAAAACAAGCTTTTTTCGAATGACTGCAAAAAAAAATCTCAAACAGTGCTCTATAATCTTGGATCAGTTGCAATTTTGCTTGCAAACAAAAGACAATTAGAAAAATTTTACCTTTTTAAGTGGTTACAAAATTTAGCTTCTTTTCTTAGATTTGAATTTTTTTCCGTTTGCTATTGATTTATTTTTCTGCCGAGGCTAGCATTGACTTTAATTTGTTTTTAAATTTTAAGCCAAAACGAGTTTCATGTTTTTAAAAAATTGTTTTTATAAAAAGAGTGTATTCTCTTTTTGTCAAATGGCGCTACCCAATATTTTTTTTATCAGTCGATACAGCGAGCGGTTCTCAATGCAATTTACTTTCTTCTTAGCAGTTTAATACCGTTATTAAGCATGGAGACCGTTATTAAGCAATTTTCAACAAAAATTCGCTTTAGTTAGAGTTTTCAACATTTTGCCATTAAATTTCTGATCAAAATTGTCTCGTACGCTTAAAGAGTGCTTTGAAATCTTCGTTAAGTTGGTAAGAAATGTGTGACCTTTTTTTACTCCAGTTATGTCTCACAATCGATCCAACCAATTTAGTGAGCGGAAATGACGTTACCCACTCGCAGAGCTTCAGATGTACGTGCAAAAATACCCTTTTGCCTTTAGCGAGTATTTCGTTCGTTATAGCACCTCTTAAAACATCCTCGCTGTTTACGCGAGTGAAAAAATTTCTGTCATGTGGGCCCAAGGCAGAACAATTACTCGTCGAAATCTTATCGGACTGGTAGGAAAGGACAAGGTTCGCTTGGAAAATCATTGTCGCAATCTGCAAAACAGAAATAATTATTGATCAAAAAGTCTGAGCTTTAAATAGCTCATTAAATTATTGTAGCAATCAATTTCAATGGGACTGCATGTTTGTTTACTTAGCAAGAAAATCTTAATTTAGATTTTTCAAATACAGTCGCAGTAGTACTGCACTTTTAAAATATTGCAGTAAAACTAGATCAAATAGTTACGCAGTAATAATTTTCAACCACACTTTAAATAGTTCATCAATGGTCTCTCTAAATCCTAATTTTGATGTGATGGTAGCATTCAGAGAGTGCGTACTTCAACAGCAGTTACTAACTATTTATCTTTATTAGCGATTTTTGGAACCTCCGAGATCATTTTATCCACCCAAGAAAAAAGACATACATCACAGCCAACTGTATTCTAAGCACGTAGAGTTACAAAACTATTTTGCCCTTTTTTCAATCTCGTAATTTCTTTGATTAGAATTAGAGATACTAGTATAGAGTAAACCATTCATTAACCACACTAACACAAGAGTTACCTTGTGTGGCAAGAGTATATGCAACTCAAAGATGCCGATTTCCGTAAAGTCATCTGCAAAAAAAATATCTAAAACTTTATTTTTCACAAGACGGCAATACTAAGCGCTACAATAGGTTTTGATAAATTATCGAGATTTACGAGTGTTTCTAAAAATTCTAGTCGATATTTTTTGTAGGTCATCGTGAATACAATGTAATTTTGAAAAAATATTACCTACTTAAAGTATCATAAATATACAATATCTTCTAAGCAGTATGAACTAATACCAGGTCAACGTAGACAAAACTGAAGTATAAACAGATATGCTAAAAATACAATCGAAAATTAAAAATTTGAAGAATAAAATCAAATTTAAATTTGCTTTAACTGCATCATCAAACTAAATTGAACAAATAAAAGAAGAAAGTTAGCACTTTAAAAAAATATTTTATTTAATGTTTTTAACATACCAATTACCACAATAAAAAATCTGGTCAGGACAGAGTTGTTGCATAGTGGCAGATCCAGAACACGGAGGATGCTGGCACTCTCGAGTTCGTGTTTGAGACATGTGTGAGCAAAAACGATGAGGAATACACGTAGTCCAAGATCCCCATTCTCCCCAAACATCTAAAAAATATTATCTATATTTAATCTGTTTGTTTGTAAATTATTTAGATAAATAGCCCCAAAGATCCCATTTATAGTTATCGTTGTGAGCAGACTGTAGACATCTTTGGAAATCAACATCCAGTAGTTATGTAAATGTTTTTAAGTTTGTGGGCTTAAAAACTTTTTACAACAGCCAGAGTCCTCAATTTCGTCAAGCAAAGACGAACGTACAATGCTAGCAACTGTGGCGTCCAAGACTAGAGTGCTCAACCTGACTAGGCCAAGGAGCTGATATATTGTCAACGCTAGACGAAATGCAATGAAAATTATGTACATTAAATTTTGTTACTCACTAGTATTTGTATAAACTGCTTTGATTTTGATAAACTGCTTTTTCGACTTTCTGTAAACCGCCATTGTTCTGATTCACTTTAGGAAAGGGCGCTATACAAATTTCTGCTATTGTTAATATTATCATTACTAGAATCAGTTTTAGTTTACAGTAGATAACAACAGCTGTTTTAAAACACTAAAAACTAAAATGTTATAAAACCCAACAGTCTATTTCAACTAATCTTTTGCACAGTGAAGCGTTTCTGTGCTTTGTTTACAATAAATAGACTAGTATTAATCAATACAAAAATCACACAAAAATTCAAATAGCTGTTATTTTTTGTTTTGAAAACAATGACACGTCTGTTTAGAACTGATTTAACTAATATGACGATTCATTACATTTTAGTTGCAGTGCATCAAAAAAGTTAAAATCGCAACAACGTCATTTATTCAAAGTCGGAAATGCGCGCATTTCCCTTGACTTCATTCAGATAAAGACATCTAAGTTAAGCATACTATCTGAATTTTTTTTGTTAAGCTTTAAGAGTTTTAAAAGTAAAGTTACTTCATCTCTTACTTGATAGACAAGTTTGATTGTTAGATGAACTTCCTGGGCAAGCATTGCACGAACGAGTACGAGTTTGGACACTATTGATACACACTCCAAAAGATCCCCACGGACCCCAACCAGGAGGAACTAAACAGAAATGTTAAGCAATGTGAATTACTTTCCATGGGAAGTTTATTTTTTAATTAATGCAAAAATGATCAACAAGAATTGATCTGCTGTATTTTTTAAATGTTGTTTTTTTGGTCCCAATTTTGGTTTTCCGTTGAAAAACAGAACAAATGACTGAAAAAAAAAGAAACAAATCCTAAATAATAAACAAACTGACACCGAAAATGGAATGTACCTAAAGTTAGAAGATTTTTTCAAATATAAAAATGTTTGAGGCATAGTTAGAAACCATACTGTTTCCAATCTCAATAATTACCCTATAATAACACCACAGCTAAAGTTTTCTAACTGCAGTATGTTAGTTATGCGAACCTTAAAAGAATAAGCGATGCAGTCAACTTCGGATATGCTAACTGCAAATTATCAATGGTTAGTGGTAAAATTGATGTCGAGAATTTTCATAAAAGGTTTCGTGAAATTTAGTTTGATATTGCTATTTCCATAGAAAAATACTTTAGGGATTTAACTTACCGACACAGATTCTCGTATTGCATAGCACATTAAAAGTGTTTGGTCCAGGACAATTTGAACCACTGCAGGTTCTAATTAGTCTCAATATACCACCACCACATGATCGAGAACAGTCACTTTGTTTTTGCCATTGACTCCAGACTGCAAATAGAAAGTAACGGCAGTGTTTTAACGCATTCACTGCCAAGACCAATTTTGCAAAAATACTCATGCGCGCCCAGTCGTATTTTAGAGAAAATGGGCTGTCTTCGATATTTGGTATCCGCGGCGTAGTAGATAAATTTTGTCTGTAATTTACAGTGAAAACAATGGCTGTTTAAAGTGATAGCCAACTTACTTAAGCAAAATTTAAACAAATTGTACTTGGTAGTGATTACCACATCGTAAATTGCCAGCTACTGATTTTAGCACAGATTTCTGCAAGAGATTGGGGTAGCTTGTGAATAGGCTTATCATAAATGAGCGTGTTACAGCGTTTTTAGTCTAAAACTTTATGTCAAGATAAAGAAACAGTAACCTGCAGTTTTGATCAGAAAAATTTTAGCTTAATGCTCACCACAAGTAAACAGCCACTCCTCTCAGTATTTGCTTGAACTAAATTCAAAACTCAATCAAGACTTTGTTGGTTTCTTGTGAAGATACAGACATAGAGATTTTGTTGCTTTCTCGTGAACATTAAAAGTTTGTTGCTTACCTGGGAACATTTTTGTAAAATTTTAGTGGTGGCACCTGGGTGACTGCCCCTAGATTTTCCGCTTCAGAGACTTGCGTGATTTGAAGTGAACAAAAATGCATAATGCATGTTTTTTGAAACTCACATATTTTTTCGACGGTCCAAGCTTAGCCCTAAATTCCCTAGTTCCAATCGTTGATATCAGTAAATGTTCCGTTGCCGTTCAGCGAAAACAAACTTTCTGCTCAATAACAGCGAGCACAATCAGCAAAGATTACCAGTCACGTTTGTTTAATTGCCCTTTAGGGCCCGATCTAATCAAATTCGGCATGGCTTGACCAGCCGGAAATAAGAAGAAGTTCTCAAGGGCAAAAACAAAGATGAACGATGATCAAGTTTGCCGATTGTGCAAAAGCAAACATGCTCTGCATTATTTTTGGAATTACTGCAAAAAATAATCTGCAAAATTTGGCAGCGAACGTTGGCGCTTCTACTTTCAATGGTCTCATGCTATGCAGCTTACTGATGCACCTCAAGTAAACCAAGCATACTCAGCTGAACGGTAGGACGCCACGGTTTTAACGCGCCATTTGAAACAGCTGTAATGGCTATCATTATGGCTTCAATGAACACACAGGCTGTTTCGACTTTGGTCACCAATGGCTCCAGAGAAAATATAACTGGCTTTCAAGTATTAAATCCATGGCAGTAAAAGTTTTAAGTAAAAATAAACATATTTAATTACTCTAAGGCAAAAAAAAGCAAAAAATTTTGAAAATCTTGGATAAAGAATCATTACAGGCATTAAGTTGATTGAATTTTGTTGATGTTGCTTCAATTGTAATTTAACGCTAATCGTAACCATTACTTGTGGCAATTCTAGACATATTTGTAGAGACTGATTAACTTTTCTTTTTTTCATCAATATTAACAAACAATGTAAAACAACAGTGAGAAAATAGAAAAATAAAAAAAACTATCTCACCTGGACAGAGTGGAGTGTTGCATAACACACTCAATGCACCTGATCCAGGACAAGGTCCGTTACTACAAGTCCTTGTAAGTTGTCTAGTGCCCCCACCACAAGTCACTGAACAAGACCCTTGACTCCAATCACTCCTAGCTAAACACAGAATGTAAAGAATGTACCTTAACTAACTCTGCTGTAAAATTTTATTAATAATACAAAATATAGTCACGATTATATTCAGAAAATAATTAGCCAAGAGTATTGAACATATTCTATTTATTTCAAAGACGCTTTAGCTAGTAACTCTAACCATTATCAATGTTACGTATTTTAGTGAGCGTATTTTTGCACGAGCATTTTTTACGCTAGGCAAAAAATTAACTACGCTTACTATATGCGTAATTTTCACGCATTTACGATAAACTTTTTTTTTTCAGAGTGATGTCACAAAATTGCTTGGTGTAGGATGATTATGTTACTTGCCTTGGAAACTTTTAATCTTACTTCGGTTCCCACCAAAATCAAAACTTTGAATCTTTACAAAAATGTAGTAAACTTTTTTTGATCAGTTTTGGGATCTATAATTGTTTGGAAATTTTTACAAAGTTTCTGAAAGTAGACTTAAAGTTTTTGATTAATTAACATTTTTCTTTTGGTCTTTAGTTCCTTATCAAATCAAACCTTTCATTCTTGCTGTAATACGTGGAAGCCTGTCACATATTGGTGTAGCCCATCTCCGTGTCATTTCACCCGCGCAACAGAGCTCGTTTCGAAGAAATGTTGCAGCGGTGGCGAGCCGTTAGCAACACTGTGTCTAATTTGATCGGCCGGAAATTTGAACCTCAGACCTCCCGCTCTAAAAACGAAGCGTTACTGCTCGACCAGCTAGACGGCCGCTTCTTCTAGTCGAGCTAAATATTGCTTCTTTTTAAACGTTTACTGATTTATTTATTTTGTATTTGTGATGAATTTATTTATGTTTGGCAATGAGAGGTTACTAGTACTACTACCGAATTTTTACGAGCATATCAAATTGAAGATTAAAGCAACTCAGACGATCTTTTGAATTTTTACGTAAGAGCCCAGGCAGCTCAGTTCACTAAGTATGTTTTGTAATAACTTGTGACTCGATGAAAGTACTTTGACAGAAATGAAAATATTTACCTTGTAATTTGGACTGTTATTTAGAGATGCTAATGAACATGAACCGAATGCTTTATTATTTGTTTTGCTAATCGGACAACTTTTTGAAATAAGATAGTTGCTCTAACCGAAAACTGCAAACAAGGCATTACCAAATTTTTGTTGTTTAGCAAACTACAAATAAATCTTCCACAATTTATATCAAAACGCAATCATTGCATTGGTAAAGAACCTTTGCTGATACCAAACATTTAAAATACGCAATGTGCATGAGTCAGGGTGTGGTTCGGATGGATGGGAGGTTAAGTTAACGTGATTGTTATCTACTTTTGTTCTGGTTTGTGTCTTAAGGTTCCAATACCACCGAGAGCAACAGCTTTTTTTAAATTAGTAACAGAATTTTTGAAAATAAAAGATTGCTTTTAAAAAAAATTATGAAATTAGAATAAGACAACTTCAGTTAGAATTAATGAAGAAAAGTACTAGTAGACAATTTATTTCTCGTTTCAGTTTTTTTAGAGCTAGTTTAACTCCAAGGCCAAGAAGAGTTTGGCTAATGGTTTAACTTTGTGGCTCGCAAGCAATAATTGCGCCATCACTGGTTTCCGATTGAGATGTTATCAGCGACATTTTAACATCACATAAAAGTTATTATCAAACTCACCAGCCATTTATTTCATGCGTTTGAAATACGCTAGCTGAAATACACATACGCGTATTTTCGCCTATTCAATAAATTACCCTGCGGAAATACGTACACGTATATTTTACGCATACGCGTATTTTATATATGCATGCCTAAATACGAGTGTTAGGTAAAAGCTGCTTAACGTATCATTCGTTAAAATTTGATAATTTAAAGTATGAACGTAAATATTTTGTTTGTTAATTTTGATACTTAAAATACTCTAATTACTTTATCAAAATCAAAACTACCGACTATCGTATTGCTCACAATATGCACTCTAAGTCTAAATCAATAAAATACAAAGCATCATACTTGGACACAGACGAGTGTTGCATGCTTGTTGCTCCATTGAAACTCCCACACATCCATTGCCATTGCATGTTCTGTCACGAGAACGAAAGCCAGTGCTACATGCTTGGGAGCACCCACTCCAGGTGCGCCAATTACCCCAGTTTCCTGAAAATTTTTACTTCAAGCTAATATTTTTGCTATCATTTTTAGGCCAGTTTACTAGATTTGTTGTATACTGTACTGCACACCTGATTTGCCTATTTTATCGACAAAGCTATTAATCTGTTGCTTTTTAGAATCGTATACAACAAACTTTTTTCGCTGGGAGTATATTAGCATTTTTTAACTGTTGCCCAAACCAATGTTTTCAGCACTTTTTATCACTCACTGAATACAGAAATTTCTAGACTATAATTACCACAGTTCTCTACAAGGAGTTGCTAAACTCTTTTTCTTTTTTTATTTCTTCATTCACTTTTCTCCTTTCTCTTTGCTTTCTTTTATGTGCAGTATTGTTCATGCGTGACCGAGCAGTCATATGTAATGGAGTGGATCACGTACAATAAAAGTCATGGAAATCCTGTTTTAATAATGACGTTTTTAACCTCGTTGCTTATGCTTGATGGTTAGAGTTTACTAAACCTTACCAGAAAACTCTGCTTCTACTATAATAGAATGAAATAAAGGTTAACATAATGAACAAGAAGCTTAATACCTATGCATGCGCGCGTGTTGCATGTTGCAATAAATGTGTTTGAGCCTGGACACAAGCCACTTCCTTCACATGTTCTTCTCAGTGTTAGCTCTCCTCCTTCGCAAGAAAGTGAACAATCACTAGCTTGCATCCATTCTGTCCAGCCTTTAACAAAATAGCAATTATCAAATCAAAATCTTACAAAAATCTGTCTGCAAAAGTATTTTCTTGTTTTTTCAATGTACGGTATAATATTATTGAGCATTCTGGTGCAGTGACAAAAATTTAGGTACGCCAGTCGTAAAATTTTATCCAAATTTAAGTAGGCTCCAACAGCAATCTTGTGTCCAGTGTCTGGCAGTGTCTCAATCATTTTTACTCTAGACAACATCAATCTCATCAAGTAGAGTCGAGTTACATGCTGAAGAAATTCAGTTCCAAATTTCAGTTCTACGTTTCCGTGTACAGCAGCTTTTACCGATCACGTGTATTTACGCAAGGAAATACGCGTGTCATTTAATTGCATGCATTTTCCCTTTTTTCTTTTTCGAATTTACTTTAAAAAAGATATCACGCGCATTTCTGCGCATATACACGCATGATCGATAAAACCCGCTTATGTTGCCAGATTAAAACTTTTATGGGAAAATTATCACTTTTGATGTTTTGTAATTAAAAGCTTATCTTTTTTAGCAATAGAGAGAAAAGATGATAGAGTACCAATTTTGTTTTGCACGCATTTTACAAGAAATCAAAGAGCAAAAAATGTTTTTGCTAAATCTTTGTATGAATGATGTTTTGTAGTTTACATAAAAAATCTGATATTTTGAGCAAAACTAAAATCTGATGGTTTTTGAGAAACATTTTTGGTAACACTGTGTTGTGCTTGAAGTAAAATTTCTTTTAGATATTAAAGAGATTGCTCTGTTATTTACAACACAAAGAAGAGAATGCTTAGCAAAACTTAAGTTGATCAATAAATAAATTTTCCTGTACGCTGGTCAATAATTTCATTAGCAGGCTTAAGACAGTATTGTTTTGCCTAAATTTATGACTTGTCAGTAGGTAATTTCGTGCGTTAAATATGTTGTGCGTTGAAACTCGTTGATTGTGTATTGCTTACTTGGGCACGCTTGAGGTGAGCAAACTTCAGTTTGCATTGCATCACCTACGCAATTTCCTCCGTTGCATGTTCGAGTACGTGTCCTCGTCCCCCCATTGCAAGATTTGGAGCATGTTGTCCAATCACTCCAAGTTCTCCAAACCCCTGAAAAGGATTCCTTATTTACAGAATAAAGAAAATCCTGTCAGCCTCATATGCTTATTCTGTAAATATCTGCTGAAGTCTAAAAGCTGTTCTACAAACTGAAGATCGTTTTTGATCATGTGCTATATACTACAATATGCTTTAGGATAGACAGGGCTTGGAAATTATCTTAATAGCCTCCTTTAGTGACAAACTTATGTGAATCCTATTGGAAATAATCAAAAATTGAGAGGAAAAAAGCAAAATTAATTAATCGTTTATAGCCGCATTTGTAGCTAGCAAATTATCTTTGTACATTCATTTTCAAATACCGTTAGTGTGTTTAGTTGGTTTTGCTGCAACTAATAAATCCGTAAAGTCTTATTTTTTATAATTTAGTCTAAAAACGGCGTATTTTTTTGAAGAAATATACTACTTTGTTTTGCGTCGCAGCAACTATCGAACATACAAAGCTGCAGCAAAAATCATGCTTGTGAAAAAACAAATCATTTTTAAAGAATCTTTTGTTTTGGGCAAAAATAATATTCTTTGCAACTTTTGCTTTTCTAGGCTCTAGAACATACAAAAATAAACAATCAATACGTTTTTGAACCTAGTCACATGATTTATTAGATTGTTACCCCTAGTTCAAAATACTGCAGAGTCTAGATTCATTCAAAGTGATTTGATGATTATGTTACCAAAACTATCTGGGCAGTCACCGTCACCACAATACACATCAAAAGAACCAGAACCATCGCAAGAATTTCCTCCGACACAGATCCTAGTCAAGCGTAAAACACCTCCACCGCATGTAACGGAGCATCCACTTGTTTGGTGCCATTCGCTCCACGCTATAAGAACAAAATTTATGGGTTTGTTGTAAATCAAAACAAAGTTAACAGACAGTTAATTAATAAACAAAACCCAAGTACACGTATTAATAAGAATGCTGCATAACACTAAGCACAGTATTTTAAAATCAAATTAAAAGTTTATTTCAAAACAGTTGCAAAAAATATCGGATTCATATATTTTTCAAATATAAGATAGTAGTTTTAAGAAAACTGCTTTGAACAGAGCCAAGATAAAGAGCTGTTTCGCATTTAAATCGAACGGGATTTGTGCCAAATTTGTCAAAAAACGTTTTGTAAAACTTCAACTTTGCTTTGTGAGAAATTTGTTGGCTCTTTTGTAAAAAAACAGCAATTTTTTGTAGGTAGGCTATCATGACATTTTATGCGTCGCGTAACTTATGACGTCCATCAGTTTCTTTTTGACTTCTGTTTGATGAAACAATTCTTTAACAAATGGCAGAAAAAACGGGCCTCTCAATCTACGGTTAGTATGGTATGTAAAATCAATCTTTGCTTAATGAAGCCGGTGTTTTATACGTTTTATTACACGATTTTTATTAATGCATTAATCTCAGTAAATAACACAGGGTGTTCAAAAAGTCCTGATACAATTTCAAATTGTTTTTATGAAATCAATTCTCAAAATATCTTAACCTGGTTGGTTTTATTTTAATCAGCGTTGCTTAAAAGTTCTATTTCAAATAAAATTTTGTGTTTCAGATAATCTTTGTAAGTGTTTCACGATTGTGTTAAATAAACCCTTGTTAAATGGTTACTCCTCAAGAAAAGGTACAAATGTGTATCCTGATTTTTTGAAACAACGTCGGACGTTAAGACTCATCGAAGGTACAGGACTAAATATGGAAAAGATAAAGAAATTTATTAGAGACAGGGTCAGTGTTGGATGCAGTAGCGAGTTGACGTCCAAGAACACCTTCAGAAAACATTGAGAGTGTAAGGCAAGCGTTTAGTCGTTCTCGTATGAAGTCCATCCGTACTGCAGCTAGATAATTGGAATTACCACCAACAACAGTGCACAAGGTTCTATGCAAAAGGTTACGATTGTACGCTTACAAAGTGCAAATATTACAGAGGCTTCAGCCAAATCACACGCCAAAACGAAAATAGTTTGCAAATAACATGCTGCAACGAATTTCTAAGGATAAAGACTTTTCTAAGGATGAAGAACTTCTCACTGCATCCAACAGTGACCTTGTCTTCTTTAATTTCTTGTGCCATTAACGAGTAATTGGACAACGTGATGGTGGAACTTTTCTATACTAAGTCCTGTACCTTCGCTGAGTCTGAACGTCCGATTTTGTGTGAATGAATCAGGATGCAGATTGTGCCTTTGTTTGAGGAGTAACCATTTAATACGGGTTTATTTAACACATTCATGAACAACATAAAAATTATATCTGAATTATAACATTTTATTTGAAATAAAACTTTAAGCAACACTGATTGGATTAAAACTAACCTGGTGAAGATATTTTGAGAATTGATTTCACAAAAAAAATTTTGAAATTGTATCAGGACTTTTTGAGCTCCCTGTATTTCTCCCTAAATTTATTCACTTGATTTCAAAATCCTTCATTTGAAGTATACCTGATGCAGAGATTTGTAGGACTACGTTGTGCTTTCAAAATTTCAAAATTCAAAAATGTGCTTTTTCAAAAGTCAGCAAAACTTCGAAATATTCATCAACTTTAAACTCAATAAACAAAAAAAAAAAAGAAAATTGAAATATTTTGTTGAAAAGGCTACACCACTGTAAAAGACTTATTGAAAATCGTTTTAGTTTGAAGCATAGCATCACACAATATCTTATGTACCAATTGCGTGATTGCCTACACCTTTTCAAATAGCAAAGTAATTTTAATGCTTTTGTTAAGGCTTGACGTCCATCGCGGTTGACTATTAGGATATCAGATTAAACGGCATTAGTAAGGGCAGTAGCGTAGCCAGGGGGGGGGGGGCGGGGGGGCTATATCCCCCCCCCATTGGCCTGCCGACCAAAATGCAGAATAAGAAAAATACCACGTTTTTAGCACTTCTAAGACTCTCTTTTGCACTGGATTGGACTAAAAAATGATTTGAAGCATAGTTTGAAACGTTTATTTGGGGGGGGGGGGGGCAATGAACTGCCGACCAAAATGCAGAGTAGGAAAAACATCACGTTTTTAGCACTTCTAAGACTGTGTGTTTGCACTGGATTAGACTATTTTGAAACGTTTATTTAGGGGGGGCTAATGAACTGCCGAACAAAATGCAGAATAGGAAAAACATCACGTTTTTAGCACTTCTAAGACTGTGTGTTTGCACTGGATTGGACTAAAAATGATTTGAAGCATAGTTTGAAACGTTTATTTAGGGGGGAGGGCTAATAGATTGCCGACCAAAATGCAGAATAAGGAAAATACCACGTTTTTAGCCAGTAGCGTAGCCAGGGGCGGGGGGCTATAGCACCCCCCCATTGACATGTCGACCAAAATGCAGAATGGGAAAAACACTACATTTTTAGCACTTTTGAGACTGTTTTATGCTCTGGAGTGGACTAAATAGTAACAAATGTTCAGGGGGGGGCTAATTTGTCAAAAATAAAACCAACAAATAAATAAAAACTTTGAAAAATGGTAAGAAATAAGCAATGAAATTTGATCGCAAGTGTAAAAATGCTGAACATAGGTATCATCAACAATTATAGTATAAACTAAGGAATAGGGGGGGGGGGGGCTATTCAGTATTTGTTAATTACCAATCATTTCTCTCAAATCTCTTTTCATTAGCCCCCCCCCCCCAATTGGTTTTCTCTATAAACTGTATACGAAATCGATTACTCCGTGTGAGTTTTATTGAACTATTCGATTTTATAATTTAACAGCATCTACCCAAGAGAACTAACATTTTACCATTAGCCACCTCCTAAATAGCCCATTTATGCCACCCGTTTAATCTTGTTTGCACTGCCAATTTCTAACCCACGTTTTAAAAGCGTTATTATTTAATCAAAATAGCCCTAAAATGAAGTTAATTTTGCAAAAAAAATGCAAAATTTTCGAGCGCTGGGGGCTTCGCCCCCAGACCCCCATTGGCCTCCGGCGGCTGGGGGCTCCGCCCCCAGACCCCCAAAACAGCCCCCCCCATTGCGAATTTCTGGCTACGCGCCTGAGTAAGGGTTTTCCTAATTTGGCTAAGAGATGGTTAGGGCTATACCTTTGTCTTTCATTGCTTCGAAATAGATCATACTACTGAAATATGCGTTTTTATACAAGCTGATACTTGTTTTTTTAATTACTTGGACAAAGTGTGGTTGAACATTGTTCTTCTTCGTCCTCATTGCCAACACAGTTGTTGTCACCAGTGCAATTTCTTCTTCTCACTCGAACTCCGGTGCTACAAGATTGTGAACACGAAGACCATTCCTGCCATTTTTCCCACGAGCCTAAACAGTCAAACATTTCTGGACGTTTCATTTCAAAATCCCTGTGGGCATGTTCTTGTGACTTCAGTCCATAATAGTTTTTGGGGTGATGCTGTTTCAATTTCACGACGATGAAGTGCAAAACACTTTAACAGTAATCGAGCTTACGGTATGACCAGTATTTAAAAGGTTGGGGAGACGCGTCCCCACATCGAGAGTTAGCGTCTCCCCATCGAGATTTAGCGTCTCCTCATCGATATTCATTGTTCCCCTAACGAGAATTCAGCGCCCTCCCACCCACTAAAAAAAGCGTCCTGGACGAAAAAGTGGCTGATAATTCCAATAAATCCCAAATTCTGGGCGAAGGTGCTACCAAATTGCGGTAAAGACAAAAAAAAGTTTTTTTGGTCTTCAATGGAGGTTAGGGGCAAAATCCGTACAAAAAGAAAACTTGAATTTTTGCTGAATTTGGGGCTGCTAAAGCGTCCTCAATGCAACACTGTAAAGTTTAAATGCTGAACATGACTATGCTTAAAATTTACGGACCAAGAAGTAGTTTAGTAACTTTCAAATTGACTATGAACCTCTGGCCAATCAAAAACCACTCAACTCTTATTGCACTTACTGTACTCCGTTAAACTTTCAAGAATATCTAGACTCACTTTTCTCAATCTGGGACATTTTTGGCATTTATTAGCACCAAAAGTGCAAAACTAAATATCAATTCAATTGTCATAGCCGATTAAATGAACAAAACAATAAAAAAGCTGTCAACACGACAAAAAAACTCCTACTTCATTTATTTAGACGTACGTAATGTGGTACCTGGACATTGCATTGTGTTGCACAAAAGTGCTCTTTTACTAGTTCCGAAGCAGTTGTCACCATGACTGCACACTCTTGTGATTCGCAGTTCTCCGCCTCCACATGGTGCCGAACAATCGCCTTCTTGCTGCCAGGTACTCCAAACTACAAAATACGCTGGTTTGAAATGTAAACAACAAGCAATGGTCAAATTTATGAACTTGATAGATTAGTAAATCGATGATAGAAAAGTACCGCATTTATTTTGAATCATCTTTACTGCAACTGTATCTAGTGTATTTACTGCAAAACATTTTTTCTTTCACAGATGACGAATAAGCATGTAATATCTTTAAGTCGTTATTTCCAGCGGACGTGCAGTAAATTAGCTTAAAGGTCTGGAAGAACATTATAGCTGAAGTCCATTCATTTCATCGTAAAATTCCAACAAAAGCAACTGAATACATGTGGGAAGATTGCTTCAGAAATACCTGGGCAAGTTTGCGTTTGACAAACACGAAATTGCTTGTTGTTTCCAACACAATTCATTCCCACGCAGCTTCTTGTCCGATTCTGAACTCCAGTTTCGCATGACTGAGAACATAATGACCACGTATCCCAAGTGCTCCATATGCCTAATAGTGCGTAATTGTGATACCATAACAGGCGCGCAACCAGGATTTTGGTAAGGAGGAGGGGCTTGAACCAAATGCCAAAATAGTTTTATTCGAAAAAAGTTTCAAATAAGTTGCATGCTGAGCAAATTGACGGTACCCTAGAGTATTACCTACGGGGGTCTGGGGGCGAAGCCGTTGGCCGCTGGGCAATTTTTTAAATTAAAAAAAATAGCTATTTTAACGCTATTTGGAGCACAATTCGCACGTTTTAGAGCCATTTGAAAAAAATATTTAAATTGGTAAACTTTAAAAAAATTAAATTGCTAAGCACTTCAAGCCCAACTTAGTTACTGGTCAAGTACAAAACACGTTTGTAATTTACCGTACTTTGGATTAAATTTTCTTTGTGATTGGCCAAAGGGAATGGGACTAACATCTTTTAATCCAATCTGGTTGCGCCACTGTATCACAATGTTGTTTTGTAACATTCACAATACAATATTTATGTAATTTCAATATTTGCGTTTTGCATCTAAAGCAATGTTCATCTATTTTAACATAGTTCTGGCATACAAGATAAAAGAACTACTGTCATACAAGTTCTGGCATACAAGATAAAAGAACTACTGTCATGATTTAAACATTTTGTAGAATACAATGCTAAATAAGCCAATCATAACCAAAGATATCAAGCATTTTTCAATTTGAAATCTTTAACAAACCTGGGCACGCGTGGGTGTTGCAACTAATCTCCAATGTCGTTGGGCCAAAGCAAAATCCTGGCCTCAAACACTTTCTCACTTCAGTAGTCACCCCACCACCACAGGAAGCCGAACAACTTTGAACTGGAATCCATGGACTAAAAACTGAAAAAAAAATTGCATTAATTTAGCCGTTAAATTGCGCGTTTTTTTTGCAATTTAAGTTCAGTGCATCATACAGATTTTAGTGAGCAGTACATGATAATAATTAAAATTGAATAAATTAACTCGAGTTCTTGTTAGTCAGCAACAATATTGTTTCAGAAAACAAATTTTCTAGTTTATACACTAAATATCTAATCATGCATCTTAGTGTAATTTATAGGATTCATGATATGGAACTGCATTAAAACCTTTGCAATTTCTCCTAAAACATAGAATATTATTATTACAAAGCAATATATTTCTGATTTGCAAATTTTTAAAAGAGCAGATGCATATTATACATGTTAAAGTTTATGCAATCGAGTAAAAAATGCCGTGCATAATATTGATTATTGTTGTTTCTACCAATTTTTATAAAATACATTGTTTACTGCTATGTAATTGTAATTACATTTTATTCACCAAGTTGCCTTTGTCAGGTAAACAGCGAAGGGATCTTTCGGTCGTCGAGTCAAGCTGCCACTTGGCCACCTGTCTACCACACACGGTGGATGCTTCACACAGTTCCTTTTGTTGCTGAATGTCAGCAGGGAAGCTGTGAATACCAATTTTTATAGCCTTTGGTTTGAACTGACCGAGAACCAAACCCAAGTCTATCGTTTTAGTAGCAGACGCCCTATCCACTTGACCTCTGAAGTTTAATTTGCTTGACATTTTTTAATATCTTAGATGCTGAAACGATAATTTTGGGTGTGAGGCGGTTAGGCTGCTCTGTCGTAAATGAAAAATGCTGCAAACAAAAATAATTTAAAACATGAGTTATTAAAATATGCAGCTTTTCAAAGTGTTGTTTCAAGTAATTTTGAAATTTAATTCTCAAATCAACAAATCAATAAACATTCAATAAGGAAGGTTTGAAAAGTATTAGCCCATAGCAAAACTGGCTTAAGTTTTAGTTTATTTTTGACTGCTATTTTAACTTTCAACTATTACTGGTATTATTTTTTGCTGGTGCATTGTGTGGCATTAAAAACAACCTTAGTAATTGTTGCAATCAGTGGCGCAACCAAAAGGGGGCTAAGGGGGAATCAGCCAACCCCCTTAGCCAAGTTAATTCGAAAATTTAATCCAAAATACAAGCGTTTAAACATGTTTTGAACTTGACCTGTGAATAAGGCGGGGATGAAGGGGCTAGAAAATTTATTTCTTTTAAATGAATTCCAAATTTTAGCAATATATTGAGCTTTTTCAAATGGTTCCAAAAACGTGCAAAATAGGATGATCTCAATGGCGTTAAAAAGGCTATTTTTTTGGCTAAAAGCAACTAAAAATCTTCGATCGCACACTCCCGTGTTTGATACGTTTGAGTGGCATCAATTTGTCGAGCATGTCGCCTAAACTAGACAGTTATGAAAAAAAAACTGGTTCAAGCCTCCCCCATCTCTTAACAAAAATCAAACTACGCGCCTGGTAGACAGCATAAAACGCAAAAGTTTTGATTGAAAATGCTGTAATTTTAACTCTGGTTATTTTCTTTATAGTTAATGAAATACAGGAGCATAAACCTTGCCAAAATACATCAGAGTTTCGCTTCGTATTGTGTTATAAATATAGTGAAACCCGACTAAATATTAGTCATGTGTGAGTTGAGCAGCATGGTGGAGCGAAAAGTAGGAAAAAATGTAAAAGTTATATTCTTACGGTCTAATAGTAATAAAAAGTTGTCTTTGACCCTAAAAATCCCCCAGAAGAAAAATTAGCAACATTTGTTAGCGTTTAGGTCTACCCCCACATTCTTTTGTTTTTCTGATAATAGGCTATAGTTACCCATTTGCTGGAAATACTGTGCAACGTAATACTAGTACAAAACAGTCAACAACAAAGGTTTTATTCAAAACTACTCATATTTGCGAGTAAAACAAACAAATGCTGTTATACGATGTATTTGCAATTCCGTAGATTTATCGCCTATTACAAACAAAGTTTGAGAAGAAATTAGCAATTAAAGTCCTTTTTAGTGTCAATTTTATGAATTTCACTTCTGGACATGAGCTTGTTTTGTATAATGACTTTTCTTCGTTCATAGCCACAGACTATTCGATACTTCACTGACCAACTGTACCGCTTGTTTAACAGTCCGACAGTGGCTTGGAAATTTGGGAAATGATAAATATGTCAGATCACTGTTTGCTCTATAGAGCATCAGATCTTGCTCGCTTATGTTTTTAGTCAAAGGAAGCTTCACTCGAATTGTCTTCTGCCAATCCATCAAGTCGATGTATTGCTCAGCCTGAAAGGTTACTATTGGCACCTTGAACAATGGTATAGAGCAATTTTAAGACCCGTGCTTTTGAGCAGCTAAAATTCTACACAGCGCTACTTGTCAAACGCTTGCTCTGGCATCAACTTGCTTGGTAAGAAGCAAAATTTCTTCGTGTGCGAAGAAAGTATTTCTCCTAATCACAGCATCCACTTGCTATCTTATCTCTGCCTCTTAGCAGGGCCTCAGAGAAAAAATTTTCCATGGGGTATGAAGGTTGATACCGGCCCCCAAATCTTATTCAGTTATTGGGCTCCCAATCCTTATCAGGGCCATTGTGTTAAACAGTGGTGGGCAAGTTACTTTGTAAAAGTAACTGAGTTACAGTTACTTGGCAAAAAAAGCAACTAAGTTACAGTTACAGTTACCATTTTGAAAAAGTAACTAGTTACAGTTACTTTTAATAAATTTAATTGGGACTTTGCGCGCGCGCGCGTAGAATCTTTGTTTTTACTCAACCATTTTGATAGATGAGCAGCGAAATTTATTGATTTGCTTAGAACTAAAAAACGGTTCAACATAGAAAGTTGAATTTTGGATATAATATGACAAAAATTAAAAGCATTTTGTATGCCAATTTTGAGGAACCTATGTCGCTAGATTGTGATTTAGGAACTCTAAATTTGAGAAATAACTGCCTTTTTTGTCTCAAAAATTTATTAATTCGCTTATAGCTATAAATTTGCTGAACGTGAAACGTTAAAATTTGAACACAACTTGGGTGCAAATAGAGAAGATAGGCGCACCAAGTTTGGGGGCGTCCAGTTACGTGATCGCGATTTCAGAGGCCAAAAATCTGCAAAAAGTGGACAATTTTAAACCGGTATATCTCGGTAACTTCCAACATTAACGAAAAAATGTTTGCGTTCTTTGAACATACTACTTACGACCTTTATTATGGTCATATTCATTTATTTCGCCTCGGATAAAACTTTTCCTTATTATTTTTTTTTTATATCATTATCTCCTTTTAAACCACAAACCGCACATGGATCATCCTATGAGCTATTATATAAATCCAAAAGTACTGGTACCCGCCTGAAATTGGGGGTGCCATGATGGGGTGGTCTCCCCCAAACGGACCCTCCAAAATTTAAACTTTTTTATCTTTAAAACTAGACCAAGGAAATTTTTAAGGTACAGTAAGTAAATATAAGGGAAAAATAAAATTTGACAAAATTTGGGGGTACCAAAATGAGGGGGTTCCTTCAAACAAGGTCGCCAAGATTTAAATTTTTTAACCTTTTAAGCTAGACACATGAAATTTTCAGGGTAGGCAAACATAAAGAAAACATAAAATATGACAAAATTTGAGAATAAAAAAAGAAGGGATTCCTCTTCAAACAGGGCCACCAAAATTCAAACTTTTAAACCACTCAAATTATACTGATAAAATTTTTAGAATAGGTAAATATATGTGAAAGATATATCATATGCCAAAATTTGGGGGTACCATAATGGGAGGTCCTCCTTAAACGAGGATGCAAAATTTTAAACTTTTTAATTGCTTAAGCTAGACACATGAAATTTTCAGGATAGACAAGTGTGTAGAAAAGAAAAAATTTGACCAAACTTTGGGATAGCACATTGGAGGGGTCCTCCTCAAACAGCACTGCCAAAATTAATAGCTTTTTTATTCACTTAAGCTAGACGCATGTAATTTCAGGATAGGTAAATATAACAAAAATTATAATATGGCAAAATTTCGGGTAACCAAAATGAGGGGGGCCCTCAAATAGATCCTCAAAAATTTAAATATTTCAACCATTTAAGCTAGGCTTAAGAAAGATTCAGAATAGAAAGGAAAGATAAAGTTATGACTAATTTCAATTGCCACAAATTGGGTAGTCCTCCTCAAAAATGTTTTTCAAAATTTTTAACCACGCAAGCTTAAAGAAAAATGAAATTTTCAACAAAGGTAATACGATAACATGAAAATTTTTTCGGACGCCATACTGTAGAGGTCCTCCAATTATGTTGACACGTGCCCCCATTAACTGCAAAAGCTAAACAAATTACAGTAAATCTATTGAATAGGTTAACGTGAATCCAAGATTAAAGGTAACAAAATTTGGTGGACCACATTGAAAAGACCCTGCCAAATGGGCCCTGTAAGCTAATCGCATTCCAATTTTTCAGTGTATAACTTATGTAAGCATTATGGTTCACCAATTGTCATTTTTGTCTGAGACTTTACTAAATCGATCGTTTTATGCCGGAAGCTTTTTCTCTATGCCGTCATTTTGATGCCCTCATTTGTCACCACGATTGTAAATAAACAATAATTTGTAGCTTTTATTTGAACAGAAACATATAAACAATCGAAGTTCGAGCAGAAAAGACGCATTAGTTGACGTCAAGAATAGCTTGTTGGTGGTCGACAACATTTTTGTGTTAATTTACTGGTGTACTATAGTTTTTAGTACTTTACTAATTAATCGTGTTTTTAATTACAGAAAGTAATTATGGGAATTTAACGCAAAATTTTGAAAGCCGTTAACCACAAACCTGATCAAGTTAATGGAACATTATGAAAGTCGAAAGCAGAGTATTTCAGATCTGACTATCAACAACCATAAATACGCTTAACGCAGTTGTAAAGTTCTTTAGTTCAGTAAAGTTAGATACTTTGGCGAAGTCCCCAGATATCGCTTGCGATGTCACATTCTAGTTACCGATATGAATTACGTATCGAAAATGTTGATTTTGTACTTTGGAACCGGTATTAACAAATTTCTTTCTCTATTCATTTTCTAATTTTCATGTGGTGCCTCTGCACACACTGCTTATGGCTATTGTTGCTGTTGTTATAACAAAAATACACAACGGAACACATTGATGAACTTTATTTAATTGCCTTTCAAGAAAGCAAGCATCTCAAAATGTTCACTGCTGAGACCAGAACGTTTGGGTTTCAAAGTGTCTTTGCCCATGCTGTCTTTGTGTTTCAAAATGTCTTTTCAAAATGAAAAGCAACGAAAGGGGTAAAGCGGCCTAATTAACAACAACGTTATCTGCTAAACGAACACTACACGCTATTGGTAAAAATTACGCAATCAAAACAATCCGTGCAGGAAAGATATTAGAACGTAACTTATTAGATCATTAAAAGGGGGTCTTTAATTTAGAAACGATCTAATATCTTCTCACAGCATGGTTAAGGTTGCCACGTTAACGCGCAACAAAAAATCTGTAATCCGTAGCGCCAACAGTGATTACATAGAAGTGTTTCATTTAACCAAAATCTAACAATTAAAGAATCTTTTTTAACAGAACCAAAACTAAAAGTAACTGTAACTAGTAACTTTTAATGTTTCCAAATAGTAAATAGTTCCCACTTTCGTTATTTTTTTGAAAAAGTAACTAAGTTACAGTTACTAAAAAAGTAACTAGTTACAGTAACTAGTTACTGCCCACCTCTGGTGTTAAATCATTTTTTGTCCGATAGGTGTAGATCTTCATTTAAGAGTGAGAGGATAACAATATTTGCATACAGTTAGAACCTATGAAAAACACAACAAGACATAAAATTGTTTTAAATCCAGCTAGGAGGTCTGGGGGAGCGCTGTGATCTTCCCCAGCGGGGTCCGGGGCAGAGCCCCAGAAGTTTTAGCACTTTTTATTTTTCCCGTGGGTAAAATACAGCATTTGATCAACATCCCAGAACCAAACTTGCTTAAATCGACAGGCAGAAAACGTGATATACGTAAAAAAATATATGTGCAGAGGGGGATGATGACATTGACACTAATATAATGACTTTAATACTACAAATCCAAATATTTTACTGATAAAAGTTTTAAGAAGTAATCTGCAATCATAGACTTCACAAACCCAAATATCTATTAAACTCATACAGATAGAGTGAGTTACTTAATGATAGTAGTATAGTATGTCAACTTTGACTACGCTCTCTGAGGTTGAAATGCTTTTGGTTCTCTGGAAATGTGGGCCCTCGTACATAGTTATACCGTAGAATTAGGGCTCTCAAGTCCAAGAAATGTAACAAAACGTTAATTTCGGTGCAAGTGTATGGCTTTTTATACATTTTCCTCTAGTTTTAATCAAATCGGCCACTATTGGACACCCTAAAGGCTGTGTAGCAAAAATAGCGACCAATTACCAGTACTGAACAGGCTGACTGATATTTTTGCTGTAGGCAAGTTTGATTACGGTGTTATGGTGTGATACCAAAACTTTACGCGGCAACCTGAACTCTTCCGGCTCCCCCTAGGCCCGGGCCCGGGCACGATGTACGCCCTGAACCTCCCTTCTCACAGGCTCTGCCTCTAAGTAGCGACTTCTTGCTTTCAGTTCATGAAAGCCTTTACCTCCTTCTGTGATAGAAGTTTTATTTTTGATTTTAAACCACATTGGAATGTAGACTTTTTCAATATAGTTCACTAAAATCAAAAGGTTGTTGGAAGGTGATGTTTTAGAAATATATAAGCACAAAATGCGGTTAGCTGTTGTCAGCCATCTTGCATGACTTAATTTTCCAGGACTGCGATCAGAAAAACTTAATGAGCAATGACCAGATGAAACAGCAGTAGCAATAACCTATACTGCAAATATTGCTGCTCAGTGCTGAGAGCACTATCGGTGGCAGGAAGTTGTATTTTAATGAGTTCAAACTCAGAAATTTGTTGCTGCTCACAAGATTGACGTTCCTTTCCAATCTGTCCTGAAAAGCTTTGTGGACCTAAAGTTACTCCAACAAGGTATTGCATTAGGTGTCTCAAAGGAATTTCTTTTAAGTGCAACAAACAGATAAACCATTGAAGGGGTCTTCCTAAACAATTTTCAACAGCTGCGATAACTCGTCCTTTAGCTCCAGTATGTACATTAGTACCGTCACAACCAATTACACTAAGGCTGTCCAAATCAAGATTATGAGAAGAGCAGAATTCCAGGATTCCTTCAGAAACGTTTTTTGTCTTTCCACTGTTTGGTGCGAAATGACCAACATAGTTTGAACCCGGTTCGGCAACTAAAGTAATGTGCTCTTCTCTGATAAAGTGAGTTCCAACACCGGACTTTTAGTGGATTAATGTGTTGTCTTCCTTTCCGTCAAAATATAACCCCTGCACACGTGATCGTGTTTGAAAGCTTTGATTGTGACGTCTTTCTTTTTCGCGTTCCTGCCTACCTTTGCTTCTGTGAATAATCAGCTCTGTGTTTTACCCATCAATAATGCCGTAGTCCTTTAGCACTGCGGATGCTATTAGAAGCATCAGCTCAATCAGACACAGAAAATCGATTGCATATTTTAGCTAGTATAGAAAGAGACATTCTGTTTTGTGCATTCTGGTTGCATTCAATTCGGGAAGATGCTTTAGTACTTGGCGATTCATCAGTGTTTGAGTCCGAGTCTTTTTCTTCTTCACCACATGAAATGTCGATGTCAGTCTTTGTTAAATCAAAACGATCAGTTTCAATGTTTGCATCACATTCTTCTGTTTTTGCGTGCTTGCTTTTTCTGATGGTGTCTAATTGCTTTTTTTTGTTTCTTTTCTGCAACTAAGCCGTTTTTTTCCTGTCAATGCTTCCAATTATCATTTTTCTCGACAATAGTTGGTTGGTCTACCAAAAATGACTTTTCATTTTTGGGAAATTTCCGCTACTTCGGGCAGCTGCAGAGTGCTTTCTCTTTGCATTTGCAAGCACAATTGTCAAATAGAGTCTCTGCTTCATGCTGAAATTTTTTTAATCCTTGCTTTGTATTTGACTTTATTTTGCCTAGTTTTGTAAGGTTGCAGTAAATTTCTGTATTTACCGTGATAGTTCTTCACATGTTGAACCATTCTTGTTCTGGATGCGGTCGGAGTGGATGCTTTCTGCCATATTGCTTCAATTTTTTAGCTGCAATAGTCACTACTTCTGTAACGCTGGGCTGTTCTTTAGCATTCACCTTGTTGCTGTGTTCCAGACGCACACATGTGTAGTGCTTCATAACATTTTGATATGTCGGCAAGTTCTTATCAGTTAAATTTAGGGGCAAACCAAGCACAGGACAACGGTTTGCTGATCTTGCAGCCTGATGAGCTTTTTTGCTGGAGGTGCTCATAATTGCAAATCTCTGCTTATTTGTTTGCGAAATATAATTTACCTATAAAAGAAAAAGCGACTGAAGCAACACAGAAGTTGAGATATTACTAGTATTAGTTCCTATGTCTTGCACTATTAAATCAGTCAAGGACTACCCAAATATATATTCTGGCACATAAATTCACGCTTGGCTGATCGTCACTATTCTTTTTAATACCTCGCTATAAATGGTATACAGCAATCGTTACATAAACTGCCTTTTAGACTATTAAACTGCAAAGCATTTTCCTCCTTGCTGAATCTGCTGACTTATAACTCAATTGTCTGATCCTCTAGCTTCTGTACTCCATTTTAGCTGCCCACTAACAAGTGAAGTACCGCTAACAACCATAGAGCATAAAGAGATAGTCCATCTGCTTCGGAAGTCGTTCCGTTTCTGTCAATACAATGACATGATTGGCAGGAATTATTATTCCTATTTGTGAAGTAAATGTACTCAATTGTTTACACTATTAATTTTAAACATTTGACTTCATTAAGACCACCAGCTCAGTCATGCACAAGCGCAGTCAGTCAAACTACCAAAGCGATGTTCATTGATTAGCCATAGCCCAAAATGCAGTAAATTTACTGTTGTTTTAATGGTCTTGGGTCAGGCCTAAACATTAATAAAAATCACTCAGACTTTACAAAACGTCTTTTTCAACTAAAAGACAAGTTTTTTGCGCTACTACGAATCCTACGCACAAAAATTAATTTTTTCGTTCCAACCTATTGAGCAGTCAATTTTTTTCCGGTATGTTACTGTTACAAATAATAATTTTGAATGCCTGAGATATAATTATTTGCTGTGTTTTTACGTACACGTGACTGTTTCTTTGTTTTCCCGCTTTTCTGATTTGAAATATTCTAGATGATTCCTTTCTAGTATATTCTACTGCCTTCTATTAGTCACCGGAATAATTAGTTCTTTACATGCCGTAATTTTTATATTTAGGCTTGAAGTTGTGACGTCATAATTAGGTCAAAATTTGTTCTCGTAAGCTTGTGTATTTTTTTCTATTGTGATGTATCATGGATTTTTCTGGGATATTGGATGGCTTTTGTCGTAGTATAAATAGGCAGGTCATATTGCATTCTAGGATTCTAATATTCTAAGAGTGGGTGATTTTAGATATTAGTTTCGTAGGCAGTTTCGTAGAGTTTGTGTATCTGTGATTGGCTTGTGTAGCCGTATAGTGGGCGATCTGAATTGGTTGATCATGATAGTGGTGTGTAAGGTGCGACCTGAACCTGGTCAGTGGCGGTTAGGTCTTTTACAATCTGAATTTGTCGATCGTAGGAAGTTTTAGTGGAGCGATTTTTCTCAGTGAGAGTGGTTTATATTTCAATCTTAAATAGAAGTTTTAATTTAAGATTGGTGTGCTGCTTATTAAGATCCAAGAAGCTAAAGGAACTATCAACTGCCATTTTCGATTCGTCAATTAACATCTTAGTCGTACTTTAGTTTTAGTCGACGTGGACGATTCTAGAGATTAAAGGTTGTACTCTAGCCAAGTATCAACGATCGCGACAGTTTTATTGACCATTCCAATTTAATAAAGAGATTAACAAACTGCTTACAAGGACTAATGCATGAGAGTCCACAATGACCATTACATTGACACCTTCCGATTTCCGGGCAATCGCTGTCGGAGAGGCATCCGGCACCGCAAATTATCGTTCGATTGGCATTTTCGTAGCTTGACTCACTGCATTGTACTGAAAATAACAAAAAATTGGTGTAAAAGAGAGCGAATATCATTTAAAAAATTTATTCTACATTTTAGCCGTTTTATTAATCTAAATAATGAATAAACGGGCCCACTAGTTCCGGCCCGAACCGGAAAAAACAAGCCCTAAACTGGCTCGAGCCCCCCAAAAAATGACCAAAATCCAAATCAGACCCAAAAGAACCCTAAAGTTAAAATTGGTCGAAAAAAAAATTATACTGTTCATTGCCAATTTTTTGAGTAATTTTAATCAGCTGTTACGAAATAAAACTGTTAAATGATAGATTGTGATGTAATATTGATCATTTATGTGTATTAATAATTGCATTGATGCCTAAAAGATAATAATTGCATTGGTGCTTAATATTGATAATTCATGTCTTCATTCAGGGTAGCAAAGTTATTTCAATTACGTTTTTATACCATCTAAAAGACAAGGCAGTATTAGGCCCGGATTAAGCCCGAATTTTTGTCAACCAAATACTCGATCCCTGCCTTAATACAAACTCGCCCCAAAAAACCCGGTCCTACTCATATCTCTGGACGAAAAATCATTGTAAAATTATGCTATTTTTTAGGCTAGTCCGATGCTTGATCTACGTACAAATCACCAGCATATACCGGAAATGTTTCGTAAAAAAACAAAAAAAATTCTGCTTAAACCTATATCTAGACCGTAAAATTGAAGATGAAATACATTTCGATAACGGTTCAATATACATATTGTTTATAACTGTATTTGTCTAAGCATATCTGCGTTCACTTGACATAAAACCAGTAGTTCTTAATTTTTGTCATAATCCTACCAACTACAAAGATCGACATTATAATCACTATAAAGCTTGTTATTCAAACACTTTTTGAGCAAACTCCAATCAAGGTGCCACGCATAAGCTTAGTTAAATTACATTATACATTACTGTAATTCAAAAAGTACTGCACCTCTGCATGATGTTGTTCCTGTCCAAACACGTCTACTATCACAAAAATGAAACATCACATTTGATTCTTTCATGAAACCAGATTCGCATGAGTATAGAGCCATATCATTGTACTTGTATGGAGGGGAAACTGCTTCAAATTTTCCAGATGAAATTTGTCGAAAAACGTGAATTCCTTGTTGGTTTTCAACTGTAGGAGGTGCATCACATGTGCTTTCTAAAGCATGATACCGTAAACAGTAGTTTGTATCTTCAGCAATAAAATTGGCCACACTAATTACAAAAACTGAAAACGTCCACATTCAATAGCGATGCTAACTACTGTTTATAAACGTTTGTGATTGCTTGTTGTCTGTTTATGACCGGTTTATGACCATCTTGAATGCTGTTTATGACTATCTTTTGCTAAGTGGCACCCAAGTAGTCATTGGATGCTTTGGGTTTACAATCAAGAAGAAAACTGTTTTGTCATAATTAAGCTTGGATCTTCGATTTTCTAAAAGTGACTAATAATTCAGTATAATCAAGCACTTGTAAGCTTCTGTATTCGTACTTTAAAAAGTATCTAATGCTTGCATAGGAAAAATGTGCCACGTTGAAATAAAGCGTTTTTTTCTCTCCAAACAAACCAATCATTCCATTTCTCCTGACAAAAAAAGACAATAGCTATATTTCATTGCTTTTCATTTAATTTTTTTTTAGTCTTACCTGGGTTTACACATGTCAAACCACATTCATGGTCACACTGGCAAATTCTCAATTTTCTACAAAAAGCACCTTCAATCTCGCATGACTGGCGACAAACTCTTCCGACAGCTGCTGCTTCTGTTTCGTTTCGATTTCTACATTGACCTAAACAAATGCAGTTTCAACGACTTTCAAATTTTAATAAAATTTCTGAAGAATTTATTTTTGCTTATTTTAATTGACGCTTTTATTTCATTAAGAACAATGTACTGAAAAATTAATGATAAGCTATAGATAGTATCCAGCGTCTTCGAAGCATAATGAAATATTTAATAAACAGCCTAAGACATAATGTTTCGGAATCAACTTTTGTCTTTTATTCCTCGTCGGTATAGCTAGGATACGTATTTGAACATGAGCGTAGAAAGGCAAAGAATCAAAATTAACCAGATCGTAACAGAATATTCTTTTTCGTTTTTTAGAAAATATTAAAGCAATCACAATACTACAAGAACTGTACTAGTTCAATTCAAAATAAGTTCTTATAGCATGCCTCAGACAGCTCTTACGCCCAATTTCAGGGCTCTTCAGTAAGCCTAGCAAGGCCAAAATGACAAACATTACCAGCAATAAAAATCTTTAAAACATGCGTCTTTACCAATTTATTAATTAATGAATAAATCTTTACCTATTATGTTCATATTACATAAATCGTTACTCATCAATTTTTGCCAGACTAAGTAAACCTTCAACTGAGAAATCTCTACCCAATGAAACAAGGGCTATTAATTTTGGCCCTAGTTTTGAGCCTTTTAGCCTATTGGAGACGTAGCCACTTAGGGCAAGCTACAAAGGGAGTAGATGGTTCATTATCTAGCCTATCGTTCTTCTGAGAGATGTATGGTAAGAATTGTAGATTATCCGGTAAAAATCTGAATTTATTGCATATTTTGTAGTTTCATTAGGTAAAAATTTAATTGATAGCTTTAGTTTCATTGCGTAAAGATTCCTCAGTTAAAATTCACATATTTTGGCAAAAATTGATGAGTAATGATATAAGTCAGAGGTGGAGTCCTCGAGGACGTCCTTGGCCTCGAGGACGTCCTCCAGGGCAGATTTTGAAGTCCTTGGCCTTGGCCTCGAGGCCTCAAGCCCTCGAAAATTGGCCTGTTCTCGGCTCGAGAACAGCAGTATTTTTTGAATTGTTAAAATTTTGTGGAGCGCTTGAAAAATTTTTTGAAAAACGTATTTTTGTGGAGATCGCTTGAAAAATTTTTGTGAAGACATTTTTTTTGGAGAGCACTTGCGCTTGTGTCCTTGGACCTTGGCCTTGGCCTCGAACATTCCTGTCCTTGGCCTCGAGAGTGTCTGTCCTCGGAAAGGCTGTCCTCGGCCTTGGCCTTGGCCTCGGATTTTTTAGTGTCCTTGGCCTTGGCCTCGAGCCTTGTGTCCTCGACTCCACCTCTGAAAGTGATATAAACATAATCGGTAAAAATTTATTCATTAAGTTACAAATTGGTAAAGATGTATGTTTAGAAGATTTTTATCACCGTTAATATTTGTCATTTTGGCCATGCTAGGCTTACTGAAGAGGGGTGGATCGAAATGTCCAAAAATTTTATTTTTTAAAGCTAGTATGTCAAAAAGGTGGTAATAGGCATACTAACAAACACGCAAAATATTTTTTTGTTTTGAGCAATTTTTTGATCAGCCCCCGCCAGGCGCGTAGCCAGGATTTGGAAAATGGGGGGGGGCTGTTTTGAAAGAGTGAGAAGTGTGCAACCGACCTTGACCCGAATTTTCATTGCCCTTGAATCAGTTTCATAAGGTTTGCACGAAAATTGGGACGAAATTTCTCGGAAACCTCGGAAATTTAAAGCTATTTTTCTCCCAAAATCAGGTGATCTCCAAAAAAAAAAAAAAAAAAGGTCTTCACCGATTTTGAGACTGAATTTTCGGCCGAAATCTCAAATTCAAAGCTATTGTTGTTCGGCCCAACTCGAAAATCCGAACGTTTGAGGGGGGGCTGTTTTCCTATGGGGGGGGCTATTTTGAATTTTTCACCAAAAATCGACCTCAAATCCACAAAAAAGGTGCGATTTTGCATACTTCACAAGCCAATGGGGGGGGCTCGTGCCCCCCCGCCCGCCCCATGGCTACGCTACTGGCCCCCGCGAAGTTTTAGTTGTATTGATAAAGGATTCGAGAAAATCTCCAACAAATTTTGGTTAAGAGCATATGCACTGTTTGACTTCCGTATGAACCCTATGACGTTATTATAAACTAACTCTGTTTCAACAAACACAGTAGTCGTTTTACCACCACGATGAAAATGTATTTTTGTGTAGCCTACTGTAACTTAGTCTCAGTCAACCATTAGCATTGCTGATTTAGCTAATACAGCATTACTGCTCTTCAAAAGAATTCCAGATATTACGAGTACCGGTAGTTTTCCTTTTAATATAAATTTGCTTGCCCCGCAGGGTTCCATAAAATACAATAAAGATTGTTTGCGCTTCTTACAAACAGACAATTCTTAGTAGCACTGTAACGGTTTAGGTTTTAGAACTTTTAGGACAAAAACTCTTAATTTCTCCCAAGTAATACATTTAAATTGGCTGGCAAAATTGAATTGAAGGAGCCTGGGCCTTCTGGTCGTCTTGTACGCCTGTGAACACAGACAATATACATGTTGTAGAGTGCGATGGAACGAATGTGAACAACCCAAGCCAAATGGCTGGAGTTATTTGGCGACTAGAAGAGTCGTTTAATCACCCTCTTCAATGGCTCGTTTGTTTACTCCATGCCAATGAGTTGTTACCTCTGCAACATTTATTCGAAACTCTTGATAGAGCTACTACTGGCCGACGAGAGTTTTCTGGGTCGATTGAAAAACAGCTTGCGACATGCACCCAGCAACCAGTTTCCTACTTTGAAGCAGTAAAGTTGACCAAAGATCTATTTAAAGCTGCATTTACACGGGCGACTTTTTTGCAACGCGATTCGAAGATTTTTTATGCGTGAAAATCTCTCTCGCAGACTGGTTACTCACACGATGCGAGACTCGCTTGCCGCGATCGCGTTTGAGAAGAATCGCCGCCTTGTAAGTAACACTTGCGATTAGCGATGCCGATTATATTTTGTGCGACTCGATGCAAGAATCGTTCTCGCCCGTGATCACTTACTCGAGGTCGATATCAACGTCTCGAGAGTCCCAGGGCAAAGTCGTGCACGTGTAAACAGCAAATCGTATGCAATTTACAAGTCGCCCCGGCATAGCGCAATGCACAGATGCTTTGCGAGTCGCTGGCTGTGTTTTACTTCATAAAAAATTATGTTTTAGTGCAAAATAGTCTGTAGCGCTTTTACCGTAATTAATTGTGATTTCAGTTTAAAACTCAAAAGGAATAATTTTCTTGTTGATGCTGGCGTTGGTCTACTGCAGATACGGCAGTCATGAGCTGATAACTGTGAAGCCAATCAAGCAGGACTTCAATCCTTTATAAAATGTATGATAAATTAACCACTGGTAACAGTACCTTTATTGTATTCTGCTTTTGTAATACCGTAAGTACACTTTTTTATAAGAACTAGTAAATTTTGAGTTGAGGCTGGCTGTTCTTAATTTTTTTGCCAATGTTGAGTCTCAGTTACTCTTAATTGGTTCTTAATTTTTGAGATCATTAATGTCAATTATGGCGACCATGTTCGTTAATTGCTAATGTCATATCTGCTTGTAAACGCCTTTTTGGCTGCTTTTGCAGCATCGCAAAACTGCGAAAAGAGAAAAAGCGAGCATTCATTTTCGTTTGAACGAGAGCCAAAAAGTTTTTTTGTTACCTGCACAGTGCGCAAAGGCACTCTGTAGTCTCAAAATTGCTGCAATTTTGCTGGTAACAACCAGAAAACCACTCAAGCTTTATTGTTTTGAATCAGTACAGAATTTAGTTTCTTTTTTGATTTGGAATTGATTCATTTTCGGTTGTTCTAAATATTATTTTTTGGTGGTGAGACTGGTGTTGTTCCTAATTTGTTTTTAAATTTTGAGCAAAAATGAGCCTCGCGTTCTTATAAAATTGTTCTTGAATAAAAAAGTGTCATCAATTTTGTCATTGCTAATATTCTGACATAGTAAAAACAATAGTTAAAAATCTGAAAACTCTAGAATAGCTAAGACATTTGAATTCACAATTATGGCATTTGGACAATGTATTTTGGAAAAGGAGGTGCTTGTTACAGAAGCCCTCGGTAACACTGTTGACTGTAGGTGCTCCAGCGAAACTATGGAGCCTTAGTGTAGGCTCACACCGTATGCTTACTGGTTGGGTCCAGCACCTTGTTTTCAAGTACCATTCACTGGTTTTTGTCGGTTAAAAACGTGTTAGCGTTTGCTTTTTATTCTGACCCGAGATTGCTAGTAGCCTACCGGCATCTCTTGCGGTTAAAATAACCACAGTTAAGTGGAGAAACATAACACCTACTGCACAGCATTTTGTAATTAAACATTAATTTCATGATAATGCTGTTTCCAATGAAATCATGTTCTCCATTTCTAATGGTTTTATGGCGCTTTTTCATTTAATAACGCCGGAAGTGAGTGTTGACCTGAAGTCACTGACGTATTTTTGCACTGTTCATAATAATTCATCCTCCGCACTATGCTTACTGTGATTGCCTAGCGTTTAGCAAATGCATGAGCTGCTCATTTTATTATTCTAGATATTGGTGCTTTGTAACAGATGTGGTTTAGTAGCTCCATTACAAAATTACATGGAAGCACATATTATTTAAGGGAAGGCTTCATTTCACCCGAAATTTTTATCTACTTTTTTATTAATTCTGACTCAAATCTAACCCAAACTCAAATGCTTACTCCAAAACTATCCCCAAATCAAGCCCTAGCCCAAACCCTAACTTAAACCCTAATCTTAACCCCTAAAAACGCAAATAAAAAAAGCGCAGATGAATATTTCTCATTTCTGTATTACTCTTTAACTTGACAATTTTCAGTGAAATAGTCACCACCTTACATAATTAAATGCTATATGGATTTTTTTGAACGTTGGTTTAATTAAAACAGAGCTAGTACTTCTTTAGCGACGGAAGGCGCCTTAGTGGTATCTTAGTGGTATCATTGCAGAATCTTTCTTCTTAGTGGTATCTTACTTCTTAGTGGTATCATTGCAGAAGAACTCAAAAAGTAAACTTATGAAAACAAAACCAAATTTAACACTTTGCATTTCGTATAATATGACAACACATATCTACTATAAAATACAAAATACTTGTGCACTACTAAAGAAATAAACAATATGAATTTGTCAGTCACACATACTTCGAGAAAACGTAATTTCAAAATTGTTTTTAGAATTAACTGCACAAAAACGTTGATAAATTTTATTATTTTATACCATCAAATACTATGTGTAGCTAAACAAGAAACACAGTCAGAGATGGGTTACGGTAAAGAAAAACCAAGACCAAAAGGGTAAATGAGAGAATTTTATAATAATGTATGAGCATTGATGCCCACTTGACTTTGCTCCATCCAAGCCAACTCAAAATGATACAGGGTAAATAAGCTTTTTCGAGTAATCTCAAGCGTTTACGTATCACACAGTCAGCACAAGCAGTACGCCGCCCATGCTGCTTCATTTTTCACCTTGCATTTTCATTGCAAGGTTTAACGACATTAGCTGCTCAATTGTATTGACTCTATTTCTTTTTACGCTAGCGTTGGCTTCATACAATTTCCTTTTAAAATTTCGAAGCGTAATTGTTTCAAATGCAAAAGCTGACAAGCTGCGCATTTGAAGTGCTTTGAAGCTGCGCATTTAAAGTGCTGCGCATTTAAAGTGCTGCGCATTTGAATTGCGAAGCGTAATTGTTTCAAATGCAAAAGCTGACAAGCTGCGCATTTGAAGTGCTTTTGCGGCAGTTGGCTTATGCAAATTCAAAACCAGCGAGCCGCGCTTTGAAACTATCTCGCACCTGAGTGAACCGGAGCGAGAGCGACTCTTCTGCCGACTCGATTTTGCGAGAATCACTGGCACGCAGTCTCAACGTGTAAGTGACTTTTGCGAGTTGCAATCGTATGCGAGCATCGCGTTAAAATCTCACCCGTGTGAGTGACTGCTGCGATTTGATTTTTTTGGGGGCGTGTTTGGCGATATCGCGCAGACAAATATTCACGTGAATCTTGCGCCGTGTAAGTAACCTACGCGATTTGAGACAGAAAAAAGGCAAAATGTCGATTCTCGCAGCTAAAAGTCGCCCGTGTAAATTCGGCTTAACGTGGACTCCGAAGAGCTGAGCACAAAATAGCAGTATTTACTCGAAATTTGTAATGGCATCAATGCTGGTGAAAGCAGTATAGACCTGTCAATACTAAACCGTGGATGCTTAAATCATTCTCAATGGCTGACTACAGCAAACAGAATCCTTGGATTATAAGTCAGCATTAAAATTCCATCCAAAAAACTACAGGCATTGGTCTCGTTTATTATCCGTGTTTATGCTCCAATGTGGTTCGCAATAAAATCACACTCATCTTGCAAAGATGGAGCTATTGACACTTTCACCAACTGGTGGCCAGATCACGTTATCTTCGTCAGGAGCTCAAGAATATTATTGATCCAGTTTTACACCGCAACTCATACTTTGCTCACCCGAAAAATATAATTTTGGCTATGAAGTTTAAAGTTCTTGCAAATCTTAATATTTTGATACAGTGGAATGCTTCGAACTGATTAACTAGACAGATCTTCCAATCACGGAGCCTCCTTTACTTAAAACAATGACGGTAATAAGCTCCAGCAAAGCATCGTGATAGATGTGACTCCCACTGTAGTTTTTCCAGAATTCTTCTGTCACTCATATGCTGTTGGAGGGCTCGTGAAAGCGGATACTGAGGCACGCAAATCAGTTTGTGGACCATAATCTTGAGATCGCTTCATTCGTGCACGAACTGCTTCTCGTCAGTTAATGCCAAGATTTGAGTCTAAACGTGACTTAACTCACTTTATTTGTAACTCTACAAGAGTACGATTATAGTTGCTTGCTGTGTTTGCGTGTATGAGGACACAATTTATTAAGAAGTGATTTTACGGAGTGCATGGGCGTTTTTCGTACAAAGTTTAAGTTTACAATCTTTTCGGCCACCTGGTGGACTGGTGGTGAATGTGTTGTTTACCTGCAGACACAGCAGGGGTTCATCCACCAAGTCACTTTGAAATTATTATCTATGCTAAATGAGGGTGTGAAGTCAAATCTTTGTATTGTGAATACTTTTAATTTATTGTATGTGGTGGTATATTCGAATGTTTTGCTAAGTCTAAATTACTAAATACGCTCTGAAACCAAATTTAATTATCTTAAATCTGATCGGCTGTTGCCCTGCTTTTACAGTAACAACCATGCCTGGCAAAGATATATAAGGATTGGATAAATAAAGTTTGGTTTCAGAGTGTATAGAGTGTTAAAATCGAAAAAAAAATTCCCATGCGATTTTTGTACGTGTGAGCACCTATATTTTATATTTGACAGGGAAGATCAAAACCTCACTCAAAACTACTTAAATTTTTACATTGCGCTTTAGTGATATATTGGCAACTTTTGCCATACCTATAGCTAACTAAAATTCAAAACAAATTTTTTTTGTTATTTTCGATTTACCCTACTGAAGAGCCTTGAAATTGGGCGAAAGAGCTGTCTAAGGCATGCTATTGAAAATTATTTTGAATTGAAGTAGTACAGTTCTTGTAATATTGTGATTGCTTTAATATTTTCAAAAAAAAAAATCAGTTATGATCTGGTTAATTTTGATTCTTTGCCATTCTACAGTATGCTCATGTTCTTTCTACGCTCGTTTTTTACGCTCATGTTCATCCTAGCTATACTGGCGAGGAATAAATGACAAAAGTCGATTCCGAAACAACATGTCTCAGGCTGTTAATCAAAGGTTTGATTGTGCTTCTAAGACTCTGAATACTGGCTATAACTTTTATTTCAAGTCCAACAAATTTTGTTATGATCGCTTTTTTCTGACGTAATAAAGGCTACACAAAAAGAAAACCAAAAATAGGCTTGTGAAAATCTCCTAAATGTTGCTAGTATTAAAATCTTATTGCTACTTTTTGACCATTTGTTCCCCTCACAATTTTTTTATACCCGACTAAGTGCTTTTTTTATCGAACACAAAACAAACAAACAGCAATAATAAATTAACTATTGTAATTGATACAGTTTATAGATATTTTTGTAGACTTTCCACCCATAATATTTGAAACTGCTAAACTGAGTAGCAGTTTTTGCAAAGTTTTTGTGTTGCTATTAAATAAACTACAAAAACTAAATAAATAAATCTATTAGCCTCAATTAATTTAGATGAAAACCAAGTTTATTGAATAATAAAATCATTGCTGCAGTATACAATGTCTATTGTATTTTTTCTCTTTAATAACAGTACCTCACTACGTGTAGATGATTATCTTATTTCCTTTTTCACTAAGAAAAAATAAAAGAAATCAGCTATTCACAAAAAGTAAATGATATTCTTTTTCATTTTTTCAAGTTACGCCAACACAACACTTCTTTTACCTTCGGCGGAATTTCCCAGCAATAACATGAGCAATGCACTACCGATGTAAGCTAGTTGACTCATTTTAGTTTACTCCCAGAGATTAAATTCAACCGAAAATCAAATTATTTCGTGTGCATTTCTGAAAAATGGAAATTGAAGTAAACAAATATTAATTTTATTCTTTGATAAGTACTATTGCGTTTAGGCGCAAATTTTCTCTTCAACTCTAGTATAGTCATAACTTGTTTCATTAATTTGATTGTGAAAAATAAATGCCACAAAAAAAATCTTAAAAACGGCGACTTTTTGATTGTGTTTTTATCTAATAGGCCTGCAACTAAGTTACCTACTGCACTGCAAACTTGCAATAGTCTCAATTTAAAATCATACGTTCTGTCAAAACAACGATTTAATAAAGTTAGAAATGTCTGCTCCCACGAAGTATTATTATTTTTACTTTACACTAATTCAAAGCAAATCAAATTTTTTTAATGTGGCAAAATCGAACATTTAGATAAACATTGTTCGTAGCGTCAGTTTTCTTGGCTAAATTTTTGCAAATACTACCAAGTTTCAAACTCTTTTAAAATTTTTACTGCTTAAATTGTTACAGTTTTGTAATTTAATAGCAGTTCATTAGCTTGCTGCTTTTATCAAAACATTAGCCATATAGTCTGAAATATTTTGATAAATACGTTGAGGAATAAGAGATGAAAACAAACAACAACATATTGCGATTCTGATCACGTTTATGTAGCGGAAAAAAAACGCACCGTGCAGTTTAAGAACCACTGGTCTAGGCTGTTCTCAAGAAATCATTATAGCCTCTTGACTAGTCGTTACAGTTGTATGAGATGTCACTAATCACAAGTATAACCAATTGTGACGTCATAACTAATGCTTATAGATGCTAGGAACCTAGGACTATCGTGGTATGTCATATACTAAAGAAAAATTTGAACGGAAACAACTGCGACACTTTAGCTAAATAAGCAGTGATTTAAAAATCCCGGTCTTTTCGCACATTGCGCCGGCTTTTTGTACGCAGAGGCAAACGACAGCTGAAGCCGACGCTAAATGTGTGAATTAAGATCGCTGATTTATAGGCTAGTGATTTCGGAGTCAGTTAACGTTGCGAGTAGTTAAAAGCAAGGATGGCAGTGCGGTACGGTACGTAAGTACGGTACGCCTCAATTTTTGCTAAGAAGTACGGTTCGCCTTTTTTGTAATGGTACGGATACGGTCAGGGCCTACGAGAGGGGGGTTCAGGGGTTACATCGTATCCGGCCCGGGTCTAGAGGGGCCCGGGCTTAGAGGGCCCGGAAGAGTTGAGTGTGGCGCGCTAAGTTTTGGCCCAAATTTTTTTTTCTTTCTTGCCCTTTTTGTGTCCCTGATTTTAGACAGAAAAAGGAAAAAAAATTTGAGTGAAGACTTTTTTTTGATCTATTTGTTTGTACTTCACCTAATGTCGGGGGCCGGGCATCGATCCTCGTACCCCCTGGAAAAATTTCTCTCTAAAGGACCTGGATACGGTACGTTGGTAAGGTAAGCTTCAAAAATTGAACTGAAGTAGCCTACGGTACGCTGGTACCGTACGGTTCAAGGTGCAAGGTACGCAGTACGCAAATTCTGAACGGACCGTACCGTACCATCATCATTGCTTCACAGGTCCACAGCCCCCTTTGCCCTTGTGGTTGCGCCTCTATATATGTAAACACTTAGCGGCCTGTTGTGCATCCCGACCGATAGCTTGAGAAACACTGGCTGCGGGCTTTGAATACTTGAATTGAATACGATGCAAACGTTCACAGCTATGAAATTGTTATGACTAGCCTAATTCCTTGATGACCTTTTAGGTTCAGAGGTGTAAACTTGGGATGCTAAATCTGGTATTTAAAACTTGAACCTCTAAACTTTCGGTATTCAAAACTTCAATATACTGCTAATCAGGGCTGCGAACTCGAACTTGAATTTGAACTCGAAAAAATAAATTTTCTGAACTCGAACTTGAACTCGAATAAAATTGTTCGAGTTTGAGTTCGCTAAAAAGAAATTTTAAGATTAAAAATTTGATGGAAAATATTTGTTGTGGATTAAGCCGCGTAAATTGCGATTGCGTTTTTCGTAACAGCTGCATAAGTGCATATCATTCACTGTTTTGTTTAAGTTGTGGCGACCGAAAAAAAAACAGCGCAAGACGTATAACCATGGTATAACTATGCAGTACAAAATCAGAGCAATTAAAGAGTAAAATAGCTCTAATTCGAAATGAAGCTGAACATGAAACCTGAAACTGAACATGAAACCTTTAGGCCTAGTAGGCCTATACCTACGTTTGCGATTAAAGAGTTTTAGAGGAAAAGCAATGCAACTTTCTCTCAAGTGACAAAAAATTAAGGTTGCCTCGTAGCGAAAACTTTTAACAGTACAAACGAGAAGAGAGCAATTGCAGTGTTCTTTACTCTAGGGTAAATTAAGTTACGAAGAAGTTGGCCTCGTAGCGAAAACTACACACTTTAGAGCGTTAACAGACTGTCAGTTAAGCGTCTCTACTTTTCTTTTTGTGAAAAGTCACTTGATCAGTTAGAATAAATTAACGAGTTTTGTTATTGACAAAAAAGTTAGCAATTGAGAAATGAGTTTGTGGTTAAAAAGATTCACGACGTAAGAAATAAGGTATTGAGAATTTCTTTCTCGTAGTTTGCATATTAGTCAAGTAGCTAATTATACTACTAACAAAAATAATTTTGGGTTGCACAGCATTCAAATCTTCATGCAATAATGAAAATTTTGAGTTGTTTATGTTAGCACAAAGCAGGGGTATTAAGTGTTTGTGAAAGTAGCTTTAGGAAAACTAGTGCATACTGCATACAGACTAATCGAGTAATCGACTAATCGTGTCAGAAAAGCAAAGTTGTTTATTGCAGTTGGTAAATTCATAACCTATACATTACTTTTAACAGAACATTCAATATTAATTTTGCATTTATTTATCTATCATTAATTGTGTAATGCCAAATAATCAGTCAAATTATGCTCACGATTGAATATTTCCGACATAGCAAAAAAACTGCAACCTATATGTCAGGGCTGTGAACTCGAACTTGAACTCGAACTCGAAAAAACTCGGATATTTTTCCGAACTCGAAAAAATAAATCACAGACCTCGAACTTGAACTCGAATTTGCTAAAATAGGCTAAACTCGGACTTCAACTCGAATAAAAATCGATCGAGTTCGCAGCCCTGCTGCTAATGTAGGTAACTATTTAGTCAAGTAGATACAATTAAATGTTACTCCTTTTTGCATCATTGTCGGTTTTCCTGGAACATAATGTTCCAAAAAAAAATTTTAATAAACCAAAATGGGGGGCCAAGGTTCCCCGTGGCCCCGCCGAATGCAACGGCACTCAGTTTGAAAAGCGAAAAAAAATTTTTTCTGTCGTGACAAAGATTTGCATTTACTTTTCTATCATCAATTAAACTTAATTCTTTATTGCTTTTTTTGCGTTTAAAGTTTTTTTCGGTATCTTTGTAAAATGATTGTGGCAGTTTGGCTATGCCAAATTTCATAGTTGATGTGGTTACTAACTTGCAATTATTAAACCCAGTGCATACCGGTCAACCTATTGCCTGCTGATTAAGTGGCTGATGTTTTCATACTGAGCGAATTTCTACGGTAGCTTATTGCGATAGTCCTTCAAATATGGAATGAGATGCATCGTACCATACTGCTTACCTTTGCGAGCGAATACTTGCTAAGGTACGCTTGACGTTGCAAAAATGCTATACAAATTACACGAAGCTTCTGGTCTAAACTTACCTTCGTATGGAAGTATGGAATGGAAGATGGAAGAAAATTTTAGTACGGAATAAAATATGGAATGGAAGAATTTTGGTATGGAATGGAAAGGGAATGGAAGAAAATTGCCAGTATGGAATATGAAAAAATTGTCTTCCATTCCATTTCATACCATGCCCTGTTGAGGGAGACTTGGCCTCTTACTATAGTCGAACATGTACTCCTAAACCCGGTTAGTTTCATGACAAAAAACTCCAAAGCAAATATTCGAGTGATCATTTACTGCTAAAAATATTGCAGGAGGCAATGTACCTTGCTTATTCACCTGGGTCAAGTCACTTACAAAATTTAACCCCCAAATCATTGCCGTTGCTACGAGGGGGCCAGGGGGTCGTTCCCCCCTAACGGTTGCTGGTGCCCTCCTTTTTGGTATACTCAAAATTCTTTATGGAGCATTACGTAGTCTCAAGACAACAGACAATGATGTAAAAATAAATTATAACGTTTAAATGTAATTCTCGTCTGACGTTGTCTCGATCTTTTGCAAAATTGCTGGCAACCAACAGCTGTAACATAATTTTGATGCAATAATCTGCTTTTTTTTTTCTTGTTAACACGGTGCACACCACTGCACAGATTTTCATTTTTATTTATTTGATGTTCGTTGAGTGTGTCTCAAGTCATGGGTCGCTACGCACACTTGGGTCACTAAGCAGTTGCGAATATGTCGCGGAATTGAGATATAGGCCTACAAATTCGTTTCTTGGTTAGTGATTATGATATGAAATAAAATAAATAATCCGTGAACCAAGTGGGGCCCGGGGGGGGGGGGGGGGATAATTAAGCCCCAAATACTATAGCGTTAAAAAATGTTTTGGACTTGATCTGTAAGTAAAGGGGCTGAAGGGGATGGGAAATTTAATTCTTTTGAATGATGTTTGAATTTCAGCAATTTTGTCGTTTCAAATAGCTCTGAAAACTTTCGAAATGTGATCAAAATAGCACTGAAAAGGCGCTATTTCTTGAAAATAAAATTATAAAAATTACCAGGCGGCTAGGGGCTACGACCCCAAACCCCCGTTTAAGATACGATTAAGTTGCACAAGTTGTTGTTGGTGTAGCGCATATTTATCCTCTTGTCACCGGACAGCGTCAGACGCTAACTTATTGGACGATCCGCACATTTTTTATTGCAGTGACTACTTCGTGATTGGAGAAATCCGCACCTGCTTAGGAGTTTCCAATGATTCAATGTTCCTGAGGATTTCTTCGAACACTAAATTTGCTGCTTGTTCAAAGCCACTACGCAGAGATAATTATCGTAAAGTGTCTTATCCAAAGACGCAACAGCGTGACCAGGGTGCGGGTTGAACCCAGATTATTTGATCAGCGTCGTGGTAAAAACGATGCTTTTACCCATTCGGCCACGCTGCCGGCCAAGTTTGCTCAGCACGCCACCTTACTGAGACATTTTCGAATAAAATTATTTTAACTATTGGTTCAAGCTCTTCCTTCCTTTGGTAATTCCAACTTTCTCTTGTTAAAAGACCAGCTGTTTTTGGTTAAAGCTCACTCAAGATTGTTTAGGTCGCAGGTCACTGCTGCAGATAGATTTTTCAAGCAAATATCGGGCACAAACGAAAAAAGCTAAGAAACGCTACAGGCCCAAATAGGGCTTTTTGTTTTAGACATGAATACAGGGTCTTTAAAATTGCAATTAATTTTGAAACCGCACAATATGAGTTTTAATGCGCAAAAATTCAGTCTATTTTAGCGCCCCCTCACTTTTGGCTAGTGCCTCTCCACTTCATTTGCTTTGGCGACTGCACTGCCTCAAATTCAAGATTTTAAACGTGTTTTGGACTTGATCTGTAAGTAAAGACTCACCAGTTTGATTTTTTCAATTGGCTTTCAAAGCTTAAAAATTTAGTTATTTCAAGTGACTTTTAAAACGCGCGAAATACGATCCAACTGGAATTGAAATAACTATTTTTTTCCCAAAAAGTTTTTAAAAAATCGCCCAGCGGCCGGTCCTATTACCCTAGTCTGTGATACATTTCGTCCGGTAGAAATAGCTTTTACCAGGAAAAAATTTATAATAAGCTGAAATTGGCACAATGACTCAGGACCATGTCCTGAGCCACCAAAAAATCCCCTTGTTTTGGACATGGGACCTCCTCCTTTTTCGGCCTTTAAAGTCTGCCATGTAGTGTCAAAGAGTCTTTACTATCCAACAGCTAATCCAAAAGTTGTAAAAATGCAAAGTTTTGAATAATAATTGGTTTTCACGTTCAGGTGTAAAAATCTTTACTTAGAAATTGATGACGTCATTGCCAAAACTTTTTTAAAAACGACGTATTGATGGCTCGAATTGTGAGAGTTAGCTGTTTGGTTCCAAATAAAAAATTGCTTAAATCAAAATCATGACGTTCACAAACGTTTGTAATGACGTCACAAACATTTTTGATGACGTCTTGTGTAACGAGTTTTGACTGTTAGTTTGAAACAGTGTTTGACCAAACGAAACATTGCAAACTTTTAAGTTCATTAGCTTTAAACTGGGGAAGAATTATATTGTGAATTTAGTCGATTCAAAGTCAAAAACTGTGTTGTCAGTAAAACTTTGATGTAGTTGTCCGGCAGATAAAATTTAGACCTCCCAATTGGCAGTACCCAGCCAACAATGCTATGCAGGGCCTTCACAGGTCCAATGCAGGCAGCCATACAGGCCCTTTATCGGCTGCCTGCACAGGGCCCGTATCGTTTTGGCCGCAGGGGTTACAGTGGGCCTGTGCAGGCTGCCTATACGGGTTACGTAGTGGCTCGTACGGTCTAACCGTATACATCTACGGGCTACGTAGTGGCTGGTGCAGTCTAACCGTATGCGGGTTACGCAGTGGTTGATGCAGTCTAACTGTATGCGGGTTAGGCAGTGGCTGGTGCAGGCTAACTGTATACGTGTTATGCAGTGGCTGGTGCAGGCTAACCGTATATGGGTTTACGTGTTGGCTGGTGCAGTTTAACCGTATACGGGTTACGCAGTGGCTGGTGCAGGCTAACCGTATATGGGTTACGCAGTGGCTGGTGCAGGCTAACCGTATGCGGGTTACGCAGTGGCTGGTGCAGGCTAACCGTATACGGGTTATGCAGTGACTGGTGCAGGCTAACCATATCCTTTATGCAGACTACAGCCAATAGATATTTGCACAAGCAGTTTCACATTTTATCGTGGTATGGAGACGAATTAATGACCCTGACAAGTAGATCGAGTTTCAAAACATCAAAATAATTTTATCACATTCTAACAGCTGTAACTGTAAGTATAGTGTATAGGCTACTACACATACATATATACTGTATACAAACACGACTAACATACTCGAGCTTTATCTTGCTTATGAACATTTCAGGAAGAACCAGTACTTTTTACAAAAGTATTTTATTTCTGACGATAAATTAGGTCAATGCCCTTGGCAACCATTTTAACACACTAAACCTAACAGCTTCCCAAATACTCGTATATATATAATACGAGTATTTATGAAGCTGTTAGAAGCTGTAAAAAAAGTTGCATAATACAGGGTTGCCACAGAAACTTCCAAATCAAATTCCAGCACTTTTGTAGGTCATTTTCCAGGACTTTTCCAGGACTGTTTAAGGTTTTTTTTTACAGGTCTTTAAATTCAATTTTGACAACTACTCTTTCATGCACCTACTTTTTGTACTTGTAATTGGCAAAAAATTATGATGTAACGCACTTGCATTCCAAGTACTGACTACTAGCCAGATGCAAAGCCAGAAATTTGCAATGGAAGGGCTGTGGTTTTGGGTTGAAGGCGGAGCCCCTGGTGGCCGGAAGCCATTGGGTGTCTGGGGCCAAACCCCGAGCCCTCGAAGATTTGGCAATTTTTTTGCAATAATAACATGATTTTAGGCCTTGTTTGGTAAAAATTATTTCAATAATAACTTGATTTTAGGCCTTGTTTGGTAAAAATTATTTCTTATAAAATCTCAAATGTGGAATTGAAATTAGCACTGCAAAAACATGATTAAACTGGTTGCAGAAATGGGCTACAGTATTTGGGTGATGGCTAGAGCTCGACCAATATGACTTTTTTAGGCCGATACCGATATATTAACTTAATAGCTACCAAATTTTGTCTCTATTTTTCACTTAACTTGATACTAAAAGCTTCAATAATCCTCCTCTAAAAAAAGACTATCGCAAACATAATTCATACTAAGCAAATAAAACCCAAGATCACTCGTGCTTGCTCTAAAAGATAAACAGTTTCAGGTAATTGCGCTAAGCCGATATTTTACCGACGACACATAGCCAATTCGATAAACCAGCTCGGCCCTGATATTGGTCGAACTCTAGTGATGGGTAATGGTAAAACTTCAGTCCTAGCGTTATTTCCAGCCACTAAACCATAAAACTATATCATTGGAAAAATACATAGCTTATTTGCGTGCCATCGTGCAAACAAAAAAACGCTATCCTAGCTCTAACCCCAACCTTAAACTTAACCCAAACTGTGACGAAAGGTCTAATTAACCCTAACGTTAATCCTAACCTAACCATTAAATCTAAACCCCACTAACCACTAACGATAATAATTTAAAAAATAAAAGAGTATTTGAGCAAATGAGCACCCACTCTTGCTCTCTTATTCTCTCTAAGCAGAGCTCATTTGCACGCTTAAGTGTACATAGGCACTTTCTTTGAAAAAAACTCACTAGTATTAATCCAAATCGTTTGTATTTTATAACGCTAGATAAAGATATAGTTTGGGAGGAGGAGCTCAAGAAACAAAATTTACCTGAATCGATTGGTAATTGACAGAATTAAACACTAAATAGACCCCTTATAATTTTTTTACAAAGCCTACGTTAAGCATTTTGCATCAAGCAATTGCAATAATTGTTTATTTTGAGCTATTTTTAGTTACTTGTTACTGGTTTTATTTTTGACCAATATTAGCCCTTCCCCAAAATCATGTTCCAAAAGTGGCTTCAAATTACTTTAGTGTCCATATTACTGCAAAAAACTGCCTCAGAAGTACAGTATACTGCAAAAAATGTTGTGTTTTATAGTGCATTTTGGTCAACGAGTCAATGGGGAGCTTATAGCCCGCTATGCTACTGTTACTAGCACAAATACTTCTACTTGAACCACGAATTTACTCTTCCTGATAATATTCAATAATTTATGCACACTGTACTGCAAATTTTGGCATTTTGTTGGTCGAGCAGTAATGCGTTCGTTTCCGGAGCAGGGAGGTTCAAATCTCGATCCGGTCAAATCGGACACAGTGTTGCCAATGGCTTGCACCGCTGCAAAATTTCTTCGAAAGGAGCTGCATTGCCTGGGTGCAATGACGCAGAGATGGGGCCCGCCAACTCGTTACATGCTTCTGCGTATTGTTGAGAGCATAATGAAAGATTTGATTTAGCAATTAAGTTCTCATTTGCACTCTAACGCACTAGTAAAAACTGCTGAAAAAGAATTAGGGAACAAAGAGCAGAGGGATGGGCGCTCATATTAAAGTTAGGGTTAGAGCTAGGGTTACCGCTTGGGTTAGATTTAGGGTTAGGTTTGGGTTAGAATAGCAATTTTTTGTTTGTGCGCCAGCGCACAAATGAACTCTGTCTTTTAACAATACAATAAAACTTTTTGAACAAACTTCACAATGCAAATTATTTCAACAATGGCTTTGCACAATTACCAGATTACAAGGTACCAGTTATTATAAAAAACAACAACTTCACATTCTGTCTTGGTAAATCACGGGAAAACGTTGTAAACATTTTTCAGGACTTTCCAGGACTTAAAAACAAAATTCAAGAACTTTCAAGGACTTTCCAGAATAGCAAAAAAAATTCAGGACTTTTCCAGGATGTGGCAACCCTGATAATATCATAACTTTACAGACGTAAAGTTCTTTTTACAGCTTTCTAATGAACTTTTCAAACTGATAAAGGTGATGAATTGCAACGATGATTAGTGCTAAATTAAAAGAAAACATAAAAGCAACTACAAAAACCACCAAGGGAACCAGAGATATCGCACCTCCGGGCGGGGAACCATAGCGAATCAATGGAGAGGAAAAAACAACGTCGATCAACAAGCAGGTCCATGATCACAACATCACAGGAATTGCACAGGTGAGCATCTGAGACCGGTTTTGTCCATGCTGGAGGGACTCATCAGGCGGAAGAACGAGAAAACCAAATAAGCAATGCAGCGACGGAGAACATAACTTGCAAATCGACATCATGCATAGGCATCACGCCAGGCGAGTGTTCCTTGTCAAAAGAACAAAGCTATAGAGACCCCAAGTAGACTATCAAGAACTACAAAAACCACCAAGGGTACCACAGATATCGCACCTCCGGGCGGGGAACCATCACAGGAATTGCACAGGTGAGCATCCGCGACCGGTTTCGTCCTTGCTCAAGGGACTCATCAGGCGGAAGAACAAAACCGGTCGCGGTGCAATTCCTGTGATGTTGTGATCATGGACCTGCTTGTTGATCGACGTTGTTTTTTCCTCTCCATAAAAGCAACTGTACAGGATCGATTTGTTCGGGTCCCAGTTGTCCGGAAACCATTTGTACTAGAATCAGGTGAATCTATCTATTCTATCCAGTTTTCATGAGCTAACTCTGGCTCTCTGGGCTCTTCTACCACCGCGATCGCGACTTCCGCGGAACCATTTCGCAACAGATTTTGCAACTTCGTCGCGTGTTGAAGCCTTCGTGAGCGGATGTTTCTTCACCGCATCTGCAATATTAAGAATACGCCAATTAAAAAAGCACAAAGTATAGAGCAACAACTTTTTTAAAGTGTTGGCCATATCTTTCAACGTTAGTCTATGAAGAATTTGAAGATACTTCTTAAAATTTCAAGCCAATCTTTCTCTGTAACCAATAAACAAATTTGTGAGGGAAAAGATCAGTTTTATTTCTTTAACTTACTGTTGGCCTCTATTCAGTGAGACACTCGACCATTTGTCAATAAGTTTATAACACTTTCAAAACATAAGAAAATCTTAGGCAGTTTATCATTTTGCAAACTCTGAATTAACAGTAGGCCTAATACGAGTTTAGTCATTCGTCAGATTGACTAAGAAAAGAACATATAACGGTAAAGTAAAACAAGAACAAAAACAAACCGAATGTAACTTCGTAAAACTTCGTGACCCGGAATTCTTTTTTGTCCTGTCGGCCAATAAAATTGAATTGCAATGCAACGTCATTGTTTAAAACAAAGGATAAAACCCGACGAACAACGTCATCTAACGATATCCCACCGATATCGCTAAAGAAAAAAACCTGTAAAAATGGATAGTGTAAGATTGCAAACACATAGGAGACTTAAACAAGCGTTTTTTTTTCTAATTTCAAAGATTACACGTTGCTAGTAACACAGCATGTTTGCCATTAAATGTTTATGCTGCTAGGCTCGATCGTGTCTGTCAAACATGTGCGCTTGAAACTCCAGATGTTCTATTGTCCATTCGTGCTGGCGTATAGAGGATATGGGCAGATTATTTCAAAGGCCGATTGAAATCCTACCACGTCACAGTGACTGCAGTTTGCGAATATACAAAAAACTCAACTATGAAATTTTGTTCAATTCTCGCCCAAGTTTCTTGAAACGTCGTTAGATAAAATGCTTGATAACGATTAATTCTGCTCGGAGAACTCTCAGCAGGGAGGAGGCGAAGAAGCAAGTAGAAAACAACGATAATTCATAACTGAGAATAAATTTATCACATTCATTAAACTTCTGTCGCTTTTAAAAATGAAAAGTCAACAGAATTTAAGTTTTGCTGATACGTAAACAACAAAAAATTGCGCGCAGAAACATTACTATATACTAATTAATTATACTAACTATAGTAACTACATATTAAAGTGCCACTCAGCTCGAAATGAGTTAGCAATTAAAACAAAACAATTGTTTAAAAAAATATAACTACCGGTACCAATTTTTGAGCAAGACTCTTCGCTTTCGAAGAGCCACCAAAATTCAAAGTTTGACTCCGCAACTTCAGTTAGAAACTTAGAAATGCGTAGTGGCACTTTAACATGCAAAGCAAATAAACAAAAGATTTGGTAGCATAAGCTTACGTTTTTTTTTTAAACTAGGATCTCCAAGTTTGATTTCCATTTCCTCAAACTTTTCAATAGTCTTGATTGGAAAAGAAAGATCATCGGGTAAAGTGAACGACTGCTCACTGCTCGAGTCATTATTTTTTAACATATTTGTCAGCTAAGAAGAGTGAACTTTTAGGGTTGCCTTTAGTTCTTCTTGATTTTTTAAAATTTGTATCAGCAGATGTTCTGAGGTAGATGGCTCTGAAAGATTTGATTGTATTGCTTCGTTTAGTTTATTTACTTGCCAAGTGGAGTGGGCCGGAATCAAGCAAAGAAACCTTACCGTCTTGAAGTCAAGATCCACCGGCCATCTGTCTACCATATTATGACGGGGAAACCCGCAGGTGCTTTCCCAAAAACAAATAACTAAACTTGCCGGTTTGTTTTTCACACCGTCCCAGTAACACTGAGTGTAAAGCAAGGAAGCCGTGAATACGTATTTTTTAATCTTTAGCTTGTCCCAACTCGGAACCGAACCACCAATCATTAAAACAATATTTTTAAAAGTCAAATCGCATTCGACTTACCAGTAGCAGCAGTTGAGGAAAACACTGCAGGTACAGTTCTAGGTGTGCTGGCATTTTTGTCACACGTCAAAAACGATTGAGTATCTGCTGATAAGAGCACATCTGACTCCATTGTTAGCAATTCTCTGGGTGGAGTTGGCGCATCAATATCTTCGTCTTCAGATGAAGATGAATCAAATATATGCTTAGCATTTGGCCTGCAATACAAGCTATGCTAGTTTCTTCTTTGATTAGAAATTATCCTACGCTCTAAACGAGATAAATATTTGTTAGTACTCTCAGTATGATGCAAAGCTGTAATTGCATCACGTCATATTCTGTAGGGCAAAAAACAATAGCAGCGAGTTACAATCAATGAATTAATCTTCATCAAACATTACGCATTGTGTATAGAAATGCTAAAGTAGCCTAATTTATCTTTATTAATTTTTTGCAGCAAGTCTCTAAAAATGCTTCAGTAGGCTAAATGATAATAATTTTCCACATTTACTCAATACCTCCGAGGTCGTTTTCGTGGGGGTGTTTGACACTCTGCTCCATCTGTATTGATGTCCGAAGTATTTAAGGGCATTTTTAATTTTTGAAGTGCTCTGACATAAGTTTCTACATAAAATTATTTAATTAGTTGAGAGCGACTTTCAAACACAAACGACTTGGTATGTTGACGAGTTGGAAAAATAGCACCAGTAACGAAAATGAAGTGAAGTAAATAGATCTACAGCGATTTGATGCAGACTTTCGAATCATAACACTCTCAGTGCATGCTTTTGAATCCAGGAACTTTTGCCCCATATAGTTTCTATATGGTTAAATCAACTTAAATGAAACAGCTTTGGAAACACATAATATATGGCAAAGCTAAGGATGTAGACAAAAGAGCTCTAATGACGATAGATGCAGCAATCCCTTTTTATAAATAATTTTTCGGTAACAAACATCTACTGTAACATACCAACACATAATAACTGAAGCCTACATAACACCGTGCTTGGGACTGTGGCGTCTCATTTGGCTGTGACCGCTGGTCGTGCACGCAAGATGAAATTAATAGCTTTGTTACCAGAATTGGCGTCGCATTTGTTAGCACTGTATGATACGACTCAGGTCCCAGGTTGCAGACGCCGGCGATTCCGCAGTCGAGACATTTGAAATCTGTATTGTTGCTTTGCTATTTTGTAAATTCGGTCGGTCGAGTATTTAAAAAATGTTAAATTTCATCTTGCGCGCATGACCAGGGGTCACAACCAAATGAGACGCCCAGTCCCCAGCATGGTGTTATGTAGCTCCGTTGCTTTCGCGGTGAAGTCAAAAGCGGTCGCAAACCGGTTTAAACTAGAATCTTCGCTTCGCCTGGTTTTCATAGCGGGTCTCATTTAAACGTAGCCTTAGATTGCAACTTACCTGCTTTTCCAAGACTGCGTATTTTGAATTTGTTCCATTTCTCACCAGCTTCCCACCGCTCTTCGACCGCTTTGTTTGTTCTGTTAGCAGTCCAGGTCTTTTTTGGCCAATAGCATTCGTCTTCTTCATTATTGACGAACCAATTGATTGGAATTACAGCCGAAGAATTCGACTCAATAAATTCTACTACTGCATACATTCTACTAATGTACTACTGCATACATATTTTCTAAAGAACACATTATTCGACATGCGGCACACACAGGAATATGTAGTCCGGGCACATACAGGAATACGTGGACTCACAGTTTTGGATGACGACACACGATGCTGGCGGAGTACCATCACTGCCAGCATCTGATTCGAAACAGCGCAGCAGCATGGAGCTGGTAAAAGGATAAACCCTCGTTCTCTTTGGGTTTATCCTATTCTCATTCTTTACAATGAGAATATTAATTATAATTGTAAAGAATTAAAATTAATACAATTGTAAAGCACTAATTGTAAAATACTTTACAATTAATATTTAAAGTAATTGTAAATTGCAGTATTCTCTTTTCAGTGGCAGCTTTACTTTACAAAAAAGAAGCTGCCACCGAAGAGAGAATACTGCAATTACTTTAAATTTCGGTGGCATTTTCACTTAAAGACCATAAGGTTCTTTGCTGTTCCCTGGCCAGGAAAACTCAGTACGTAAAATAAATAAATACAGATACAAATACTTCACCGCCATCACTATATCAACACCAAACTATTGTAAAACCATTCAGAAAAGTTTGTTACTACTAATAATCATAGGTGGGCATAAACCGCTCATTAGCGAAGCTAATTTTTTCACCAGCGGATAAGAGGTTCCGATAACTGTCAAAAATGTTAGTGGACTGTTTATCGAAGCTAAATTTTTTAGTCAATCTGTTAGGATAAGAATACTTACAACCGTGGTTTCAATAATGCATAGACTTAAAATTTACCATAATTAGCCGTTTTGCTTGGCAAAAAAAATTTACTTCAAGTATAGACCAAAGTTTGATTCATGGTCGGGTCAAACCCAAGCCTACAACCACGACCTGAAATGAAAGATGTCTAACCCAGCAAAAAAGTAGTGAGTGGTTTAAACATCCTATTACTGTAGGAATACGGTACCATTAGCGGCAATTTTTGCACGACTAAACACACCAATATCGAAGGCTTTCGGTGCTTCTCCCCGGACTCCGTTGGGGTAGATTACAACGCTCCTCCAGATTTCCTAATGATCACTTGCTAGGTTTTTGATAAGTTATTACAAGACAGTTTTCAAAGCAATAAAGACATGAATGTTTTTCCGCTTCCTGTAAGAAAATTCTGGAGTGGTTGCGCCCCCGGTAGTAGTATTTGATGTATTTGCGAGTCACATTTGCAAATAAAAAATAAAGCGCAATCAAAAAGTATTAAATTGCGTCGAATTACAGAATTGAATTTTTTGTTGTTTTTGTCTGAATTTGTAATCATATGGTCACTTAGCGAATTAGCGGACTAGCGTTAGCTTCCGCTAACGGAAAATTCGTGTCATCGGATTAGCGTTAGCGAAACTAATCTTTTCGTTTATCGGAATAGCTGTTAGCGGAGCTAGTTTTGCGTTAGCTGTGCCCATCTATGCTAATAATTTGTATATAAGGGAGGCTAAAAGAGCCTACCTATCAACAGTAAATAGTTAGCTTCTTTGGTTAGTTCACTAACGCAGAAGTGTTTACAAATTATCAGGGAAAAATTTTATCAGCAAAAATGGTGTATTTATAGGATGACTTAAAAATTGCATATTAAAATTGCAGCTCTCACCTAATAAAATTGTGTTTTAGCTAGTACCAGCAGATAAAATACGTACAAATGAGCAGAACACTGGTAACATATGTACTCATGTATAAAACTATGTGCTATTTCTGGAATTTTCTATGATCCGTATGAACTAATGAAATGGCTACATAAACATCTTTAAATGGAAGTAGAATCGTTTTGCAACCAAGATTTTCTACAGGAAAAATATCAAAATCACTACCGGTATTAAGTAAATCAACAGCCCAAATGTTAAGTCTGGAAGAATTCAGTGGAAAGTCAAAAAAATCAACATTTCTGCAAAATTTCTGAACAACAACAAAGGTGCCTTCAGTAAAATGTTTTTCACAAGATATATACTGCCATTAACTTCAAAACAATTATTCGGGCTTGTTATAGATACAACATATTTCCCCAGATACTTTTTATATTGGTCAAATTTACTGTGAGATGATGGGAGAGAACCAGCATTGTGCTTTTGTCTGTCGCATTTCAGGGCAGCATCAGGGCTATTATGTTCAGCAACAAGATTCTCATTAGCCCGAACTTTTTCCGCATATCGACGAACAATTTGGCTGATTGGATTTTGAGGTCTGCGAACAACAGATTTCAAATGACCCAAAAAACTTTCAAACGGAAATCAGGATATTTTGTTCAAACTGCCATATTTTCTTGCATCATCAGCTAGATGAATCAAACTGTGAACATTATAGACTAACTGCTCATCGCCATAATGCTCGGAGACACCTTCGACAAAACACTTCAGCAGTTTCTCGGCATAGTCATATGACTCACTGTTACTTTTGTTATTTAGCAAAATCCTAATTGCAACAGAGAGACACATAAAGTTTTTGTACAATGCTGGTGTAAGTTTTTCTTTTAAAACAACAGGTCCAGTGTACAAAAGAAATAATCTAAACTCAGTTGCGTTCCACTGACGAAACTCAAACAATGATCAAGGTTTATGGGAAAATTCACATGGCAACAATCTTTTTAAAGAAAGAAGATCATCAGAAACCCAATTTGCAATTCGCATTGGCAATATACCAGCGCCTCGTGAAGGTACCCAAAAATTAATTATCCTTCGAACAACTCCTAGGCACACCAGGCGCATATAATCAAAAACAAATTGACTCACCATCCCAATTCCAAGGTCTTGAAATGGAGAGGTACCAGTTTGATAATTTTGATAGAAATTGTCTGCGAATTGTTTATCATTCCTCAATGAAGCCTCTGTCTCAGGAAAAATAATTCTGCTTCGAAAATGCTCTACTTTTTGCACACACCTTTCACATCCATAATAACCTCCATATCCTTTTACGCACTTTAAAAAGGAACGAGCGGTAGCATCACAGATAAAAGCATCAGGTATGTTAACTCGAAACACTTTGTTTTTAAAAACAAACCCATCTTTTACCACAGTTTTAAGATCGCCAATGAAATCATGCAAGTAATCACATAAATTAGTAGGCTTTGATGTACCATGATACACACCGATCATTATCACTCCTATTTCTGGAATTTCATTGATCAAGGCTAAAATTGGCTATAGGCAGGTTTTTGTACTATTTGTTAAAGGTATGCCATCAATGTTGATGCGCATTGCCAAAGACTTTATGCTTTCAAGTGAAAATTTGAGAGAATTCTGGAGCAGTTTTAAAGCTAAACGCAACATGTTGTTGATTCCAAAATGATAATATTTACCATCAGCAACTTTTTGAATTTTAGTTTCTTTAGGAGTAGCTAAAACTTGCATCTAAAGGAATATCAAGATTATGTTCTCTCAATATGATCAGCAACGCACATAAAGCAATATGAGTTATATTAAACTTTGTCGCCCATAACGCTAAACGTTCTTGTATGTTATATTTAAGAGGTGGTTGAAAACTGTCATCATCATCTTCATCAGAACAGATTTCAATTTCAGAATGCATACCAGCAAGCTGAGATGGTTGAAAGCTTTCACCATGATCTTTATCAGAACAGTTGTTAATCTCAGAAACCATACCAGCCCACTTACCCTTGAAACTACTGGTATCCTTGTTATTTACTACCGGTTGCATTAGACCAGGTGGTAGTGGTTGGGTTGTGGTCATGGATTCTGGTATAGCTGATACATTATCAGCAAAAAAACGACTGGTGGAACTAGCAACAAGTCTGTTGTTAGCTAGCTTTGGTACTTTTTAATTTGCTCCAAGTAAAATATCATCAACTTTCTTTTGAAGATGTCGTCTTTGGGTTCTTTTACTGCTATAAACAATATCGGACATGATAAAAATTTTGTGGACCAATAAAAGTGTACTCAATATATGTAACAAATATCTAAAAATTAATGACATTATCATATCATGGTGCTTTGTTTGCAAACTTTCCTAGAACATTTTGCTTTCAAGGCAAATTGAAATAGCTTACTCAACCATAGGCATAAACGTATGAAATTCTTTCATCAAATAGGGAAAGTGCAGTGATAAGAAAAAATTTTTGCAATAACAAAAATCAATTGAATGCTTGTAAATTTCTTCATTTGATGTTTTTAATCAGTTAAAAATTTTTGTCACAATTGAAAGATTAATAATAAGTTATAATGCTAAGCGACTTCTAATCGCGAACAACAGGCACCTGTCTGCAGATGCCGTTTCTATTCAACAACTCGATTCAAAGCATCATGAATAAACAAACGCACATAAACAAAATTTGTAGCTGATGCAGGTACCGGAACATGCACCACTGCCAGCAGTCTCAACAATTGGTTTTGCTTAACGAAGTATCAGTACAAAGTACTGCCGTGTCTTGAACCAAGGAGTTAAAAACAAAATTTCTGGAAGCAGCACTGTAGCAGAGTGCAAAGCAAACTACCAGTACCGATAAACAACAGCCAGCTTCATAGTACAGATCTTACTCAATTACTCATTACTTATATTACTCAATTCAATTACTTATAGCACAGATCTTACTGTGCATTCCATTACAGGCTTTGGTGGTCCTACTGGAATAGGTGGTCTAAGATTATGAGCGTTTGTCTAATGCAGGCTTTGGAGAAAGTTAATCATCAGGTCTTCACTTAGACTCTAGGAAATGTTGGTACGGAAAAATAAACAGGTTTTTGTTACTTTTTATGCAGGAAAAGTAGTGCAGTAATAACTGTATTAGCTTTAAACTAAGTTTTGCTTGATTTAACTCATTTGGGTTAAAATTTAAATGTTTGACTTAATCAGCCTGACGAATAAACCTAAACCAGTTATAGTCTATTAGTTAAAGTACCGGTATCCAGTAAACTTCACAGTAAAAATATTCAGCAGCCAGTCTGGAACAATAGGATAAGTTGCCTACTAATAGCTGAAAAAGTTCACATGAATCTTAAGTGAAAAAGCTACTAGCCAAGTCTACACAAGACTAACCCTAATTGAGCAGTGCAGTTGGTGTGTGTATGCTTGGCCAAGGCTGCTTTCTTAGCACTTAACTTATTGCTGTAGCCTGTTGGCCTAACCTTAAACTGACAATATTGTGATATGCTAAGATGGAATTAAAATACACTAGCGATTAGGCTACCAGTTTCATAGCATTTATCTAGCCTAGTGTATCAGTGCATCGTAAAGTAGCCTGGACTTGAGCATTAGACAATATTGGTAGCCTATTTGATCTAGGCCCATTAGGTATAGCCTACCCCTAAAAGACTTGATAAAATTGCATTTTCAAAGGCCTCTGCCTAAACCAAACTCCTTTTCAGGACTAAGCTAAAATAAGATTGCAGTGTCCAGTAGACCTAGCCGTACCGGTAAATCTTAACTTGATGTGGAAGCATGCTACCTTACAAACTTGTGATTTTACCCCGGCTCACGTTTTAAATAAACATGGAAACAGACAAACCAAAGTCGATAAAGCTTAGCCTAGTGTTTTTTTTTTATAAAAAGGATTATTCCTCTCGCTGTCACACAAACAAGAAATCGAAGGCGAAATACTGATCAGGCTATACAGCGACTGAAAACTTTCCGCTCAGGTGCACTCAAAACAAATTTTAAATTTTTCGAACGTTTTGTCATTCGTTGGTTATACTTGAGCAAGTGAAGTGTTGGCGCTAAAGATTACTTTCTTAATAATTATTGTTTTATAAAAAGGTTAAGAATTCATGGGGTTAAGAATTAGGATCACGAGATATGACGTGTTAGCGTCAAGCAAAAGATGATCGCGAATGAATACAAACGATGCGGGTCCGGTACTCTTAACCACTGCCTTTTTTAAAAATTTATGCCCTTTTCCTTGATATTTTTAAGACATTTCCTAACAAAGTTTACCTGCACAAAATCACTACTTCGACGTTCTAATTTTGTTCTGTTGATAAGCTTTTCTGGGAGAGTGTATTTTTTTTTACTCGTTTAGCAGTGGCGTACGGTAGGCATTTTTGAAAGGTGTGCGCCACTCCGATACATGCTCCCGCCTGCTGGCATTCATGTGGAAGAGCTCGAAAGTTCAATGTAATATGCAAACCGACATCAAACGCTTACGCTATTTTCTGGTGAAACAAGCAAACAAGGCCAGAAAAACTGCTCAGACCTGATACTGGATCCTGATAGCCAATCTATGTTTGGTGTAACAACGGATTTAAATGACGAGAGAATTCCTTTTCCTTGCTTTTATACTAAATAATTAATAATAATCTCTTACTATTTCCAATAATTTTTGCTAGAAAATGGCTTCTTTATTATACTGTCAACGCTTACTTCATTCTACAGAATAAATTTGACCTACCGGTACCTATAACTTTAAAATGTAAAAACTGACCGCCAAACTTTCGAAAATGACACGCAATAACCCACAACCGCATTATACAACTATGATGCCACTCGTATGATTGGAAATGCATTGTGACGTAATATCTGGTTCAATCTCAAAGTTGAACATTTCTGGCATTTGAATTGCATGAAAAGAGAAAAAATCACTCTCCGCTATATAAAGCAATTGAGAATGAAATGGAAAGGTCTGCCTCCCTTGCGTTCGTTCAACGGTATCTATTGAACTTATCATGACAGAGAGTGTGACGTCATTGTCTGTGTTGAAAAAAAAGCAATTTGCTATTCATCGAAAGAAAAAAAAAAACGCAGACTGCGTTGGTATTACAGAGATTAGGAAGAGAAAAACAAAAAATTTATCCGAATTTAATTACCGCGTTTACGTTGTCATATCGCAGGGTGTGCGCTGAACACCTTGAATCACTGGAGAATACACCCCTGCTCGTTTGTGTGTTCAAGTGTAATTTAACCTGGCATCATTAATTGTCAGCCTTATTTCAAAGAATTTTGAAGGCTTTATTTTATTTTCTTAAAGAAGTGTTTGAGCCAAAAAACTGCACAGGTCCTGCACAAGACCTGCACGGTTATTTTAGAGAACCTTGTGAATAAGAATAGTGATTTTCAAATAAAGACAAGCATATATCCGCTACACAACACCGTCTCGAGTCCTGATTAGCGCATTTAGCAACAGTGTGTCTTTCGGTTTTACGATGCAGTACCTGCATCTGGCCCGCACAGGCTTCCGCTGCCCGCATTGGCCTGCACTGCCCGCATTAAACCCTTACAGGCCCTGCATAGCCATGTTTGCTGGGTAGTGGGCAATAACGAATTTTTATAGTAACAAATTACTTTTTTAGTAATTTTTACGCTAAAAACACGACTTTTTCAAAAAAGTAACTTTGGTGGTAATTTTATTACTTTTCTAGAGGTGTCAAAATTGCTAATAACAAATTACTTTGTAAATGTTACCATCCAGCAGAACGCTTGACTGGCTGCTTATTTTATACCTCCAGCCAATCTAAAAAGCTGTTTTTTGTTGAGAATGACGCTGGGTCGTATCATGGGCCGCGTGTGTTTCTGCGTGCTAGAATGGTTTATACATGCAGTGCTAGTTTCGTCTAAGACTATCGATCATTGATAGAGCTCATAGGGATGCAACAAAATTGCAAGAACAATAGCAAATATACGGTCAAGGTTTTAATTCCGCTGGTTTCAAGGAGATTTCGGTGGTGGTATTTTGTTGCCTGTTTGCTTTATTATAAACATGCCCAGGTTTTATATACGAAAGTTTGTTTTGTATCATTGATTCACAGACATCAATGTGAATAATCTACCTTATTTCGGGTTTACATTCGCGTAGTATCAAATTTCAATGTTGTGCAAAAACCGAAGGTAGGTGTTGCAATACCCTATTCATTCATACGCCAATGAGTAAAACTTTTTGTAATACCTACTACATCAATACAAAAAAAGGACAGTATTTCTACAAAACAGTTAATATTTTTAAACATTTTGTGCGAAATAAATTTTTAGGAAAAAAGCTGAAAACTACGGTCTCTTTTCAAAGAACATCAAAGAAAAAAAATTAACGCGTAATAAACACAGATAAATTTGCAAAAAGCAAATAAAATTACGAACCACCTCTTTATAAATCAAATTAAATCTTTTATTATACTCGCTGTATTACGCAGAAGCTGTAACGAGATTGCGGGGCCCATCTCCGCGTCATTGCGCCCGGGCAACACAGCTCCTTTCGAAGAAATGTTGCAACGGTGGCGAGTTGTTGGCCACACTGTGTCTGATTCAACCGGCCCGAGATTTGAACTTCAGACCTCCCGCTCCAAAGAAGATCGTGGTACCGCTCGACCACTAACGCCAGAAGTGAGTTATGACCTGAAGTCACTGATAAATTTTTGCTCAGTTTATAGTAATTCATCCCCGTACACTACACTATTTTTCATCAAATCAACTTTTATAATATTTTTAGGAACGAAAGAGAGGTGATACCAATAGGCGAAACCAACTTTATTTTGCGCCGGAGCCTTCACCACATTTTCTGCCTACAAAATTTGTTCACCAAAAAAATTTTTTTTCACCGCTTAGGAGTTGCATTTTCCGTCGAAAATAGAGCGTAAACACCCTAAAAAAAGGCTTTGCAGCCCAGGAGTTGCATTATTGCGTCAGGCATAGTGCCATCATCGACTTTTTATTACCAGACTAGAAGCAAACGCGCGGAGAAAAAGAGAAAAGCATTGAAGAAAAAAAATTGTTCTTGTTGGAAAAGCTTTTGCGTATGGGGTGCCATCCGTAAAAGATGAAATTGCATGCAATTTAGCTAAATTGCAGATTTCATGCAATTTAGCTAAATTGCAGATTTCATGCAATTTAGCTAAATTGCACATTTCATGCAATTTAGCTAAATTGCAGATTTCATGCAATTTAGCTAAATTGCACATTTCATGCAATTTAGTTAAATTGCAGATTTCATGCAATTTAGCTAAATTGCAGATTTCATGCAATTTAGCTAAATTGCACATTTCATGCAATTTAGCTAAATTGCAGATTTCATGCAATTTAGCTAAATTGCACATTTCATGCAATTTAGCTAAATTGCACATTTCATGCAATTTAGCTAAATTGCACATTTCATGCAATTTAGCTAAATTGCACATTTCATGCAAAAAAACTGCATTTGAAACCAAGCATTTCGCGGCTCACGTACCGTGCGTTATTGTAGAAAGACTAGGCCTAATGTTTGAAGGCCTAATGTTTGAACATTTCATGCAATTTAGCTAAATTGCACATTTCATGCAAAAAAACTGCATTTGAAACCAAGCATTTTGCGGCTCACGTACCGTGCGTTATTGTAGAAAGACTAGGCCTAATGTTTGAATGCTGAGTGATGGTTGCAGTTGCAGTGATGTTTGTTTAGCAGAGCGTTTTAAGGGCCAGGTGATTGTGAGACTGTTCTCTTTGATTAATTAAGCTGCCTAACTTCCCATAGGTTGCTGTTGATTAGAACGTGTAGCCAGAGATGTAGATTTACGCTGCATTTTATGCGCCGTAAACGTACGGCGCAAAGTTTTTGGAACGTTTATCTTTATGCTGACGGCGTCAAAATTTTTTGTATGCGCTTACATCACTGCGTGTAGCTAGCCATGAAGGTCTTCTGCGACTGTGTAGCAGGTAGTACCGGTAGGTTACTGGTAGTCAGTTAACGGTTCTGCAATGTAAAGATTGAATACTGAGTAAGGATACTGCCAGCTAAGGTGACTCCCAGCAGCAAGAATAATACTGGTATCGTGCTCGGGTAGCGCTCTGCCAAATATACTTACCGGTATAGGCCTAGACTTTTTTACCTTGCAGTTTTATCGTTATTACACAAACACGGGTCTCTTTCAGTTTAAGCCTCCCTCAGCTTGAAACCACCCACCAGCTATTATTTCAGACGTAAGTGGTAAACTATGGTGGAGCTTAGGAAATAATTGCAATAAGAATAACTTTTAATCTAACTCCTTTTAATCAATACGGCCGATACAGCCAATCAACAAGGCAAAGTTGGATGGGGAGGCTTAAACTGAAAGAGACCCGTGTTTGTGTAATAACGATAAAACTGCAAGGTAAAAAAGTCTAGACCTATACCGGTAAGTATATTTGGCAGAGCGCTACTCGAGCACGGTACCAGTATTATTCTTGCTGCTGGGAGTCATCTTAGCTGGCAGTATCCTTACTCAGTATTCAATCTTTACATTGCAGAACCGTTAACTGACTACCAGTAACCTATGGGGTGCCATCCGTAAACGATGAAATTGCAGTTTTCATGCAATCTAGCTAAATTACAGATTTCATGCAATTTAGCTAAATTGCACATTTCATGCAATTTAGCTAAATTGCAGATTTCATGCAATTTAGCTAAATTGCATGAAAACTGCAATTTCATCGTTTACGGATGGCACCCCATAGTAACCTACCGGTACTACCTGCTTCACAGTCGCAGAAGACCTTCATGGCTAGCTACACGCAGTGATGTAAGCGCATACAAAAAATTTTGACGCCGTCAGCATAAAGATAAACGTTCCAAAAACTTTGCGCCGTACGTTTACGGCGCATAAAATGCAGCGTAAATCTACATCTCTGGCTACACGTTCTAATCAACAGCAACCTATGGGAAGTTAGGCAGCTTAATTAATCAAAGAGAACAGTCTCACAATCACCTGGCCCTTAAAACGCTCTGCTAAACAAACATCACTGCAACTGCAACCATCACTCAGCATTCAAACATTAGGCCTAGTCTTTCTACAATAACGCACGGTACGTGAGCCGCGAAATGCTTGGTTTCAAATTCAGTTTTTTCTACAGTTTTGGTTGGCAACATTTCACAATCCGTAGCCATGGCAATTACAGTGCAATTTAACAAATTGTAACAATTTAGCTAAATTGCATGTAATTTGCAATTTAGCTAAATTGCATGAAATGTGCAATTTAGCTAAATTGCATGAAATGTGCAATTTAGCTAAATTGCATAAAATGTGCAATTTAGCTAAATTGCATGAAATCTGCAATTTAGCTAAATTGCATGAAATGTGCAATTTAGCTAAATTGCATGAAATATGCAATTTAGCTAAATTGCATGAAATATGCAATTTAGCTAAATTGCATGAAATATGCAATTTAGCTAAATTGCATAAAATGTGCAATTTAGCTAAATTACATAAAATGTGCAATTTAGCTAAATTGCATGAAATGTGCAATTTAGCTAAATTGCATGAAATGTGCAATTTAGCTAAATTGCATGAAATGTGCAATTTAGCTAAATTGCATGATATGTGCAATTTAGCTAAATTGCATGAAATCTGCAATTTAGCTAAATTGCATGAAATGTGCAATTTAGCTAAATTGCATGAAATGTGCAATTTAGCTAAATTGCATGAAATGTGCAATTAAGCTAAATTGCATGAAATGTGCAATTTAGCTAAATTGCATGAAATCTGCAATTTAGCTAAATTGCATGAAATCTGCAATTTAATCTTTTACGGATGGCACCCCATATTTGCGGTCACGCGTTTTCGACTGATTTAATCGGACATATTCCTAGAACGAGTGAACGCTGAAGAAAAAAGTCACGCTGAACCGACGAACCGGCATATTGTAAAACAAACGAACCATGAGGAAAAAGACAAACTGTTAGTTTCCAGTTTAATAATATGTTGGGTGCCTTTTTTCCACAGGGTAAACTCGGTTCCGCCGGTAAGTACTATCAAGATAATAAGTTGAAAAAATACCACCAGAATGTGATAGTTCAAATCTTTCATTGTACTCACTGTATTAAGCCGAAGCATTGAACAAGTTGGCGAGGCCCATCTCCGCATCATTGCGTCCAGGCAATACAGCATCTTTCCAGGGCCTACGAGTTGGGAGGCAGGGGGGACAATGACCCTAGGGCCCATGGACTTTAGGGGGCCCATGGGCTTCGAAGTCCCATCATGGGGTCCGTTGGCTTCAGGGGGCCCAGCAGAGGGTCCATCGAAATGACAATGAGAAATCAGTACGTGGAAAACGGAAGACAATATTTTTTGAAGATCACGTCAAAGCCCTGAGAAAATTGTGGCATTTTTCCTTAAATGCCCCCTGCATCTTTCAAAGAAATGTGACAGCAGTGGCGAGCTGTTTGCAACACAATGTTCAATTTGACCGGCCCGAGATTTGAACTTCGGACCTCCTGCTCCAAAGGAAAACGCGTTACCGCTCGACCAGCAAACACATCAATCACATACTACTTTTTGAATTATATGGTGCTTTTATGTGAGAATTACCTTAAGCGTGTTAACTTAGATTATTAGATTAGGGTATATTTAGCGACTTATTGGAAATTATTTATTAAAAACCTGTGAGAGTGCAATAAATTTGGAGTTAATTACAGCATGAAATTTTCATTGCTCGATTTTGCTTCTTGAATTATAGCGAAAGCGTAATCTGGCTTCAGCGCACCGGGAACCGCAGAAGCCGTTTGTTATAATATGACCTGGACCGCAGAAACAAAAGAACCGAAATTCGAAACTCACTTAGTTTTAAAACAATTCTGCACTCACTCACACCATGGAATCCACGTTCAGACGTAATGCAGTAATCACAATAATAGTGGTGAGCACTAAACCGTATCAAAGAGGCAGCATAATGAAAACTATAACTTTATAATGATACTTGGATCACGGATGAAATCCAAGTTTTTTTTTCGTTTATCGTCATTAGAAATAGTGATGTAGATTATTGTCATTTTGGCTGAACTTTTCATTCAAAATAATATGAAATTTGTAACGACAAATTACTGATTACTTTATCTGAGAAGTAACGAATACAGTAATTTTAAAACTTTTTTACAATAATTTTTGGTTACCGGTACGTCGTATCATTACTTTATTTGCCTACCACTGCCAATATGGGGTTAAAATAAAATAATGCATGTTGCAGTTTGATCAAGAAAGCCCTTGAATGTTTATTGAAAAGCTCTCACGCGCAGTTAAAGTTGATCTGCAATTTTACAGTAGTTTAAGATGCAAGCTTTAGCAACGATAAAAAAATAATTATAAAGGCGACAAATTGTCAAATATTAGCAAAGTTATTATAGATTAAGATACTAATATTGTCAGACATTGCAATAATATCGCCAATACGCAAAATACTGCCTGATAATAGTTCGTCGGACATTATTTTGCGTAAGATAATAATATCGTCAGACACTCAAAGCGGTAGAAATTTTGTTCTTATCGGATACATCATCGTGCTCGGCAAATATTTGTATTAATTTACGTATAATTACGCTAGTTATTATTTTTTTGAATCACTGCATATAGGAGGATCAGGCAAGACCTCGGCCAAGGACTCAAAGATGGCTAGGACCTCAAAATGATGATGATGCTGATATTCCCAAAGTGTTACAATGCTTCGTTTGGTCAAACATTCGTTTTCAAATTTACGATTACTGTAAATAAATAAATAATCAATTCAACTGAGGATTTACACCTCAACAAACATAATAAGAACGGAGAGGTGGGGGTGACTGGGAAGTGAGCTCGCGCTCTTCGAGTCTCCAGCCACCCGCATATATGTCGAAGCAGGCGGCCTGCAGCCATAATCGAACTCGGGTCGCAGTATTGCTTACGCAATAATCAGCGCTCAGTTCCGCTCGGCCATGCTGCTGACAAATGCTGCTCGGCCATGTAAAACTCTTCACAGATGACGTCATCAAAAACGCTTGTGACGTCATCAATCTGATTTAAGCAATTTTTGCTGCTAACTCTAATTTACAAGTTTAGTCATCAGTACATCATTTTTAAAAAAATATATTACATCATTTTTAAAAACCAAATAATTGGCAATGACGTCACCAACAATGACGTCATCAGTTGCAAAAAAATTTGTTTATACCTGCACTTGAAAGTCAATTATTATTGAAAATTTGGCTCTTCCACAACTTTTGAATTGGCTGTTGGACAGTAAAGACTCTTTGACACTACATGGCAGACTTTAAAGGCCGAAAAAGGGGGAAGTCCCATGTCCAAAACATGGGGATTTTTTTGGTGGCTCAGGACATGGTCCTGAGTCATCGTACCAAATTTCAGCTTATTATAAAGTTTTTCCGGGTTTCAATGTATTTTGTCGTATTTCTATCGGACTAATTTGGGTTAAACAAATTTGCTTACCACGTCTCCCAACTCAAACAACTTTGGAAAATTTTTTAACGGTTGGTTCAAGTCCTTTTCCTTTTGGAAAATCTGGGTTATATGCCAACCCAGGCCTCGACGTCTGATTCTTTGTTTTGTGATATCTTAGTTTCCAAAAAAGTCCTTCTTTTAGAAAATTTTGATAACGTCATTGCGTGTGGTTTAATTGCGGTTTGGCCCTCCCCTCCAATCAAAAACCCTGCCTAGGCCCAGGGCCTCAGAGAGAAAATTTTCCATGGGGTACAAAGGTCGATACCGGGCACCCAAATCTTATTGGGCTACCCAAGCCTTATTGGGGTTTAAGCCGTTAAATCACTTTTAGTCCGATGGGTGTAAATCTTCATTCGAAAGTGATGGGATAACGATAATTGCATACAGTTAGGACCTATGAAAAACACAACTAGACATAAAATTGGCTTAAATCCAGCTAGGGGGGTAAGGGGAGCGCTGTGAGCTCCCCCAGCGGGGTCCGGGGCAGAGTCCCAGGAGATTTTGCACTTTTTATTTTTCCTGAGGGTAAAATACAGCATTTAATCAACATCCCAGCACCAAACTTGCTTAAACTAACAAGTAGAAAACGTGATATACATGAAAGAAAGTATGTGAAGTGGGGGATGATGGCATTGACACAATATTATACAATATAATGACTTTGATACAACAAATCTAAATATTTTACTGTTAAAAGTTTTAAGAAGTCATCTGCAATCATGGACTTCACTAACCCAAATATCTATTAAACTCATACAGATAGAGTGAGTTACTTAATGATAGTAGTATAGTATGTCAACTTTGACTCCCCTCTCTGAGGTTGAAATGCTTTTGGTTCTCTGGAAATGTGGGCCCACGTACATTGTTATACCGTAGAATTAGGGCTCTTAAGTCGGAGAAATGTAACAAAACGTTAATTTTGGTGCAAGTGTAGGCTTTTGATACATTTTTCTCTTTTTTAAATCAAATTTTTTAAATCAAAACCCTAAAGGCTGTTTAGCAAAAATAGCAACCAATTACCAGTACTGAATAAGCTGACTGATATTTTTGCTGTAGGCAAGTTTGATTACGATGTTATGGAGCGATACCAAAACTTAACGCGGAAACTTAAACTCTTTCAGGCCCCTTGAGCCCGGGCCCCCACATAGACTCGTGCCCGGGTACGATGTACGCCCTGAACCCCTCCTCTTGCAGGCCCTGGCTAGGCCTATGTACCTCATTAATGTTTTTTTTTAACTTTAATCATATTTGATTGAAAAACAAATATTCCTAATCTACTGTATTTGAATTGCGCTTGCGCGATTGTGCTCAAAAATGCAAAATTACTTGCGGCGCAAGCGTCAGCGTGGCCGTTTAAAAATATTTGTGGCGCGAGCGCTATCGCAAGTAAAATAGTTTTGCTGCAATTATTGCGGTGCAAGTGGCCACATCTGCACATAGCAGCAATGCAAGGTAACCAGACCGTGATGAAAGTATTCAAGCCTTCAATAAAATACTAACCGATTACTCTGTTGATACTTGATGCCGCTTATACTAAAAAACTGTTTGCTTTTTATGTACTGTATTATCCGTGGAATTACTCTCTTCTCTATCATCTCTTATTTGTTTGATGTCATAGTTTTCAAAGTACTGTAGCTTCATTTGTGAAGATTGCTATATAGTCTGACTTCAAAATTTTCTAATCTTTCTGAGATGTTTTTCATTTAAAGTAAATCTTCGGCAAAGTGCTTGATTTAATCAGCCATATTGCAGCAACAGACAAAAGTTTTATAACAGATATTCATTTGTATTCAACGCTAAACATTTTCGACCATTCTTCTGGTCCTCTTTAGAGCAAAATCATTACGTGTTAATGTTTTAAATACTAATTAGCGAGTATCACAGTAAACTAACTACGATATTAAGACACTAAAAATTATATATACCTATAACCCAACAGTCTATTTCACCCATAAATGGGATCATCAGGGGTAAAGCTAAACATGAACAATTGAAATCAAAATATCAAAAAACTAAAATCCAGAATACAAAAGCTGTAGTAGGTTGAAGTATCAGCTGTAGTAGGTTCAGAGTAGCTCAATTACTTTGGAGGTTTCAACCTACTACAGCTTTTGTATTCTGGATTTTAGTTTTTATTTTTGATATTTTGATTCCAATTGTTCATCTTTAATATGTTTAACTTTACCCATGATGATCCCCTTCATGGGTAAAACAGACTGTTGAGTTATAGGTTTTTAAGTTTTTATGTCATAATATTGTAGTGGTTTACTGTGATATTTGCTCTAACACTCCGTTATCGAGCACTTCTGAAACCCTGATATCAACCACTGACTAATTAGCAAGTAAGTTACTTTTACAACGCAATTAAGTTTACCTCAACGCAACAATTACGCATTTTTAACTTAACAGTTGCTGTACATAGTACGCAATGACATCAAAATAATATCACGTACACATTCAGTACCTCTTTGAGAATATTTAAAAAAATGTTTTTGATCTCTATCTCAAAGTTATTCAGTACCTCTTTGACAATATTTAAAAAAATGTTTTTGATCTCTATCTCAAAGTTGAAATATTATACTTTTGATGCAACTCTAGGCTTAACTGCATTTGACAACCAGCTATTTTTATGTTGTATGTACGAGAAATCTTAATATCTGATACCAAAGCGAAAAAATGCGACTCCACTATACTGCTCTAATGTTTATTTACATGTTACGGTAAAATATGTAGACGTTTCAACAAATTAAAATCGAGAAACTTTAATTTAAACAGCCAAATAAAAGGAAGCAATCTCCTGAACACAAATAGATTAAGATTTCAGGCTAATGTGAAAATCACGATACGTGAAAGTCCTTGGCAGTTTATTAAATTCATTTATTATTCAGTCCGAATCCAAATCACAAAGCCGTTGTTATAAACAAAAAAAAATTGCATGACACATAATATGCTAAAACTAAAACAAATACTGACAAAACACTTTAAATAACTTTTTTTGCAAACTCTTGAAAAATAGTTAGTGTCAATTGTAAAAACAGTGTTTTTTTAGTCCACTATGTAATTTGTTTACTCCGCTTAAAACAGCGCTTGTGCACTATTATTCTTCTTCGACATGAGCCGTTTTACTAGAAAGCATTTACTGCAATAGAAGTGTTACCTAAACAATAATATTTTCAACTGATTAAATTTATTCACCTCTAAGCAAAACCTACTTCAAAGACAGGTTGATTGAGAAGTCACAGTAAGGTTCACTTTTTTTATACGTAGTCATTTTTTCTAACGGTGCTGAGGCACATTCAGCAAATTTAAGCTTTCTATTGTGGCTTCGATAATGAAATGTGTGCACTCTACAATGAATGGATACTGCTTCTTGAAAAATTGTTTCAGAGCAAGTAAATATGCAGTAGTTTGCTGTAACCTGTATATTTGCTTGAATGTTATTACTGCTGTGGCTTGAAAAGACCTAGTAAGTCACTGTTTCGTAGAAACTGAGGATTATTTTTGACCTAATATAAAGTAAGTTATGCCACTTCTTATGTGGGTAATTTTATTCTCTTATACCGGTACTGAACCAATGTTGAATTATATCACAACATCAACATCACTATCCCTCACGATATAAGTCATCAAAGACATTCAGTATTTCGGCAATCTTTTCGAAATAATTAAAAAGGTGACTTAGGAGGTTTTACCAAACAAGGGCCCACATGACAGAACAAGTTAGGGAGCTCGTAAAGGCCATTTTCGCTCGCTAAAAGACGTTAGCGAGCAAAAAACTTCATAGACAAAATCAGTGGCGGATTTAGGGGGGGGGATGCATCCCCCCCACCAACGTAAAAGTAACGATTTTGGCCGAAAAATCAGCCTCTATTTCGAACAATTCGGCTCCATTTCGGGATGCACCCCCCCCCCCACCAGCCGCAACCTAAGGATTCCGGCCGAAAAACTAACCTCAATTTCGGTGAAGACCTTTTTTTTTTGGAGACCACCTGATTTTGGGCGAAAAAAACGTATAAATTTCCGATTTCGGCCGAAAAATAACTCTTAATTTTGGTGAAGACCTTTTTTTTTTTTCTTTTTTTTTTGGAGACCACCTGATTTTGGGTGAAAAAAACGTATGAATTTCTGATTTCGGCCGAAAAATCAATCTCAATTTCGGTGACGACATCCGAATTTTTGAAGTTATGTGCTTAAAATCCCCCCCCACCAAAAATTTCTAGATCCGCCACTGGACAAAATGTTCCCAACCGTCTCGCCTAACACTCGTTAAAAATGCGCACTCGAATTTCTTTGCGAGAGGTTGAGTTAGCACGAAATTAATACCTTATTGTGACGTCAGATGCATTTCTACTTCAAAATAATGCGTTCAAGCGTACTGTGTCTGTATGACGGAATGTACTGCAATTGTTATTGAAAAAGATACTATGGCCAATGCGTTATTATTTTAAGCTTGCAAAATCCTCCATTGATAATAATTAGTTGATGAACGACAGAGTTTAATTATATTTTTGAATCAATGTAAAAAAAAGAAAAACTTTTACCATACCACAAATTTTGAAATGACGTAAAGCGTTCTTGAGGTTGTTGGTTGGTATACTTTTATGTTAACACCAACAGTAGGTTTCAAAATGTTTTAAAAGTGAACAAGTCGAAGTTCACTGTTCTGTTTTCGAACCAGTAACTGTAGAGTTAAGACTGGCTGTTTTTAATTCTTTGCCGATTTTCAGCCTTGTTTGTTCTTCAATTTTTAAAAAAATTTTTAGAGCATCGATGTCGATTTTAGCGACCATATTTGCAACGATATTTAGCGACCATATAATATTGTGATTGCAAACAAAAGACAATCACTAAAATTTTACCGTTTTGCATCGTTACAAAATTTAGTTTATTTTCTTAGGTTTGAATTTTTTTTCGTTTGCTTTTGGTTTATTTTGCTGCCGAGGCTAGCAGCATTGGTTTAAATTTGTTTTTAAATTTTAAGCAAAAACGACTTTCATGTTCTTAACAAATTGTGTTTATAAAAAGAGTGTATTTTTTGTCAAATGGCGCTACCCAATATATTTTTATCAGTTGATACAGCGAGCAGTTCTCAATGCAATTTACTTTCTTCTTAGCAGTTTAATAGCAAACATGGAAACCGTTGTTAAGCAATTTTCAATAAAAATTTGCTTTAGTTAAAGTTTTTAACATTTTGCCATTAAATTTCTGACCAAAAAAGTCTCGTACGCTTAAAGAGTGCTTTAAAACCTTCGTTAAGTTGGCGAGAAATATGTGACGTTTTTTTACTCCGGTTACATCTCACAATCGATCTAAGCAATTTAGTAGCGAAAATAACGTTACCTAGCTCGCAGAGCTTCAGATGTACGTACAAAAATACCCTTACAGCGAGTATTGCGAGAATTTCGTTCGTTAGCGCTTCTTAAAAAATCCTCGTTGTTTATGCGAAATAATGCGAACGAGGGAATCTTTGACATGTGGGCCCAAGGCAGATCATTTACTTGTCGAAATCTTATCGGACTGGTAGTAACGGACAAAGTTCGCTTGGAAAATCATTGTTGCAATCTGCAAAACAAAAATAATTAATATTGATCAAAAATTCTGAGCTTTAAAAGGCACATTAAATTACTGTAGTAATCAGTTTCAATGGGACTGCATGTTTGTTTACTTAGCAAGAAAATCTTAATTTAGATTTTTCAAATACAATCGCAGTAGTACTGTACTTTTAAAATATCGCAGTAAAACTAGAACAAGTAGGTAATTAGTTACGCTGTGATAATTTTCAACCACACTTTAAATAGTTCATCAATGGTCTCTCTAAATCCTAATTTTGATGTGATAGTAGCATTCAGAGATTGCGTACTTTAACAGCAGTTACTAACTATTTATCTTTATTAGCAATTTTGGGAACTGTCGAGATCATTTTATCCATCCAAGAAAAAGACCTACATCACAGCCAACTGTACTCTAACCATAGGCGTAGCCAGGGGGGGGCCCAGGGGGCCCGGGCCCTCCTCCAATCAAAATATCACTAACGACAAAAAGTTACGAAAGCATAGCCTGGCGATGTTTAGTTGCAGTTTTTCTTCAGTAATTACGCACATAGCAGTAAGAATTAACAATAATATTAATGACAGCAAGTGAGTCTCGGGGTCCCATACTAACAACCAGGGGGCCCTTACTAACAACTAGAAGGCCCTGGAATCCTTAACCGACAACCAGGGGGTCCGGGACCCTAACTGAAAACCAGGGGGCCCATAACTGACGACCAGGGGGCCCCTTTACTGATAACCAGGGGGCCCCAGGCCCCTAACCGACAACCAGGGGACCCCTAAACGACAAGCAGGGGACCCCAAAACGACAACCAGGGGGTCCCAGGGCCCCTAACCAACCACCAGGGGGCCCCGGAGTGCCTAACTGACAACCAGGGGGCCTCGGGGCCCCTAATGAACAACCAGGGGGCCCCTAACCAACAACCAGGAGGCCCCGAGCCCTAACTGACGACCAGGGCCCCCCTAACCGACAACGAGGGGCCCCTAACTAACAACCAAGGAACCCTTAACCAACAACCAGAGGGCCCCTTAACTCACAACCAGGGGGCCCCAGGCCCCTAACCGACAACCAGGGGACCCCTAAATGACAACCAGGGGGCCCCAGGGCCCCTAACCAACCACCAGTGGGCCCCGGAGTGCCTAACTGACAACCAGGGAGCCTCGGGGCCCCTAATTAACAACCAGGGGGCCCCTAACCAACAACCAGGAGGCCCCGAGCCCTAACTGACGACCAGGGGGCCCGGGGCCTCTAACTCACAACCAGGGAGCCATAGGGCCCCTAACTAACAACCAGAGGGCCCCTAACCAACAACCAGGGAGCCAGGGGCCCCCTAACCGACAACGAGGGGCCCTGGGGCCCTCCTAACTGACGACCAGGGGTCACAAGGGCCCCTAACCAACAACCAGGGGGTCCTGGAGTCCCTAACTGACAACCAGAGGCTCCGGGCCCCTAACTCACAACCAGGGAGCCCCAGGGCCCCTAATTAACAACCAGGGGGCCAGGGGCTTGTAACCGACAAGCAAGGGGCAATGGTGCCTTTAACTGGCGACCAGGAAGCCCAAGGGCCCTTGACTGACGACCAAGGTTCCCGGACCAGGGGCCCCTTAATGCAAATTTTTTAACAATTTATATGCAAAACCTGTGAGAAATCTAAGGGTTTTGACCTAAAAGTTGCCACCCCAGGCCCTCGTTTACCGTTATTATGAACTTAATTATTTACTGCTGAAGTATTGCAGGAGGCAATGTTCGTTACTTTCCCCTACAGACCAAATCACTTACAATTAAAATTTTACACCATAATGCAAGATTCTAAGCGTGTTTTGGGATTTAATTGCAAAAAGAGGATTTAACAACTACATTTTTTTGATTGGCTTTGAAATGTTAAAAATCTAGTTCTTTAAAATGGCTCTGAACTCGTGCAAAATGTGATCCAATGGGATTTAAATAGCTTTTTTTTCCAAAAATTTACAAAAATCGCCCAGCGGCTGGGGGCTTTGCCCCCAGACCCCCATAGCCACCGGCGGCTGGGGGCTCTGCCCCCAGACCCCCGTCTGTGATACGTTTGAGTACACTAGCTTACTCAACACGTCTTCCAAGTTAGACTTTTACACTTTTTAACAATTAGTTTTCGCCCTCTCCCGTTACCAAAATCCTGGTTACGTGCCATCAGGCTACGGCTTCAGATCTTCCATTCTACAATATCTTTGCCCCACAAAAAATTACTTTTTCGAAAATTTTTGATGACGTCATTGCATGTGATTTGTGGTTTGGGCCCCCCCCAATCAAAAATCCTGGCTACGCCTATGACTCTAACCACATAGATTTACAAAACTATTTTGCCCGTTTTTAACCCTAGTTTCTTTGATTAGAGTTAGAGATACTAATATAGAGTAAACCATTCATTAACCACACTAACACAGCAGCTACCCTGTGTAGCAAGAGTATATGCAGCTCAAAGATGCCTATTTTTGTAAAGTCATCTGCAAAAAAATATCTAAAAGGTTTTTTTACAGGTCGGCAATACTAAGCGCAACAATAGGTATTGATAAATTATCGAGATTTACGAGTGTTTCTAAAAATTTTTGTCGATATTTTTTTCGGTTATCTTGAATAAAATGTAATTTTGCGAAAAAATATCAACCTTCTTAAGGTGTCATAAATATACAATATCTTCTAAGCAGTATGAACTAATACCAGGTCAACCTAAACAAAATTGAAGTGTAAAGATATGCTGAAAATGCATTTGAAAATTAAAAATTTGAAGAATAACAGCAAATTTAAATTTGTTTTAACTGCATCTTCAAACTAAACTAAACAAATAAAAGGAAGAAAGCTAGCACTTTAAAAAATGGATTTTATTTAATGTTTTTAACATACCATGTAACACAGAAACGCTTGTTACAGGGTCGGCGAAATGGTAGACCAAGAACACGGAATATGTCAGCATAGTTTTGGTGTATCAGTTGTGAATAAGCATTCAAGATAATCAGTATACGCAGCTGCAACAAAAATGTTATCTATTTAGTCTGTTTGTTTGTAAATTATTTAGATAAATAACCTCAAAGATCCCATTTAAAGTTGAAATAAAATGTTGGGTTTTATTACATTTTAGTTTTTAATGTTTTAAAACAGCTGTTGTAATCTGCTGTAATCTAAAACTACTTCTAATAACAATAATATTAATAATAACAGAAATTTGTATAGCACCCTTTCCTAAAGTGAATCAGAACAAAGACGCTTTACAGAAAGTCGAAAATGCAGTTTATCAAAATCAAAGCAATTTATACAAATACTAGTGAATTATGGAAATTTACTGTACATAATTTCCATGACATTTCGTTTAGCGTTGACACTATTAGCTCCTTGGCCTAGTCAAGTTAGGCACTCTAGTCTTGAACGCCACAGTTGCTAGCATTGTACGTTCCTCATTGTTTGACGAAATTGAGAACTCTGGCTGTTGGAAAAAGTTTTTAAGCCCACAAACTTAACAACCTTTACATAACCACTGGATGTTAATTTCTAAAGATGTCTACAGTCTGCTCACAACGAACAATCTCTTGCACAGTGAAACGTTTCTGTGTTGTGTTGACAACAAATAACATAGTATTAATCAATTATCAAAAATTACACAAAGTTTCAAATTGCTGTTGTTTTTTGTTTTCGAAACAGTGACACGTCTGTTAAGAACTGATTCAACTAATGTGACAATTCATTACATTTAGTTGTAGTACATCAAAAAAGTTAAAATCGCAACAGCTTCATTTACTCAAATCCCAAAATGCACGCATTTTTCTTGACTTTATTCGGATGAAGGCATAGTTAGGCATGCTACCTGCATTTTCTCCGTTTAGCTTTGAGAGTTTTAAAAGTGAAGTTACTTCAACTCTTACGTGATAGACAAGTTTGATTGTTAGATGAACTTCCTGGGCAAGCAATGCACGAACGAGTACGAGTTTGGACACTATTGATACACGCTCCAAAAGATCCCCACGGACCCCAACCAGGTGCAACTAAACAGAAATTTTAAGCATTGTTAATTACTTTCCATGGGAAGTTTATTTTTTAATTACTGCAAAAACGATCAACAAGAATTGATCTGCTGTATTTTTTAAGAGGTAATTTTTTGGTGCCAATATTGGTTTTCCTTTGAAAAATGGAACAAATGACTAAAAAAAGAAGGAAAAATTCCTACATAATAAACAAACAGACCCCGAAAATGGAATGTGCCTAAAGTTAAAAGATTTTTTCAGATAAAAAAAGTTTGAGGCATAGTTAGAAACCATACAGTTTCTAACCACAATAATCACCGTATAGTCAGTCATACACTCTTTATTAGTAGACTAGAAACTGACGCGCGAAGAGAAAACGATGAGAATCGAAGAGAAAAAGGCTCCTCTCGCTGCGAAGTTTTTTTGGCCACGTGTGAATTATTCGACACAATAAGGCTTTTCGTGGTAAGTTCAAATGCACAGTGTAAGCAGAAGCATAAGAAAACTTAGGCAATTCGAAGCTTACAACTGAAGCCATGAAGCTAGATTGGCCGACTAAAAAAATCCACTTCAAGTGGAAATAGATGTACGGCGAATTATTTTCACTTAAGTGAAAGCAGTCCAACTTAATTCTCTGTAATGAAAGTAGTTTCGAAGTATAATATTCTCTCAACTGCTAATGCTTGTACCAACCAAAAACAAATTTTTGAAATGACTTGCCATGTTTCAGGATTTTATCTACAATACAAATTTCACGTTCGAGACCTCTACAAACATATTTTCAACGAGCAGTTTTGTTCGATAGAATGAGAATCTGTTTTTTTACGTCACGTTGTAGTAAAATCATGGTAAAATCACCAAATAAAACAACTTCGTTACTGACTATCTCTGGATATGTACTATGAAAGAACCTCTTTCACAAGGTTACTGGAAAATCAAAATCCAGGTGAGTTTCAAATTCGACATAATATGTATTTTTTTTCTGTTTTCAACGGTATCAAAATGTCTAATAGTATGCTTATAAGGACTTGCTGATAGCGCAGTAGAAAAAAATTTACTCGGAGCGATAGCCAGACGGGGCAAGGCATAGCTCGGCCCGCCTGGAAATTTTTCTTGTCGTATATGCGCAGTGGCGTAGGCTTGGGCAAGATTTTCCAAAGACGTGTGCATGAGTCAAAACTTAAAATAGGCATCATAACTTTGGGGTCAGGGTCAAAATCCCAGCCGCCGGAGATGATAAGAGGGTTTGGGGGCAAAACCCCCCCTGCGCTCAGAGATTTTTACGTTGTTTTACAAAAATAACTCAGTGTTAAGATCGTTTTAGATTAAATTTCGAATGAAAAGGTATGCTTTGAACGGTACAAAACATACACAAAATAAGTATAAAAACAACTGAAGGGCACAAGCTAAATAATATACTTAGTCATCCTTTTCCACAAGTATTATACGTAAGGCCAAGAAAGAAAGTAAAAATTTTGTAGCTATTGGTGACAGATTTTTTTGAAGCATGCCAAGCATTAAACGCTAACTTATTAGCATTGGCCGTGAAACATTTGAAATATAGCGTGCCTCCACCCAGGGCCACCGAGAGGGGGGGGGCAGGGGAGTACAATAACCCCGGGACCCATGGACTTTGGGGGGCCCATGAGCTCGAAAGGAGCCCATCGAAATTTCGGTGAAGACCTTTTTTTTTTCTTTTTGGATATCACATCATAATTTGGACAAAACTGTGGCATTGTCTCCAGTTCACAAAACCAGAAATCCGTCATATTTGAGCTGGCCCCGAGCCCACGTTCGGCTCTCGGCGCCCCTGCCTCCACCAGCTGGTTGAAATTCTACTTCTTAACAATCCATTCTCCAGCTCGATCATTAGATATGGAGATATAGTGCCATGCCTTTTGTTGCAGTTTAGAGTGTGGTGAACTTGAGTTGAGTAAAGTCGATAGCGAGGCCGAGATGGTAATAAAGCCATCGTTTTTATGATGACTCTGATTGTTTGATCTGGGTTCAACCCAAACCCTGGTCATGTTGTTGTGTCTTTGGATAAGACCCTTTACGATGATTATCTCTGCTGGTGGCTTCAAACAAGCAGCCAATTCAGTGGACAAGAATTCGAAGAAATTCACAGGAACATTGGATCACTGGAAACTCCTAAGCAGGTGGGGATTCCTCAAAGCTCGAAGTAGTCATTGCAATGAAAAGTGCGCGGATCGTCCAATATTTAGCGTCAGACGCTATCTGGAGGCAGGAGGATAAATATGCGCGACAAAAAAAGACGAAAAACTTTTTAAAGCAGAAATATATTGGCATGAGCAAAAAATTGAAATCTGCACACTCTTACCCTCGAGCTGATTAAAAATTTAAAATAATGCCAAAATGTCAGGTATAGCGTAAGCCTTTCCCACGTGCAATCCGTGCATGCTTTATGGTAATGTAATTACGCATTTTTAACTTTTTTTTACACATTTTTTGAATTGTGCCATGGCCCAAAAACGGGGGGCCATGGCACAATATTCCCCCTATCTGTGCTACTCACTGTACATGCACTTGCGGAATTTTTGGAACCACATAAATTCGAAACTTGATCATAGCAAGTTAGAGTATAATCAGGGCCGTAGCCAGACGGGTTATTCAGCGGGGCTCAACGTATTCAGTTTTAGAAAAACTACTGTAATTCTCTTATAAATGGAGTTGAATCTTATGCAACAAAAACTAAGAGGTGGCAAAATTGGATAGATATTTTTTTACGTGTTTTGGATCTGTTAAACATTTACAAAACACCAAAGATTTACGTAGTAGACTACAATAGGCTTCCCCTTTCTTGTATAAGGTCTGCAGAATGTTAGTAGAGGTTCCGAGATTATAACTCGAAGCTTTTCAGGGGTCATCATAGTCTGTTTTTAGAGTATAGACGTTTTAGCCGAGACGCAGGAACCTAACTCAAGTGTCATTGATGTGGGTCGTGCGTTTCAAAACTTTGCTGCAATTTACAGCACCTTACGTCTTTCTGAAATTTAAGGATTTTTATTCTATTTTTTTAAAGATTTCTATCTCTTGATTACATAAAGCTGCTATCGTTAAAAAAGGATATCGTTGAAAAAGGATACCCACCACAAATAAACAGCCACTAGCCTACCGTATATCGTTTATATGAAGTCTATAAGCCACAACATTAACCTAATTGAGTCTATGGTCTATAAACATTTTGCTACTTAAGATAGCCTATAACTGATTGTAAAGAGTTTATGGTGCAACCAAAGCAGACAAAAACTGAGATTTTTATAGCGATATCGAGTCACTGAATCGTGAAGAAAAAAAGACAAAACTGTCAGTTTCCAGTCTACTAATAAAGAGTCTATGGTATAATAATACAACAGCTAGAATTTTGTAACCTGCAGTATGTAAGTGAATGCAAACCTTAAAAGAATAAGCGATGCAGTCAACTTCGGATACGCTGACTGCAAATTATTAATGGTCAGTGGTAAAATTGATATCGACAATTTTCATGAAAGATTTCGTGAAATTTAGTTTGATATTGCTGTTTCCGTAGAAAAATACTTTAGAGATTTAACTTACCACCACACATTCTCGTATTGCAAGGTACATCAAAAGTGTTTGGTCCAGGACAACTTGAACCACTGCAGGTTCTAATCAGTCTCAATATACCACCACCACATGATCGAGAACAGTCACTCTGTCTTTGCCATTGACTCCAGACTGCAAATAGAAAGTAACGGCAGTGTTTTAACGCATTCACTGCCAAAGCCAATTTCGAAAAAAACTCGGTTTTAATCAAAAAATTTCAGTTTAATGCCCACCACAAATAAACAGCCGCTCCTTTTAGTATTTGCTTGCACTAAATTCAAAACTCAATCAAGACTTTGTTGGTTTCTTGTGGAGATACAGACATAGAGATTTGTTGTTTTCTTGTGAACGTTAAAAATTCGTAGCTTACCTGGAAGAATTTTGTAAAATTTTAGTGGTGGCACCAGGGTGACTGCCCCCACGTTGTCCGCTTCAGAGGCTTGCATGATTTGAAGTGGACAAACATGCATAATGCATGTTTTTTGAAACTCATGTATTTTTTCAACGGTCCGAGCTTAGCCCTAAATTCCCTGGTTCCCATCGTTGATATTAGTAAATGTTTCGTAGCCGTCCCGCAAAAACAAACTTTATGCTCGAAAACAGCAAGCACAATCAGCAAAGATCATTACCTGTCACGTTTGTTTAATTGCCCTTTAGGGCCCGATCTAATTAAATTTGGCAAGGCTTGACCAGCCGGAAATAAGAAGAGATTCTGAAGGACAAAAACAAAGATGAACGGTGATCAAGTTTGCCGATTGTGCAAAAGCAAATATGCTCTGCAATATTTTTGGAATTACTGGAAAAAATAATGTGCAAAATTTGGCAGCGAACGTTGGCGCTTCTACTTTCAATGATCTCATGCTATGCAGCTTACTGATGCACCTCAAGTAAATCAAGCATACTCAACTGAACGGTAGGACGCCACGGTTTTAACGCGCCATTTGAAATAGCTGTAATGGCTATCATTATGGCTTCAATGAACACACAGGCTGCTTCCACATTAATCACCAATGGCTACCGAGAAAATATAACTGGCTTCCAAGTATGACATTCATGGCAATTAAAGTTCTAAGTCAGAAATAAACTTATTTAATTACTCTAATGCAAAAAAAGCAAAAATTTTTAAAGAGAAAATCTTGGATAAAGAATCATTACAAGCATTAAGTTGAATGCATTTCGTTGATGCTGCTTCAATTGTAATTTAACGCTAATCGTAGCCATTACTTGTGGTAATTCTAGACATAATCGTAGAGACTGATTCAATTTTCTTATTTTCGTCAATTTTAACAAACAGTGTAAAACAACAGTGAAAAAATAGATAAACAAAAAACTATCTCACCTGGACAGAGTGAAGTGCTGCATGACATACTCAATGTACCTGATCCAGGACAAGGTCCGTTACTGCAAGTCCTTGTAAGTTGTCTAGTGCCCCCACCACAAGTCACTGAACAAGACCCTTGACTCCAATCACTCCAAGCTAAACACAAAATGTAACGAATGTATCTTAACTAACTCTGCTGTAAAATTTTATTAATAATACACTTAATAGTCACGATTATACTCAGAAAATAATTAGCCAAGAGTATTGAACATATTCTATTTATTTCAAAGACGCTTTAGCTAGTAACTCTAACCATTATTAATGTTACGTATTTCAGCGTGCGTATTTTATCAGGAGCATTTTTTACGCCAGGCAAAAAATTAAATACGCTTACTGTATGCGTAATTTTCATGCATTTACGATAAACTTTTTTTTTTCAGTGTGATGTCACGAACTTGCTTGGTGTAGTGATTATCTTACTTGCCTTGGAAATGTAGTAAACTTTTTTTAATTAAGTTGGAGGTCTAATGTTGGGAATTTTTCAAAGTTGCTAAAAGTAGACTTAATAATCTTTGATTAATCAACGTTTTTCTTTTGGTCTTTAGTTCCCTATTAAATCAAGCCTTTCATTCTTGCTGAAATACGCCGAAGCCTGTCACAAATTGGTGGAGCCCATCTCCGCGTCATTGCGCCCGCGTCACACAGCTCGTTTCGAAGAAATGTTGCAGCGGTGGCGAGCCGTTAGCAACCCTGTGTCTGATTTGACCGGCCGGAAATTTGAACCTCAGACCTCCCGCTCTAAAAACGAAGCGTTACTGCTCGACCAGCTAGACGGTCGCTCCTTCTAGTCGTGCTAAATATTGCTTCTTTTTAAACGTTTGCTGATTTATTTATTTTGTATTTGTGATGTATTTACTTATGTTTGGCAATGAGAGGTTACTAGTACTACTACCGAATTTTTACGAGCATATCAAATTGAAGATTAAAGCAACTCAGACGATCTTTTGAATTTTTACGTAAGTAACCTGGCAACTCAATTCACTAAGTATGTTTTGCAATAAAATTGTGACTCAATGAAAGTACTTTGACAGAGATAGAAATATTTACCTAGTATTTGGACTGTCATTTAAAGATGCTAATGAACATGACCCGAATGCTTTATTATTTGTTTTGCTAATCAGACAACTTTTTGAGATAAGATAGTTGCTCTAACCGAAAACTGCAAACTAGGCATTTCTAAGTTTTTGTTGCTTAGCAAACTACAAATAAATCTTTCACAATTTATATCAAAATGCAATCATTGCATTGGTAAAGATCCTTTGCTGTTACCTAACATTTAAAATACGCAATTGTGCCTGAGGCAGGGTGTGGTTCGGATGGATGGGAGGTTAAGTTAACGTGACTATTATCTACTTGTGCTATGGTTTGTGTCGGTTCTAATACCGCCGAGAGCAACAGCTTTTTTAAAATTAGTAACAGAATTTTTGAAAACAAAAGATTGCTTTAAAAAAAATTATGAAATTAGAATGAAGCAACTTCAGTCAGAATTAATGAAGAAAAGTACTAGTAGATAATTTATTGCTCGTTTCAGGTTTTCTCAGAGCAAGTTTAACTCCAAGGCCAAGAAGAGTTTGGCTAATGGTTTAACTTTGTGGCTCGCAAGTAATAATCGCGCCATCACTTGTTTCCGATTGAGATTTTATCAGTGACATTTTAACAATCAAATAAAAGTTATCATCAAATTCACCGGCCATTTATTTCATACTTTTGAAATACGCTGGCTGAAATACACATACGCGTATTTCCGCCTATTCAATAAATTACCCTGCGAAAATACGTACACGTATGTTATACGCATACGCGTATTTTATACATGTATGCCCAAATACGTGTGTTTGGTAAAAGCCGCTTAACGTATCATTCGTTAAAATTTGATAATTTAAAGTATGAACGTAAATATTTTGTTTGTTAATTTTGATACTTAAAATACTCTAATTACTTTATCAAAACCAAAACTACCGGCTATCGTATTGCTCACAATATGCACTCTGAATCAATAAAATAGAAAGCATCATACTTGGACACAGACGAGTGTTACATGCTTGTTGCTCCATTGAAACTCCCACGCATCCATTGCCATTGCATGTTCTGTCACGAGAGCGAAAGCCAGTGCTACATGTTTGGGAGCACCCACTCCAGGCGCGCCAATTACCCCAGTTTCCTGAAAATTTTTAATTCAAGCTAATATTTTTGCTATCATTTTTAGGCCAGTTTAGTAAATTTGTTTTATAATGTACTGCACACCTGATTTGCCTATTTTATCGACAAAGCTATTAATCCGTAGCTTTTTAGAATCGTATACAACAAACTTTTTTCGATGGGAGTACGTTAGCGTTTCTTAACTGTTGCCCAAACCAATGATTTCTGCACTTTTAATGACTCACTACATATAGAAATTTCTTGGCTATAATTACTACAGTTTTCTACACGGATTTATTAAACTCTTTTTCTATTTTATTTCTTCATTAACTTTTCTCCTTTCCCTTTGTTTTTCTTTTATGTGCAGTATTGTTCATGTTTGACCGAGCAGTCATATGTAATGGAGTAGACCACGTACAATAAAAGTCATGGAAATCCTGTTTTAATGATGACATTTTTACCTCGTTGCTTATGCTTGATGGTTAGAGTTTACTTAACCTTACCAGAAAACTCTGTTCCTACTATAATAGAATGAAATAAAGGTTAACATAATGAACAAGAAGCTTAATACCTATGCATGCGCGCGTGTTACATGTTGCAATAAATGTGTTTGAGCCTGGACACGAGCCACTTCCTTCACATGTTCTTCTCAGTGTTAGCTCTCCTCCTCCGCAAGAAAGTGAACAATCACTAGCTTGCATCCATTCTGTCCAGCCTTTAACAAAATAGCAATTATGAAATCAAACTCTTACAAAAAACTGTCTGCAAAAGTATTTTCTTGTTTTTTCAATGTACAGTATAATATTATTGAGCATTCTGGTGCAGTGAAAAAAATTTAGGTACGCCAGTCGTAAAATTTTATCCAATTGTAGGTATAGGCTCCAACAGCAATCTTGTTTGCAGTGTCTGGCAGTGTCTCAATCATTTTTACTCTAGACAACATCAATCTCATCAAGTAGAGTCGAGTTACATGCTGAAGAAATTCAGTTCCAAATTCAATTCTATGGTTCGGTGTAAAGCAGCTTTTACCGATCACGTTTATTTACGCAAGGAAATACGCATGTCGTTTAATTGCATGCATTTTCTTTTTTCTATATTTCAAATTTACTTTAAAAAAGATATCACGCGCATTTCTGCGCATATTGACGCGTGATCGATAAAACCCGCTTATGTTGCCAGATTAAAACTTTTGTGGTAAAATTATCACTTTTGATGTTTTGTAGTTAAAAGCTTATCCTTTTTAGCAATAGAAAAAACGATGGATGACATAGTTCTAATATTGTTTTGCACGCATTTTGCTAGAAATCAAAGAGCAAAAAATGCTTTTGCTAAATCTTTTTATGAATGATGTTTTGTAGTTTACATCAAAAAATCTGATATTTTGAGCAAAATTAAAATCTGATGGTTTTTGAGAAATATTGTTGGTAACACTGTGTTGTGCATGAAGTGGAAATTTCGTAGATTTAAAGAGATTGCTCTGTTATTTTGCGAACGAAGAAGAGAATGCTTACCAAAATTTAAGTTGATCAATAAATAAATTTTCCTGTAAGCTGGTCAATAATTTCATTAGCATGCTTAAGACAGTATTGTTTTGCCTAAATTTATGACTTGTCAGTTAGTGATTTCGTGCGTTAAATACGTTGTGCGTTAAAACTCATTGATTGCGTAGTGCTTACTTGGGCATGCTTGAGGTGAGCAAACTTCGGTTTGCATTGCATCACCTACGCAATTTCATCCGTTGCAAGTTCGATAACGTGTTCTCGTCCCCCCATTGCAAGATTTGGAGCAAGTTGTCCAATCACTCCAAGTTCTCCAAACCCCTAAACAGGATTCCTTACTCACAGAATAAATAAGATCCTGTCAACCTCATGTGCTTATTGTGTAAATTTCTGCTGAAGTCTAGAAGCTGTTTTACAAACTGAAGATCGTTTTTGATCATGTGCTATGTAAAACAATATGCTTTAGGATAAGCAGGGCTTGAAAGTTATTTTAAAAACCCACTTTAGTGACAAACTTATGTGAATGTTAATGGAAATAATTAAAAATTGAGAGGAAAACAGCAAAAACAATTAATCGTTTACAGCCGCAGAAGTAGCTAGTAAATTAATTCCGTACATTCATTTTCAAATACCGTTAGTGTGTTTAGTTGGTTTTGCAGCAACCAATAAATCCGTTAATCTTATTTGCTATAAGTTTGACTGAAAACGGCGTTTTTGTTTTTTTTTCGGAGAAATATACTACTTTGTTTTGCATCGCAGTAACTATCGAACAAAAAAAGCTGCAGCAAAAATCATGCTTGAGAAAAAACAAATCATTTTTAAACAATCTTTTTTTTTCGGAAAATTAATATTCTTTGCAACTTTTGCTTTGCTAGACTCTAGAACATACAAAAATAAACAATTAATACATTTTTGAACCAAGTCACGTCATTTATTAGATTGTTACCCCTAATTCAAAATATTGCAGAGTCTAGATTCTTTCAAAGTGATTTGATGATTATGTTACCAAAACTACCTTGGCAGTCACCGTCACCACAAAACGCATCAAAAAAATCAGAACCATCGCAAGAATTTTCTCCGACACAGATCCTAGTCAAGCGTAAAACACCTCCACCGCATGTAACGGAGCATCCGCTTGTTTGGTGCCAGTCGCTCCACGCTTATATAAGGAACAAACTATATGGATTTGTTGTGAATCAAAACAAAGTTAACAGACAGCTAATAAATAAACAAAACACAAGTACACATATTAATAAAAATGCTGCATAACACTAAGCACAGTATTTTAAAATCAAAATAAAAGTTTATTTCAAAACATCTGCAAAAAATATGGGATTCATGTATTTTTCAAATACAAGATACCGGTAGTTTTAAGCAAAACTGCTTTGAACAGAGCCAAGATAAAGAGCTGTTTCGCATTTAAATCGAACGGGATTAGTGCCAAATTTGTCAAAAACAGAAGTTACATAGCAGACTTGAAACATTTAAGTTTTTTTAACGGTTTTGAGGTAGCACCCACCTCACATATCTGCTATGCCATTAGGCTTGTCAAAAAACGTTTTGCAAAACTTCAACTTTGCTTTGTGAGAAATTTGTTGGCTCTTTTGTAAAAAAACAGCAATTTTTTCGTAAGTAGGCTATCATGACATATTATACGTCGTGTAACTTATGACGTCCATCAGTTTCTTTTTGACTTCATTTTGAAGAAACAATTCTTTAACAAATGGCAGATAAAACGGGCCTTTTAATCTACGGTCAGTTTGGTATGTTAAATCGAGCTTTGCTTAATGAAGCAGATGTTTTATAGGTTTTAGTATACGCTTTTTATTAATGCGTTAATCTCAGTAAATAACACAGAGTGTTCAAAAAGTCCTGATACAATTTCAAATTGTTTTTATGAAATCAATTCTCAAAATATTTTAACCAGGTTAGTTTTATTTTAATCAGCGTTGCTTAAAAGTTCTATTTCAAATAAAATTTTGTGTTCCAGATATGATTTTTAAGTGTTTCACGAATGTGTCAAATAAACCCTTGTTAAATGGTTACTCCCCAAGAAAAGGCACAATGCGTATCCTGAGTTTTTGAAACAAAATCGGACGATCAGACTCAGCGAAGGTACAGGACTAAATATGGAAAAGATAAGAAATTTATGGAAGGCAGGGTCAGTGTTGGATGCAGTAGCGAGTTGACGTCCAAGAACATCTGCGGAAATTATCGAAAGTGTAAGGCAAGCGTTTAGTCGTTCTCGTATGAAGTCCATCCGTACTGCTGAAAGAGAATTGGAATTACCACCAACAACAGTGCTCAAGGTTCTGTGCAAAAGGCAGGGATATATAGAAACATCAAGACCGGGATTGCTTGCTGAATTTTAGGGCGGACAACAGAAGGGTTACTTGGAAAATTTTGTTTATTGCATTGCTATACCAACTATTGTGCAAAATATAATGCTTTCAACCAAAGTTAACATATTGACAAAAATAACGTAATACTGACGTCATTACTGACGTCATCACTGACGTCATTATGATACCCATAGACAGGAAAATACATAAAAAATGTGCAATATTTTCCAAATGAAAGTCGTGTGCCATTACTGATCGTAAGCTATCGATTGATTTTTTTTGCATTTATATACAATAGTGTGCAAATTAATTGGGACAAAACGAAGAGTGTCAAAAAATTAGGAAAATTCTCAACAACGCGTCTTTAATCCAAATTATATCAACTCTAGCACGTTCAATAGTTAATATATCCTTCTTTTGCCTTAATGAGCATTGAAATTCGTATTGGCATGAAATCAACTAGGGTTGAGCAAATATCTTTAATTTCTACATCATGGTACCAAATTCGTATTTTGGCTTCTATGAGTTTGGTTTTAGTTGTGCAGTCACATACTTAAAGACACCTTTTTATGATAGCCCACAAGTTTTCGATGGGGTTTAGGTATGGGCAGTTGCCAGGCCAGTCTAGCAAAGTTAATTTCGATTTTTAAAAAAATGTTTGCATTTTTTTGAGGTATGGCATGTGCATTGTCCTGCTGAAAAACACCACTGCCATCTGAGAATGATTTTTGCATTGTTGAAACCAAGTCTTTTTCCAAAATTTAGTTAATTTCATCATTCCTTCGCTTGTACATAATCTTCCAGTATCATTAAGAGTGAAGCAACCCCAAAACATTTTCTTTAGGGGGTGTTTCGGGGCCTGTAGAATATAAAAGGTATTGAGGGGTTCTCCAACACTTCGTCTTACATATTGAGATTTGAGTCCATGCGCTTCAAAATGGCTGTCATCTGAAAACAACTTTTATTCATTCCTGTTTTCCCTTTTATTGTATTTGTTACCCCATTTTAGGCGTTTCTTTTTCATAGCAACTGTTGGCAATTGCTTCTTGCAGGGACTTCTGGCTTTTCTTCCAACTTCAAGAAGTCGCTTTCTTATGGTTGACGAATCCACGTTGACTCCTGCAGTTGCTAAATTTCTTTGAAGGTCCTTACTAGTTTTTCTAAGGTCTTTAAAAAGTATTTTGCAATATCATTTTGTCATCACGAGTGGTCGTTTTAAGCTTTCATTCATGCTGATCCCGCCTTTTAGTTGTGGTGACGTCACCATTGGTATCCATCATTTAAAAAATTCGCCTCACATTTGATTTTGACACATTCAGCTTCTCTCCTATTTTTCTTATTGTCATATTAGAGTGTTGTCGTAGAGTAACAATTTGTGCCCTCTTTCTTGGAGCGATATTCATTTTATTGCTAGCAGGCAAATAGTAATATGCAAAAATCAAAATAAAATTTTTGGCCACGAATAAGTTTACTTCATAATTTAAAATAAAAAAATCTTTTAATCTAAAGAAATAGAGCATAAAAGCAGTTAATAGTGGTTCATATTCTTTACTTAGCTTATTAATTATCATTACAATACTATCTATCATGCATTCCCTAAACTAACCTAAACAAAATTCTAAAAATGCAAAAATATAGTTTTGTCCAAATTAATTCGAACACTACTGTACCTGTCAGGGTCCACGACAACTGACCGCGAACCAACTGACGCCGATTGGCTGAGAAGGCCGATCATAAAAATATTCTACCACCTCAGAGCCATCTTGCCCAAACCCTCGCTTAGAGACAAAATCACTAGTAACCGTTGGTCAGATGACTTGGCTTGACGAAGCTCAGCTACGAGTTAAGCAAAAACCTTCCAATCATGGTTGTCGAAAGTAACAACGCTCTAATGCACTGCGCCAAACTGGCGATATAAAATGGACGAAGGGTTTGATAAGAGACACAATATAAATATATACATCAAGAAAAAATGTGTTTAAGAACGTACACAAATAATATCCTCTATGGTTATTCACCAATGCGATATAATATACACATTTAGTCAAATAAAAACACTTCTTTCTAGAAGTTGAAAAGATTTGTTTTCAAACGTTTAGGCAAAAACTGAACAAAATTATAAAATTCTGACGATCAGTTGCTATGAAGAGAAAAAGTTGGCGTAATAAATAACGAAAACTGCTAAATGGAAATACAGTAGGCCTATGTCACCGTTTCTGTTGATGAAAAACAAAAACTTATGACACTTGTGAGGGTAAAAAAAAACAAAAAACACTGAAATAAAAATTATATGCCAATCAGATTATGTTACTTGTAATACGCTTGGCAATGAAGAAAAATAATATTACTAAACTGCTACAACACTACAGTTCACAGTGGTTAGTCGCAGGTCAGTATTAGAAAAAAAAAACACATTGAAGCTCAACATAAAAGGTGCAATGATATGTAAACAAAAAACAAAAAAAAAACAGAGCTATGGCGTTAATTTTACAGAGGATTTTAAATAACAAGCACATTCCTGAATGCGTTTCAACAGCAAAGTCATAAAACCTTAATCACGACTGTGATTCAGAAGTACAGTGCAGAAATTCTGAACATGCATATTAGGGAAACAGTTAGTTTCTGCTTCACATATCCTTTCTCTGAGCTGATGGGCAGCATCACTAGGTATGCTCAAAGAGCCTTTGCATTCAAATAAAATCTGGCACATAGTTTGGTCACTTTCACCACAACCGCATAAAGGTGTATAAACTAAACATCAGGAAATTTATCAAATAAAAAGGAATTCAGCAAATTATCTGGATAAAAAAAGCTTAAAAGTCTTAGTTTTTCGGTTAACAAAAGAATCAAAAGAGAGACACAATAATAGCTGCTCGTTGAAGTTTCACCATTCAGTGAAATAATATCCAAAAAGTATATATATTTCGTTACATTTTAAACTGATAAGTCTTACTCTACATTCTGAAACACCTGCTAGCATTGTAATGTATAGTCACTATAAGGCACAATAACACCTGCACACCGAAGTTTCATCTTTACATCCTTTGGCTACGAATCTAATGTTCAATTTAAAATATTTGAAAGAAAAGTAAAAATTACTTGAGTCTTAACTAGGAAAGAAACAGCGCAAAAACTACAATTTTAAGCAAATTGAAAAACAATCTTAACTAAATGATAATTATTTGCCAAAGAGGTCACAACTGAATACCAAACAACAGTTACCTTTTGGCAAACAAACATGCTGTAGGCCTACTGTTTTGAATTTACAAATATCAGTTAACCATGATACTTAAACTTGAAGCACTTAAAAACACAAAAGCTTCCAGCTGCATAAAATAAAAAAAAAGTTGACTATATCTGTTTCCTTATTTGATTCACATTATAGTATAGCCCACATAGTACACGCGCCACAGTAGATGGGGACTATTGCGCAGATGTTTGTGAATTTAACTTTCTAATGGTACGTGCCATTTTCTCGGGAGGTGCAAGAGTGCATTGGTTGATTCTTTTCAACTCATTCTTAGCAAAGCAGTTGAATATTGCTTGCAGTATCAACACAAAATTATTGTGCCCTTGAGTACCGGTTTGTTCAGCCAAAAGTACATACGTGTCGGATTCCGCAAATTTTGTTGCAGCAAAAATACTTGCCGCCCTCTGATTTTTTGCGGACAACAGCTTACTTCATGCAGATTGCAAAAGAAACAGTTGCAATTTTACTCAGAATCGTGCGAAATTTTAAATTATTACTTTATTAGTATTGCTACTGGGTAGGAGATATCACCGATTGCTTTGCTTTATGTTTGTTCCGTGTTGTAAACAAAAAGATGAGAATGCTATTTGTATTCTTATTTATGACTTGACCAAAAGTTGTACCCCAGTATTCCACATGCAAAGAGCGCATTATAACCAATTAATCAAATCGCTTGCTCAGATTACCAAAAAATTATGAACGATAAGTTTTTTTAGCTAATTGTGCAGAGACTTTTCAATCCTCTCCGATAAATACTGCAATATTTTCTGGTTATTACGAGAAAGATTTTAGTGTATACTACAAAAGTTTATGTTTTAATTTTCATTACAGATGTTTTCAGTGAATCGACTGTTAGAGGTTTGGAATTTTACAGTGATAGTTATCCTTCTTTTAAAGACACTGCTAGATATATCAAATTTATTTTAAATATCTGGAAAATCATGTCGTTAAAATCTCCTTCAAAAGGTACGAGATGTATCTTGGTACTCTGCAATTTTTTACTCATCTACGACTATAGCAATGATTCAAAGATACGTCGTTGCCACAGGCTCATCAATATTGTTCATTTTACCAGACATAAAAAAGCCAGACGTGATTGAGTAAAAGCAGTACTTAACTATAGCATGCCGTTTTCAAATTACGTTAGGACGTTGAATCCAACTTATAAACTCTTCCATTGGCTTAGAACACCACCGTAAATTCTAGTATTCTTGACATGCTATTTAATGAACTTTACATTGTGTTAAAGACTAAAAATTTTTTATCGCTAAATGTTTATGTGTAAGAATACGGAAGCATGATGCTGTTTCTGTGCTGCTTTGCAGTGCAATTGCACAACTGTATCCTTGCTAACGAATCTGCACGAAGTAAGCTGTTGTCCGCAAAAAATCAGAGGGCAGCTTTATTTTTGCTGCGACAAAATTTGCGGAATCTGACACGTATATTAGGCCGTTTGCTGTAAATTCTAGCGTTCACCTTGTAAAAAAATTTGAGTGGCAACTTATTTTTTGCTTAAATACATTGATTTTCATCTCACAAACTCACATGTAAAAGTTCTCCACTTATTTTCCTGCAGTATTTTTTTAATTTGACCTGAAAGTTGGCTTCTAAAATGCGGATGAATACAATCAGACAACCGGAATCGACCAATCATAAAATAGAATAACTTGGGGACTTTCCCTTCAACGAATTTTTAAAAACTGTTTTGGATCAGGTCCTGAGGTAGGCTACACTGATTTAACGGTTAGTTTTTTTACTATGTTAGCTTAAATTGGGTTAAATGGGTGCAATAGTTGGATTTTGTTCTTAAATTTGTTTTAAAAAGAAATTTTGGGCAAATTACTAGCAATAAATACTAGTATCCATGATGAAACGTCGCTTTAAAGTAGACCTAGGTCTACACAGTATAGATAGCCAGGCACTTGGTAACCAAAAGTGATATGACGTGCCAGGCAGAAATTATGAAGCATTGTTTCAAAACAGTACTTTAAAATAGCCTATAGCTACTGGTACAGAGATAATAAAGTTATATGACCTGCCAAGCAGAACATTGTCGCAAACTGCTGTGTTCAGGTATCAGTGGTAATTTTATGACAGTGCTGCGAAAATGGTCTAGACTTTTAGATTTGAAAATGCACAAAACATGTAGACCTAGCATTGTTTCTCAAACAATTAGGCCTAATGTAGATTTGTATTTGTAGACCTAGCATTGTTGTGCAGGCTCCTAGATAAAATAGAATAGATTTGTACTTCTAGACCCAACTCCCATGAAGACACTGCGACTTGTCATTTGAGATTTTGTTCAACGCTCTCTCAATTTTAGCCAAGTAGCACTCTGTTTAACAAAGTTTAAATCAGAGGCGGAGTCCTCGAGGACACATTTTGAATTCCTTGGCCTCGAAGGTTAAATCCTTGGCTTTGAAGCCTACAAGCATGTGCGTAGTAGCTCAAAAGGATTTGGGGGAGCACCAAATTTTGCCCTAAAAATGACATTGAATTTTGCCCGGAAAGTGATCGGTTTTTCTGTCCAAATTAAGGTGACCTCCAAAAAAAAAAAGGTCTTCACTGAAATTGAGACGGTTTGATGAATATTAAATTGCCCGAAATTTTGACGCAAACTTGCCCGAAAAATATGAAATTGCCCAAAATTTTAATGCAATATTGCCCAAATAATATAAAATTGCCCAAAATTTCGACACTTTAAAACCAAGCGGGGGGGGAGGCCAGTGCCCCCCGCCTCCTACACCACTGCCTACAAGTCCTCAAAAATGTCCTGTTCTCGGCTCGAGGATAGCATTATTTTTTGATTGATTGAAAAGGAAAATAACCAAACAAAAAATAATCAAAAATTCTAGCTTTTCAATTCATTTTTTTTTTCCTTATTTGAAAAATATCATATATTGTGATTGCCAAGTCATAGTAAACCTTATTTTAAATGGCATTGTGTGTAAGCTTTAATCAGAGAATGAGGGGCAAATGGCAGTGTAGAATTGTTATTCTTATTTCTGCTAATATTTCCGGTGCGGGTGGTACAAACCGCAAAGCCCTAAAACCATCAAGAGCCATAACAAAGGATCCGAGGTCCTGACGCAAACATTTTTGAGTTGCTAATGCTAACTCATGACCATGCTTATCTGAGTATGGACTCGGAAAAAAGTATATGTGCGTGATAATGAAATGTAATACAGTTACCACGGCAGTAGCGTAGCCAGGGTGAAGCGGGGGGTGGGGGGCCTATAGCCTCCCCCTATGGCCTGTCAACCAAAACGCAGAATAAGAAAAATACCACGTTTTTAGGTCTTTTGAGGCTGTTTTTGCGCTGGAATGGACTAAAAAGTGATTTAGAGCATCTTTTGCAACATATCTTCAGGAGAGGCTAATTTGTCAAAAATTAAAGTCACAAATCAATAAAAACTTTGAAAAATGCCCAAAAATAAAAAATCAATAAATTTTGATCGCTGGTGCAAAAACGCCAAACATAGGTTTTATTATCAAATATGTTACAAACTCAGAAATAAAGGAGAGGGGGGTTATTAAGTCTTGAGTAATTACCAATCATTTCTCTAAGATCTCTTTTCATTAGCCTCCCCCCTCCCCCCGATTATTTTCCTTTATAAAATATAGACGAAGTAGATTACTCCGTTTGAGTTTTATTGAATAGAAGGATTTTATGATTTACCAGCATGTAAACAAGAGAACTGCAATGTTGTCATTAGCCACCTCCCACATATCCCGTTAATGCAACCGGTTGAATCATGTTGCACTGCCAACTTCTATACCACTTTTTAAAAGCATTATTTTTATTAAAATAGCCCTAAAATTAAGTTATTTTTGCAAAAAAATCCAAAATTATTGAGCGCTAGGGGCTCTGCCCCCAGACCTCCGTGCCTCCGGCGGCTGGGAGTTTCTCCCCCAGACCCCATTTGACCTCCAGCGGCTGGGGGCTCCGCCCCCAGACCCCCAAAACAGCCCTCCCCCATTGTGAATTTCTGGCTACGAGCCTGTACCAGGGATAGCATATTAAACAGAGTATGTTAGTGTATCCGTGATATAACTAACAAAACTTATCTAGAGAAAGCCACCTTGTTCTGAATGTATGCGAGCAAAAATCGCGAAGATTTTTTTTGAAATAAGAAAGAGCAGCACTCTAATCATTGTTATGTGATCTGGGAAAAAGCCACATTTGCTGAGCAATTTTTGCGTTAAAAATCGCCGCTAAGAACCCCAAATAACAGAGGCGGAGTCCTCGATGACACATTTTGAAGTCCTTGGCTTTGGCCTCGAAGGTTAAATCCTTGGCCTTGAAGCCTGCAAGTCCTCGAAAATGCCCTGCTCTCGGCCGAGGACATTAAATTGTTGAAAATGATCCATGGCCATGAGCTTTTTTCACTTTACCTTGGAAATTGGCATTTCCTCGCGTGAAGACCTTTTGTTTCGTTTTCGAGAACGCCTGCGCCTTGTGTCCTTGGCCTTGAGCATTCCTGTCCTAGGCCTCGAGAAGTCAGCCCTTGGCCTTGATCTCGGATTTTTTTTGTATCATTGGCCTAGGCTTCGAACGTTGGGTCCTCGACTCCACCTCTGTCCTCGACAAATAATAAACTATACTGTATCAGAAAAAAGCGCTACATGTGGAGTTAAAAATGAGAGCGTGAAATTAAATATAACTATAATTGTTTGAGTGGCTGGAAACAGTCGCGTAGCCAGGATTTCGCAACAGGGGGGGGGGGCTTTTTTTGAAGTTTGATTCAACTGTAAACGAACTTGATCCGAATTTTCATTTGGTTTCAATTGGATTGAGGCAAATTCAGAGCGTTTTTCTGCCAAAATCGAGTGATCTCTAAAAAAAAAGTCTTCTCCGAAATTCAGAGCGTTTTTCTGTCGACTGACACCCACTTCTACTTATCCTTTCACGATCTTTGGGGGGGCTATTTTCGTTTGGGGGGGGGGCTATTTCCCGTTTTAGGGCAAAAACCAACCTCAAAACTGCTAAAAGCATGTTATTTTGCATACTGTTCAGGCCAATGGGGGGGGCTATAGCACCATTTGCCCCCCCTAGCTACGCTACTGGCTGGAAAGATGCGCGCTGCAGTCAATCAATTTTTCACACGACGTCATTAAGATGAGGAGAAGCTCCCATGAAAAATTTGGACCTTTTTCGAAAAAAATAATGATTTATTATTTTTACGTTTCTACAATTGTGAGCTCTTCAGAGGGGGAGGGCGACCCCGGACAAATTGCAAATCTCTTCAAGGCCTTTCTCCTTGATACAGCCCTGCTAAGATTCTCAAGTTATTTTTGCCATTAAATAATTTATGTTAAATTTTACAAAGTGACGTTTGGCGGCAGAAACGCGTGCCCTCATTCATCGATAGGCAATTAATGAGCTATAGAAAGATATCATGTGTAATAAAACGTAAAAAAAGATTAATTAGGATTAGGGAAAATGTGATAAAACTAAAGTTTTTCAACTTAACTTTTACGTTACCAGTATTTTCTTTTTTAAAATTGCTTTGAAAATTTAATTGTTTCACTTCTTTCAAAATCACAAAAATTGTTTTTTTATTAAAAAAAAGTCACTAAAATTGTTCAACAGAGGCATGTGAACTTTGCCCTAGCCCCCAGACCCTGTTTTTTCCAAGGACGTGAGCTTGTAAATACTGGATACGGTACCTTAATTCATTTTAAAAACATAAATTATTTTACTCTATTTTGCAATACTTTTAGATGATAATATCGTAGTCGCTAAACAATGTTTGAAAACTATGATAACATTTTTAAAAATCTACAAAAAGAAGTCGTTCAAACAATAAAGGTTGTTTTGGAAAAAGTACTAAAACGGTGGGGATGAGTGATCCATAGTCACTCAGAGGACGTTTACACTGGGGTTTTAACTGATGAAGTTAAGGTCTTAAAATTGACCGTTTCCATGTTCAGAAGCTAGTTACTCTCATTTCGCATAACGGTCTTAATTGTTTTATTACCTCGATACCGCTATGGAACGTAATCAAAATTGCTGCTAACGCGTAAAACTTCAAAATAACATTCGTTATTTTTAGAAACTACCATTTTTAAATTATCATGAAAAACTTAACGAAATGCAATGTCTTACACTTTCGCGCTTAAAAACAGTCAAAGTTTGCCGACCATAGCTTTTTTAAAATTTTGTCCTTGGTCCTTGGCTTTGGCCTCGACCAATTCTGCCCTTGGCCTCGAGAGGGTCTGTACTTGAAAAGCTGGTCCTTGGTTTTGGCCTCGGATTTTTTTTTTCAGTCTTTGGCCTCGAACATTGTGTCCTCGACTCCAGATCTGCTTCAATTATCGAACACGTAACGTGCAACTTGAATGTGATGATTGACGACCACGACAATGAAAATAATTTGTATTAATGTGATCGGTGATATTACAGAAAAAGTTTTGATTTCTCCAAACATTGTTGAAGCTTAAGACATCACCGGCAACCTGCATATTTTGCTTTATTTTTTGCACTTTCCTAAGTAATCAAAAGTGTTCTAATTTATTCTTCAATTGTTACTTGCTTCGGATGCACCCTAGGGTTAGAATTCACCTAGCACACCCATCAAAAATTGATTTTTACCAAAAAATGCAATTTTGCTTTTCATCAACTCAAAAAGTAATGTGGTTTTGCAAAATTTTGACAAAAACTTCATATTGCAATTTATATTGTGACGTTTCATTCATTTGTTACGTTTTTTGTGACGTCATCATTGACCGGTTACGTCATTTCAAAAGTACCCTCATCAAAAATCCTGTTTATAATTGTGCAGTTATAAGTTGATATACTTATTTTAAAAATTTAACAAGCATTTGAAACATGTTTGCTTTTGTAGTTAATTTTATTGATTTTTGTTAACTGTTTTTTAGTCAAACAAGGCCCCAAAATCAATAAATTTTTAATTTTATCTGTAGCCCAATGCTTTCGGAAAAGTTTATGTCATTTTTGTACGTTCAAACAAATGAAGTAAACTCCTATCGATGGTTAATCACTGAAAAATTAAGTGGAAAATTATTAAAAGCTTAAATAAATACAAAAGAAACATTTCGCCGCTAGTAGTGCTAGAGAGCGCTAGGGAGGATTGCTTAATTTAACTTTAAAACCAAACTAGAAATTTGCGCATCTGAAAAATTGTCAAAATAAGCAAATAGAAATGATAAAAGGATTTAAATTTGCACATTATGCGGAAAATATGTAATTTTTAGTTTTGAAAACCCCCAACTTTACCCCCCATTTGCTCGAAAACTGCAGGGTAATTTTTGGAGAACTTTTTATATAAACCTCCTAGGATGAAATACAGTCTATCTGCATCAAAATTTTTTTGCCACTCAAACTTTTTTACAAACTCGATTTTTAAGCGTCCCAGAATTTACAGCAAACAGCCTATATAGGCTAGTTTTGGCTGAACAAACCTGTGCGCAAGAGCACAATAAGTGAATAACTTTGTGTTGATGCTGCAAACAGTATTCAACTGCTTTGCTAAGAATGAGTTGAAAAGAATCAACCAATGCACTCTTGCACCTCCCGAGAAAATGGCACACACCATTAGAAAGTTAAATTCAGAAACATCTGCACAATCAGCAATAGTCCCCATCTACTGTGGCATGTGTACTGCGGTATGCAGGCTATACTGTAATGTGAATTAATCCTAAAGAAACAAATATAGTCAACATTTTTTTTTTTTTTTACGCTGCCGGAAACTTTTGTGTTTTTAAGTGCTTTAAACTTAAGTAGCCAAACATGGTTAACTGATATTTGTAAATTCAAAACAGTAGGCCTACAGCATGTTTGTTTGCCAAAAGGTAACTTGTTTGGTATTCAGTTGTGACCTCTTTGGCAAATAAATGTCATTAGGTGAAGTGTTTTTCAATTTGCCTAAATTGTACGGTAGTTTTTGCACTGTTTCTTTCCTAGTTAAGACTCTAGTAATTTTTACTTTTTCAAATATTTTAAATCGAACATTAGATTCGTAGCCAAAGGATGTAAAGATGAAACTTTAGTGTGCAGGTGTTACCGTATTGTGCCTTACAGCGACTATACAATGCTAGCAGGTGTTTCAGATTGTAGACTAAGACATTTCTGTTTCTATATACCTATCCCTGACCTGCTACTAACAGCTTACAGCTCACCTCTCAAGAAAACTGACTAGACTAGGTTATTCTTGCACTCACTTATGCTTGTAATACTAATAGCCTAAGCTTACGATATGCAGCATAGCCCAGGTAACCAATAATTTCATATAGATAGGCTTATGCCAACACTTTTTATGTTTATGCATATCGATATTAGGCTACTAGCAATATGGCCTAAAGTTGTCAGCAAAAACTGCAAATTCAAAATAGGCTAATCCCAAAGCTTAATTCCATTAAAAGGATCTTTCCAGAAGGTCTACATTATAACAATTATCAGAGCAAACTCTGAGCCTCTATCACTTTTCGAAGCCTAGATCCTTTCTGTTCTAATGTGAAAGAAATAAAAATTGAGACTACCACTGCAATCAGTAGCCTTGTTCAACAGACCAAGTATATATAGTCCAATGCCTTAGCGGATTGCTTTTATTACGTGAGCAACTCTTCTAAACTTTATGTTTTCCTTGAAAAATTAAACTCACGAAAAAAACGGCAATTTCGCCTTGCCGTCTTAACTTACGCTAACCTGCTCCACTGCACACCAAGTACCTCTACGAAGACACTTTAGCCACAGTTTAGCTGACTAAAATAGCCCTTCTGTTGTCCACCAAAAAAACTGAAATCGCTGAAGCTAGCAATCCCGGTGTTCTATATATCCCTGGCAAAAGGTTACGATTGTACGCTTACAAAGAGCAAATATAACCGAGGCTTCAGCCAAATCACACGCTAAAACGAAAAGAGTTTCCAAATAACATGCTGCAACGAATTTCTAAGGATTAGGACTTTTCTAAGGATGAAGAACTTCTCACTGCATCCAACAGTGACCCTGTCTCCTTTAATTTCTTGTACCATCGACGTATAATTGAACAACGTGATGGTGGAACTTTTCTATACTTGGTCCTGTACCTTCGCTGAGTCTGAACGTCCGATTTTGTTTGAATGAATCAGGATGCACATTGCGCCTTTGTTTGAGAAGTAACCTTATAATATGGGTTTATTTAACACATTCATAAAGAACATAAAAATTAATAATAAGCTATAAACAGTATACAGAGTCTTATGGGCACAATCAAACCTATGATTAACAGCCTAAGACATACTGTTTCGAAATTGACATTCGTATTTTATTCCTCGTCATTATACTGTACCTGTAGTCCCAGCTGTACTGACGAGGAATAAAATACGAATGTCGATTCCGAAACAATATGTCTCAGGCTGTTAATTACAGATTTGATTGTGCCTATAAGACTCTGTATACTGTCTATAGCTTATTATTAATTTTCTTAGTACATTGTTCTAAATAAACATAAAAATTATATCTGAAACATAAAATTTTATTTGAAATAAAACTTTAAGCTGCACTAATTGGATTAAAACTAACCTGGTTAAGATATTTTGAGAATTGATTCCAAAAAAAAAAATTGAAATTGTATTAGGACTTTACGAACACCCTGTATTTCTTCCTAAATTTATTCACTTTATGTCAAAATCCGTCATTTGAAGTACATTTAATGCAGAGATTTGTGCAACTACGTTGTGCTTTCACAATTTAGGTCAGCAAAACTTCGATATATTTATCGACTTCAAACTCAATAAACAAAACAAAAAAAAAGAGAATTGAAATATTTTGTTGAAAAGGCAACACCGCTGTAAAAGACTTACTAAAAATCGTTTTAGTTTAAAGCATAGCTTCACATAATACCATTTATACCAATCGCAAGGTTGCCTACACCTTTTCAAATAGCAAAGTAATTTTAATGCTTTTGTTAAGGCTTGACGTCCATCGCGGTTGACGATTAGGATGTCAGATTAAACGGCATTAGTAAGGGTTTTCCTAATTTTGCTGAGAGATGGTTAGGGCTATACCTTTGTCTTTCATTGCTTCGAAATAGATCATACTATTGAAATATGCTTTTTTATGTAAGCTGATACTTATTTTTTTAATTACTTGGACAAAGTTGAGTTGAACATTGTTCTTCTTCGTCCTCATTGCCAATACAATTGTTGTGGCCAGTGCAATTTCTTCTTCTCACTCGAACTCCGGAACCACACGATTGTGAACACAAAGACCATTCCTGCCATTTTTCCCACGAGCCTAAACAGTTAAACTTTTCTGGACGTTTCATTTCAAAATCCCTGCGTGCATTTTCTTGTAGCTACGGTCCATAATAGTTTTTGGGGTGATGCTGTTTCAATTTGCTGACAATGAAGTGCAAAACACTTTAAGCGTAATCAAGCTTACAGTATGACCAGTATTTAAAAGGTTGAGGAGACGCGTATCCCATCGAGAGTTAGCGTCTCCTCATCGATACTTAGAGTTCCCCTAACAAGAAATCAGCGCCCTACCACCCACTAAAAGAAAGCGTCCTGGACGTTTAGACAAAAAAGTGGTTGATAATTCCAATAAATCCCAATTCTAGGCAAAGGTGCTACCAAATTGCGGTAAAGACAAAAAAATTTTTTTTTGGTCTTCACTCGAATTTAGAGGCAAAATCCGTTCAAAAAGAAAACTTAAATTTTTGCTGAATTTGGGGCTGCGAAAGCGTCCTCCAAGGCAATACTTTAAAGTTTAAACGCTGAACATGACTATGCTTAAAATTTACGGACCAAGAAGTAGTTTAGTAACTTTCAAATTGACTATGAATCTCTGGCCAATCAAAAACCACTCAGCTCTTATTGCACTTACTCTACAAACTTTCAAATTGTCTAGACTCACTTTTCTCAATCTGGGATATTTTTGGCAATTATTAACACCAAAAGTGCAAAACTAAATATCAATTCAATTGTCATAGTCGATTAAATAAACAAAATGATAAAAAAAACTGTCAACACGACAAAAAAACTCCTACTTCATTTATTTAGACGTACGTATTATGGTACCTGGACATTGCATTGTGTTGCACAAAAGTGCTCTTTTATTAGTTCCGAAGCAGTTGTCACCATGACTGCACACTCTTGTGATTCGCAGTTCTCCGCCTCCACATGGTGCCGAACAATCGCCTTCTTGCTGCCAGGTACTCCAAACTGCAAAATACGTCGGTTTGAAATGTAAATAACAAGCAATGGTCAAATTTATGAACTTGATAGATTAGTAAATCGATGATAGCAAGATGCAGCCCTTATTTTGAATTATCTCTACTGCAACTGTACCTAGTGTATTTACTGCAAAACATTTTTCTTTCACAGATGACAAATAAGCATGTAATATCTTTAAGTCGTTATTTCCAGCGGACGAGCAGTAAATTAGGTTAAAGGAGTGGAAGAACATTATTGCTAAAGTCCATTTATTTGATTGCAAAATTCCAACAAAAACAACTGAATGCATGTTGGAAGATTGCTTCAGAAATACCTGGGCAAGTTTGCGTTTCACAAACACGAACTTGGGTGTTGTTTCCAACACAGTTCATTCCCATGCAGCTTCTTGTCCGATCCTGAACTCCAGTTTCGCATGACTGAGAACATGATGACCACGTATCCCAAGTGCTCCATGTGCCTAATAGTGCATAATTATGATATCATAACAGGCGCGCAACCAGGAGTTTGGTAAGGAAGAGGAGCTTGAACCAAATGCCGAAATAGTTTTATTCGAAAAAAGTTTCAAATAAGTTGCATGCTGAGCAAACATGCGGTACCCAAGTGTATTATCATCGGGGATTTGGGGGTGAAGCCGTTGGGCAATATTTTTAATTAAAAAAATAGCCATTTTAACGCTATTTGGAGCACATTTCGCTCGTTTTAGAGCCATTTGAAAAAAACAATTGAATTGCTAAAATTTAATAAAATGAAATTGCTAAGCACTTCAAGCCCCTGTAAGTTACTGGTCAAGTCCAAAACACGTTTGTAATTTACCGTTCTTTGGATTAAATTTTCTTAGTGACTTGGCTAAAGGGAAGGGGGGCTGACATCCCCTCCGTCCAATCTGGTTGCGCCACTGTATCATAATGTTGTGTTGTAACATTTACAATACAACAGTTATGTAATTTTAATATTTGCGTTCTAGATCTAAAACAATGTTCATCTATTTTAACATAGTTCTGGCATACAAGATAGAAGAACTACTGTCATGTATTAAACATTTTGTGGAATACAATGCTAAATAAGCCAATCATAACCAAAGATATCAAGCATTTTTCAATTTGAAATCTTTAACAAACCTGGGCACGCGTGGGTGTTGCAACTAATCTCCAATGTCGTTGGGCCAAAGCAAAATCCTGGTCTTAAACACTTTCTCACTTCAGTAGTCACCCCACCACCACATGAAGCCGAACAACTTTGAACTGGAATCCATGGACTAAAGACTGAAAAAAAAATATTGCATCAATTTATTCGTTAAATAGCGTGTTTTTTAGCAATTTAAGTTCAGTGCATCACACAGCTTTTAGTAAACAGTGCATGATAATAATTAAGATTGAATAAATTAACTCGAGTTCCGCTTAATCAGCAACAATATTGTTTCAGAAAACAAATTTTCTAGATTACACACTAAATATCTAACCATGCATCCTATTATAATTTGTAAGATTCATGATATGGCATTGCATTAAACCTTTGCAATTTCTCCTAAAACATAGAATAATATTATTGCAAAGCAATGCATTTCTGATATGCTAATTTTTAAAGAGCAGATGCATATTATACATGTTAAAATTTATGCAATCGAGTAAAAAATGCCATGTATAATATTGATTATTATTGTTTCTAGCAATTTTTATAGGATACATTGTTTACTGCTATGTAATTGTAATTACATTTTATTCTCTACGTTGCCTTGGTCAGGAGACAGCGAAGGGGCCTTTCGGTCTTCGAGTCATGCTGCCACTTGGCCACCAGTCTACCACTAACGGTGAATGCTTCACACAGTCCCTTGTATTGCTGAATGTCAGCAGGGAAGCTGTGAATACCAATTTTTATAGTCTTTGGTTTGAACTGACTGAGAACCAAACCCAAGTCTATCGTTTCAGTAGCAGACGCTCTATCCACTCGACCTCTGAAGTTTAATTTGCTTGGCATTTTTTAATACCTTAGATGCTGAAACGATAATTTTGGGTGTAGGCGGTTAGGCTGCTCTGTCGTAAATGAAAAATGCTGCATATAAAAATAATTTAAGAGATGAGTTATTAAAATATATAGCTTTCCAAAGAGTTAGTTTCAAGTAATTTTGAAATTCAATCTCAAATCAACAAATCAATAAACATTTAATAAGGAAGGTTTGAAAAGTATTAGCCCATAGCGAAACTGGCCTAAGTTTCAGTTTATTTTTTACTATCATTTTAACTTTCAACTATTACCGATATTATTTTTTGCTGGTGCATTGTATGGCATGAAAAACAACCTAATTGTTGCAATCAGTGGCTCAACCAAAAGGGGGGATAAGGGAGAATCAGCCAACCCCCTTACCCAAGTTAATTAGAAAATTTAATCCAAAATACGAGCGTTTAAACATGTTTTGAACTTGACCTGTGAATAAGGCGGCGCTGAAGAGGCTAGAAAATTTATTTCTTTTAAATGACTTCCAAATTTTAGCAATGTATTAAGCTTTTACAAATGACTCCAAAAACGTGCAAAATATCATGATCCCAATGGTGTTAAAAAGGCTAGTTTTTGCCTAAAAATAACTAAAAATCTTCGATACCACACTTCCGTGTTTGATACGTTTGAGTTGTATCAATTTGTCAAGCATGTCGCCTAAACTAGACAGTTTTCGAAAAAAAAAAATTTTTGGTTCAAGCCTCCCCCATCTCTTAATAAAATTCAAGCTTCACGTCTGGTATAGGGCATAAACTGCAAAAAGTTTTTATTGAAAATGCTGTGATTTTAGCTCTGGTTATTTTCTCTATTGTTCATGAAATACAGGAGCGTAAACCTTGCCAAAATACATTAGAGTTTCGCTTCATATTGCGATATAAATATGACAAAACCCAATTAAACATTAGTCACGTGCTAGTTGAGCAGTCAATTTATTTCCGGTATGTTACATTGACCATCCCAATTTGAGAAGAACATTTACAAAGTGCTTACAAGGATTAGAGCATGAAAGTCCACAATGACCGTTACATTGACACCTTCCGATTTCCGGGCAATCGCTGTCGGAGAGGCATTCGGCACCGCAAATTATCGTTCGATTGGCATTTTTATAGCTTGACTCACTGCATTGTACTGAAAATAACAAAAAACGGTGTAAAAGTTAGCGAAAATCATTTTGAAAATTTGTTTTAAATTTTTGCCGTTTTATTAATGTAAATGGTAAATAAACAGGCCGACTAGTTCCGGCCCGAACTGAAAAAAACAAGCTCTAAACCGGCTCGAGCCAAAAAAAATGACTAAAACCCAAATTAAGCCCAAAACAACCTAAAGGTAAAATTGGTCAAAAAAAAAAATTATGCTGTTTATTGCCGATTTTTTGAGTAACTTTAGTCAGCTGTTACTAAACAAAACTATTAAATGATAGATTGTGATGTAACATTGAAAATTTATGTGAATTAATAATTGCATTGATGCTTAAAACATAATAATTGCATTGATGCTTACTATTGATGATTCATGTATTCATTCAGAGTAGCAAAGTTGTTTTAATTATGTTTTTATACCATCTGAAATACAAGGCAGTATCAGGCCCGGAATAAGCCCGAATTTTTGTCAACCTTATACCCGATCCCTGCCTTAAATGCGAACTCGCCCCAAAAAACCGGTCCGACTTATATCTCTAGATAAAAAATTATCGTAAAATTATGCTATTTTTTAGGTTAGTCTCAGTACTTAAATTGTAGGGGGGACGCTGGGGGAAGGGTCCCCCTATCGAGAGTTAGCGTCCCCCCATCGAGATTTAGCGTTCTAGCATCGAGATTTAGGTGTACTCCATCGAGATTTGAGCGCTGCATGATCAGACGAAAAAGACCTAATTCATCACCTAATTTTGGCAAAAAAACACTTCAATTTTCGGCAAAGACCTTTTTTTTGTGGGTGTTCATTCAATTTCGGCGACGGAATTACGTAATCTTCACTAAAGTACTTTTGCATGCCAAATGCGTTTGGTCAAGGCTGCAAAAGCGTTCCCCAATGCAAAATTTTACAGTTTAAGTACTGGCTAGCCTGATGCTTGATCTACTGTACGTACAAATCACCAGCATATACTGGAAATGTTTCGTAAAAAAAGAAAAAAATTCTGCTTAAACCTATATCTAGACCGTAAAATTGAAGATGAAATACATTTCGGTAACGGTTCAATATATATTGTTCATAACTGTATTTGTCTAAGCATATCTGTGTTAACCTGACATGAAACCAGCAGTTCTTCATTTTATCTTAATCTTATCAATTATAAAGATTGACATTATATTCACCACAAAGCTTTTTTTTTCAAACACTTTTTGAGCCAACTCCAATCAAGGTGCCACGCATAAGCTCAGTTAAATTACATCATACATTACTGTAATTCAAACAGTACTGCACCTCTACATGATGTTGTTCCTGTCCAAACACGTCTACTATCACAAAAATGAAACATCACATTTGATTCTTTCATGAAACCAGATTCGCATGAGTACAGAGCCATATCATTGTACTTGTATGGAGGGGAAACTGCTTCAATTTTTCCAGATGAAATTTGTCGAAAAACGTAAATTCCTTTTTGGTTTTCAACTGTAGGAGGTGTATCACACGTGCTTTCTAAAGCATGATACCGTAAACAGTAGTTTGTTTTTTCAGCGTAGGAATTGGCCACACTAATTACAAAAACTGAAAATGTCCGCATTCAATAGCGATGCTAACTACTGCTTATGAACGATTGTGATTGCTTGTTGTCTGTCTATGATTGGTTTATGATGACCATCTTGAATGCTGTTTATGACTATCTTTTGCCTACTGGCACTCAAGTAGTCATTGGATGCTTTGGGTTTACAATCAAGAAGAAAAGTGTTTTGTCATAATTAAGCTTAGATCTTCGATTTTTTAAAAGTGACTATTGACTAATAATTTAGTATAATCAAGCACTTGTAAGCTTTCGTATTCGTACTTAAAAAAGTATCTAATGCTTGCATTAAAAAAATGTGCCACGTTGAAATAAAGCGTTTTTTCTCTCCTACAAAACAAGCATTCCATTTCTCCTGACAAAAAAAAGACAATAGCTATATTTCATTGCTTTTCATTTAATTTTTTTATCTTACCTGGGTTTACACATGTCAAACCACATTCATGGTCACACTGGCAAATTCTCAGTTTTCTACAAAAAGCACCTTCACTCTCGCATGACTGGCGACAAACTCTTCCGATACCTGCTGCTTCTGTTTCGTTTCGACTTCTACATTGACCTAAACAAATGCAATTTCAACGACTTTCAAATTTTACTAAAATTTCTGAGGAATTTATTTTTGCTTATTTTAATTGACGCTTTTATTTCATTTAGAACAATGTACTGAAAAATTAATGATAAGCTATAGATAGTATCCAGAGTCTTAGAAGCACAATCAAATCTTTCATTTACGGCCGAAGACATACTGTTTCGGAACTGAATTTGTCTTTTATTTCTCGTCAGTATAGCTAGGTTTACAGGTATGAACATGAGCGTAAAAAGGCAAAAAATTGCAAATTAACCAGATCATAACAGAATATTCTTTTTCGTTTTTTAGAATATATTAAAGCAATCGCAATATTACAAGAACTGTATTAGTTTAATTCAAAATAATTTCCAAAGGCATGCCTTGAGGCAGCTTTTTCGCCCAATTTCAGGGCTCTTTAGCAAGCCTAGCAAGGCCAAAATGACAAATATCACCAGCAATAAAATTCTTCAAAACATGCATCTTTTTACCAATTTATTAATTAATGAATAAATCTTTACCGATTATGTTTATATTACATAAATCATTACTCATCAATTTTTGCCAGACTAAGTAAATCTTAACTGAGAAATCTTTACCCAATGAAACCAAAGCTAATAATTTTGACACTAGTTTTGAGCCTTGACGCCGACTGGAGACGTAGCCACTTAAGGCAAGCTACAAAAGGAGTAGATGATTATCTAGCTTATCGTTCTTCTGAGAGATGTTAGGTAAGAATTTAGATTATCCGGTAAAGATTTGAATTTATTGCATATTCTGCAGTTTCATTAGGTAAAGATTTAATTGATAGCTTTATTTTCATTGGGTAAAGATTCCTCAGTTGAGATTTACATATTTTGGCAAAAATTAATGGGTCAAGATTTATGTAATATAAACATAATCGGTAAAGATTTATTTATTAACTGTAAATTGGTAAAGATGTATGTTTTGAAGATATTTTCACCAGTGATATTTGTCATTTTGGCCATGCTAGGCTTTCTGAAGAGCCCTGAAATTGGGCGAAAGAGCTGTCAAAGGCATGCTATTGGAAATTATTTTGAATTGAAGTAGTACAGTTCTTGTAATATTGTGATTGCTTTAATATTTCAAAAAAACAAAAAAAATTTATTATGATCTGGTTAATTTTGATTTTTTGTCTTTCTATGCTCATGTTCATGTTCTTTCTACGCTCATTTTCTACGCTCATGTTCATTATAGCTATACTGAAGAGGAATAAAGGACAAAGTCGATTCCGAAACAGTATGTCTTACGTTGTTAATCAAAGATTTGATTATGCTTTTAAGACTCTGGATACTGTCTATAACTTTTATTTCAAGTCCAACAAATTTTGTTTTGAGCGCTTTCTTCTGACGTAATAAAGGCTATACATACGGCTATAATAAAGGCTAAAGACGTAATAAATGCTGCTAGTATTAAAATCTTATAGCTACTTTCTGACCACTTGTTCTCCCCACAATTTTTTTAAACCCGACTAAATGCTTTTTTTGATCGAACACGAAACAAACAAAATGCAATAATTTATTAGCTATTGTAATTGATACAGTTTATAGATATTTTTGTAGACTTTCCACCCATAATATTTGAAACTGCTAAACTGAGTAGCAGTTTTTGCAAAGTTTTAGCGTTGCTGTGAATAAATTACAAACACTAAATAAATAAATAAATCTATTTGTCTCAATTAATTTAGATGAAAACCAAGTTTATTGAATAATAAAATCATTGCTACAGGATACAATGCTTATTGTATTTACTTTCTTTAAATACAGTACCTCACGACGTGTAGATGATTATCTTATTTCCTTTTTTACAAACAAATAATAAAAAAATCAGCTATTCACAAAAAGTAAATTGTACTTTTTTGTCATTTTTTCAAGTTACGCCAACACATCATTTCTTTTACCTTGGGCTTCTAGTACAATAAAGGAATTTCCCAGCAAGAACATGAGCAATACACTACCGATATAAGCTAGTTGACTCATTTTAGTTTACTCCCAGTGATCAAATACAACTGAAAATCAAATTATTTCGTGTACATTTCTGAAAAATGGAAATTGAAGTAAACAATTATTAACTTTAGTTTTCGATAAGTACTATTTCATTTAGGTGCAAATTTTCTCTTCAACTCTAGCATAGTCATAACTTACTTCATTAATTTGATTATGAAAAATAAATGCCACAAAGAAAAAAAATCTTAAAAACGACGACTTTTTGATTGTGTTTTTATCTAATAGGCTAGCCGCTAAGTTACCTACTGCACTGCAAACTTGCAAAAGTCTCAATTTAAAATGATACGTTCTGTCAAAACAACAATTTAATAAAGTTAGAAATGTCTGCTCCCACGAAGTATTATTATTTTTATGTTACACTAATTCAAAGCAAATCAAATTTTTTCAATGTAGCAAAATCGAACATTCAGATAAACATTGTTCGTAGCATCAGCTGTTTTAGCTAAATTTTTGCAAACACTCATTAACTTTCAAACTCTTTTAAAATTTTTACAGCTTAATTTTACAGTTTTGTAATTTAACAGCAGTTTATTAGCTTGCTGCTTTTGTCAAAACGTTAACCATGTAGTCTGATATATTTTGATAAATACGCTGAGGAATAAGAGATGAAAAAAAACAACATATTGCAATTCTGATCACGTTTATGTAGCGAAAAAAAAAGTCACCGTTTAGTTAAAGCACCTCTGGTCTAGGCTATTCTCAAGAAATCATTTTATAGCCTCTTAACTTGTCGTTACAATTGTATTATGATGTCACTCATCACAAGTATGGCCAATTGTGACGTCATAACTATTGCTTATAGATGCTAGCTAGGAGCCTAGGTCTGTCGCGGTATGTCATACATGGAAAAAAATTTGAACGGAAACAACTGCGACACTTTAGCTAAATACGCAGTGGTTTAAAAATCCCGGTCTTTTTTGCACATTGCGCCGGCTTATTGTACGTAGAGGTAAAAAACAGCTGAAGGCGACGCTAAATGTGTGAATTGAGATCACTGATTTATAGGCTGGTGATTTCAGAGTCAGTTAAATTTGCGAGTAGTTAAAAGCAAGGATGGCAGTACGGTACGATCGCTTTTTTTGTGATGGTACGGATACGGTACAATGGTAAGGTATGCTTCAAAAAATGAACTGAAGTAGCCTACGGTACGCTGGTACCGTACGGGTCAACGTGCGAGGTACGCAGTACGGAAATTCTGAACGGACAATACGGTACTGCCATCCGTCGTCCACAGATCCTTTATTCATATTAAAAAGCCTGAAATTTCTGATATAATTGCCTTCGGTTCAGAGCCAGGTTGGAAAGTTCAGTTACATTCAATTTACTGTACCGAATTTTCGCGCCAACCTAAAACTTACAAAATAAGGTTTTTTCCGCGCCAAACAATTTGATGCTGTTTTACGCAAATTTACGCAAAACTTCGAATTTGATGCTGTTTTACGCAAAACTACGAATTCTTTTATTCAACTTTGCCGAAGATCTTCTAACACTTTAATTAACTCTTTATTAAGCCAATAAATTTTAATTATTAAAGCCCTTTAATTAAAATAACCAGCGACCCCATTTCTGCTCTACTTTTCACACGAATACAAATTACTACAAAAAATACTTCAAAAATATTTAATTTTAAATAACTGCTCAATTTTACATCTGTTAGTGCGACGGTTGACTTCGCAACTGCAAAGCCAATTGAGGGATTCGTGGTTTAGTGTTAGATAAAAGCCAATCTCATATCCTCTTCAACTTTCCTTCGATTTCGTGCGTTTGTTTTGATATGCACAAGAGCTGAAAAGCGGCTCTCGCAGAGATATTTTGTTGCAAATGGAAGTAGTATTCGAAAAGCCAGTTCGGATACTTGTTAGTAGGATTTGCGGATAGCACACCATCAGTACTTAAGTTGTAAAATTTTGCACGGGGAGACGCGTTTGCAGCCTTGACCAACTTTTGTGGAAATGATGTATTTCCGTCGCCGAAATTGAATGACGTCGAAAAACAAGAAAAAGGTCTTCACCCGAAAAGTGCAGTGTTTTCTCCACAAAATCAGGTGAAGACCAAAAAAAAAAAAGGTCTTCGCGGAAAATTGCCGGTGTTTTGCGACCATTTTTGGCAGGAAATTTGTAGGATCTTTTAGTCGTGGGTGGCTATTTTTCGTCTGATCTTCCAGCACTCCACTTTCGATGGGAGAACGCCTAAATCTCAATGGGGGGACGTTAAATCTCGATGGGGGGATGCTAACCTCAGTGGCGGATCCAGAAAATTTTGGTGGGGGGGATGATAAAAATTTATAAGCATAAATTGTGTATAATCTCAAACTTATGAATATTTATGATTAATGTTCTTGACCTCGCTTAATGCTCACTTTTATAAGCCGTCACCTAAGAAACGATTTGCATGGTGTAACTTCACAAAAAATGGAAGAGTAGCACAATAATTAATCCACTGCACCTGTGGTATAACCTAACAAAAATTAAAGAGGGGACCAAAAAGCTTAATGAGAAAAATAAGCAATCTGTTAAAAGCACAGCCGAGGTCCGGGACAAAGCCAAAGCCCTCACTCTACTTTAATTTTGTGCACTGCACTCTTCACTAAACTCAGTTTCACTTTTAGCGTTGGAAAAGTAATGTTATTTTTTTCTCCTTTGCACAATAATCCATCTAAATTTATGGGAGAATCTCTCCAGATGCACTCTGGATACGTTTATGTTCTGCATAGCACGAAAAGTATTTCACTGCGTAATTTGACAATGGTATGACTACAACAAAGAGTCTTTGCTTCCGCAAAAATAGTACTGCATTTTTGTGAAAAGTCAATTATTGTCGGTGTCAGTGCTGTCGCAGCAATTTCACAAAACAAAATTCAACCGTCTGCCTTTAAGTGCTAAGTTGTTGATTACTTCCTCGCAATTAATACCAATATTCTTGTGAATGTACATTAGAGCTAGTCCATTTAATCGCATATCAGCCATTGTGGTCCTGTTTCGCGATTTTAGAATTTTCATAGCACTGAACGCACGTTCTGCTTCACAAGAGGTGATGGGCAGAGTTATAGCTATTTTTAAAAGCTCTCGAATGTTTTCAAAACGCATTGGTGTAATTTTTAGCATGTCGGCTGCGCTGTTAATCTCAGAATAGGCTTGGCTTTTATATTTTAAAAACAGCTCAACTTCTTCATAAAGACGTTGCTCAACTACGTCAAGCTTGGCTCCATATATCCGAAACACTTCCTGGAACTTCATTACATCCACTTCAGCAGTGCTTTGCAGCAATAGATCGAATAGAAGAAAAGCTGGTTGGGCATCATCAGAAAACTTATCAGCTAAATTGCTTATGACATTATCTAAAAAAGGAAACCAAATGCTTCGTTTAAAATAATCACTTGTTCCGCAATCCTTGAAAGAAGACCGGTGAGTTTGTCGTGATGGACAGCGTGGTTTTGTTAATTCTGTTTCAGCTAATTCAGCACATTTTTGCGCTTGTTGAAATGCAGAATATCGAGAACCATTCCAATACTTCTCATTCCCTCGCCAAGACTTCAAAGTTTCCAGCACTTCGTCTACAGATTCTTTCATGTCTCCGTAGGTTAAGCTGACTTTTTGTAACAGTTTAGACAGCGGTAATGTCAACGACAATACTTTGTTTGCTGCAGACATTGCAATTAGAAAGGTGGAATCTGTGATCGAATCAAGGAAGGATGTGGCTTGTCCTCTGGTTTTTGCATCGAAACAGGAATCTTCTATGATTGCACATAAGCCGTCAAGCACGCTCGTGTAATTGTCAACAAATCGCAGAATAGAATCATGACGCTGAATAAATCTGGTGGAGCAGTATTTGATCAAGTTGACGTTGAACTTTGCACCTCTCTTGGGGGAGTCATTTACAAAATTAATAACTTCAGCAAGTTTTGAGAACATATTTCGAATTTCTATTACACTGCTAGCGGAAGCTAAAACCAAATTTAAGGAGTGACTAGCGCAGTGCACATACACAGCAGAAGTACATTGCTTTCGAATGATGGCTTGTACACCTCCTTTGTGGCCAGCCATTACAGAAGCACCCATCATAACCTTGTCCTACACAGTTATCAATAGACAGACCCAATGCATCAAGTCTTGATAAAATTTCATTTGCAATAGAATGTGCACTTGAATCGTCCATGCCACCATATCCAATAAACTGCTCCTTAATTGTAAATTCATTTACTCCATCAACATGAAGGTAGCGAAGACACATGCATAATTGCTCTGTACTTGAACTATCAGTAGTTTCGTCGGCAATGATAGTAAAGAACTTTGCTTCTTTAATTTCGCAGATTATTTTTTTCAGTATTTCTTCACCACATAAATTAATCAGCTCATTTTGAATGTTCTTCGAAATATATGTGGCATTTTTAGAAAGACTACTGAGATGAAAGGCTAATGCTTCATCCCCACTATCAACGCGAAAAGCAAGAAGAGCTCGAAAATTTCCTTGCGATCCATTTATTGCCAATTTTGGATCCAAAACGCCATCGTCTCTATGACCTCGTAACGGTATCCCTAACCTGCCGCAAAAAATTATTGTTTTTACGATTGGTATTAAACGCATTCGGTTTTCTTTAGCACAATCTTGATGTCGTTTGTCAAGCAGATTTTGGATCGAAGTTTGGGAGAAATTCTTTCTGCATTTTAGAAATTCATCAGCTTGTAACTGGCACGTTTTATGGTAGTTGGTACCAAGATGGTCTTTCAATTTTTCACTTACTTTTCTGTAGTTGGTAAAAGGCTTTGTTACAAAACTTCCAAGTTGGGTATACTGTACTTTCCTCTGTCGTTGGTTGCCTCTGTAGAACTGAAAAGTGCACAAGGAACACATATCAATCCCTGCATTTGAAAAGAATACTTAAACGCGGAATTTTTGCCTGACATGTGAGATTTTGACAAAAACACTTTTTGATTTTTTTTTGGTGCCGTAAGGATACGAAAAGTTTTCATCTGGCATTCGATGATTAGTTAGTAAATCCACTTTTTGCTTTTCGCTTAGCGCTTTTCTTTCATCTAGAGTCCATTCACTGCCAACTTTTTTAAAAGCTACAGCTATATCATGAACATTCTCATCAACATCTCGCTCTACCGCTTCAGCTTCCCGTAAAACTACAGACGCAGTATAAGACGGAACGTTAGAAGCAGGTGTGCTTAAACTTTCCGCTTGATTTAGTTGATCACCAACTTGCTCTCCTTCTTGTGTAACCATCGATGGAGTAGAAGATGCAACATTAGAAACTGGTGTGCTTAAACTTTCAGTTTCAAGTTCGCTTCCTGCTCTCAAATCTGTTGTTTTAACTTCCTCTCGAGATAATCGACGACGGTGATCGACGAAATAATCTGCAATCGATTTTTTTTTTCTGGAGCTTGCCATTCTAATCGAAATTATGTTCCGTCTAGTTTCTTTTACCGATTATGCTAAGCGTTTTGATCAAAACTTAATTCAATTATTGCGGGAACAGTAATTTGGCTAAAAAGACACTCAAAACTCAAAAGTCAAAGCGTACTATACTGCAGAGAATAAAATTTTTTTCAAAAACTCTTGTTTTTTGGTCGCAAATAACATAGCTTTGCTGATTGACATAAATTTGAGTCTTTGGCGATATCACTGCTCCCATTTCCCTGGCAATAAATTAACCGAATATAATGCAACTCTTTACTAGTAATCGAGCGCCCGAAAAAGAATTACAACTTTATCAAGACTGTTAAAATCTAAAATCGCAAATCAGTAGGGCCCTCGATTTGCTATTTCAGCTCGACACCTGGTACTCCCGCCTTACGTGATGCTATGGCGTTCTGATACACAGCTTTGCTTGTGGTAAAAAGTGCTCCTACCTGCCTTTATCGCTGAAAGTGCAAGTTGTGAATTTTGCTAATTGGGCGCTTTCAAATCTATCGGACTGGCAAGACTAATTTGTGTTTTCTAAAAAGTTCACTGTAAAAAAAAGATTCTCTTGACTCCCCCCTCCCCCATGGCTTTAGAAATTAAATTACAGTCACACGGCCTAACGAGTTATTAACTGATTGCTTTTTTTCAAATAAGTTTAATATTATTCATATGCACGCTATGTTTTGGCTGGTGGGGGGGGATGCATCCCCCCCATCCCCCCCTAAATCCGCCACTGGCTAACCCTCGATGGGGGGACGCGTCCCCCCTACAATTTAAGTACTGCACACCAGAATCGAGAGAGTGCCCTTTTCCTGAAAAACATCACGTGCGGACGATTCATTTTGAAAATCATAAAATTGGTCTTGTAAATCATCGGAAATATTACTATAACATCCAAAGCAGTCGAGAACGGATTTTGTACAAATGCAGCTTCTTGTTTTTTTTTAGCTCAGGAAAATCTCGTTTGAACTCAGTTTTAAGAGATTGCAGGTGCTGTGTAATCGATGTCTTCAAACGTTCATCCAGTAGTTCATCTTCTTTAAGTGCACTGGACAAATTTTTAAACATAGCGAATTGGCGGGATTTTAGGGTATCACTTTTCGATGCCAGTTTTGCAATTTTGAGGAAACGCATTCAGACTGTCGTGGAGTTGGATGATGTTTGTATTCTTTCCTTGAAACTAAGGGTTGAAGCAATTCAATTTTTCTAAAATGTATGCTATATATGGAGGACTTTTCATCCACAACTCATCATCAAAAAAACACAAAAATTTTTTTTGTGAGTTTCTGCGAATGATTTTATTTCATTTTTCATTTCAAAAACACGCCCCAGAACGTTTCCTTTGGATAGCCATAGCCAACGTACAGATGTGTAAAACAGTAGAACTTCATGAGAAGAGCTAATGCTTTTATAGAGCTGTTTAAACAGACGTGTGTTGAGGCTGCCAGATTTCATGCTATTGGCAATTTTAATAACGTAATTTAATACTTCTTGCAGAGAGGGTAGTAAGGTCTTGCTGGCAAGCGCATATCTGTGAATAACACAATGTGCTCCTTTTGCTTGAGGAGCTAGGTCCTTAATCTTTTTGGAAGCCTGAATTTGAACCCAACATTGCTGGTGCTCCATCAATACAAATTCCGCAAACACTTTCCATGTCAGCTTCGCTGAATTAAAAAAAAAGTTTATATTTTTTCCATAATATCTGCACTTTTTGTGGTAGCTTCCAGTTCACTGCAAAACAAAAATTGTTCTTTGACGTATCCCAAATGAAAATATCTCACAAAAAACAACAATTGAGCACATGACGCAACATTGGTTGTTTCATCCACTTGCAAGCAGAACAACGGAAAAGCTTTCATTTCATTTATCACCTGCTCTTTTACATCTTCTGACATATTTGAAATACGCCTCTGAATAGTATCATTGGAAAGCGATGTCTACCTCATTTTGGCTTCACTGGATTCTCCAAGAACTAATTTTACTGCTTTCAATAGGCATGGTTTAACGAGGGATTCACCGACCGTATGAGATTTTTTTGCTTGGCATTTTGAAATGCGACTTTAAAAGAAGTCTGCATTGCAGTTTGCAGGAGCGTTTTTTTGCTGGAAATTTCCTCTAAAATCAAGTTTTTTACGTTTGATACCTGCTTCATGATGTCAAAAACATTCTAAGTCCTTCGTGACGTGATTGGGATGATTTTTTTCCCAAAATGCCGTTTTAATTTTGACGGCTTCAAAGATTCCGCACTTAGCACTGCATTGCACAAACCACACAGTGGCTTCTCAAAGCCTAACATTAAATACTCTTCTAAATATCTGCGTTTCTTGTCTATAGCAAGTGTAAAATGGAAACATGTATAACACTGCAATATGTTATACTCAACAGTTAAACGCAACTTCAAAATGCTGAAAAATAACGAAGAAAACACTTTCCAACAACGTTATGCTTAACTTCGTGGAACATGTTTTGTTACAGTTTAACGGGCATTCAGGACGTTTTTGTTTAAAAAATTTTACTGTGATACCATATAGGGGTGGAGTCCTCGAGGACACATTTTGAAGTCCTTGGCCTTGGCCTCGAAGCCTTACGTCCTCCAAGATTGCCCTGTCCTCGGCTCGAGGACAGCACTATTTTTTGAAGTGTTGAAATTTTGTTGGAATACGCCAGAAACCTCGCGGAAAATTTGCAAATACCTTTTTCGTTTTCCTCAATTGGAGTATATATAGGCTTAGCCAACCGGGCCTCCCCCCGAATTGAAATTTCACCAATGACAAAACTGTGACAAAAAAGCCTATTGTTTCTTCAGTTTCAGTTTCTTTTAAGCGTTTCTTTTTAGCTTACACCAGTAGCGAACAACAATATTAAAAACCAGGGGCCCCGGGACCCCCTAAAATCAATTTTTACCAGCCAATTTAAACGTAAACCTGGAAGAAATGGATAGTTTTTCGTCCTAAAAGTTGCTATCTCAGGATCATATCTAGCCTTTTTATGAACGTAATGCATTAACCAAGGCCGGATTTACCTCAATATGTGCTCAAATCTTAAAACGGCATTCAACCCGAATTTTGAAAAATTGCAAAAAAAAATCTTAAAAAATATGTTTACCAACATGACCCCATTGCGATTCTTGCAACTCATCCGGTTAAGAAAGTCTAAACGAAAAAATTTTGTTTTTTCCTTAGAATCCAAATTTCGGCCATCTTGTTTCGTGTAGATTGCGCAATAAATCAGTTTCTAACTTCTATTTCCGAGTCTTGCTATGTAAAGGCAGGCGCGTAGCCAGGATTTGGAAAAGGGGGGGGGGGGCTATTTTAAAAGAGTGAGAAGTGTGCAAACGACCTTGACTCGAATTTTCATTGATCTTGAATCAGTTTCAGACGGTTTGTCCGAAAATTGAGACGAATTGTCTCGGAAAGCTCGGAAATTCAAAGATTTTTTCCGCCCAAAATTAGGTGATAAAAAAAAAGGTATTCACCAAAATTGAGAGTGATTTTCCGGCCGCAATCCGAAATTCAAAGGTTTTTTCCACCCAAAATTAGGTGATCTCCAAAAAAAAAAAAAAAAAGGTCTTCACCAAAATTTTTCGTCCACTTCCGCAAATTCAGACGTTTGAGGGGGGGCTGTTTTCGTATGGGGGGGCTATTTTCCATTTTTCACAGAAAATCGGCCTCAAAAGCACAAAAAACATGCGATTTTGCATACTTCACAAACCAATGGGGGGGGCTCGAGCCCCCCTCCGCCCCCACCCTGGCTACGCTACTGTTTACAGGGCATGGTATGGAATGGAATGGAAGACGATTTTTCCATATTCCATACTGCCAATTTTCTTCCATTCCATACCAAAAATCTTCCATTCCATATTCCACTCCATACTAAAATTTTCTTCCATATTCCATTCCATACTGAAATTTTCTTCCATATTCCATTCCATGCTTCCATACCAAAGAAATTTTGGACTGGAAACATTGCAACGTATATTTTGCTTCTTGGCAATGTTGTAAGCAACCACTAGTGAAGGTCTGCCGTGATTTGAAAATATCGAACTTCGAGATTTTTGGTCAAAAAAATTTTTTTTCATCATTTTTTTTCTTTTGATTTTCTCTATCTTTTGCTGAAAGAACGAAGTTTCTAAGTGTTGTAGTTTCGGAGATAGAAAAAATCCGAAAATATCGAACTTGAAAGTAATTTGAAAATATCGAACTTCAATGTTTATTACGTCACAGAAAAATTTTATTAAAATCGAAAAATCAATTTTTTTAATGTTCAAGCGACAAGATGACTAATTATTGTAACTAAAACTTCAAGTCATATCGTTTCAACATATTGGCAGATTAAGTGACAAAGCAAAAAACGTGGACTTGATTTTTTGGAAAAATTTGGCGAAATTTTTTGAAAAATAGTTGCAAAATTTTGGCCCCATATCATGTAGTGTTGAGAAGTAGAGAACTGAGCTGGTTAAATTAACTTGCCTACAACCTTACCCATGAAATAAGTAGGCTTGAAATAAAACAGTACGTTATAGTCATAGGTGGGCACGGTACTTTGCAAAAGTACCGCGGTACCGGTACTCGGTACTTTGCTAAAATTAGTACCGCGGTACCGGTACCGGTACTTTCAAATTAAAAGTACCGTGGTAGTACCGCGGTACTTTTTTAAAAAATTAAAAGAAAAAAAAATTGACTGATTAACCTCGTTTACTGGATTGTAAATCATCACTTTTAGCAATTTGGTTCGTTTCCGCGACTAGTGCGAACTCTGTAGACCTACAGTTTGTTTTAGAAAAAGTTTGCCTTAGAATAGTAAGCAGTTGCAGTATTAGTATTATTACAATAGTGAGTACAGTACTAGCTAGTGATGAAATTGACTCGATAAAGTATCTAACCTATACGAACTACGGTCACCGGGCTACTTATTGTTCTAGACTTAGAGTATCTTGTGCCCAATAACAACCAAACAGCAGTCATCTCTAAAGCATCACGTACGTAAGTTGACACTGAAGGATACTCTGACGATCATCAGCTCCCAATTATTGCACAAGTAACATTTACACAAAACTTAGAAATTGGGGGATAAATTGCACTTTTGGCAAAGTGTACTGTTTTGATTTGTTTTTAGTCGATTCGTTACTGCAGTTACTTTTTGCATTTCTTATTTAAAGCTAGATGGGAGCTTACCAGTAGCCAGCCTAAAACGAACGACGCATGTTAATGGTGACTTCTAAAAAATTCTTTTGTTTCCCCGTAATGAGAACAATTTCAAAATTACAACGTTTTTTGTTGCTGTTGTATAGCATATTTTTTCTATTGTCACATCACAGCGTTAGACGCTAATTAATGCACAATCCGCACACTTTCATTGTGATATTTACTTCGTGCCTGGAGGAATTTGCACCTGCTTAAGAGTTTCTAGTTTTCCAATGTCCCGTGAATTTCGATTTCTTACCACCGAATTTCTGGCTAGTTCGAAGCCACAAGCAGAGATAATCATCGTAAAGCGCTCAATCCAAGGACGCAACAACGTAACCAGTGTGTGGGTTGAACACAGATTATGCAATTAGAGTTGTCGCAAAAAAGCTTTAGCACTTTTGGTCATGCTTTTGGGGGACTCTCAAGAAGATTCTTTGTCTCTTCTGATTATAAAAAAAATTAGCTTTTTGGCTAAAGCCGTTAAAATACAGGGTGAGCCAAAAGTAGGTGGACAGTAAAAAAAAAAATAAGTGTAACATAGTAATAGAAAACAGGTAAAATTAAAACAAATTTTAGTACTAAAATTATAATTATATACCACAAATAACATAGTTGTAACAAAGTTAAAATGAACAATTCAATTAAAGTAACTGAGGCATAAATCTATTCCATATGCCGTCCGCCTACTTTTGGCTCACCCTGTATTTATTTTTTGTTATGTTCAATTTCGGGTGTTCTAAAAGAGGTGCAGTCATACAAATTGATTTCTTGGAGATTAATTTGTGCGGTTTCAGGGGAGGTGGCACCCAAAAATTTCCAGGGACAAAACCGTGTTTTTTACTCGACAATTTTGCACAAAAATTAGATTGCGTTGTTTTGCCCTGTAGAACTTATTAGAAGAGCGTACAATGTTTAGAAAGAAAAAAACCTCATCGCGGCCAAAGCCGAAGTGGGGTTGGTGCAGATAAAAGGATTTTTGAGATAATTTTTCTGTATAAGTATTACCGGGTGAAATACTTTTGGCCGTATTATACACCGTTTGTGAATGAGAACATCTTTTTCGCCAAACGTTCCAGGCATATTTAAAGTCAAAAGCTAATATAAATGGATGCCGGCAGCAGAGGTGGAGTCCTCGAGGACGTCCTTGGCCTCGAGGACAGATTTTGAAGTCCTTGGCCTTGGCCTCGAGACCTCAAGTCCTCGAAAATTGGCCTGTCCTCGGCTCGAGGACAGCACTATTTTTTGGAATGTTAAAATTTTGTGGAGCGCTTGAAAAAACTTTTGGAAAACGTTATTTAGTGGAGATCGCTTGAAAAATTTTTGTGAAGACCTTTTTTTTTTTTTTTTTTTTTTTGGAGAGCACTTGCGCTTTGTGTCCTTGGTCCTTGGCCTCGAGCATTCCTGTCCTTGGCCTCGAGAGTGTCTGCCCTCGGAAAGGCTGTCCTTGACCTTGGCCTCGGATTTTTTTTGTGTCCTTGGCCTTGGCCTCGAGCCTTGTGTCCTCGACTCCACCTCTGGCCGGCAGTAACGTGCAGTAAATTTTTCTTCAAGCATGCCCGTAACCAAAAATTTGCAATGGGAGGGGGGGACATTGCGGGGGTCTGGGGGCGGATCCCCCTACCACCGGAGGCAATTGGGGTCGGGGGCAAGGCCCCCAGCCACCGGAGGCATAGCATGTAGGGGCGGATACCCCAGCTCTCGAAAGATTTTTATTTTTTTGGCAAAAATAACTTAATTTTAGGCCTATTTTGATAAAAATCAATGCTATTAATACGTGGCATAAAATTAGCAGTGCAAAAAATCATTATACCGTACTAGTTGCATACATGGTTTATGTGGGAGGTAGCTATTGCTAGAATTTCAGTTCTCTTATTTACAAGTTGGTAAATCATAAAATCCTATTTCGGTAGTTTAGTAAACCTCGCAAGAAGTAATCTATTTCAGCTAAATTTTATAGTGAAAGATGTATGCATATATGGGGGCCAATCGAAGGAAGGTCGAGAAAAGTTGTTGAGCATTTTTCAAAAAGCGATCAAATTTGATTACCAATTTTCGGCTATTCTGTATAGTCTTTTTTCTGATTTATAAGTTTTATTTTTGACAAATTAGCTCCCTCCTTCCTTCAATAAACATTTCAAAATATGCTTTAAATAATTTTTTGAATCTATTCTAGAGTATCAGAAGTGCTAACAACGTAATATTTTTCTTATTCTGCATTTTGGTCGGCAGGCCAATGTATTCACCCCGCACCCCCTGGCTACGCTATTGTATTCGCGCCTGATGTGATGAGTTTTCATTGCGTAAGTCGTCTCTTACAATTTTTCTTAGCGATTTTGCTGTTGTTTCGCCGGTGCATTAATACTGGTAATGCATTATTTTGCCATTGCAAGAAAACGTCAATTTTTCAAATCGGCCAGCAAACTGCAAACGCTAAGTCCCTGCGGTGGTAGTAGCGAGTAAGACCAACAGTTAAACACTAAATTAAGAAAAAAGATTGGTTGTTTATCCAATTTATTTGCTAGCATTTTTACAACGTTTCAAGCTTTTAATGGTACGTTCTTAAAATCCGTACTAAAAAATAAAAAAAAACTAAAGTACCGGTACGGTACCGCGGTACTTTGCTATTTTTTGGCGGTACCGGTACCGGTACCACAAAAGTACCGACGGTACCGGTACCGGTACCAAAAAAGTACCGCGGTACTGCCCACCTATGGTTATAGTCAATATCTAGGTGGACATCAGATCAAGTGCACGGCAACCTATAGCCCACGGGCCCAATCCGGCCACCCCAAAAAAAATTATTCGGCTTGGGACCTCTGCTATTGCGGCAATTTGTAGCAATATTGAGCTGTATTGCGAGTGGAGGTCGAGACAAAAGCGAAATATTAGTGCTTTTGATACAATTACAAAAATATTTTGAATTAAAACAAGCATACCACGGGGTCAATGTTTGGCAAAATTTATCTAGCGCGCAAAATTTTAATCAATGAAAGTTACCAACCTATTGCAATTTGCAAGATTTTTAATCGTTTAGGTGCTATCTGGCCTAAAGGATTCCGGGCTGGTAGCTTGCAGACCAGATAGCACGTAAACGAACTATCTGGCCCCGCAAACGTCAAAACATGACAATTAAATTATTAGTAATTAGCAAAATGTTATGCTGTTACTGCTTCCGAATTAACGCTGGACTTACCGTACGTAAACTTTTAAGCTCAAAATAACATCAAATATTTATTTTCATATTGTGACATTATTGAGGGCATGACAACTTCAAGTTTCTCATAATAAAGAGCATTGGAATTCGCAAAAGGGTTACCACCAATAGGATCGTAATCACGAAAAATAAAAGGTTTATTAACGCTATAGCTTGCACAGGCTTTTGGACCTACTCATTTTACATGGTGGAGAGGGGGACAAGAACGCCCCTCTACCTAATTTCTAAACCGGGAATCGCGTGAACATCAATTTCGGGATGCAGGTTGTTGTTCATCAATTTTTTTAGAAAAGTCTAATTTTGAGTCGACGACGTCACCGTAATGACATCATGGCCATATTTTGGAAAAAATGACGTTATAGGAGTGATAAAATAGGGTTAAAAATTATTCAGTTTTCTAAAAAATTCTAAAATTGTTTGCGGAAACTTTTCCCCAGCTTTCATGTGGTGTAAGAAAAGAGATTTGATAGCCAAACGATATGCTTTGAGAGACCAGGATTAAAGTTAATGCTGATGCTTTATAAATTTTTAAAGAACTTCAAATACTTTTGAAAAGAAAATAAGCCAACTAGTGGCGCAACCAGGCGTGGGGGAGTTATGGAACTTTAGGCTCTTAACTAAGATATTTTAAAAAAGATAACCCAAAAGCAAACTTTTAAAATGTGTTTTGGACCTGATCTGAAAGTGAACGGGAGGTGTAAGGGGCTGAGCAGTTTATCTCTTTAACTGGCTTAAAAAGCCAAGCAATGTACAGTTCTTTCAAGTGGCTTTAGAAATGTGCGAAATTTGATCTGAATGACGTTAAATTGGCAATTTTTTAAAAAAATTACAAAAATCGATCAGCGGTTAGGGATTTCACTCCCAAGACCCCAATGGTTTCCGGTGACTGGAAGCTCTGTCCCAATACTTTCGTCTGTAATACCCTTAAGTTGCGCAAGTTTGCTCTGCACCCAGCTCAAAAACGAGACTTTTTTTGACAAAAAATGGTAATTTTGTGTTCAAGCCTCTTCCCCCTCAGCAAAGTCCTGGTTGCGCTTGAAACAAACATATTTTCATCATTTTATACTAACAATTTATTTGTCCAAAGCAACAGAGTTTCTGCTGAATCTGCTCTCAGTTAACATACGTCAAAGTTCTTAATATTATCTAAAATCATGCTTTTGAAGGATCAAATTGTTAGTAAAAATATGTTACGGCCGAGCGAGAGTTTACTTCTTTGGTTTTTGGCTTACTACTAGGTAAAGTTGCCGAACCCTGGTCTAGACAGAGTACGCTGTTCTACGCTTGATAGCCAAGGTTGATGCTTACAAAATGTTTGCAAAATATACGCACGCTACTTTTTTTTTAATTTAAGTTACGCTAAACTAGCAGCCTACGGCGATACTTTAGCATCGTTGACCGAACTTTTTTCTCTGGGTCCCATGACCAATCCCTGTGCTCCAAGTTTTACCCAAGACGTAAAGCCTTGCGGTCCATTGCTATCCCTTTTCGGGATCCCTCCAAAGAATCTTCTTCTCTACAAGCTATTGTAATATCTGTGCTATAAACAGTATGCTTCTCTTGGATGCTGGTTCCCCTTCCTATGCAACACGCTGATTAACCAATTAGAAATTCTCCACTGAGCTGCACAGGGTCATTACTGGATGCCTCTCCTCCACCCCACCTCATTCCTTGTTCTTAAAAGCCATCTACTTTTGAAAATAACCAAGCGCTATTAATATGTTTTTAACGTGTTCTGCGTCTTCTTCCAAAATCATCATTTTATTTTCAAAGCGTTTGTCTCAGAACTGGTGATCAGCTGGTTGAATAAGAAACCATCCCAAAAACACTTTGCATATCAGCGGAACCGTTTCGATCCTGAATGCCAATCAAGCTCATAATATCATCCTCCATCCCTAAGTGCAATGGCCCCAAAGAATTCCGCCTTGCATTCGCAGTAGGCGTTGTTCTTCGGTCCTCCTTCAGAGGTTTATGTATAAGACTGATGGATTTGTCGCTTCCATCTTTAGACCGGATGGTGCTGGAGTTTACGCCGTAATTATACTCCATGTGCAATACCTATGACTCCCTTACCAAGTCTGCTGGACTTAGGACCAATCGCTTCCAGTTCCACAGCAGAAATCCACCTCTAGACTAGACTGGTGCGCGTCTGGTGTAACAGCCAAATGATATTCTGTCACTACACTACAAGTCAGTTCTCTTTCTCACGGTCTCCCACTCGTTCTTTTTTCACTTTTTCCGGCCCCCTCATAATCTTTTGCCAAAGTCCCCTTGGAGAGTGTGATGGTTATGGTAGAGTGCAGAGGTGGGCAAAGCGCAAGTAGAAGCTCAAAGCGCAACCTCAGCAATTGCAGAAGTTGCGTTGCCCTTTAATTTTTTATTTTGAAACATTGTGGAAGTTACGTTGCGGACGACAGTCTTTAAAATTTGTTGCGCTTTAATTGCGCTGTGCATTCAATTTTTTTTTTCCGGTTTCAAGCGCAATTCTATACATTGAACTTAATTTAGTCCTATTTTGATTGGTTAATTTTAATAAATATCGGCCTTCTTAAGCAAATTACGTATTCTTTTTCTGTCAAAAATTGCAAAAAATGCGGTGTTTGAATTGTTTTGTGATATTTCCAATGCGGAAGTTAGGTTTCACTATAACTTGGTACGAAATTGCCGTTGCGCTTTAATGAATCAAAAAGCTCATTGAGAAAGTTGCGCTGCGCTTCAGAAATTAAAAAAATTAAATTTTAAATTGCACATTTCGCGCTGCGCTTTTACTGATTGAAAAGATCATTGCGCTTTGTTGCGATGCGCTCTTGATATATTGTTATTTGTGCCCACCTCTGGTAGGGTGACCATATTCTTATCACTAAAAAGAACACAGTTTTCCAAGTATTAAAATCAATGTGCCAATTTAGCTCAAGCTAGCTTAAGCCTTTAAATTTAGGTGTAGCACAAAAAGAGGTTTTTACCAAGATTTCTTAGCTTTTTTTTGTTAAATTTGGATGCTGACCAAAAAATGGAATAATCACTTTTTGTTAAAAAGGAGAACATCTCCTACAAAAAGAGGACGTATGATCACCTGAGTGCCTAGTCCCGCGTCTAATCTTAACTCTCCAGCAACATCATTTTAAACTTTTGATGGGTCTCTCCCTAGTCACGCATATCCTGAAAATGCGCGTGCTGATTACCAAGCCAAAGCTGTTGCCCAATGCGTTGGTTCCTGACACTTTATCCCCTGCCATTTCCAAAATCCAATACGCTAAGTATTTCTAATGGAAACGTCACATCTTGTCTGTCAATTTCCTTTAGTTTCTTCAGAAGAATTGGTCCTATCAAACCCCATACTCTGTGAGCTCTCTCGCATATGCTGTTACGCACAGTCTATAAATTATTATACTATCACCATAATTATCTCTTAATTATTGTTATTGCAAATTAAAATATCTACTCAGAATTAGTCATAAAGAGAACTCTATCTCCAGCTCCTGTGTACTTCCTTCATAGGATGTCAATCAACTCTCTAACTGTTCTGTCTCTGAGCCTGCGCGCAAATCTATTATTGGGTCTACGGCTGTATCTTCAACTTTTGGTCCAGCAGACATTTGTTTGGGGTGCGGCCCAACTGTTGGGTTTCCGCGGAGTTTCTCTGCGCTTTCCTAAATCGGGAAGCGGTGAAACAGCATAGCCACCATCCCAATCCAATTCATTAAAATTTGTTGTGCAATCAAATTCATTTAAATTTAATACGATTAAACTGATTAAAAATAGTGGTCAATAGGGAGACCTATGCAGTGAAAAAAGCTCTCGATGTCTACCTCGGTCCAACACTACCAACAAAAATTTTTTTTAATGTTTAATTTGTACAGTGAGGCTGCAGGGCAGATATTATATTTGGCCCCATGGAAAATAAGCTTTATGTGTTTTTCCATGAATACAACGACAAATTACCCGTTCAATAATCAATTAACGTGGAGCCAGCAATCTTTCGATTACTGGTAGTATGTCTTGACGTTTTACCAACTAAGCTAAAATACCTGCAGGCCATGAAAAATTTCTTGTTGAAAGGTATTCAATTTTTAAAAATATTGATCAAATATAATAATTAAGAAAAAAAAATTTGGGTAATGGGGTTGTTTCATGATTTTAGGGTATCTGAAACATCCACAGCGGCGTTTCATTACACTTTACCAAATACCTATTCTTATAGCATTACCTTATAATTTATCTGCAATGTTTGTTGAAGCTATAAGTAATTATAAGCGAAGCATTATAATACAAACTAGTGCTATTTAATTTATTCATCGAACCATTATTGCGTCGGGCTCGTGAAGTAGGCTATTTATTAAAATGCCACAAAATATTTTTTAAAAGAGCAAAAATTTGCGGAACACCTCCAGCAAAGACAAACTAAACAGTTATTTAAAAGATTCGGAACGTAAAAGCCACTATGCTGGTCTGCTACACTATTTTTGATTTTACGTATTTAATAGTTTTTTAAGAAACAATAGCTTTTTTTCTCAAAATGCCTTGGTGGCGATTGGTAGCGCTATAATTTCTAGCATTATGAAACAATTTTTAAACAAAAATAGACCAAAACGTTCTTCACTTTGAGCAGATGCGTTGCGTTGAAAACTGATATTAATTGGAAAGAAAGTACTAAAAATTACAGTAAACCTGCCCAATCGCTGAGAATTATAGCAGTGCTGCCGTCTTAAGCAAATAAATTATTGGTATAAGTCAAACCAAGAGTAACGACAAAAATCGTTTTTTTATGGTCCAAAGTGAAGCGGTCTTTTACAAAATTTTTGTTGCATTTTTTTCTCAAATTTTGGTGGAAACCAACAAAATAAAAGTCAATTTTTCATCACCTTTCTGCGTCTTCGCTAAAGTTGCATTGCATTTTTCCGCCAATCTTAGGCGCAGACCCAAAAACATTTTTCGCTAAAATTTCGTTACCGGAACACTTTTTCATTTCTACGATGGAAACCAATTACAATTGACATTAAGTGAGAATAATAGCAAAGCTAAACTGTTGAGAGCCTACTGAGCCTGCCCTGCCTAAGAAGTTGGTACAGGCCGAGACTACCCACCCACGGACCCGATGAGTTATTATTGACTTTTTAGTCAAAAAATGGTTTTGCTCTTCGCTGCCAAAAAAAAAACAACTTTTCACTCGAACAAAAACATTGCTTGAAAAGCAATGAAATAACGAGACAAAACAACGAGGCATAAAATTACGCTAAGTTATTAAGGAAGTTTTTAGTTTTGGAACTCTAGACTTTTACGCAGTCGAGTATTTTGATGGAAAACTAAACTGCAATCTTCTTATCCCACGACTTTTTCCACTGCACTATTAGGTTTAATATAAGTAATTGTAATTACATTTTATTCATCAAGTTGCCTTGGCCAGGAGACAGCAAAGTGATCTTTTGGTCTTCGAGTCAAGCTGCCACTTGTCTACCACACTCGGTGGAGGCTTCACACTGTCCCTTTAATTGCTGAACGTCAAGCAGGGAAGCTGTGAATACCAATTTTTATAGTCATTACTTTGACCCGACCGAGAATCGAACCCGAGTCTACCGTTTCAGAAACAGATGCTCTCTCTACTCGACCACTGATATACAAGTTGTTGCTCGGGCGCAAATACTCGGAGATGGGTCCCGCAAACTCGTTACAGGCGTTGGCGTAATACTGCGTGTACAATGAAAGATTTGATTGACTTAATTAATTAATTATTCTTCCAACATTTCTTTATTAAATTTACTTTACAAAAAATACTGCGCAAATAAACCTAGTAATAATCTATAATGATTCAACATTATATGTTCCAATTACGTCCTAATTGCAAAATAAACTTAATGTACGATTTTACAAAAATAATTTACGTTGATTTCAATCAAATATAATCGAAAAAAACGAACTTTTAGGTATTTTTTATGATGCAATAAATGATAAAAAGTTTGCCAAGGACGAACAGGGGGATTTATTACGTAATAGTATAGAAACAAAGGAAGTTTAAAAGTTGATTTTCTCAGAAATTAGAAAAACGCAAAAATGCCTGAAGTTCGATATTTACAAATCACGGCAGAGGTGCGCGTAACAATACAAAGATGCAACAACTGGTATCGGGTATGCATATTGCATATGGTTTGATGCATACGCGTAGCCTTGATTTTGAATTGGGAGGAGGGCTAAACCGCAAATCATGCAATGACGTCATCAGAAATTTTTGAAAAGAGGGACTTTTTATGGGACAAAGAATGAAAGATCAAAACCTGGGCATGTGATTTGGCTCGTAACCTGGATTTGCTATAGAGGAAGGACTAGAACCGCAAGTTAAAAATTTTTCTATCCTATCAAAATTGGGAGACGTGGTGAGCAAATTAGTGCAATTCAAAGACGTCGCAGAGGATGCATTGGGGTGGAGCCCCCAGCTGCTGGGAGATTTTTTGTAAGTTTTTGGAAAAAAATGGCTATTTTAATGCGATTAAGATCACATTTCGCACGTTTTCAGAGCCATTTGAAAGAAAAAAATGTTTGATGTTTGAAAGTCAATTGAAAAAAAATCACTCCCTTTACTTCAGGTCAAGTCCAAAACCATAGGTGGGCACAAGTCCGTTAATCGTTAATCCGTTAATAACGAAGCTAACTTTTTCATTAACTCGTTAATACGTTAAAAACTTTTTTCATGTTAACGGACTAAATTAACTTCCGTTAAGTTCTGTTAACGGACTAAATTAACTTTCGTTAAGGTCTGTTCACTTCCGTTAAGGTTTTTTAACCGTTAATATCTTGCACAATTCATTCATCGTACCGGTACAAACCAGTTTGCACTGGTACCACTTGTTGCGTATTAGCACGAGTTTTATAGGAGAAAGCGAAGAAAGGAGTTTTTTTTAAGGCAAATAATAACCTGCAGCCTCATAGGTGTATTAATTATCGCTGATCACAATTTGCAAAGATTTTCCGATCGCAGCTTCGTTAGTGCATTTGAACTTATTTTTATCTTGAAATTAGATTAGATCGACTGTAAAATATTACTTCCAAAACACAAAAAAAAAACACCATAGCAATACATATTTCCTTCCAATCAGCTCAACAGCGTCAATACATGTTCTAGAAGCGAGTGAACAAAAAAAAAATGTAAATTACACGCAAAATATTAACGAATTAACGGACTTTATTAACTTCCGTTAATTAAAGCTGAAAATAACGGATTAACGTTAACGGAGGGGTGAAGTTTGTTAACAAACTAGTGGTTAACGAAGTTAACGGTTTGCATTAACTTGCCCACCTATGTCCTAAACACCTCTAAAATCTTGCATTTTGGGGTTAAATTTTGTGACTTAGGGAAATCAAGGTAAATTGCAGAGGTGGAGTCGAGGACACAAGACTCGAGGCCAAGGCCAAGGACACAAAAAAAATCCGAGGCCAAGGCCAAGGACAGCCTTTCCGAGGATAGACCCTCTCGCGGACAAGGACAGGAATGCTCAAGGCCAAGGACCAAGGACACAGCCACAAGTGTTTTCCAAAAAAAAAAGGTCTTCAAAAAAGTTTTTCAGGCAATCTCCAATTTATAGGCGTAGCCAGAATTTTTGATTAGGGAGGCCTAAACCACAAATCACATGCAATGACGTCATCAAAAATTTGCCTGTTGGCACTTAACCAGGATTTTGCAAAGGTAGAGGGCCTCAACTAATATAGTTGAAAAGTGCAAATACGTAACTTTGGAGACGTTTTGTGAAAACCAGTGTAACTCAAACATATCACAGACGAGGGGTCTGGGGGCGAAGTCCCCAGCTGTTGGGCGATTTTTTGTGATTTTTTGGAAAAAAAAGCTATTTTAATGCCATTGAATCACATTTCGCACATGTTTAGAGCCATTTGAAAGCACTAGATTTTTGACATTTGAAAGCCAATTAAAAAAATTAAATTGTTTAATCCTCCTTCTAGTTGCAATTTAAGTTCAAAACACGTTTAACATCTTGCATTTTGGTGTTAAAGTTTAATTGTACGTGATTTGGTCCAGGTAGGGGGAAGTAAGGTGCATTGTCTCGTGCAACATTTTAACAGTAAATGAAAACCCACTCGAAGATTTTCCTTAGAGATTTTATTTTGTCATGAAAATAACCAGTTATATAAGTGCATGTTAGACCAGGGGACCAAGGCCCCCTCCACTGAAGTTCAACGATTTGTTCAATCAACATTTTCCATGGCTAATTTTTTTAAAGTATTTTATGCTTAAAACTGGCGAGGTGGAGGTGAATTAATGAATTGTTATTGAAAAATAGTACAATAGTTGGTTAGTTTCGCTTGCTAACCATGTTTAGGCGCGTAGCCAGAAATTCGCAATGGGGGGGCTGTTTTGGGGGCCTGGGGGCAAAGCTCCCAGCCGCTGGAGGCACGGGGGTCTGGGGGCGGAGCCCCCAGATAAAACGTGACATGGAAATTGGCAGCGCAACATGATTCAACTGGTTGCATTATCGGGCTATGTGGGAAGTGGCTAACGATAACATTGCAGTTCTCTTGTTTACATGCTGGTAACTCATAAAATCCTATTATTCAATAAAACTCACACGGAGTAATCTATTTCGTCTGTATTTTACAAAGAAAAATGGGGGCTAATGGAAAGATTTTTTTTGACAGAAGTGATTGATAATTGACTAGCACTGAATAGCCCCCCCCCCCCTTATTTCTGAGTTTATAATATATTTGTTAATAAAACCTACTGTATGTTTGGCGTTTTTACACTAGCGATCAATTTTGATTGCTTATTTTTGGGCATTTTAAAAGTTTTTATTGATTGGTGACTTTAATTTTTGACGAATTAGCCCCCCTCTGAATATACGAGTTCAAAAACGTACGTTTACGTACTCGTACGTTTCAAAAAATGCTTTAAAATCAGTTTTTAGTCAATTCCAGCGCAAAAGACATTCTCAGAAGAGCTAAAAACGTGGTGTTTTTCTTATTCTGCATTTTGGTTGACAGGCCCCGCCCCCCCTGGCTACGCTACTGACCATGTTTTTGCCGGGCCGGATTTACATCGCGCTGGGCCCCTGGCACTTTGGATATTTTCGCAACATCTTTCTGCCAAATGTAGGTGAAGACCACAAAAAGTCTTACGATTTCAGCGCAGGGCCCTTAGCTGGTACTGCGCTGTATTGTGGTAAATCTGGCCTTGGTTAATGCATTACGTTCATAAAAAGGCTAGATGTGATCCTGAGATAGCAACTTTTAGGACGAAAAACTATCCATTTCTTCCAGGTTTACGTTTAAATTGGCTGGCGAAAATTGATTTTAGGGGGTCCCGGGGCCCCTGGTCTTCAATATTGTTGTTCGCTACTGGTGTAAGCGAAAAACGCTAATAAGAAACTGAAAATGAAGAAACAATAGGCTTTTTTGTCACAGTTTTGTCATTGGTAAAATTTCAATTGGGGTGGGAGGCCCGGTTGGCTAAGCCTATGCTCCAGTTGCGCAAAATAAAAAAGGTATTTACAAATTTTCCGCGAGGTTTCTGGCGTTTTCCAACAAAATTTCAACGGTTCAAAAATAATGCTGTCCTCGAGCCGAGGACAGGGCAATTTTGGAGGACGTAAGGCTTCGAGACCAAGACCAAGGACTTGAGGCTTCGAGGCCAAGGCCAAGGACTTCAAAATGTGTCCTCGAGGCCAAGGACGTCCTCGAGGACTCCACCTCTGGTAAATTGCTTTCTGCAACATTTTTAGCATTAAATAATGCACTCGAAGATTTGCCTTTGAAGATTTTTGTTTTGTCATGAAAATAACCAATTTTAGGAATATATGTACGACCAAGGGCCCAGGTACCCTCGATTCAATTTCAATAATTTGTTCAACAAGCATTTACCCTAACTAGGTCTTTTCAAAAGCATTTTGTCGCGTGAAAACTGACGAGATGGAAGTGGATTGTTATTTAAAGTTGGTAATTTAAAGTTATTTAAAGCTGGTACATTAGATGCCATAACTGTTCACTAATGATGTTATTGTATATAATATAAAAGTTAGCTGGGGGCCTAAAACATATTATTGCACAAACAAGTTAGATGAGTGCCTGAGATTGCACCTTTTAGAACAAAAAAGCTGAATTTCTTCCGGCTTGTACATTTAAATTGGTTGTAAAAGTTTAAATTGAGAGGGCATGGGCCTCCTGGTCGTCAATATTAATATTAAGTTATTGCTAACTGCCGTTGTACGCATGTACTGTTGCACTCCGAAAATGCTAAAAGAAACTGAATAAATAGGCTTTTTGTCATCATTTTTATCATTGGTAGCTTTTCAATTGGGGGGGGGAGGCAGAGGGCCCGGTCCTTCTGGCTATGCCTACGGTTTAATGATTACCGTACAATTTTGCCCTCACATCTACTAGAACATTTACCGTAATAGAAATACCAAGCTTTAACCCCGAAAAGAATTACTATACCGTAAGTTTAAAAACTAAAACTATAAATAAAATTAAGCTGAAACGGGGATGAAAAAGCAAATATGAGTTTTCGTGACGATGTAAGAAAACAAAATTTACGACTGGGCAAATTGTCAGCGTCAAAATAAAAAAAACAACTCAAATCTATCAAGGTCGTCAACTGTAACATCCATGCTGCAATTAAATTGCAATGTTCTTACATGTTACAATGATGCAATACATAGACACTGTTTGCGCAATGTACACAACCAAAGTACCGCGATTAGTCGACAAATAATATGCGTAGATGTTGAAGTTGAATACTTCTGTGACAATATTATTTATTACTACCCGACATCGGTGTGTATTTTTCTGTAAATACAATGCACGAAATCTAGTATGGAATTGGTATGGAAGTATGGAAGATTGTCTTCCACTCCATTCTTGAAATCTTCCATTCCATTCCATTCTGGCATCTTCCATATTCCATACCGAAATTTCCGTTCCATTCCATTCCATTTTCCATACCATGCCCTGGCCACAGTATACTAATATATATACATATAGTTAATAGTTAATATATATATATACAGTATACTAATATATATAATATAAAGTTAATATACTGTGCCCTGGCTATGTACCAGGATTTTTGGGACTACGTGAGTGCTGAACGTAAAGGTAAATCAATCAGTGGAACAGCTACTGTTTGAATTCAGAGAAGTTAGATGCTTTCATAGTATGCTTTGTCGGCTAAGTGCTAGCTAAGTAGTCGGAATGAAATAAGCCTTTAGTGTTTTAGGCGTAGTAGCCTATAGCCTATTGCAGATAGTGACAATTGCTTCGTATAGACAGCCTTGTTGAAACTGAGCTCGCGCGGGTTTGGCGACGTCGCGGTCCACACTCGCGCGAGCTCAGTTTCAACATCGTTTCAAAAAAATCCTTGCCAAACCGGGAATCTTCAATTAAACATATAGCTCGCCACTTGAGCTCAAAACAATCGTAACCAGCCCAGCGCTGGCCTGCCTAACAAACATAGGCCTTCTAAACTTAGATTCTTATTCAAATAGATTCCTGTTAAAACGAGTGTGGACCGCGACGTCGCCAAACCCGCGCGAGCTCAGTTTCAACAACCCTATCCGAAAAAATTATAGCCTGTTGAAGGCTATGGCATCGTAGCTGACAAGATATTAGACTAAGATTCCAGTTTTTAGTGAGCCAGTAAGTTTTATGCGATCATTGCACAATTGGTTTAGGCCTAAAGATCAGACAACGCCAGTTAGTTTTTTTCGTAAATATGAAATTGCAAGCTTCAGTGCTAAGCATTTTAGTAAGCATTTTTCGTTTAGGTTTGTTACGGTTATCAGCAGGTACCTACAAAGCCACTTCCTTCACAGCTACTAATGTAGTCAGTCATTTGGAACGATTTTGACCTACGTCCTTTCAGTTTGGCAATGTTCGGAAAGCGTTTCTCCGTAATCTAAGGGGAAAAAGAATTGCGAATATCTTGGCCGAAAAGAATCAAAATTGGTGCAAAAAAATTCTAAAAAATTGCCAAAGTTGTTTCATTATGGTTACGAAAAAAAAAATTTTAAACAAAAACGTCCTGAATGCCCTTTTAAGACTTTTTATGGTCTTCACCTACATTTGGCAGAAATATGTTGCCAAAATCTCCAAAGTGCCAGGGGCCCAGCGCGATGTAAATCCGGCCCGGCAATAACGTGGTTAGTAAGCGAAACTAACCAACTATTGTACTATTTTTCAATAACAATTCATTAATTCACCTCCACCTCGCCAGTTTTAAGCATAAAATACTTTAAAAAAATTAGCCATGGAAAATGTTGATTGAACAAATCGTTGAACTTCAGTGGAGGGGGCCTTGGTCCCCTGGTCTAACATGCACTTATATAACTGGTTATTTTCATGACAAAATAAAATCTCTAAGGAAAATCTTCGAGTGGGTTTTCATTTACTGTTAAAATGTTGCACGAGACAATGCACCTTACTTCCCCCTACCTGGACCAAATCACGTACAATTAAACTTTAACACCAAAATGCAAGATGTTAAACGTGTTTTGAACTTAAATTGCAACTAGAAGGAGGATTAAACAATTTAATTTTTTTAATTGGCTTTCAAATGTCAAAAATCTAGTGCTTTCAAATGGCTCTAAACATGTGCGAAATGTGATTCAATGGCATTAAAATAGCTTTTTTTTCCAAAAAATCACAAAAAATCGCCCAACATCTCCAAAGCCTCCAGCCGCTGGGGCCCCGTCCCCAGACCCCTCGTCTGTGATATGTTTGAGTTACACTAGCTTTCTCAAAACGTTTCCAAAGTTACGTATTTGCACTTTTCAACTATATTAGTTTAATCCCTCTCCTTTAGCAAAATCCTGGTTAAGTGCCAACAGGCAAATTTTTGATGACGTCATTGCATGTGATTTGTGGTTTAGGCCTCCCTAATCAAAAATTCTGGCTACGCCTATAAATTGGAGATTGCCTGAAAAACTTTTTTGAAGACCTTTTTTTTTTGGAGAACACTTGTGGCTGTGTCCTTGGTCCTTGGCCTTGGCCTCGAGAGGGTCTGTCCTCGGAAAGGTTGTCCTTGGCCTCGGATTTTTTTTGTGTCCTTGTCCTCGAGCCTTGTGTCCTCGACTCCACCTCTGATACCATAGTGAAACAACTTTAGCAATTTTTTAAAATATTTTTGCACCAATTTTGATTCTTTTCGGCCAAGAAATCGTAAGATATTCGCAATTATTTTTCCCCTTAGATTAAGGAGAAACGCTTTCCAAACATTACCAAACCGAATGGACGTACAGTAGGTCAAAATCGTTCCAAATGACTGACTACATTAGCAGCTGTTGAGGAAGTGGCTTCGTAGGTACCTGCTGATAACCGCAACAAGCCTATACGAAAAATGTTAACTAAAATGCTTCGCATTAAAGTTTGCAATCGCATATTTACGTGAAAAACTAACTGGCTTTATTTGACCTTTAGGCCTAAACCATCATCATCATCATCATATTTATTTATTTACCAAGTGACGTCATATCACAAGAAAAAACTGCAACTTCCTCTAGGTCTATCACCAAAGTGCAATAATCGCTTAAAACTTACTGGCTCACTAAAAACTGGAAACTTAGTCTAATATCTTGCCAGCTATGGTGCTTTAGCCTTCAACATGAAATAATTTTTTGTGATAGGCTATCTATTGTAAGCAATAGCCTCAATCTGCAGTAGGCTATTGATGGATTGCACGTGACGTCATCACGCTGCTAGCCAAACCGCTGGACGTCAAAATCGCGCATCGGCGCTACGTAAATGCATGCAAAAACACTGACAGAGAAGATATAAAGCGAGAGTTGATTCTTTGTAATACTAAAGTTAAATGCTGGGTAAAAGCCTGTAAAAACTGAAAAAGATTTTCATTAGTAAGAATTCGGTATTGTTTGCTTTCTTTCGGTGACGTAATCCGGCTTGCTGTTAGGTAACCCATTAGAATCATGTAATACAGTATCATAGGTGGGCAAGTTATGCAAAGCGTTAGCTTCGTTAACCTCTAGTCCGTTAACAAACTTCACCCCTCCGTTAACGTTAATCCGTTATTTTCAGCTTTAATTAACGGAAGTTAATAAAGTCCGTTAATTCGTAAACGTTAAGCGTGTAATTTACATTTCGTTTTATTCACTCGCTTCTAGAACATGTATTGACGCTGTTGAACTAATTGCAAGGAAATATTTATTGCTGTAGTGGTCTTTTTGTGTTTTGTAAGTTACATTTTACAGTCTAATCTAATTTTAAGATAAAGACAAGTTCAAATGCACAAACAAAGCTGCGATCGGAAAATCTTTGCAAATTGTGATCAGCGATAATTAATACACCTATGAGGCTGCAGGTTATTATTTGCCTTAAAAAAAACTCCTTTCTTCGCTTTCTCCTATAAAACTCGTGCTAATACGCGACAAGTGGTACCAGTGCAAACTGGTTTGTACCGGTACGATGAATGAATGGTGCAAGATATTAACGGTTAAAAAACCTTAACGGAAGTTAACAGAACTTAACGGAAGTTACTTCAATCCGTTAACAGCACTTAACGGAAGTTAATTTACAGAGGTGGAGTCCTCGAGGACGTCCTTGGCCTCGAGGACGTCCTTGAGGACACATTTTGAAGTCCTTGGCCTTGGCCTCGAAGGTCAAGTCTTTGGCCTTGGCCTCGAGGCCTCAAGTCCTCAAAAATTGGCCTGTCCTCGGCTCGAGGACAGCAGTATTTTTTTAATTGTTAAAATTTTGTGAAGCGCTTGAAAAATTTTTTCGAAAACGTTTTTTTGTGGAGATCGCCTGAAAAATTTTTGTGAAGACCATTTTTTTTGGAGATCGCCTGAAAAATTTTTGTGAAGATTGGAGAGCACTTGCGCTTGTGTCCTTGGTCTTTGGCCTTGGCCTCGAGCATTCCTGTCCTTGGCCTCGAGAGTGTCTGTTCTCGGAAAGGCTGTCCTTGGCCTTGGCCTCGGATTTTTTTTGTGTCCTTGGCCTTGGCCTCGAGCCTTGTATCCTCGACTCCACCTCTGTTAACAAAACTAACTATATCATATTTTGCACTCTTAACACCCCACTACCAGTGAGCAATAACTTGTATCTACGAGGCAAAGCATTGAATAGGGTGGAATCTCTACGTTTTCTGGGAATCGTAGTTCATGAGCATCTGTCTTGGAAGCCAAACATGGAATTGTTATTGCAAAAGATTAGAGTATGAAGCGCCGTTTGTGTACCCTTATTTGTGCAATCTTTTTTTGCATATTTAATTAAATATTCATTTTAATCAATATACAAAAATATATAATCAAAGTAGGAATAAATGTCAAAAAAACTGTGGCAAAATAAACCGTTGCAAAAATAAATAGTCAAAAATACTGCGCAAAGTAAATCGTTGCAAAAATGCGCTGTAGACTTTTTTGTATGTTTGTTAGTGGAGCGTGACGAAGTGCTCTTGGCTGCTCTTTGATGCGCTCTCGGCTGCTCTTTAATGCGCTCCAAGAGCAGCCGAGAGCGCTTCGTCACGCTCCACTAACAAATATACAAAAAAGTCTGCAGCACATTTTTGCAACGCTTCATTTTGTGCGCAGTTTTTTTGACTATTTATTTTTGCAACGGTTTACTTTGTGCGGTTTTTTTGACTATTTATTTTTTACAACGGTTTATTTTATGCAGTTTTTTGACTATTTATTTCTATTTTGCCTATATATTTTTGTATATCAATTAAAATGACTATTTAATTATAACTATAAAATCACAGTAAAAGGTTAAAAGCACAACAGTCTGTTTCGTCCTAAGGACTCGGCAGGTGCTGTTGTAATCCGTAAAAGAAATGTTATAAACTACAACGTCAAATTTCTAAAACTGCATATTATTGAAAAACCTGTCAAGCTAAAACACTATCACAGACTGCAAATTGCAGTGGTGAAATATCGCATTGATTAAAACATCGCTTAAAAAATAAAATACTACGCTCGAACGTTTTTCAACTTGTATTTGTTTTTGTGCCTGCATTTCCCCGTAAGCTCTGATCTTTTGTGAAGCGCAGTACGTTTGTCAGCTGAAAGAATTGCGAGTTTCTCAGTCAGGCATAAATTGCAGGATCGAGACCCGGGTTGGTAAGCAGTGGCTCGATCAGCAATAGACCATTTGATTGAAGGTTCATGGCCAGAATCTTTAGCATTCCAAAATGCTTTTGAGAGTTCTGTCGCATTTCTTTTGTCTCGATATCTGAAAGAGTGGGTGTGGTTGTAATAACAGGTCTTGAATTCCGTTTCGGTGCATCCAATGTAATGTTTGGAGGAGCCATCAGATGTGATGTCAAATAGGTGGCACTGTAATGTTAATATCATCGGAATAGGTTTGAAACATGACGAATAATGGAGTATTGAGAACTTAGAAAAAACTCACCAAAGCGGGTGTCGACAAACGTAATTTTGAGCCCCATTCCTTCACGATTCTGACAAAATGCGCCCCATTTTCGAGTAGAGCGTTGAGTTTCCGTTACAGATAGTGTGATGAAATAGGTGGCACTGCAATGTTAATATCATCGGAATAGGTTTGAAACATGACGATTAATGGAGTCTTGAGAACTTAAAAAACACTTGACAATACCGCCAAAGCGGGTGTCGACAAACGTAATTTTGAGCCCCATTCCCCCACGATATTGACAAAATGCGCCCCATTTTCGAGTAGATCGTTGAATTTCCGTTACAGAATATGTGATGAAATAGGTGGCACTGCAATGTTAATATCATCGGAATAAGTTTGAAAAATGACGAGTAATGGAGTATTGAGAACTAATAAAAAACTCGCCAATGCCGCCAAACTGGGTGTCGACAAACGTAACTTTGAGCCCCATTCCCCCACGATATTGACAAAATGCGCCCCATTTTCGAGTAGAGCGTTGAATTTCCGTTACAGATAGTGTAATGAAATAGGTGGCACCAGTGGCGGATCCAGAAAATTTTGGTGGGGGGGGATTTGAAGCCAAAACCTCAAAAATTCGGATGTCCTCACCAAAATTGAGAGTGATTTTTCGGCCGAAATCGGAACTTCAAACGTTTCTTTCGCCCAAAATCAGGTGGTCCAAAAAAAAAAAAAAATTTTGGCCGAAAAATCAGCCTCTATTTTGAATAATTCGGCTTCATTTCGGAAGCCGAATTATTCAAAATAGACGCTGATTTTTCGGCCAAAATCGTAACTTTTAGGCTGGTGGGGGGGGGATGCATCCCCCATCCCCCCCTAAATCCGCCACTGGGTGGCACTGTAATGTTAATATCATCGGAATAAGTTTGAAACATGACGAATAATGGAGTCTTGAAAACTAATAAAAAACTCGCCAAAGCCGCCAAACTGAGTGTCGACAAACGTAATTTTGAGCCCCATTCCCCCACGATATTGACAAAATGCGCCCCATTTTCGAGTAGAGCGTTGAATTTCCGTTACAGAATATGTGATGAAATAGGTGGCACTGTAATGTTAATATCATCGGAATAGGTTTGAAACATGTCAAAGTATGGAATAATTCGACGTTAAAATAAACTCGCAAAAACCGCTGAAGTGGGTGTCGACAAACGTAGTTTTGAGCCCCATTCCCCCACGATTCTGACAAAATGCGCCCCATTTTCGAGTAGATCGTTGAATTTCCGTTACAGAATATGTGATGAAATAGGTGGCACTGCAATGTTAATATCATCGGAATAGGTTTGAAACATGACAAATAATGGAGTATTGAGAACTAATGAAAAACTCGCCAATGCCGCCAAACTGGGTGTCGACAAACGTAGTTTTGAGCCCCATTCCCCTACGATTTTGACAAAATGCGCCCCATTTTCGAGTAGAGCGTTGAATTTCCGTTACAGAATATGTGATCAATTAGGTGGCACTGCAATGTTAATATCATCGGAATAAGTTTGAAAAATGACGAATAATGGAGTCTTGAGAACTTAGAAACTACTCGCCAAAGCCGCCAAACTGGGTGTCGACAAACGTAGTTTTGAGCCCCATTCCCCCACGATATTGACAAAATGCGCCCCATTTTCGAGTAGAGCGTTGAATTTCCGTTATAGACTATGCAGTCAAGTTTAGTGGCAGATTGAAGTTAAGGTTAACAATTTGATTTTCCTTTAGGTTTAAATATGTAGTTTTCGGTCGCCAAAAGTTGTAGCTTTAATCGCGTCTTTTTTTTTTTGTTACAGCGCGACGTCGATCGCGTGACTTAAGACGCATTATTCCGCCGGAATTACAGTGGTGTTTTGCAGTGCAGTGCAGGTGCAGCGTGGAGGATGAGACCACTTGTTAGGATTAGGTTAGGAATCAGCCACTCTATCTTAGTTGTTAAATTCAGTCTCAATGTAGCCTGTTAGGTACCATGGTGTACCGGTAGCCTAGGTGTAACCTTCAAATCATAGGCCTATCGAGCGTATCAACGCCCTATCGGTAATAGTAATGCAGCTTGTACCGGTAAGCTCTGAGTTGGGCTGGATAGGCTGGTGCATTAGTCGTTAATTCTGTACTGGTACCTATGGTAATATCCTAGGCCATTGCACATTGGTATAATAGGCTATACTGGGTAGCACCAAACACTAACAGATAAGGTGATATTACTATTACAGTATTTGGCACAAGTCTATATTTACAAGTACCGGTGGTAAGTATCGGTGCCTGCATAGAGTTTGACAATTAATAATAGTCAAACAGTAAGCAGGTACCGATAGGCCTACTTACAGATACTACTTGTAAGTATCGGTACACAACTTGTACCTATACTGTAGCCTGATACTGGTATCATATGTGATACTGGTTTTGGTTGACCTAATCAGGGACTAAGCTACTGTGTACTTGTAGTCTGGTACGGTAAGTCTACTACCGGTATAGCTTTTTGATTTGTAGCCTAGTAAAGTTGAGTTTGTTGCATAAATGCCAGTGTATCACAGTTCCAAGGCTAGCAGGCTAGTGGCTATTGCTAAAGACTAAACTGCTAAAGGTTCCATTACATTGAAAATTAAAGTTTATCATTGAAGCATTAGTATTTAGTGGTAGGCTACTGAGAGCATGACAAAATTTTATTGACTGCTTGAATCTACAGTACCAGAGTATTGTAGTGGAGCAGTGAGTTATGAATTTCAGATTGATAGTTTGAAATTTTCTTGTGTGATTGTAGGTAGTATCACTATCAGTCACCCAACCCCACTCGCCAACCTATTCCTGTAGTGTATATACAGCGTAAAATAGCCTCAGATTTCACTGTTTCAAGAGGAGCCATATTGAGATGTCAGTGTATCTTTTTCTCTCCATTCGAGATCAACAATAGATATTAGGAAGTGTCTACTGCACTGTCCCGGTTTCGGACATCAAATCTCTGGTGCACCGGATTGCGTTTTCGCATTGATTTGATTTAAATACAGCACTTTGACACGTTGAATTCGAAGCCCTGATGGCGTAGTGGTTAGTACCCTTGGCTGCAATGCAGAGGGTTGGGATCTCGATACCCGCAGGACACGCTTTTTAAAAATAGCGCTAGAGAGCTATTTCGCATTAGAGTCCTTTTTTTTCTCTAAAATCTTATTATTAGATTTAGGGTTCGGGCAGCGATGCCAACCTGAGAGATAGTAAATTGAACAGCAAAAGAAAACGACCGCCGGTGCCGCAGCGATTAGATGTTGGAAACCGGGCCGGTGCAGCAGACACTGCCTAGATATTATAGTTAGTAATAATTACATGTATTATGGTTCAAATTCAACATGTCGATGCTCGTTGACTGATTGTGCAGAAGCACAAAGTGCTTAACGTTAAACCACCTTTTTCATTTATACTTATTAGTATTCCCATAGCATATATGATACCGGTTACAAAAAATAAGATGGAATGGTTAAAACTACTTTTGCCTAACAAATCTTCACCTTAAGCTGAAGAAACTTTGAGCAGTACATTGTAACTTACCAGATCAAGCATGACCATGACTTACTCTGGCAAGCCTTGTAATGATGTCAGATGTGACTGTGCTTTCAGTGCTATTGTTTGCATGAATGCAGCCATCAAACTTTGGCAGTTGGAACTTCTGAAGTAGAAGTGCTGATATATTCAGTATTCCAAACATACCGGTGATGTCCATGGTTTGATTCATGATTGGGATATTTTTTTATTAGTTAAAATTGAACTGAGACCTATCATCAAGGGTTGGGTTAATTGGCTTGTTTAGTTAAGTAACAGTTAAGACCAAACCATTATCTGAAGTTATTGTTTAACTAGCATCAGGTGGACCATGGGGTGCCTACCTGTTTGGTTTGTAATTTTGCATGCAGTAAGATACAGTATATATTGGTGTTAGGCAATACTGCTAACCATTATATTTTGGCTTGCGGTAGGGTTTGCGGTGCGGCGTATTAAGTTCACAAACTTTTTGCGGTGCAGTACGGTATGCGGATAGAATTAAGCGGTGTGGTGCAGTTTGCGGACAAGAATTTTGTGCACCGCACCATCTTTACTCAGAATAATAACTGCATACTGTACAATACGCTTGTCTCTTGAAAATGCTCATATAGTTGTCTTCTTGCTGACTTATATTTGATTGCATATTTATGTTTTATGATTAGCTTAATTTGGGTGTCGTCCAGAATAAGCCATCCGCTTTTTTTTAGGAAACTCTGCGACACAGGTGTGCGCACGTGATCGCGACCTAGTTTCAGGCGTGGCGTGCTCTATATTTGCCCCTTTGTTTCTTTCTGACCTGCTCCAAATTCTTTTACATCTCATTAAACCGACTAATCATTCCAGCAGAACGACAAATTTCTAATTTAACAAAAGTTTGGCAGCTTATTTGTGGCAATTTCCGAAACTATGCGTTAGATATAGATGCGTTTACACGTTGTATAAAGTATGAAATAGGCAAATAGCCGAAATAAAATTTAAATTAGATACTGCATGCACAACTATAACTTCACGTAAAATAACTGCATTTTAACATGAATATAGTATAAAATAGCCACACTAAAACACCAGCATGTTAGCACACGCACAACTTGAACTTATGTAACGTAACGACAAACCGATAAAATGTAAACGTAATAAGCACAATATATTAATTGCATCGATAATGTTTTTGGATGAACATTTTCAAAGTAGAAATCATGAAATTATGCATATTATAAATTTGCAAAGTTCGAAGTCAGAAATATGCAATGCCGCCAGAGGCAGTGCTCGGAATCAGTGATGCCAGAAGAGGGGCAACTGGCCCCCTCAACTTTTACCAGGGGGAGGCAAGAGGGATTGTGATACCCGACTAAACTGACGATACGCAAAAGATTACTGGAGCTAAAAGATACATTCTAATGATTAAAGTTTAGTGTTTTGTGAAGTAAAAGAGCTCTTTCTAGAAATAAAACATAAAAAATATTTTGTCGATCCAAAAATTTGTTAAAATTTTCAATTTATGAAAAAATACCTTTTTCATTATAAGCAAATACCCTTTACTAAGTGGCGCTAAAAAATTGCTTAAAATCAATAATAACAAATATAAAGCTACAGAATTTTATGGGGAACTTTTATCTAGTTTTTTACTAATTTTAACCCAACTCAAAATCTTACTCTAAAACTGATCCCAAACCCTAGCTATTATTATTATTAATGGGCAGCGGTGCAAGCGAATCTACTACCCTTAGGTAAAGTCCACCTACACATTGCGTAGGCCTCATTCGGGCCCATTGCAACTGTAGCTGCTATGTTATTGTTTTGTTTGGTTACTGGTCGAACTCAGAAAGCCTTCCAGCTTCCTTTAAGTACGTGGCCAGTTTGTTAATGTTACATTTCGTTACCACATTGTGAGCACTGGTTTTAGTGATTCCAAAATATTTAACACGAATATCTTGGTAAAGCTTGTAATTGCCTACATGATGATTTGGTGTTTCCTCCTCTAGGCTACATTTTGGACACGGAGAAGAATCAGCCAGTGCCTCTTTTAAGCTTTTGCGTTAGGGGGGGCAAATTCCTAAAGGTAACCTAACGTCTGGGGGGCAAAGCCCCCCAGACCCCCCTTTCAGAGTTGTTCGCGACTAGACTGTAATTTTTAATTGAGAAAAGTGTTTACGGTGCGTATTACCGTATTAATGTACTGCAGAACACTGGGTATAAAAAGTTCCACAATTAGCTTCAAACAAACAAAAGTTGAAGAAACAACGAAATAAGGAAATATTGAGACAATCTCATTATAAAAACAACATATGCATTTTTTTGCTTTTTGGGTTGTTCATTTTCAGCTTTTATTTAAAAAACCTTTGGATAAACTGTCGCTTGCTGTAAGTTTCGATGTGTGGAAACTTCTTTCTTCGTTCTTTTATTAGAAACTGCATGACGACAGGTCGTGGGTCGTAATCGGCCGTAGCTACTCCGTTCCTATAAATGAGGAGCCTATCTATTAGGGTATCTTCAGAAGCACTTTGGCGGTGCTTAGCGTGAAGAAGATTGTATGTGGAAACGCACCTTTCTGCCGTCATACTATGGGGACACACCATGCAAAAGGTGGACAAAAAATCTGTAACTGGAGGTTTGCTTTTTCTTAGCATGAAGTATAGCCGTACTCCATAATCGTTTTTGGCTATTTCGTTCGGCGGCTTCATTTCATCAAAAGTTTCTAGCGTAGTGTCAATGAATTGACCTTGATTGTTGATAGCGGTCGAAACAAAATATGGTTGGCAGGTGTTGATGAAAGCTCCGGCTCCTGCTGTACGGCAACCCTAACATATAACTAATAAAGTTCTGAACTAATGATGCCCTGCATAAAAAAGTAATAACTTTCAAAGACTCCATTTAATTTCGCTGTAAGTCTTACGCTCACCAACTATTTAAAGACGTATAGCAAACTTATCCAACATCCAATAGTAATAGCAACAGTAAACCAATTCCAGAAAGAAAGAAAGAAGAAAAGAATCAAAGCTCAAGTTTATTATACAGGCAAGTTTATCATCAAAGTTTATTATACAGGCATATCAAAGTGAAAAGGCGCTAATAAAAACAAAGGGTTTCATATCTGTTATCGCTCCGGATACCAGTACCGAAACTTTCTGTGACATTAGTTCACCTCCACGCGACCTCCGACTTGCAGGCTCCTGGCTACGCCAAACGAACCATGATATGGACATACAATGCCCCTTGCCCTTGCGACCATATGCGCATGACCGACCCTATGCACGTGATGAATAGAAGCAAGAATGTAGGACAATATCACATCACGATACATAGCTACGTACTATAATCGAAAGCAAGCATTCAAGCAATGAATCCATTTGGCATTTAGAGTGTCTGAAAGCCGCAGTTTCGCCAATATTTTGGAAAAAATATCTTAAAATTTAAAAAAAAGCTCTTTTCTTAACGAAAAGTGCATTGCAACTGCTTTCAAAACAATTGCCCAACATGGGCAATTTTTTATTTTAGGGGGGGCAAAAGGCTTTTTGGGGGGGAATTGCCCCCCCTAAAAGCCCTTAAAAGAGGCCCTGGACTCAGCACGACCTGTAGTTTTCTTGTGCCGTTGTAGATTGCAGTGCCCAGTTAAAACTTGCACTACTCTATTTAATTGAGGTCTCTTAAGGTTAAGGAGACGTATTGTTAGTTGAAAAGACCTCCAACCTACAGACTCCTTCACCCTCTAGCAGTCTTTCCGTTTATTCCACATAGATTTCCATCTAACTGTGGACCAGCCCTTAACAATGCTAACACAACTGGCATACGGGACTGTAATAAAAGGTTCAGGACCATGTATTTTTGATTTAGATCCTGATTGGGCTAGATAGTCTGCCACTTTGTTACCATGTACCCCTGCATGTCCAGGAATCCAGGCAATACTGACGTGGTTTTGTTTACCTAACTGATTTAGGTTTCTAATGCAGTTGAGCGCTGTAATTGATGTTACAGTGCACTTTATGAATGCTTTGATAGCTGCTTGGCTATCAACCAGCACAACAATATTTTGATTGAGCATTTTTTCCCAAAGCAGGTTCTTTGCCACTTCTGGAATAGCTAAGACTTCTGCCTGGAACACAGTGCTGTAAATTCCAAGGTGAAAAAATGCTTGTTTTGGGGAGTCGTTTGGGTATTCTGCATAAAAACCCGCACCTACTCTCCCATCTAGTTTCGAACCATCAGTGTAAACCTTGACAGTGTTCTGATTTACAACGCTTTCAATTCTAATGGCATTCTTTTTAGGAAGTGGCTATTTTGCCTCTTGAGGCAAAATAGTGTTTTTCCTCTGTTTGGGTTAGGGCTAGGGTTGGGATTAGGGTTAGGATTAGGGTTAGAGTTAGGGTTAGAGTTGGGATTAAGGTTTGGGTTAGCATTAGGTTAGGGCTATTTTGGCACTTGCGGCAAAATAGCCGCTAGGACTATTTTGCCTCCAAATGGCAAAATAACATGGGGCTATTTTGCCTCTAGAGGCAAAATAGCCACTGCCTTCTTTTTATCCATAATTTGACACTCGAAATTTCTCTCGAATACCTTTGTTTTCTTTATTCGGTCAGAGCTCTGGCATTTGCAGCAGAGGTAAGAATCTTCTTGCCTCATTGCAAACATCAACATGGTTTTTCGTTTTCTCAAAGGAACCAATTGGGTTGACATGCCAGAGCCCTCTAACAGTGATTCTGTATGACCCTCGCACCTGCGTCGCAGAGTTTCCCCCAAAAAAGCGGACGGCTTATTCTGGATGACACCCTTTATATTGGTAGGCTTCGGTATATCAGTATGCAGACCTATTTCAGATACACTGTAGAAGAGTGCGGACTGTTTTCAGTGTTGTTCAAGTTTACTGTTTAGCCTACAACACTCAATTTGAATTCAGGAAATTTTTAATTCTTTGATGACTTCTTCAGTTTCGGAATTAACTTCCAATTCTGTTTCTGGATTTGTTTAACCCTGATCCTTTCTAGCCTAGCTTACTGTACAGTATTCTTCAAGTTTAACCAAAAATTCCAAGATGATGGAAGGAACAATGGGTGGGAAGCAAAAGCTTCCAAAAATCGCCAAGGTAGGCATGCAGTATTGTAATACATTATTTTGGTGGCCTACTCAGTTAAATGTACCCCACCAATTTTGCTAATAAGTACCGGTAATATGTCACTGTTAGTAATGCAGAATGAGAATGCTACACTAATTTTGATTGTTTTTTTAATTGGAAAATCTGAAGTGGTGAGTGTTACGTTATGTAATGCCCATAAAGCTGAAAGAGAAACCTGAAATAGAGAGCAAATAGTGAGTGCTCATTTACTCTTTCAGATTTAATTTTTAAATATTGTGCGGGTTTGGGTTAGGATTAATGTTAGGGTTAGAACTAGGGTCTGGGGTTAGCAGGTTAGGGCTAGGATAGCGATTTTTTATTCTTGATTACATTACTTTGCAGCAGCCTTTGCCTTTTAATTATTGTGATCATTATTTAAGTGTGTTCCATGACTTTTTACGAAACAATTACTTGCAACTTACCAAAAATAACTAGAAAAACCACCAAGGGAACCACAAGGGTACCAGAGATATTGCACTTCCGGGCAGGGAACCATAGCGAATCTAATGAAAAAGGAAAAAACAACGTCGATCAACAAGCATGTCCATGATCACAACACCACAGGAATTGCACAGGTGAGCATCCGTGACCAGTATCGTCCTTGCTCAAGGCAGGCAGAAGAACAACGAGAAAACCAAATTAGTTCTGTTCTCCGTTGCTGCATTGCTTAATTTGGTTTTCTCGTTGTTCTTCTGCCTGATGAGTCCCTTGAGCAAGGACGGAACTGGTCGCGGATGCTCATCTGTGCAATTCCTGTGGTGTTGTGATCATGGACATGCTTGTTGATCGACGTTGTTTTTTCCTTTTACCAAAAGTAGTTGCTGCTCTTAAAATCATCTCTACACAGGTACAATACCCTTGCTTCTTGACGTGATATCCTACCGGTAACCAGAATATTGCACTGTGGAAATCTATGTAGTTTAGCTTGTACCAGTACCGGTAGGCCTACTGTACCTCTGCAGCATGTCTTTGGAGAATCACGTCGGGGTCACCAATTTAGCTAGTTCTTATTTTGCGTTCTGCCTATATCTTCGACTCAATTACGAAATAAACACTTGCAATTATTCTACTGGTTATTCACATAACCAACACGTAGTCAATAGGCTAACAACAAAGCCTAAAAGATGCAGGAAAGCATGCAAAATAGCGACACATAGTGAACAAAATTATTTACAAAGTTAATGGGATGAGTCGCCACCATAGCTTTGATTAACTGATAATTCTGAAACGTACTGATAGATTATCTTAAAGGATGTAACTATTTCACTGCAAATTTTTAAGTTAAAGAGAGTTACATAAAAATGCCCTACACCGACATCTGCGCATTTTGTATTTGCTTTTTTAAGGGTTAAGATTGGAGTTAGGTTTGGGGTTAGTCTTAGAGTAAGGATTTGAGTTTTGATTACAGGTTGGATTTGGATCAGAATTAATAAAAACACTAGAATGAAATTTCTGGTGTTATATATACTGTACCGGTAGTTTTTCCTATCTTACAGTTGTATTTTATTATCTACCCATACATTATTCAAATGCGAAATGATACATACAGGTTGTAGATGTGGAAGTTAAACCCAGGCAGTGTTCCCACTTAGCAGATTTTCGTCTGTGATTTGTTGGCTCAGTGGCAAATAATTTTTGGCGATATGATGAAATAGCTTTAGGAAAGTTACTAATTGTTTCGTATACTTTAATACTGGATTGGTGCAAAATCTAGGGCACACTGTTTTGGGCCCAATTGTATTGAGAAAACTTGGGCATTTGCTGATTAGCCAAAAAATTAAAGAAAACCTTGAATCTAGTTCATGATTGTTGTAAAATGACCACGACAGTTATCAGCCATGCTGATGACAAAGATTTATCTTATCATCTAAGATAGATTCTACATGTTCACTTGGTAGCAATCATTCAGTTAGTAGGTATTGATCAGTTAATTATCAGTTTGTTTCTAACTAATTGGCAACTTCATGCAAAATTCATTGAGTTTAAATTGCCAATTAATGCTACTGTAAGTGGCAATTTTTTTCTTTAATAGGATGCTTTTAATTGATAAACACGTTATAACATCAATGCAACAGGACATACAATTTTACTTTGGTGAATTGGATCAGATCTTAGAATACGATTATATATGTGGTTTTTTGTTTTGTTACAGGTGCAAAACAAAGCACCTGCTTCGATTCAGATAACAGCTGAACAGCTGCTGCGAGAAGCAAAAGAACGAGAACTGGAGCTTGTCGCTACGGTATAGACACTACTGGTACCAATAGATTGTAGCAGATTTTGTAGACTAATTGTGCCGGTATATACTAAGGTTTAAGAAAATTTTTAACTTTAAAAGTTTTTGTTTTTATTTTGTTCGATATGTGGAACAATTTTAGATCATTTTAGAAAAAAAAACTGACGATATTTAAAAAAACTTGCTTGTAAATGTAATAATTTTTAACTTTAGCAATTGCGAAAATGCATAGAATAATGTAAAGTACTTGTACTGAAGTATTATTTCCAAATTGTGATTTTAGCAAAAGCTTTCACCAAAATTAAATTCTTGTATGGTGTATACATTATAACCAGTACTTACATTGTATGGGAGACACGTCCCCCTATCGAGATTTTAGCATCCCCCCTGATGAGAATTCAGCGCTCTTCATTAAGAGTATGCGTCTAGATGATTAGATGTTAAAGTGGTTGTCAGCACCAATAAATTTCAAATTTCAGTCGAATATAGTATGTACCAAACTGTAGTGAAGACCTCTTAATTTTTATTTTTTTGGTTTTCAAGTTCGGGGACGACATCGAATGTAGGGATAAAATCCCTTCGAATTTTGGTGAAGACTTTTTTTTTGCTTTTGGTTTTCAATCGTATTCAGGGAAAACATTTGAACTTGGAGCAAAATTTCAGTAACTTTCAGTCGCATTCTGCATGCATTTAGTCAAGGCTGCAAAAGCGTCTCTCCATGCAAAATTTTACAGTTTAAGTGCTGATTTTCTGCAAAACTATTGCAGCTTTATAACCTTATACACTTAGAGCATAGATCATTGGTTCTCAAATTTTTGAAAAAAAAAACCTTTATGGTCCCCTTACTCTTTTTTCGACCACTCTTGGTCCCATGCAAATTTATACATAAATTTTGATTCAGCTGCAATGTTTAATGTTGTCATAATGTCCTTGACGTTGCCTTGTAGGTTTTGCGCTTTTAGTTTTATAAAAAGAAGGCTAGTCTAGCTGTATGGACATTTAGCATAGCTGTATGGACATTTAGCATAAAATGCTATGCATATTAGGCAAACAGCTGTTTATTCCAAAAAAAAAAAGCAAAATTTTAGTCTACAAAGCATGGTTCAGTGGGATAAGTGCTCTTGCTTGTCTTTCAGCAATTTCTCTATGTTTGGCTGTGTGGTGGCTAGGCAACTCTTATAGCATGTGTCCACATCCATTCTGTTTCAAGATTTGTTTCAATAGTGCCATAGTTTCAATTGCGGAAAGTGCTTTTTGGCATTCATAGGTAGTACTGTTGGAAATAAAATTAACAATTTTAAAGCCATCTTTGCGACAGCAGGGTATGGCTTTGCCATTTGAATCCAAAAGTCTTTACAACACATTTCAAGAAAAACAAATTATGCATCCCCATCATTCACCAAATCGATAAACTTTACATATGGCACATCGGAGACCTTTTTGCAGTCTCCTTAAAATTGCATTGTGGACCCCTTAGAGACTGCAGTCCCAGTGTGAAAGCCACTGGTGTAAATTATTGTTTGGCATGATATTGACTTGAATATTTCCTTTAGCCTCCAAAGCGTAAGATAACAGATCCAGAAGAACTGGAAGAATATAAACTCAAACAAAGAAAAGTATGTATAATTAATTGGTTTCATCATGTTTTAATGCTAAAATAGTCATAATTGAATATTAGTAGATATATCAGGTATATTAATGTGAGGATTTTATCTGCTGAAAGTGGATTAGAATTAATTTTTGTCTAAAATTAATTTCAGTCAGCATAGGTTTAATGTTATGTATCGATAACGTGTATAGTTGCAAGATATGTACAAATTCAGAGTTACCAACATATGCAATGAGTTAGATTTTTACGATCTGGACATGAGCAATATTCATGAGGGTTGCAGGGGTTACAGCTCAAGATTAAGCTACCGCACTTAGCGGTCTACAATCTGTTTCTTTACTCCACTTGAGTGAAGTCCCAAGCAATTCCATCCATGATCTTCAAAATCTAAGTAATTCATCTAGGTCAGAGTCGTCTAAGGGAAGTGGGTTTTTACCATTTACTTGTGAGAGTAAACCTTGTATGGGAAGGTTTTCTTGAGGCATTCTGCTGAAATTTTTTTTGACGAAGCTATATATGCTGAGATCATTCACTTTGGAGAAGAGGTGGTTCATGTTTTTTGTGGAATTTTGGATCTCAGAGTTTTGCACTTTATCAAATAATGTAATGCGTTTGATTTTTTGTAATAACTTCATCTGGATGGATGACTGTAATGCATTTAAAAATGTACTACCACATGCTAATCTTAGTTGCTTTCAAGGAGTTCTAAACTGCTGTTTGTCGATAGAAGTTGTTTGGAATGTCACTGTGACTATATCAGTCAACCTGAAGTTTAGCTGTTCAATTGCCATTAACTTAATATGCTAGTTGCTGTTGTATATAGAACAGTGTTCTCCTTTGGTTTGGAAAAGCTCGTGGCCAAAAGTAATTAAAATTGGAAAAACCAAAATTATATCAGGAAAAGGCTCATTTGCTGTCAAATCAGTGTAATGATCACTTAGCAAATATGGGTATCTCTTGGAGGTATATTATAATGGCTGATGAATGTTTTCTTTAAAAATTTTGTGTATTTTTAGTACTTTGAAGATATGTTAAGGAAGAATAAAGCATCCATACAAAATTGGATTAAGTATGCTTCATTTGAAGATAGTATGAAGGAACTTCAGAGGTTTGTTAATACCCAGTACCGGCATCCGTATTTAATTAGTATATTCAAAAGTCAATAGTAGTTTGTTGCTGTTTATTATAATAAAAAGTGCTTTCATTTTTTAAAATCTCGTTCATTCTGAATTAAAAAGAGAATAGCAACTTTGTCTATTACCGTCGCTGTCACTCACACTTGTACAAATTAATTGAGGAGTTTTACCTTTTTTAAATCCCTGTTCTTATATTTCTGTTTGTGGAATAATTTTTGGAAGTAGTCTCTCTGAAGTTAGCTCGGTCGACAATTATTGCATTTAATCGTTTTGCGTGCTTCTGGCCTCAAGACTACCTGCGCGTAAGCCTAGGGAAGAGCCACCAGAACAGCGACTACTTAAAACAAGCAATGCAAAAAAATTGTGTTTTCACAAGAAGACAATTTTTTCGCATTGCTTGTTTTACGAGGTGTTTTTGGAAAGTAATGGGACTGGGTCTATAAATGTTTAATTTTATTTGACAAGTAAATTTTACAACATGTCGCCTCCAAAGTAATCTCCTTGGGCTCGAATGCACTTTTCCAATCTCCTCTGCCACGCTTTCACGCACTCCTGGAAGGATTCCTCCGGGATTGCTTGGAGCTCTCTCGTCACGGCTGTTTTAATGGCTTCTAAATCTTGAAGATGAGTTTCTTTGATGACTTTCTTGAGTCTGGGAAATAAAAAGAAGTCACAAGGGGCGAGATCTGGAGAGTAGGGTGGTTGCTCCAGTACAGCAATGTTATTTTTGGCAAGAAACTCCCGAATTCCGATGGCATTATTAGCTGGAGCATTGTCATGATGAAGCAGCCATGACCTTGTTTCCCACGGTTCTTTTCTTTTCTCCCCTACTGAGTGCATCAGACGTCGCAAGATGTTTTTGTAGACGTGCTGATTAAAAGTTTGGCCTTGTGGCAAGAATTCTGTGTGGACAATTCCATGGACATCAAAAAAAGGGATCAGCATCACCTTGGTTTTGGACTTGAACAATCTCGCCTTTTTGGGTCTTGGTGACAATGCGCTCTTTCATTCAAGGCTCTGCCGTTTGGTGGGTGGATCGTACTCGAAGATCCATGACTCATCGCCAGTAACAACTCTTTTCAGCAAGTTGGGTTCAGTTTCGAGTTGCTCCAAAATGTCCTGACACACTTGTACACGCCGCTCCTTTTGTCCTTTATTCAGCAACCTTGGTACCATTTTTGCGCAGATCTTCCTCATCCCCAGATCTTCCGTAATGATCCTCCATACCCTCTCACTATTCATACCCAGCTCATCTGCTGTCATTCTAACAGTAAGACGCGATTGCTCCGCACCTTTTGTCTCACACGCTCAACATTTTCATCTGTTCTGCTTGTAGATGGCCTATCACGTCTGTGATCATCTTCCACCTCCTCTCTTCCCTCTTTGAAGCTCCAGTGCCACTCAAAAAGACGAGTTCTTGACATAGTGTTATCACCACAGACTTATTGAAGCAACTTTTGTGCTTCAGTTGGAGTTTTTCCAAGAAGGACAAGAAATTTCAGGTTGATTCGTTGTTCGACGCTCATCCTTCGCACCAAAGAAAAAAAACCAAAAATTCTTAATTTTATCAAATTTTCTCAAAACGATCACAAAGAAAGTGCCTTAACAGAAAAATGTGCAAAAAGAATGCGGTTGTCACAGAATGCTGAAATTTGGTTTTCGAAACCATAAGACATTGTGACATCATAGAAAGCAATGCTTTTTTCTCTGCGAAGAAAGTTGTTCGTACAGCGTGCACAGTCCCGTTACTTTTCAAACACACCTCGTAAGTAGTCACCGTTCTGGTGGCTCTTCCCTAGGCTTCCGTGCCGGTAGCCTTTAGGCCAGAAGCACGCAAAACGATTGAACATTAATAGGCCAGCAAACGTCAAAAACATGTAAATTAACTTATTATTGAAATTATTGCATTGTTGTTGCTTTTTCAGTTTCTTTCTTGACTTGGTGTGCTTGCATTCACAAAATAATTATATCCTTTAGCGACAATACTAAAGCAATATTGACTTTGTGTGCACATCTGTAAATACGCTATTTTGGTAATAAAAATTGGCGAGAATATTGTTGATCTCACTAAGACTTTAATATTAATTTTAGAGCTCGCTCAGTTTATGAACGAGGGATTGATGTCTCTCACCGGACCATTCCGTTGTGGTTGAAATACGCTGAGATGGAGATGTGCAATCGGCAGGTGAACCACGCCAGAAATGTGTGGGATCGCGCTGTTACTATTCTCCCTCGAGCCAACCAACTATGGTGAGCAGGGTTGGATCCATTCATTTTTTTTTTAATTTTTAAATTCAAATTCAAATTCATTGACTTTGAAAAAATTAAATTCAAATTCAAATTCATTGACTTCAAAAAAACTAAATTCAAATTCATTGACTTTGAAAAATCAAAATTCAAATTCATTGACTTTGCAAAAGTCGAATTCAAATTCAAATTCATCAATAACTTGTGAGCGGATTCAAATTCAAATTCAATCCTACTCCCACTTTTGACACCCAAGATTCAAAGAGGATTTTGCAATTTGCATCTAGCAAGTCGCAGTCTCGCAGTCGCAGATGTGTACTAGCGCATCGCAGTCAGGGCCTGCAAGAGGGGGTTCAGGGGTACATCGTACCCGGGCCCAGGGGGGGGGGGCTGGAAGAGTTCAGGTTTCCGCGTTAAGTTTTGGTATGGCACCATAACACCGTAATCAAACTTGCCTACAGCAAAAATATCGATCAGCCTATTCACTACTGGTAATTGTTCGCTGTTTTTGCTACACAGCCTTTAGGGCATCCAATAATGGCCGATTTGATTAAAAAAAAAGGAAAATGTATCAAAAGCCATACACTTGCACCGAACTTAACGTTTTGTTGCATTTCTCTGACTTGAAAGCCTTAATTAATTTCTACGGTATAACAATTTACGTGGGCCCACATTTCCAGACATCCAAAAGCATTTTAACCTCAGAGAGCGGAGTCAAAGTTGACATACTATACTACCATCATGAAGTAACTCACTCTGTCTGTACGAATTTAATAGGTATTTGGGTTTGTGAAGTCCATGATTGCAGATGACTTCTTAAAACTTTTATCAGTAAAATATTTGGATTTGCAGTGTTAAAGTCGTTATATTGTATAATATTGTGTCAATGTCATCATCCCCCATTTCACATACTTACTTTCATGTATATCGCGTTTTCTACTTGTCAATTTAAGCAAGTTTGATGCTGGGATGTTGATCAAACGCTGTATTTTACCCTCGAGAAACATATAAAGTGCTGAAGCTTCCAGGGCTCCGCCTCGGACCCCACTGGGGGAGCTCACAGCGCCCCCCCAGACTCCCTAGCTGGATTTAAACCAATTTTATGTCTAGTTGTGTTTTTCGTAGGTCCTAACTGTATGCGAATATCGTTATCCCCTCACTTTAAATGAAAATCTACACCCATCCGGCAAAAAACGATTTAACGCCATGGGCCCCAATAAGATTTGGGGGCCCGGTATCGACCTTCGCACCCCCTGAAAATTTTTCTCTCTGAGGTCCTGATCGCAGGTGCGTAATATACCAACAACTCAAGTTGCTTGAATCCAGAGTTGGATCCAGTACCGTCGCCAGAGCAAACGAAGTGAAAGGGCACTAGCCAAAAGTGGGGGAGGCACTAAAATTTGCGTACAAAAATTGATCTTCAGATCTTGTACGGCTACAATTTTGCGCAATTTTAAAATAAGGCCGGCCGTGTTCCTTAGCTCGTTTCGTCTGCGGCCATTAATCGCTAGAAAAATCTATCCACAGCAGTGAATTCTACCAGACGTACAACTAGGATTTTGCTAAAAGAGGTAAACCAAATTTTTTTTGTACAAAAACTGCTTAAATTAGCCCCCGAGCTGAACGAACTTATGCAACTCAAGCGTTTCACAGACAGACATAGATACTAAATACTAAGTGAATGTGTATGGGGCCTGAGGGCGGTGCCCCCGGCCGCTGGGCAATTTTGAAGCAAAAAAAACGCAATTTTAACGTCATTTTAAAATCATACTTCACACTTTTAGAAGCGATATGAATAACTATATTTCTAAAATTCAAAAGTCATTTCAAAGAATTGAATTGCTTTGCACCTCAACCCCCCCCCCTTACTTTTGGTCAAGTCTAAAATACGTTTAAACGCTCGTATTTTGAGATTAAATTTTCTAAGTGACTTTGCAAATGGGGTTTAAGCCCCGTCACCTTAGTTGCGCCACTGAGTGTGACCTCAAAATGTTGAGTGTGCTCTAAAAATCAAAACAGCTGGTCTTTGAAAAAAAGTTTTCACGCATTGTTTCATGTCATGATCACTAACGAAGTACCGGTAACAATGCTGCATGCTTACATGTCTCTTCCGCAATTCCGCGACACATCCGTAAAGTCAGATTAATGTACAGCAGTTGGTTGCCAGCAATATCGCAAAGAATCGAAAAAACATCAGAGGAGAATTATGTTTAAACGTAATTATTCCTTTTTCCATCATTGTCTGACTGTCTGTTGTCTTGTCGTTGCGTGATGTTTCAAAAGCAGTGTTTTTAGTCAACCAAAATGGAGGCACAAGCAGCCGTTAGGGGGTACGGCCCCCTTTGCCCCTTTTAGCGACGGCACTGGTTGGATCCATTCATTTTGTTTTTAATTTTTAAATTCAAATTCATTGACTTTGAAAAAACTAAATTCAAATTCATTGACTTTGAAAAATCAAAATTTAAATTCAAATTCAAATTCATTGATTTTGCAAAAGTCGAATTCAAATTCATCAATAATTCGTGAGCGGATTCAAATTCAAAATTCAAATTCAATCCAACCCTAATGGTGAGTGTTTGAATGGAAAAACGTGGAGAATCCGGAAGAAAAAACTGCGAATCTTAAAGTGCGGGCAGTGGGCATTACATTTCCAATGTATAATTTTGCTGTGTGATGATTAATATTAATTTCGTTCATAACCTTTTTTGTTTATTTGACTTCTGTTGAGTTGAAATTCACCTTTTTGGTTTGTTTGACTGCGTTTGAATTACCGTAAGCATTGACTACTTTTAATTTTGATTTCACGGAAAAGCTAGGTAAAGCTTAACGATTTTCGCAAAATTAAATGGAAAGGGAACATGTGCGTGAAATAATCTTGATGGCGAGATAAAGTAGCGCAATATAAAGCGTTGGACACATGTCTTGCTTATGATTTCATTGTGTGATTGTTGCTGCTTAAAAAGAAAACGGTACCCAAAATTTGAGAATTCATGACTTCATAATACCCAAGTGAAATTTAGTTTTTATATTTATTTGCTATTTTATAGTGATATCCTTTCTTTGGGTCAAATATGGCTCAGTATTTAAAAACTTGTCAAACTAGCTTTACTAGTCAAATTTATTTCATGCTATCATCATCAACAACACCAAAAACGCATGTAACACAACTCTTGTACTGACTATCGGTTTAACTCCATTTATTGTAAAACGCTAGCAACTTTTGACTCAAGCGAAAAATTAATGAACATCAAAACCAGTGGAGTTAAATTAATTTTTTTTAAGTCGACTGGTAATTTTAGGTACAAATATGCATATATGGAAGAGATGCTTGGGAATGTGGCTGGATGCAGACAAGTATTTGAGCGATGGATGGAATGGGAACCGGATGAGCAAGCTTGGCACTCCTATATTAATTTCGAACTCCGTTATAAGGAAGTGGACAGAGCAAGAAAAATTCATGAAAAATATATTCTTTTCAAATTGCAAAAATATTTATGCCTCGTTTTGTATTTCAATTAAGTCATAAAGGCAATGCCTAAGTATATAAATTTAAAGCTTGAATTCAAGTTTCATTCTAAACGATTTAAAAGAGTTTAAACAATATCGGTGAGTGAAACAAAATACCGGTTGTCTATTCTTGTACGTTAAGTTGAATTAGACTGCGTATGAATTGAGGTCAGATTGTCACATTAAAGTGAACAAAATTTATTATGTTTTAGACAATCGTTTTTAAATGGGAAAAAAAACAAGGAAAAAATGTGAATTGCTTGGTATTCAAGTTTTGCTTAGTTAGTACTGTAGTAACTTCAAGAGACACTGCTCGAAATCGGTTTTAGTGAAAAAATGTAAAAGTTCTGTATGAAATGACAAAGATATGAGCTCTAAACTTTGTTTCACTATTCCTTCCCCTTATCCGCGAAAATAAATTTAATTTAATCGCAACCCTGCGTTTTGAAATTTCGTGATATGAGAAAAGGATGACTTCGCAAAATTTCTTGTATAATAAGCTACGCGATGTTTGATGATGGAATGCGAATGATAATCCATGATCAAACATCGCGCTGCTTATTCTGCAAGCAATTTTCCAAAATTATCCTTTTCTGATGTCAGGAAAGTTCGAAACGCAGTGTTGCCAGTGGTACGGAGTGAAACGGATTAAATGTATTTTCGCGGATAAGGGGAATTATGAAACAAAGTTTGGGAAACCTCTTTATTACCTCACGTTGTTAGAATTTCTTCATATCTCTTTACGAAAGTAAAATCTTCTTAAAGAGTACACCGACAAATTTAGTTCAATGTGATGCACCAATTGTCGTAATTACAGTAAAAACAATGTTAGTTTCATCATTATTGTTCCTTTACTGTTATATCCACTCGTATATATTCATCCGGAAGTGAAGAATTGGATCAAATACGCTCGTTTCGAAGAGAAGTTCGGATACATCGGTAAGGCGAGGGAAGTATTTGAGCGTGCGGTAGAGTTTTATGGTGAGGACAACATGGAGGCGGATCTATTTGTTGGTTTTGCGCGTTTTGAAGAAAGACAAAAAGAAGTAAGTTTGTCATTATTGACAATCAATGTATTATATCGAAGTAGCTCTAATTCTTGCGTTCTTCCGGTGAAGTCATTGTCACAGCAAGCTTGATCTTAAAAGCTTTGTTTTTATTGACGTTTCGTTGGTCATGACAACCAACATCATCAGAATACGAGCAACGATAAAGAACTACGACTGAAGCTACGTAGCATCAATATGATGCTACGTATCATATTGATGCTACGTATCATATTGACGCTACGTAGCTTCAGTCGTAGTTCTTTATCGTTGCTCGTATTCTGATGATGTTGGTCGTCATGACCAACAAAACGTCAAAAAAAACAAAGCTTTTGAGATCAAGCTTGCTGTGACAATGACTTCACCGGAAGAACGCAAGATTTAGAGCTATTTTACTTATGCCCGGTGAACATCAAACCTTTAAGCCTAGTAGGCCTATACCTACGTTTGTATTATATCGATTTAAATTACCATAACATATTGAAATATGCTGTGATTTAGAATAACTTGATTTAGTATGAACCACTCACTTTACGTTGTGTTTAACCGCACTAACGCAGCGCAATCTTTTTTGGCTTTGTTTACCAGTTTTTTGTCAGGCTAGGCAACAATAACGAGTAGGTTGCTTGGCCTCGATGGGCAATAAGCGCTACTGTATGTAGAAAACAATTTTTGGACAGCTTCATTCTTTGCCAGGTTTTTTACCTTGCTGATTTTCAATGTTTTGATATATCTGCTGGTGCTAAAAAATGAGCAAAATTTTTCCGGCAGCATATGCACTAAAAAATTTTACTTGCTGAAGAAATGGCCGTTATCATTTTTGAACATTTCAAATGTTTGGCCGTTTAATACAAGGAGATTTTCTTGAATGGCACAACTCTTTGACAAAAAGTGCGTCGTTTTGTGGTAGCAGGATCCACGACGACTGACCGCGAACCATCTCACATCCAGCTAACCCAAATCCTAATGTTGGCGATCAATTGGCTTGGTTTGGCGGTTGCATGCACATTTTGATCTGGTGCTTCCGTTAATCCGGTATGTCAACTACAGTTGTCAGGTTTCCTTCATTCATTTGTTTAAATATCCCCCGCCATATTGCTTGGTCAGTGGCATTTCCTGTTCAACCCAATCTTGCTCATCTTGGTGCTTTTAAAGTGCAGAGATGCGGGGCACTGAGAATGTACTGGAAATTCAAAATCGAATGCTGAAAAAAAATACTGTAATGCAGACTTACTTATCAATTATTTAAGATCAAAATATATTACCAGAAAAAAAAAAAAAATCAAAATCTTTTTAGTACGAACGAGCGCGAGTGATTTACAAATACGCTATCGGTCGAATCGATAAGAAACTCGCTGGTGAACTCTTCAAATCCTACACCATCTTCGAAAAGAAGTTTGGAAACCGGTCAGGGATTGAAAACGTCATTGTCAATAAGAGGAAGTTTCAATACGAAGAGGAAGTTAAGGTAAAGGCTTGCCAATATGAAAAGGACAGCGATTCTTATGTTGCTTAGAACAGGTTTTAGTTAAATACCCATGTTTTTAGGTTTGAAATGTAGCCTACTCATGAATGGTTATAGGTTTACCGCTAGTAATTTAGTTTTGGTGTTGGCAGAAGACGCTTTAACCGTGGCTGAAACACGAAAAAAAAAGGAATAAAAACTGCTATTGCGTTCGGTAATTTAGGATTTAGTTGAGGAATGAAGAAAATGAGGATGTATTGTTTGCACGAGCATACGTATCTACAGAAAAATAAGGTCGGGGAGCGACCACAAAAAAAAAAAAAAAAGAAAGAAAAAACAAACAAACTTATGACAGAAAGTTTTCAGGCAAATCCCCACAACTATGATGCTTGGTTCGACTTCTTGAGGTTATCAGAAAACGAGGGGGACGTAGAGACAACCCGAGACGTTTATGAGCGCGCCATCTCGAACATACCACTAGTGAAAGAAAAGCGCCACTGGAGGCGATATATTTATCTCTGGATTAACTATGCATTATATGAGGAACTTGAAACAAAAGTGATTCTTTATGATCAATATTTTAGCTATGTTATGATTCTCTATCGCATTAGTAAATTTGTGCTGTTTCCTAAGTTTCCACTTAGTTTTGTTCAAAATTAAGCAGAGCGATAAATCATACAATTTTTCATTTGAATGTTACGGTTTTGTTGTGTCTATCAATCTTTAGTATGTTTGTTTCTTAGTTTTGTTCGTGTTTTCCGATGACAAATATTGTCCACTTATCCTTGGAAAAGTCGTCCATGATATTTGAACTTCATTTTTTACAGGATCCAGAACGAACGCGAGAAGTGTACAAGGCTTGCTTGGACGTCGTTCCGCACAAAAAATTTACTTTTGCAAAAGTGTGGATCATGTTTGCACATTTTGAAATCCGACAAAAAGATGTCACCCTAGCTAGAAAGATAATGGTACGACAGTTTATTCTAAGCATTTTGTGACTGGGCTGAGTTGCATTGATTTGTTTGCAGTACATCAGTTTTCTGCTTTGGTTGGTCTTAGCATGACTACAATTTCTATGGCTGAGTTCGGAGCTGATAATGGATGTAACAGTTGCTCGTAGCATTGTATGTCTAATAGTCTATTGTCTATCCATTCGGCTGCAAGTTGCCTCTAGGCTTTTTTTGGGAGTTAGCTCTAGGCTAAGAAAATTTTGTCTTTGCGTAATGCTAATCTTGAAATTAGGATGTGTTAATAGTGATTCTCGCTTTGCAGTGAAATTTTAGTGGAATTTTTAGCCTGTCGTTTGATTGTTTCTTCGGTTAGTACTTGCGACTGAGCAAGAATACTGCCTCCCTGGTATTTTTCGACAAAATTGATGTTTGTGATCCCCAATTTTGTAGCTGATCTTATCTATTAATGAATTTTGATCTTAGCACTAGATTTTTTTTGAGGGTTGTACTGCTTTAAATTTTGATTCCTTTTCTGGTTAGATTTTAAAAAAACACTAAATTTTGGCTTGAGGCTGGCTTTCAAGCTCGTTTGTTCTTAAATTTTATTAAAGAATTACGTAATTTTTGCTTGGTAAAAACTTATGTGACGTAGAACTATTGTTGATCGTCTCCAAGCTGCAAGAACAAACTATAGCTCAGTATACCAGCCTTAATTGCAAAAGTCTAGTTATTTGGTGAAAATACGGCCTTGTAGAAGAGAAATTGATTTATAAAGTTGGCCCGTGTTCTTAATTATTATGCTCATGCAGAAGCTGACATTGTTCGTAATTTGTTGCTAAATTTTGAGTAAAGACGAGCCTCTTGTCGTAATAAAATTGTTTTTTTAACTCTCATGTAGCCCAGTTTTATTTCTGTCAAAGATTCGAATTCCAACGAACTACCACTACGCTCGTTCATGTTGAACAAGAAAATACAATATCTGGCGATGTGAGCTATATCAAAAGAAAAACTGCTTATAGCGTTTGTTTTCACAGGGTGTGTCAATTGGAAAGTGTCCAAAAGACAAGTTATTTCGCGCCTACATCGAAATGGAGCTAGAACTTCGCGAATTCGATCGATGTCGTATGTTGTACGAACGATTTCTTGAATACGGACCTGACAATTGCACTTCCTGGTGCCGCTACGCTGAGCTCGAATCTCTCCTGGGCGACTTGGAACGAGCCCGTGGTATCTATGAAATCGCTATTGCCCAACCAAGGCTGGATATGCCAGAGGTGATTGATAAATTCATGGTTATTTCCAGTTTTAGAAGAAGTGAAGCATCCAGCAAGGGTTATATGTAAATAATAAAGAATCATCTAAAACATATCTTCATCAAATTTCAGCTTCCTGCTAATTGTTTCTGAGATGTTTCGTTTCAAAGTTTAAGAGCTGAATGCAAGGCTTCCCTATAAACTAGTGTTACAATAGAAATACTTTTACAAGTTAAGTAGCATATCGTAATTCCTTGGAAATTAAATTTTAACTGGCAAGACTGTTTGGGAGATAACTTTGAAATGTCTCCGAAACTATAGGTCGTAAAAAGCTGAAAGTTGGTGAAGATATGTTTCAGCTTTTGTACATAATCCTGGATAGATGCTCCACCCCTTTTACGAAAGGAAAATTATTTTTTATTTGGAACAAATCTTTTTAAGTGATTGTTAAGTTTTTGTGTTTTTTTTTTTCTTTTTTAGTTGAATTTACTGCTTGCTTTAAGCTGTTAAGCAGAGACTAATAGGGTAATGGCGAAAATAATAGAAACTTGGTAAAGAAATCCAAAACGTAGTTGAAATTGTTTTATTTGAAATTTGAAACGGTTGAATTTGAAATACTTGTTTTTAGAAGTTGACGTGGCCCATCTCTGCGTTATTACGCCGAGATGGGCCACGTCTTCTTTTCTTCTTCTTCTTTCTTCATTATTCGCTTTTCCGTGAGGGTTGCGGGGGCAGTAGCTCAAGGTTAAGCCGCCACACCTCACGGTCTTCCATCACCTCCGTCATTTCGCTTGGGCGAAGTCCCAAGCGATTCCATCCAAGATCCTCAATGTAATCGGTCCATCTAGTTCTAGGTCGTCCTACTGGTCTTCTCCCGTTTGCCTTGGCAAATAAAGCTTGTTTGGGGAGTCTTTCCTGATTACGTGAACGACGTTAATGGGGCCACCTTCACAAGTGGAACCTCGTCCGGCAGGGGAGCGCCTAAGGACTCCCAGGTCGTCATTCAGCGAAACCCCTATGGCGTTCGAGTCTTAGGCAGAGGGGCTCGTTCGAAAAATAAGCGACAATCTCCACCAGCCAGCCCTAGTGGCAGCTCCACCAATGTGCCCGCTACATGTTTGGAGAGGCGAATGGAGGCAGCGCAGAGTATTCGTACTCGAGATAATGTCGCTCACTCACGGGTCAACCATCACCAACTGCTGTTGGGCAATTGGAATATCCTCACCCTCTAGAGCTAGAGCTAGAATTGGTTGAGGAAGCAAAGCGGTATCATCTCGATGGACCACGTCAACTTTTAAAAACAAGTATTCTTCTAAAAACAACTTTGAGAAATATGTCGCAGCGGTGGCCAGCCGTTGGCAGCATGACCTGATCTGACCGGGCATTTGAATTCTATATGAATCAATCTCTGAATCTACTGTACTTATGGAATTAAACGTATCGTAGCACGCAATGTTAATGAATGTTTGATTTAATCAAATTTTTTTTGTCAGCTTTTGATAGTTTTGCCGGGTATAGCTGCTAAAGATTATTTTCCGCAAAAATTATTTGTTGGAAATCGTTTAAGGTCTTGTGGAAGTCGTACATCGATTTTGAGATCGAAAACGAAGAACGAGAATTGGCAAGAAAACTGTACAAGCGTTTGTTGGAAAGGACCCAACACTTGAAAGTTTGGCTAAGTTTTGCTGCATTTGAAGTTATCCCAGATGACAAAGAAGCTTTGGAGAAAGCAAGGTAGATCGATTTTTGTCAGTTTTTAATTTGGCAACGAGATGGCGCAATAGTGTCGCAGCTAAACAGAAACCTCTTCGTTTGTAAAAAGTTATTTTCGAATATTTGGCAATCAATACTAGTATTCGCTCTCTAACGTGGATTGTCATGGCAATATTGAAACTTCGCTGCAAGTGCAGATGCGACATTGCAGATGAAACTCTCGTCAAACGCTGTAACCATCGTTGATGGCTTCACAACATATTTATTTTGTCTTTGGATTTGGTAAACGTTAGAATCATGTGCATTTTTATACATCAATGCAGTTTTGATCCGGTGCTGTCCCGTCAACGGAGTTGGCTGGATTTCGCGAGGCCATTGACTTCATCTCGCCTCGCCATATTTTTCGTGCTCATGCACCCTCTTTCACCAGTCCATTTTTCTTTATTTCATCCTCTACTTGTTTTTTCCACGTTCGTCGTCCTCTTCCTCTATTAACTTGCATATCAAATTTCAAAGTCTTTACTATAACGTTTCATTCTTTCCTCAAAAAACTTTATTGTTACCTGAATTCTGACGATCCTAATAAATCAAGGTTAAAGAACGTTAAACAGTCCTGTTTTGCATTTTTTTTCTACAGTGTTGGCAAAGGAAAATAATGGAAATTGTCTTGTCGGGCTCTATTTTGGTTTAAAGATACCTGTGATAGTTCGTTGTCAACTTGCTTAATATTTGCCTTTTGTATTGCAAATTTCTACTGGTAAAATGGAGGTTGCTATTTTTATGATTTTTTTCCTGTCAGGCAAATTTACAAAGAAGCAAACAAGTCGATGAAAAACAACGATGTCAAAGAAGAAAGGCTGATGCTGTTAGAAACATGGCTCAAATTTGAGGTAATTCGTACTAAGAAAACGCTTTTTGCTGGAAATTTTAACTTGAACGCTAATCCTCAAACAAATTTGCGAAAAATCGTGTCGAAAAAATATTCTTTTTCTAAATTAGAATTGCCCGTGAAATGATTGCTCTGTTACATTTCAGAAAATTGCCTTTTTTAAAGTTTTGGTTCTGTTACAAAGATATTGATCAAAGACCACACCGAAGTATCTTGTTATAGCGTTGTTAGGGTTTTGCCTCCGCGTGGCACATTTTAGAAATGTGACGAATATCTTGTTGAGCATTTTTCACTGGAATTTTGTGACTCCTCTGGAAATAGTAGAATTGTTACGTTCTCGAGTGAGTCCTTCGTTGAGCAAAGGTGTCCAAACTTTCAACAGAGTTCCAGATAAGATGCAGCGAGTATGCGGTGGGCCAACCATCAACATCAATCACAAATGATGCGCAATTTTGTTCCTAAAAGCCCATAACAGAAATGAAGAATAATGCTTTTTTTCAACCATATTTTTTTCAAAAATAAGGCCTACAGTGAGGACAAATCTTTCAGCAAAATTGTGTATTAGCATAATACTATCTTTAATAGGATGTTTCATAATTTCACCTTTTTTAAATTAAAAATGCTTGGGGTATCATCAGATCGGATTTAGGCCACAATGAAGAAATAATAAATTTTTTTTTGGATTAATCGTTGTTTTGAGGGTGTTCCCCCCCAAAGTTTGATATTTTTGGATGCGGGAAAATTTTTTTGACAAGTGCGATATCTCCTTAACAAAACGTGATAGAGAGTAATGTTTGGTATCAAAATTTACAAAATGGTCGACTTCCTATCTGTAGTCATACATTCTTAATCGCTGGCTCCAACAAAAACGAATTAATTTACGAAAAACTGTTTCAGCACTCAGGAAAGCTAAAGATTAGAGAATATCAAGTCAGTACCGACTTGGCATAAAAGCACATCAAACTGCAAAACAGTCATATGCAAAAAGAAAAAAATCAAACAGGTATCATCATCCTTAGCCACGCCACTGACGGAACAAAGTGACGAGGGTGCGGGTTGAACCCACATCATGCGATCAGGATCATCGTAATAGTGGCACCTTTACTCTTTCGACCGCGCTGTCGAGTTTTTCTCACTTCACTTTTTCTTCCTTGAACTTGAAATTTTTTAATCAAATATATTTACTTTGAAAAAAAAGTTCACCGAAATTTTTCAAGGTAAAAAAAGTATAACGAGAATGAAGAGTATTCGTTCGCGCTTTTTTCACTCGGTTTTTTAATAGGTTAGAATTAACAAAAAAGCTAGATAAAAATTTCCGGTCAAATAGTATCTTCCAAAAGCAAAATTACATCGGTACCGGTTATGTATTCATTCCTAAATCAAATGAGTTAAAAGGCCTTCAGTTTATCCATTATGAACCCGTTCAAATTTTCACCAACAAAAAACGCTGAGAAAACACCGTATTTATTCTAATTCAAAATACATGGCAATATCACGAACAGATTTGAAAAAACGAATAATTAAATAATTCGTCACAAAACAAATTACCTGCGCCACAAAGAGCGATACATTACTCACAATAAAGAAACAAACACTTGCTCCAGAAATAAATGAGCGCGTCATGGTTTAAAATCGTGAATTCACGTGGGATTGGCAGTTCCTTCGATAGCTCAGTTGGTAGAGCGGTGGACTGTAGCGGTTAACGTCAGTAATCCATAGGTCACTGGTTCGAATCCGGTTCGAAGGAGATCGTTTTGCTTCCAATTTTCTGATAGGTACTATTAGTTGTTTGAAAGGCGGTAATTTTTTTTCGATTGCATATATTTCAATTCTTCAAATGTGGATTTTCAATTGCAAAGAAATATATACTGTTTTTGGTGACTTTGTTTTTAGCAGAAGTTCAGATTGTTCTGCTTTGCTTCCTCCAAGCAGGGGTGCCAAAACCTGGGGGGACATATCCCCCCCAATAATTAGTCTGTATCCCTCCAATACTGCAATGGTTTGAGTATGGTCTACATCTTGCATCCCCCCCAATAATTTGACTCTGGTGTGCATCTGAGCGTAGGTGTCCACTTGAATTCGGCGAAAAAAGTGTTTCATGTTTGATTAAGACCTTTTTTTTTTGGTCTTCACATGAAATTGGGGAAAAAAAGTGCTCCATTTTTGGTGAAGACCTATCTTCGGGACTGATTGAACGGAAGTTTTACTTAATTTGATTAAAAACAGTAAAGCCTTATTTAGAATAATAAAAATTTTAAACGTTTCGGACATAGCTAAGTCCATCATCAGTAAAAAGTAAAATCTAAAACAGTAAAAAAGTAAAGAACTAGTCTCGAATGAAAGTAGACACATTGCAGTACAAGTTGTACGTAGCGCTGCAATTGAGTAAAACCTGCTGATGTAAACAATCTGCTGTTCCACTGCTAAACACACTAAGCAATTCTGTGATACTAGCACAGTGCAATGAATGAGAAAAGAGGAAAAAAAACAAAGAACAATCACGTGTTGAACAGATACAAAGTTATCGATGACTGATCAACGTTTATGTCCGGTTTCAGTTTGTCGATGCTTAAAGTTTCTAAAATGAATAGCTTGATTTGGTTCCTGGCAGTTCCAAGTATTTTACGTTTTGCAAAGTCAATTTTATGGTCGGAATTTTCGTAGAGGTGGTTGGTAACGTCTGTGTTTTTACATTTTTTGGAGCCGGGGTTGTGTTCGTTTAGTCGTGTAAGCAAATTTCTGGAGTCTCATCAATGTAGTTGCTGCCGCATGAGCAATGAATATGATAGACCACATTTGACCGATGTAGTAGTGCTTGACCTTCTTTGACTCGAAAAAAAACTTTTTAATTCGAATGTGTCGTGAATAACTCTAACTTTGATTTTCCATTTGTATTTTTTGCAAAATAGTTGCCGATTTCGTGCTGTACTTGCATTGAGATTGGTTCCAGAAAGGGAAGCCTGCAAGTCAAATGCTTTTGAGTAGGTTGAGTAGTAATTTGGTTTGTTCTCTTCGTATCCGTGTGTTTGGAATTTAAAAAACCTCGAATGCAATTGTCAACAAATGTCCTAGGGTATCCATGTTTTGCCAGCATTTCTTTAATTCTCATGAAATCGCTGTGAATCAGTTTGTATGAAGATCCAATTTTGTAGGCCCGTTGTAGTAGTGAGTTCCCTAAATTGCGTTTGTATCGGTACGGGACAAAACTGGTCCACTTCAAATACAGTCCGGTATGAGTTTTCAATCTGAAGACGGATGTTTGTGCTACATTTCCGGTATATCTTAAAACGAGTACATCAAGAAAGGCAAGTTGTCCGTTGCACTCCTGTTCCTGTGTAAAATTTATGGATTTATGAATGCGATTCATCACGCCAAAGAAAGATTGAGCTTCGTCATCACTTGAAAATACCAAAAACAAATCGTCCACGTATCTCAGCTGTACCGTCGGCCTGTTTTGTTGTGATGCAGAGAGAGCCTCTTCTATTACATAATTCATAAATACGTCTGCTAACATCGGAGCTATGGGAGACCCCATTGGTATCTCATCCACTTGGTTGTAGTATTTCCCTTGAAATTGTAAAGTTGTGCTTGATGCTGCCCAATTGAGTAAGGTTTTTAATCTTCATTTGTTCAGGTTGTGAAAGGTCTCAATATTGTCTTTGAAAATTATATCCAAAATTAGTTGTTACGTGAACTGAAGTGGAATATTGGTAAAAAGGCTAACTACGTCGAAAGAGTACATAATTGAATCATTGAGGGAGAGATTTTTTACCATATCAATAAAGGAAAAAGTGTCCTTCAAATTTTTTGAATGGGAGCGCAATGGGCTGAGGATTTCCGAAAGCGATTTGGCACACTCATGATTGAATGACCCAGTGGAAGCTAGAATTGGTCTAAGGGGTGTTCCATCTTTATGTACCTTTGGTAACCCATATATAGTTGATGTTGCAGCTGAGGTAGGATAAATTCGTTGGTAATAGCGCCTTTTCCTTTTAAGTAGCGGATACATCTTTGAAATTGATTCAGTTTTTGAAGATTATCATCTTTTCCCACCGGAACGAATTTGGTGCGATCATTTAGTATTTTTAGCATTTTTTCTTCGTAATCTGAGGTGTTCAATAGGGCAACCCCATTTCCTTTGTCAAATTTGCGAACAACGATGTTTGGATCTTTACCTAATTTTTTTAAGCTATTTAGCTTAGTGAGGGAAAGGGCATGAATGTTGGTCGTACGTTCATGAAAATAAGTTGAGGAAGATTTTGCAAAAAGACTCATCAAAGTTTGCTTGAGTTTGAACCATTGTTCTACAGTCAGATAGAGATTGCTGGTACAATAGCTCGAATTCTGCCTGAACATCCGGTAAGTTAAGCTTATTCGGAAATGTGAACATCTGGTAAGTTCAATCTTTCTTTGGCGTGATGAATCGCATTCATAAATCCATAAATTTTACACAGGAACAGGAGTGCAACGGACAACTTGCCTTTCTTGATGTACTCGTTTTAAGATATACCGGAAATGTAGCACAAACATCCGTCTTCAGATTGAAAACTCATACCGGACTGTATTTGAAGTGGACCAGTTTTGTCCCGTACCGATACAAACGCAATTTAGGGAACTCACTACTACAACGGGCCTACAAAATTGGATCTTCATACAAACTGATTCACAGCGATTTCATGAGAATTAAAGAAATGCTGGCAAAACATGGATACCCTAGGACATTTGTTGACAATTGCATTCGAGGTTTTTTAAATTCCGAGCACACGGATACGAAGAGAACAAACCAAATTACTACTCAACCTACTCAAAAGCATTTGACTTGCAGGCTTCCCTTTCTGGGACCAATCTCAATGCAAGTACAGCACGAAATCGGCAACTATTTTGCAAAAAATACAAATGGAAAATCAAAGTTAGAGTTATTCACGACACATTCGAATTAAAAAGTTTTTTTTCGAGTCAAAGAAGGTCAAGCACTACTACATCGGTCAAATGTGGTCTATCATATTCATTGCTCATGCGGCAGCAACTACATTGATGAGACTCCAGAAATTTGCTTACACGACTAAACGAACACAACCCCGGCTCCAAAAAATGTAAAAACACAGACGTTACCAACCACCTCTACGAAAATTCCGACCATAAAATTGACTTTGCAAAACGTAAAATACTTGGAACTGCCAGGAACCAAATCAAGCTATTCATTTTAGAAACTTTAAGCATCGACAAACTGAAACCGGACATAAACGTTGATCAGTCATCGATAACTTTGTATCTGTTCAACACGTGATTGTTCTTTGTTTTTTTTCCTCTTTTCTCATTCATTGCACTGTGCTAGTATCACAGAATTGCTTAGTGTGTTTAGCAGTGGAACAGCAGATTGTTTACATCAGCAGGTTTTACTCAATTGCAGCGCTACGTACAACTTGTACTGCAATGTGTCTACTTTCATTCGAGACTAGTTCTTTACTTTTTTACTGTTTTAGATTTTACTTTTTACTGATGATGGACTTAGCTATGTCCGAAACGTTTAAAATTTTTATTATTCTAAATAAGGCTTTACTGTTTTTAATCAAATATTTTTTTCTTGGTCTTCGTTTATTTTGCTCACCTTAACAAAATCGTGGTCGAGGTTCATCCCCCCAATGTTGGAAATAGGGCAAAATTGGGGTTAAATTGCAAATTATCCCCCCCCAATGCTCAACAAAGATCGGCACTCCTGCCTGCAAGTTCAGAGTTCATAAAGGATAGCCTATGCTTGAAGTTGTTTAGCTACAAACAAACTGAGTGCTTGCAATACAGTATTAAAAGTTTTCCGCATAGAGTCACAATTTTAATACGGAGGTCTGAGGTCGTTAAGTTGTATTTTTGTTTTCAGTTTTAGGGACATGTAAATAAGGTTTGAAGAGTAGGCTACTGCTCGGGAATCGAGATGGGTTTTATTGAAGAATTGAAAACTACTGGAGGTAATGAAGGGGTATCCAAAACCTTGTTCCACTATTCCTTTATTCGCGAAAATAGATTTAATCCATTTAACTCCGTACCACTAGCAACCCTGCATTTCGAAGTTTCGTGACATCGAAAAATGGTGACATTGCAGTATAGACCGCAGCGTTTGCCCAAAAATGCATTACCAGGTAAAGGTGAATTTACACAGTATCCGTTTTTCGTCCGTTTTTTTACGTTTTTGCTTCTCCTTGACAAAGTATGCACTTTTTCATCCGCATTTTTATGTGTCCATATCCGCACTAACCAGACAGTCACATACTGGACAAAAGTTTTCCGAAAAAAATTTTTTGTAAAGGGGTACAGCTCTATTTCGAAATATCGCGCTTATCGTTCATACACGAAATTTTTGAACAAAATTTTTATCTATATATAACAGTCTACCTAGTGCGGATATGGACTTATAAAAATGCGGATGAAAAAGCGCATACTTTTTCAAGGAGAAGCAAAAACGTAAAAAAACGGACGAAAACGTACGAAAAACGGATACTGTGTAAATTCACCTTAATAGGAAATAACTGCAATTATTGCGTAACTTTTATAACACAGTACATAGAACATTACATAAAACAACTTTTGTCATGTATTTTGCAGTTGCGTTGTGTGTAATTGGTTATCTGCGCTTACCAGGGTCACGCAAGTGCAGATTGGCGTTGCGTGATCGACGTACCGACATTACCAACCACAAACTAGGCTAACTCGTTAATCTGACAACCTCGCTAATCGGACATTATTCACTGGAACAAATCGTGTCCGATTAGCGGGTGTTGACTGTATCATGTTTTTTTTTATTTATCTTTAATGCAGTTGAATCATAAATTCTATGTTTGGTCGGATATCATGCCTTAATTTTATCAATAACTGTTATTTACATTATATTGTTTTACTGCATGACAAAATACAGTAATTGATTTTGTTGCTATCAAATTACATCCTGTTTGTCGTTAAGAATACTAACTAGAATTTGAAATCTTTTAAATATAAGTTTTAGTAAGGTACCAAAGTGTACATGTTTATTAATTGTTAATGCTTCCGCCTAAGCAAGAAGGATCGAGCTAGACGGTTTTGATAAGTCATGATTTTGCGTATGGTTCTTTAACACGCAAATGAAGAACTAAAGTTGAAATATGAAAAACTAATGCTTTTTCATTCAGTTACCATACTTCTGTGTGCTCGTTATTAGCAATCCCCGTAGTTTTGTGTTTGCTACGGCTTATGCAGAGGTACTTTTTGTATTAAAACCTGTAAGGCAGGTATGAAATAATAAATGCCTCCAATATGCTGTTTAGCTTCTCACGGGAGCATTCAACCTTTTTTAAAATAAAACCCAATTTTTTTTGTCGATTATGTCTAAATATAGCCGCTGTGAAATATTTTGAAAAAGTTTTTTAGGTTTCGAGGGCTCAACTCGATCTTGATTATTTTACTTATTTTGAGGCCTAACGAGATGCGCCAATGCAATAGCATAATCTAGTCTTAAAGAGGGTGATTGTCGATCTAGAAATCAAAATCGTTTCTAATCTGGGAGATAAAATACATTAATGTTCTATCTCCTACCTCCTTGAGTATGCTCAGGCCTGGAAGCCCATAGCAACGAACACCATTTCTATCAGCAAATTACGAATACGTGTACCTTTTTTAAATCGATGTAATTCTAAATTGACTATCATCCTGTTTCTTTCAACTCATCTATTTTGCTCTTACGTGCCTGGCAACAATTACGTAGTGCTTTGAATTTGAGAAGGCTCGTCATCGTACTACATTATTTTAGTGTTTACAATAAAGCACCTATGAAATCTAGGTTGCATCTAATGAACAGGGGTCAATACATTTTTTATAAGAACAATTTTATAACAACAGAGGGCTCATTTTGCTCAAAATTGAAGACCAAATTAAGAACCGTGCCAGCCATAGCCTGAAAAAAAAATTGAGACACGAGCTAAAACAATGCATCACTTCGTTTGTAATCATCGCTACGTTTGTAATTTGTATTCAAATCGCCTTGCGTGTGAAGATTTCCGGTTTGACGGTTAAAGAAGGGGAAATGACAAGAAATTAAGAATGACTTGAAATTTGAAATGCAGAATGACGTCACAGCATTCGTTGGCGTTAAATCCAATCGAAAGTTTACAAGTCACAGCTAACTGCAGTACCTTAATTAGCTTAATATTATATTTATGAGTAGGACAGAGAAGCCAGAAACTTCCTTTACCTGGATGGTTACAGACTTCATAGGCTGAGGTAGTTACAGCTGTGAAATTGACCACGTTTGTCACAGAGTATCACTCGAAGTCTCCTGCTCATCTCTGGAATTTCATTGTGATATTCTGTCGTCCCATAGAAACAAAGAGTCAAAAAGTACCAGCCAATACTTCATGTGGATTTGTGCTTGACCAGCAGATGATACTCAGTGCTAGTTTGCACGATGCTATCGCGACCTCGGTCTTTTTTTTCTTAATCGGTCATTGGCCTAAATTTTTAAAAAGTAAAGAATAAGCCAGTTAATTTGATACATAAAAAAAAAACGGGAAAAACTGTAAGATTATCCATTAAGAGCTAAAATATTGCCAGAAATGATGAAAATGAGCGAGAAATTGTGCCGAATTTAGTTATTTGACCAAAAGTTCGAAACGAAAAAAAACAACAAAACAAACTGCTACCGTAAACTACCATATTGCGGTGAAAGATTGCTCAGTCAATCATGTTCGAACGATTCTAGCTGTTGAACTGGACAACAAAATCGCTTAGGAATCGAATGCCCTGGATATATAGATACTCATAAAACGTAATATTTAACCGCTGTGATCCTGACACTGAGTTTTCTTCTCTAGAACGAGCACGGCAATGACAGCACGACAGCTGTGGTCAACAGACAGATGCCGAAACGGGTGAAGAAGCGAAGAAAAGTTACCAACGATGCAGGGGTAAGTTTAATCCTGAAAACTGAAGTAGAGCCTATTAGTCGGTTAGTTACGACTTTGCCCGTCTTACTCTTCGTATCGGCATTGTTTGGTCTTAATCAACCTCTCATAAGAAAACAGTTTTAAGCACTTCGTATTCATTTAATTGGCTATTTTATTCTTTTGGCTGTGTTTCCTGCAAGAAAAAAGTCGTTATCGTTACTTCTGAATGTTGACCATTTTTTTCTTTCATTGTTGCATGATTGTTTTAATCTACTGCATACAATGGAAACTTGACACTCTGTCTTTTTAACATGCTAAATGTCAAGGAAATTGTAATTTTGCTCGTAATTAAAGCTTTAATTTGCGAAGTTATCTTGTCCAGACATTCAGTGATTGTGATTTTGCAGTCTTTTAAGTCGAGTTTCCACCTGCCCAGCTGTTTGCCACACTCGGTGAAGGCTTTACACTGTCCCTTGTAATGCTAAACGCCCAGAAGGAAACCTGTGAATACCAGTTTTAAAGTTGTAGGTTTAACCTGACCAGGAATCGAACTCTGTTTCACAGTTTCAGTCACAAACTTTCAATCCATTACACCATTAATTGGTAATAAATATTCTTTGTAGGGTGACGCTGGTTGGGAAGAATATTACGACTACATCTTTCCGGAGGAGGAGGAAACTCAACCGAATCTCAAACTCCTCGCCATGGCCAAGATATGGAAAGCGAATCAAAATGATAGCGATAGTAGTGACTCCTCCAGCGACGACAGTGAGGAGGAGGATAACTCCCCAGATGCACGGTCGGAAGACCAGCCTGGAACCTCTACTGGATTTCTGTGAAGAGCACAGCTAACCAAGGCTGAAAAGGCCTGGCTTAAATGGTCTCTTTACTACAGTACAAGGTGGCATCGCTTGTGAGACTGTCACAAAGTGAATTTGACTTTACACTGCAGAGCTGCTTCCAAGACTCCGAATGAAAAAAAAGGCGCGTTTTCGGCGATTTGTTTATACTGTGCCGCCACTTACCATTGCCAATGACACTTTGGATTGCCACTTTATTTTTGCTTTGAGAAGGTTATTGTATGGATTGTATTACCAAATGAATTGATCAATTCGCAAATGAAGTATTTTGGTCTGTTTAAAAGTGGTTAAAGGTTTTTTCCAATTTAATTAGTTTTACTAATCTTAGAGTGGCCTTAGGCACGTTATTTGCAAATGCAATAGTTCTTGGAAAACTTAATTAATTATTATTGGGTGTATTCTGGTTCTCTTTTTGACTGTCCAAGTGTCCAAACAAACTCGAACGAAATTTTCATGTGATTGGAATTGGAGTATTCAAATATTTTGCCTCAATCGAACTGGATTCAAACATTTTTTCATTGTTCGCAAGGTCTGCACTGAGCGTAAAATCGTCAGCGTACCAGCGTATTCTTTGTTTCTTTTAACCGACAGACGGCTGTACGTTGGTATGACGAAACGCTTGGGTGTACCGAATTTTTGTTTTGAATAAACTAAAAATATGCTCGTGCGCTCCCAATTTTACGCACCAGGCCCAGTTTACGCGTGGCGTAAAAGCGTGTCCTTTGTTCAATTGAGGTAACACCCCGGGCGTATCGAATTTATATTTATAGTAAACAGGGAATACGTCGTATGCTTTCAATATTACAATACATCGGAATTTAGATTGTTAGACCTAGGCCTAAAATTCAAACCGATCCAAATTTTCAGAACTACGAGCAGTGAGTTATGCAATGTCCATGCAATTAACTATTGCTACTTTTCAACTGCAACGCTTAGCTTTGTCCTGCCTTGTTTTTTTTTTGTATGTGTAATGACCACTTTTTGAAATTTCATTTGACTTTTTTTTATTCGGGTTTGATTTCAAAGGTTTGAAATCAGACTTGAAATGCTTTTGATGTTGCAACGTTGTATCGATTGTAGAAATTAGAACCGTTCGCCACTGTCCAAGCGTGTTTTAGTGAAAACACTTAGGTATAAATATCGTGAGCATACGAGTGTATTTTTTATTGTATATTTTGAACCGAAGGTGAACAAAATAAGCTTAAGACTACGCTTGAACGATTATGCTGAGTATAGTCCGGGCTCAAATTTATTTCGGTATCGATTCTGTAATTTGCATCTATGTCATAGATTTCTTAACAGAAACCGAAAAATGCAAAAAAATAATGCGACTACGCTGGTCGGCAACCAACGGTGCCGGTCCGTGGAGGGTTTGTTACCGGGCCGTATACTTTTCCAGGTTAAATACTTTAAAATATATTTGTAACATGTTGTGACAAAATGATTCCAGTTTACAGGAAATGGTTTAATAATTCAGCTTTATTAACGCAACAATACAAATGTATCATCACGTAACAACGAACATTTGAATTTTCTGTCATTCCCCATTGTAGCAGACTTACATTTTCATTGCTGAACATTTGTGTTTTGAAGCCGGTCAGCGAAAAATTTTCCGTTTTTAACTAGTTTGCAGTATAAAAAAGGTTTCCTACCCCTGATCTAAAACACAAAATGTTGCTTAGCAAATTCCTTAATTTAGTTTGTTTTCTACGTTTTTTATATTTGGATTTTTGCATATGATTTCGATATTTCAATGCATATTTTTTCTATAAATGTCTAATTGATGCATGTAATGCAAATTAGTTTGAATTTGTTTTGCTTAGCGCACTTTTTTATGATATCGAAGTACAAGTTTTAGCAGTCGTATTCACGTTGAAATTTTTGTAAATTGAGAATGAGAACTAAAAAAAATTAAAAAACATCTAAATCTAGCGATAGAATTCAAACAATTTTTTTTTTCTTATTTCCTGTAGCAAAACCACGAAGTTCACTTCTTATTAATTTAAAAATGCCTCCAAAAACTTCTTGATATTTGTGAGTGTACAAACTATTTTGATATCATTTTCAACTGTACAAAAAACAAATGTAAAAATAAAAAAGCAATGGTATTTAAGACCAATGGCTTAATTGCTGTCATTTTGAGCCAAAATTTTGTCTATGCAGCAATCCGATTAATTAACAAACAAATTATGTAGGTTTTTTGTTAGTCTCTGACGAAAGATATGATGATAATATAAACATGCAGCTACTCTTTTGTTATACAATAAGTTACGTAGAAAATTTTCTTGTTTCTCTAAAGCTGTAAAAAACATTATTTTATACTTTTTGTACCTTGTCTGCGTGGGAATACTGTGTGACACATGCATCGAAAATCGACATTTTCTCCCAGTCTCCACTAGCTGTTAGATCGTACGTGTACGAGTGTATTTTTAGTTTATTGCAACCAGAAATTCGGTACATCCAGCGTAAATGCTGCCTGGTTAAAATGAACGAAGGATGCGCTCGTACGCTTACGATTTTACGCTCAACGTAAAGCGGGCTTTTTTCGTCTTAAGGATTGACTATGATAATGCTGACAGAATTCTGTTGAATCTACTTTGGCGCACGGGCATGTCTACCATATTAGTCCAAAATCATATGTTTACTCTTTATGCATTGATTAGAAAATCTGCAGCGAATTCTATACTTCAGTGTACGGGCTGTTACAATATATGGAAGGGGTAACTATTTCACCGAAAATTTATAAGTAAGAAAATAAAACGACAATGACGAAGATTTATCTGCGTATTTTTCATTTATTTTTTCACTGGTTAAGATTAGGGTTTGAGTTAGGGTTGGGTTTGGGGCTATTTTTTAAGTAAGAATTTAAAATTGGGTCAGAATTAAAAAAAATATATAGAAATTTCCGGTGAAATAGTCTTCCTATATGGAATATATGATTATCTTTGTTATTTCCATGTGATATTTTAGTCAAGTCCAGTTAATAATCATGTTACGAGTTTGCACAAAAATATCCAGCTTGAAAAATTTGTTCATAATGTACGGTTGTACTTAGTATCTTGCTTGAAGACTTCATTTGTTTTTATGTGCGATTAGTGTATATTGTGTTGATGAGTGTGTAAGTGTTTTGTCTTAATGCTGCTGGACCGAATGGTTTAAGGATCCGTCAGAAAATAAAATAGTATTTTTATTGGAGTGGTAAAATTCTCAGACATCAATTGTTTTTCTTTTCAACCGAGTTTTATGAGAATTTCGGTGAAATCTCAGAAAAAAGTTGGAAAAAAGCACTATTACCACATATCTCTTAACAGAATTGGAGACCTATCTGTATTGGGTTTTAAGCTAAGTCTTAGTTTGTCAATCAAAACTGAACGCTGTTTGATAGTGTTTACGTGTAGGTTTTGTGGAATGATGTTCGGCGTGTTTGATACATTCTAAACAACATCACTGCTAATCTCTGCACAAACATGCAGTGAGAGAAGTTACGCTACGAAATTTCTTTAAATTTAAACATGGATGATAGACTGTTGGTTATGCAACAAAAATGGTGGACTTTCGTTCAATTTCTGATCTAGTCAAACCAAAGACTAAAGCTCGGTGTTCACTTCTCATGCTAGGCGTTCAACATTTAAAAAGACAGCATCAAGCATATATACTATGAGTTGTTGGCAGGTTGAGACGAAGACGCAAGTTTTTTTCGCTGTCTTCTAACCGAGGCAGCTTTGTAAATAACGTGTTATTATTTACTTTTCAAACATTGGTCGCTCTCTGTTATATAGTCTAATTTATTGTCTATTCTTGGAAACTAATTTTTTGAAATTTTTTTTTTTTGTCGCTTAGTTTTGTCTTGTTTCGTGATCTTATACACTTTGACAAAACAAAAAATTTGCAAAAAAAGTAAACAAAATTTAAAATAGCTTAATCACAATAAATTAACAAAGCAATATCAATTAATGAGTCACAGATTGATATGAAATGTACTTACCTTATTAGTCTCAAACATCGTAAACGAAAAACGGCTAGTCACGCTGTGCAAGATATTGCAAAAGCAAAAAAGAAAAAACGCGGAAAGAAGGCATAGTGGTCTGCGTTCGTGATGTTTCAAACTTATTTCAATAAGTAGGCGATCTTTATCGAGTAAGATATTTAATTCAAATGACGAAATAATTAAATTATGTCACGAGGCAAGGTAGCAAAAAATTTTAAAGTGTAATTTCAAAATGCAGTATTATGTACACATATCTCAAAATTTAAGAACAAATTAAGAACAATGCCAGCCTTACCATGAAAAAAAAAATTTAGATCGACGGCCAGTTCAATGCAGGTACAGTAAGTAGCGGAGTGTTCTCAGCCTTTTCTCTATTGCTGTCGTTGATTCGTCAAACGGTTTTCATGATCGACAAATTTTTATCCAAGCAAGAATCTATATTTGTGTTATTTTTTTCTCTAATGAAGTTACGAACAAAAGAAGCTGAAAGTTCGTCAAAATTTAAAAACAGTCAATTTCAATTCAAATTTTACTGATTATAAAAAAAGTTTCTTTATAAATGAATCCATTTTTTATTGATTAAATTATTACTGAAGAATCAGAGACAATTGTTTGTCATTTTTGAATAAGGAATTTTTAACCATTGAGGAAATGGATGCGAAGCACTAATCAGAGTTTAGTTGCGGAAATAATCTTTTTTTTTTTCATTGGTAAATTAACAACTATAGAAGTAAAAAAAGTTGATTTCCATCGTCAGCAATTAAGAAAAAAAACTGCGAGTTGTTCTTTTTATCTTTTATTAGAAAACGAGGCTAATTTTTTCCACAATTAAACAACAAGACTAAGAACAATGCCATCCTTGGCAAGAAAACAAAATGATTTAGAACCCGGCCTAGATTTAAAAAGCAAAAATTCAATTTCTGATTTATAGAACCGTATCGTGTTTTGCAATTATGCAGGTTTTTAGCGAGTACAGCCAGTAAACTATTTTGTTATTGCAATCACGACGTATAACAAAGTATAACTTTCAATCAAGCTAGAATGATTTTGTGTCATGTTATTCTCCCATAAAATCAAGAACCAAATGAGGCCAAAACTTCAAGAACAGCCAGCTTCAGCCCAAAATTTACTGAATTATAAAAAAAAAAAGAATGTATAGCACAATAAAACTTTCTCATTTTACAACTTTACGAGACGTTACTGTATTGCATGAACAACATAATTTGATATTGTGCTGTTCTAATGCATGACTTGGCCGTGGCATTCTAAAGTCGTGACGGTTGTTTAAATAAATCTTTTTAATAGCAAAATGCGAAATTCACACACCAAAAATTGTTTGTATTTACGTACGCGTAAATTAGTGGAAAATATAAAAAAGAAAAGCGAGAAGTCGAGCCTTTTGTTTTATGAAGAAAACGAAAAAAGATGCAGCATTTGGCAAAACTTTCAGTGCGTCATGATTTTATGGTTGAACAAAAGAGGCGGGGAAGAGTAATTTTGGAGGCCGTGCCTTATAAAAAGGTTTCGAAATACTCCCTACAGCAGGGCTAGCCAATTCGTAACAAGAGAGAAGAATAAAAATAGATCTATGCCGACTCTCTGGTCCCAAATTAGCTAATAGAACAATAGCGGTCAATTGCCTAAAGTTGCCCAAATATCGTTTATCTTTGAGCATCGCTTGTATGTCACCATGCATGAACCCCTTCAACTGATTAATGCATGACTTTTTGACGCGGTTTTGCTTTTGGAAACGTGATCAATGGTGCGGTATTAGCATTTAGCCATCAGTTTTGTAGTTGGTAACTGTTGTAGAGTTGTTAACATCACTTCAATAGAAAGGATACAGCTCAAAGCTAGTTTGCTCTATAGTTACAGAATAATCAGCAGACCAAATTTACATTGTGCGGGACACTTATAGGTACTTTTGACATGAAAAAGATACAACTTCGAGAGCCAAAAAGTCTTTGCTAGATTTTGGCTGCATTATCTTTCCAAGTAAAGGTGAACACCACAAAAAGTTCTTCACTAGTGTTTCGTTGCAATTACCACCCAAGCTCGAGGCCCCCGGCATTGTGCAATGTGATAACCTCTAAAATAACATATAATTCAGTTAAGTGGAAGTCGACAGTTTTATTGCTAGATACGTATAGGTTTAGTGAAAGCGGTAGTATAACCTTGGTCAAAAATCAAAAACTTCGACAAAAGTCCCCGCTTTGACCTTTTTCGACATTAAAAAAAATGTTCAAAAAAAATGTCTTGACACATTATCCAATGAGGCCGATGAACGCACGAGTCTTACCTTACAAAAAACTTTGATAATTGTATCGTGTAACGATTAATGTATCAGTCTGTGTTACAGTCGGGTCATCCTGTACTTTGATAGCAAAGAATCAGCAGCTATTAAGCATACATTTAAGGTTATCGGAGTCCGATAAAAAATCGAAGACGAGGCTTCTCTTTCGGGCAAAAAAAGTGGAAAAAAGTCATGGCAGCTTTGGTAGTTCATGATCTGGGATGGTAGACGCTGGAGCTGCTAATTCGGGCCCACCATGCTTTCTTTCTACTAGGTTCTAAATTACTGCTTATTACTGTAAATCAAATGTTGGTTTAAATTGAGAAAATGAAATGGCATTTACACATTTCATGGTAAGGTTTTTTTACTGGTTAAGGGGTAAAGTTTTATCACAAGGTTTGGGTAATCATTGGGGGAGAATTCATAAAATAAACAAAATAATAACGTACAATATTTTTTTGGTTGAATAAACTTTCCTAGTATGTACAATATTTTTCATAAAATATCAAGCCACGAAATTTTAGATCAGTTTATATCACTGGTTTTGACACAAACAACTGCTGTATATGAGGTTGCAGTATATTGTAGATATTTCATGTAGATTATTATTTTGGAGACCGCATAATTATGATTGGTCTCCTTATAGACCCTCAATTCATACCAAAATTATTTTGAGTTCATATTTTATGATCGCAATTTCAGACGTATCATAAGCAGCAGTGGTGGCTTCACACAAATCTTAATTGCGCAATTACTTACGAAACTTTGTGATGTTTCGCAATAAAGACAAAAATCGGGCCTCAAAAATTCATGATTAACTGCTGTCGTTTTGTTACTAGTTGTATACGTTTTTTTGCTTCATAATGAAAACTTTATTATTTTTGCTCAGAAAATTTGAAGCCAAAAAAAATTGAAAATATACAAATGTATCCTGGCAAATTTATTATTTATTTGAAGGTTTTTATGAGACGTTATTTTCAGCTGGAAGATTTAATGCTTTTCCAGCTAGAAGGTTTGATTATTTGCAGATAAATATTTCAAGCTGAAAGTTTTCCGATCAAATTAAGTTTCTTTTAGGCTTTAGCTTTTATGATTGTTATATTCTAACCATATAAAAATTAAAATCTGTTCCGAAATTTTTTAGTTTTTGTCTTCTACATTTGTTTTTTACAGACGCTTTGTGGTAGTAGGGATAAAAATTTCCGAAATAGTTGAGATATTAAATCCATTTGTGGAAAAATCTGTTTCTTAGCATCCAAAAAACTAAAATTACCAAAACGCCCATACAAAAATGCTCCTTTAGGCTACTTTTTCTTTTAGCAAATCTGATTTTAGCACAATCAATATTTTCTCGTTTAGCAAAGTTTTCTCGTCAGAAACTGTTGAGGACTGAACTCTTTAGAGATCGTTGCCAAAGAGTTCTAACCAAAAAACTTGTGTTGCGAAAGCTTTTAGATTTATTTTGCTCAAAGTCATCTTGAAATTCTGCATCACCTCAAAATTTTGTAAATTTTGGGTAATAAAAGAGCGACCTCTTAGAAATAAGCGTTCATACATATAGTTCCCATTTCCCCTTATCCCTGAGCGCGGCTAGGCCAAACAACTTTCAGCGACAAAGTCTCAGGGAGAATAAAGTAACGCAAGTATGAGTTCATCCATCTGAAGAGTCTATAAAGACCCAACAGTCAGTGGGTTACTTAACTCGATGACCGTAAGGTTTTTCGCAGCTTCCCTGTCGCCTTCTTAAACGAATGCAGATTATAATTTTTACTTCGTGCTGTTATTGAGCTATGAAACAAATTTGTTTTGTCTTGGAGGCATTGTTTTACTGTGTTGAATTGATTTTTAAGGTTTTAAATAGGTTTTGTATAAAAAATATTGCATCTAAAACCAATTCTATTTGAAAAGTAGTAAGCTTAAAATTAATTTACAACGATTAGTTGAAAAGGTCTACTTACTTTTTTTAATATTAGCCTACGTCTGTCCACGTATAATGTTACTCGTTATCCTGCATTATTGCAACTTTATGTAGGCAGCAAAATAGCCGATCTTATACAGTCATATACGGTGTAAAAAATAATAACTTAGTATTGTTTGAGGCTTAATATTTTAACGCTATGCAGGTTGTGAGCAAACACCTACGAGGTTGCAGAGAGGTTACATACGTATAGGTTCTGAATGACCAGTAAGGATAATAATCAGTAATTGTACGTTTATGAACAATAAAACAAACGTAGTGAAAGTGACAACTTCGCTCATTGCTTCATCAAAATAGAAAAAACGAAAAAGTCTTGCGTATCTAATTCTTTATATAGGCCTAACAAGTCAAAAATACGCAGTATTGCAAAATTTATCAATTGAATGATAACGCAACATTGCTTTAATTGAAACTGAAAAAAGCACAAGCTTTTGTCAACCATTAAGTTTGAAAATCGAAAATAAAATTGGTGTTTCTAGCGTCGAAATTCTCGTTCAAGCTACAAGGAAATAATTTTTTTGATCACAGAAATACACTCAGTTACTGCGTATAGAAATTTTGCATTCAAACTTCAAAGCCAGCTTCTACCTGCTAATATACTATACCACATTTGTAGCTTTTTGGAATTTAGTTGTCTTAAAAACAGAATTAAGCTACAAAACATTTTAACCAAAAATATATTCTTTGTAAATTTACGTGTTTAAATATGCAGTACAGTCAATCCAGAAAAGTTTTTCAAAAAATAGATAAATAAACAAATTACAATCATAATGAAAATAGTACTACACTTTTTTAAAAACAAGCACAAGTAAACTTTTGATTGAGGCTGGTTGTTCTTGACTTTTCACAGATTTTCAGCCTCATTTGTTGGTAATTTTATTGAATAATAAGTGACACAAATTTATTCTTGCTTGGTTGAAAGTCGTCTTTTGTTCTATAAATCATGATTATTATTGGACAAATCAACAATGGCAATATAGAAAAACGAAGAAAACCCTCCTGATTATTTACAAATACGTTATATTAGCCCATGTTCTTGATTATTTTTTTTCATGCTGAAGCTGGCATTGTTTTTAGTTTGTTCTTAAATTTTGGGCTACAATGAGTCTCGAGTTTTATTGAATTGTTCTTCCAAAAAAGAGAACAAATTACTTTAAATCATTTATTAAACTTTCAGGCTTACAGTAAGTATATATTTTTGATTAATGCAGAATGAAAAAAACTTAATTTTCTTCACACAAAGAGAAAATGGAATTGTGCAACTGTACTGCTTTGACGGAGAACTTTCATCTTCTATCTACCTCCCTTCTTTATTATTTGGATTGTAAGTAAAACAATTCTTCACTCTATTGTTTGAGCATGCGTTCGAAAAAAATCATTTTCATGAAAACGACAACATTAACTGCGATAAAATACACTGTAAGCGTAAATAGATGGCTTCACTATCGTTTCCCTCAGAATCGCTGAAATCCAACAAAATCATTAAACGTCAAGTTAATCGTAATTGTACCGGGAAGGGGGGGCAAATTTTCCCTGTCTTAGTTATTTTAATGTAGCCCCTAAACTAAAAAAAATTTGCTTTGCTGCACCCTGACTTCGAATCAAATTTAATAACACACATTTTTAGGAAGTTTGGTATCAGCCAAATAACCGGAAGTGACGTCATTTTTGCTTTTGTCAAAGGCATGTAAAAAGTTTCATACAATTTTGAGCACAATGCATGCTTACAGGGGTGCCGGAACGTCAAAAGGGCAAGGGGTGGCAGCTTTTTCAAGGGGCACGTTCAATACTGTACGCACAGGCATTACCACCAACATTGCAGAAATACTGTCAAACAATTAAACACTTCACCAAATCCAAAGTACTGAGTACGTCGAATAAACAGTAAAAAATAACAACAAACAAATTATCAATTAAATAAGAGCAGTCTCTACCGCAGGATGCCATTGGAGGTTTGGGGGCAACGCCCCCAACAGCCGGAGGCAAGGGGGTCTGGGGGTGGAGCCCCCAGCGCTCGGAGATTTTGCAATTTTTGTGCAAAAATAACTTAATTTTAGGTTTATTGTAGCAAAAATTAATGCTTTTAAATTGTGGCAGAAAAATTAGCAGTGCTAAAACATGATTAAACCGGCTGCGTAAATGAGCAGATTGGCTATGAGGGCGGGGGCTAATGGTAAAATTTTTGCCTTTTTATAACAAGCTGGTAAACCTCAAAACAAAAAAATCACAAATTTTAAACTAATTCGTCTGCATTTACAAAACAAGATAATTTTGAAAAAGATGTTTATTTCCACCACATCTCACATCTCCATCCCCAACGAGTACTTTGCTGTTAGATCTGGACAAGAAATGGATCTTGCTCCAGTTATTGCAATGAATTTTATGTGTGACAAGTTTTTCTTATATTAATCCGGTTCGATCAGGGGTCCGGATCACCTGGATTCGCCTCTGGTAACGTCAGCATCATTCGTTCCAACTAGGGCTACAAACAAACTTAGAAATTTGAATGTCTGGCGCCGGAGCAGCGTGGCTGGGGAGGCATAAATATTTTTTTTGGGGGGGCACAAAAACTTTGTTCCCTCGAATTCGTGAGTGACGACCATAAAAATTCTTCACCGCAGAATCTGCGAAAGAACGGTTCTTGCTCACGAATTCTGGGGTGATGATCAGTATTTTGGGGGTCTCAAGCCTCGAACTGCACTCCAGTGGCACCAAGCCTGTTACTTTCTTTGGGGCACAATCCTCGCTTAGGGGGGCACAGTTCTCATTTGGGGAAGCATGGCCCCAGAATGCCCCCCTTGGCGCTGGGCCTGAGGCAGTGCTGTCGCCAGAGCAAATGAAGTGAGGGGGCACTAGCCAAAAGTGGAGGGGCACAAAAATTAGCATATAAAAACTAATATTCATATCGTACGGCTGCAACTATGCGCAATTTTAAAATAAGGCCGGCAGTGCTTTTTAAGTTGCGGCCCATTAGTCGCTTAAAAAATCTATCTAGAGCAATGAATGCTATCAGACGTGCAACTAGAATTTTGTTAAGAGGAGTGAACCAAAACTAAATTTCTTTTTTGCACAAAAACTGCTGAACATACAACTCAAACGTGTCACAGACGGGACATAGTCACTAAATATTTAGTGACTGTGAACGGGGCTTGGGGCGGAGCCCCAGCCGCCAGGCGATTTTTGCGATTTTGCAGCAAAAAAGTAGCGATTTTAATCCCATTTTAATCACATTTCACACTTTTTGAAGCCATATGAGTAACTCAATAGAGAAAGTTTTGAAGTAATTTCAAAGAATTAAATTGCTTAGCACCTTCAATCTCCTCCTTACTTCAAGTCAAGTCTAAAATACGTTTAAACGCTTGCGTTTTGAGGTAAAATTTTCTAAGTGAGTTGGTTAAGGGGGCTTAAGCCCCTTCACCTAGGTTGTGCTACTGACTGCGACCTCAAAATCTTGAGTGTGCTCTAAAAATCAAAACAGCTGGTCTTTGAAAAAAAATGTATCAGATTCTGCAGGCTTACATCTAACTTTGGCGACACATCCGTAGAGGTGTGTTATTAAGACGGAACATTGCGTCAGATTTATGTGACACAGCAGTTGGTTGCCTGCAATTTTGCAAAAAAAATCGAGAAAACGTCAAAGGAGAATTATGTTTGAACGTACTTCTTCCTTTTTCCATCATTGTATGTTGCTTTGTCACTAAGTAATGTTCCAAAAACAGTATTTTGAGTAAACCTAAATGGGGGGGCACGGCCCCCTGGTTCCCCCGTAGTGACGGCACTGGCCTGAGGCCTACAGACATTGATCCTTGAGTTCTTAATTTGAAATTTTGTAGCACTCTTTATCTTCGTAGCGTAAGTTTAAACTAATAGAACTAAATCGGGTGTCACAGCTCACAGGCTAACCAAATATATTCCACAAGATTGCTCTTTTATTTTATCCGTACGTTATTTAGAAATCATTTAACACACGCAATTTGTTAATATTGATTTCAGTGAACTTTTTAGCGTCAATCAATGGAGAGTAATTTTGCTTATAATGAAAGACATTTTTTAGAAAATAAAAATTGTACTGCAACGTGATTTGAATCGACAAAAATTTTTATTACGTTTTCTTTCTCGAAAGGGCTCTGTTGGTTGACAAGCCACTAAACTTTAATTCCTCAAAACTCCAATACGCTTTCGCATGCCATCAGTTTAAACTGACGCTAGGAGGATATGAGTTTAGTTTCATCCAATTGATCAGCTTTCACGAGCTAGCAAAAAAAAAAGTACAAGTGTAGTGTAGCCTACTGCAAGTTGCTACTAACTTTTTACTGTGTTAAATGCTGTAGTGCACAATTGGGTCATTTGTCGGGTCTGTTGTTCACAAACCCTCAAATTAACTGTTACATCTATTGTTCATAAACAATTAAATTTATCCTGCTTTGAAAAAGCGAGCTTTGAGATTAGCAAACGTTTGCTTCGTTACTATCGTACTGAAAGGCAAAGAGCAGTACTGCCCCCTTGCCCTTCCTGGTAAAAGGGCAGAGGGGCAGCTCCCCCCTGCCCCCCCCCCCCCCGTTTCGGCACCACTGCATGCTCATGAACGCGCTTATTCTATTCATTGTACAAGGTATTCATAGTCGATGCTAATCTTTAGCTGGAATAAAATATTTTATTTACTGATAAATGCATTACGTCATCATTACGTCATTGATGACGTCATAATTTAAAAGCATTGCTTTTTCTGCTGTTTCTCAAAATAAACTGCGTTTGCATAAAACAATTATTCACTGTCATCAGCCGTTGAATGATATAATGAAAAAATACTGCAGTGTTCTAAAATTTCGTGAATTATATTATATCTCAGTCACAAAAAATTACAAGCAATATTCAACGCAGTATATTAAGGATCACGTCAGCATGTATGTGACGTCATCATGCATGCGACGTCATCATCTGCGATGACTTTATTAAACATGTCTTTGAAATAACAAAAGTCCACACTGAAAATAGTATTTAGCAACACTTGAAAAACTTTGCATGCTGTTATAAGAATTTAATGGTTTTGATGACGTCATCATCGTTTTCGTGATGCCATAGCCTCAAAATATTTAATTCTAAAAATTTACCAAAAAATAGCTTCAACAAACAAAAAATCTTACTTTTATCACTTACCAAACAGTTTTTAGTTAGGGGGGCAAATTTGCCCACCTCCCGGTAAAAAAGGGTGTCAAAATAGGTCGGTAGATATAGGGTTAAATATGACTTGTTTTTGTGTTGAAAGAGTTTCTTGTAATGTACTTCAAAATTTTTACTATGTAAAAAATGTTTTTTTCAGCTTTGAATTATTGTAACTGTGAAGCGCTGGCAACCGAGTGCGAAGAAAAAACGTACAATATTGCCGGATATTTTTCCCTCGCCTACGACAAAATATGCAACCCTGGTGCATACAACAGCACTTGCTACACAAATAGCACGTAAGTTAAAATAAAAAATCTATCACAGGTTGTTCTATACAGGCATAAAGCAACAACAAACCCAAACCTATCAACCTAACCCCAAATCGGCAAAACATACATAGTAGGCATAGTACTGCGTAGTACGCCACCTCCATCACTAATCTTAACGTGCTTCCTAACCTTTACCCTAACTACAGGCCTGTTTAGAACAATCCGTCAAACACAATAACTCCAAAACTTTATTAAAAACTAATAGGCAAACTATGCTAATTTGTGTCCAACCATCTTTTTTTAATGTTTTTTTTTATGATTATTATCATTTCTTCGGTTCGTGATATAAATAATACTGCCTTTTGACGTGAAAATATGATGTTATTTTATTCGAAACTTGAGGGTAAACCAAAGACATTAGCATGAGGTTTTTAACAACATTGACGCAATCGCAACAATGTGAGAGACAATAAAAATTTTGATAAAAATAGAAACAATACAGTGGATCGGAATACACACTTAGCTTGGAAAACACTTAATACATACTCGTACTTGGTTTAGAAACCTCATTGCCACACTTTCCTTTTGTAAACAGTGGTCGAGTGGATAGAGCGTCTGCTACTGAAACGGTTCACTTGGGTTCGATTCCAGGTCGGGTCGAACCAAAGACTATAAAAATTGGTGTTCACAGCTTCCTTGGTTGATGTTCAGCAATTAAATAGGATAGAGTGAAACCTCCACCGCGTGTGGTAGACAGGTGGCTTGAAGACCGAAAGATCCCTTCGCTGTCCCCTGGCCAAGACAACTTGGTGAATAAAATGGAATTACAATTACAACAGTTATTAACGATATTACATTGGTTGGATCCGAAAATGAAATTTGATGTAAAACACAAAAAGCCTCGTATCGATAGCTACATTATTTTTCTCTTTTTAATTCTCCTTTCAAAGCGTTATCAGAACCTTGTTTGAAAGCAGCACCGGTATATTTTGCTTTTTTTTTTGTTTTCGATGGGCTTTCAAAAACTTAATTCAGAGTAGACAAACCCTAATGGCCCACCCTCCATATTTTGGTGTTATAGTTTGAATATTAAGAATCTTTGTTCTTTTAAAAACTGTAGAAAAAATTTGATTGTAATTGCCTGATTTTTGCAAATGTGCCAATGAGCTTGAGCGGAAATTTCTTCTTTAATTAGCTAGTTCTTTTCCAGATGTTAGTGAACTAGAGTCACGCAATTGTTACGCTTGTTGCACCTTCTAGATTTTCTTGTCCTAAGTTTTCATAAGAACCAATAAATTTTGGGTTGAGACTAGCTGCTGTTCTTACGTTTTCTCGAATTTTTTGCCTAATTTTTTCACAATTTGTTTTTCAACAATATTTGAGAAAAAGTGATACAAGTTCATTCTTGCTTTGTTAAAACTATAACTGTTGTCTTTTATGTACTATTTCTACATCATGATCATTGAAAGAGTCATTAGTCCAATGAACAAAAACAATACCAGCGTGTTCCTGAGAATTTTTTTTATTCCAAGGCAGGCATTGTTCTTAATTGAACAAAAATAGCCTAGTGTTCTTATAAAATTATTCTTATAAGAAAAATTATTGCATTGTTGTATAGTTAGGCTGATTTTTGTTTGAATGTTAAAATGGACATAAATCTGCGATGATATTTCGCAAAGTACAACAGCAGATTTAGTAGAATATACACAAACCAATTTTCTACCGTCTTGATTCGTGAAAAATTACCAAAAATCATTTGACCAATTTTGACTTGACAAAAAAATAAGATACGTAAAATACTTATAATCTTGTATTGCTTTTTCGGCTAGCATAACAAGCTTCGATTAATTAAAAAAATTAATTAAAATAGGTCACATAGTTGTTCATGCAGATGTGCAGTTGCTAGTAAAATTCAACATTGGTTCAGCTAATAAACATACGAACAAATATTTGTAACAACTTAACTATAAACATTTTTGACATTCTTGTCAAATTAGGCTGAGTTATTTTATGCGGTAATATGATAAATGAATATTGGTATCGTATTACAGTATATTGAACACGCCCATGTAAATTGTTGTACAGTAGATATAAACGCTTTTTCTAATCTACTCCAAAAGATACACTTGCAATTCGGTTTTTAATCATTTCATCATCAAAGTTTAAAATAATACATTTTTTCGTGGTTTTTGTTGTCGCTTTGCTACATTTTGTTGTCAACGTTAAAAAGTTTGCGATTATTCTTGCATTAGCCATAATAAACTTTTGTGAGTGGCCTGTATTTGATCTATTATAATTACAGATCTATCATTACAAGGATTTTGAAAGCAATTTTAATCCTACTACCTAGCTTTTTGACCAAAATGAACAAATTGCTTACTATGTCTAATTGCTTATATTTACAATGACTACGGTTTTGAATGTTACCAGCAGCAGTGGCGTAGGAGCATATATTGCCACCCCTGGCTTTCGTTGAAAATGCTGCTCTAAGTAGGCTGCAGCCAATTTTGAAATAGTTTCACGTTCAAGCAATCTTTTCAATCAAATAATTACAAATAATGTGCCGTGTCTAAGAAGTTCTATATTGCTTGAGAAAGAAGCCTTACTGTCTCAAGGGTAAGGCCAAAAATAAAAGACAAAATGGTGATCAAATGTAATAGGCAAATAAAAGATCAATAGCCGCCTCAAAATTGAACTTTACGAGCTTTCATCGAAGCAAAAACAGCGATAATATCTTCAAAATCAAGTTTTCGTAGAAAAACGACTTTGTCATTTTAAGCTTTGAGAAACTCTTCTCACTGCTCGCAAATGGATCACCAATGGCAAGATAAAGTTTCAGATACAAGCATAGATATGGCGTCGAATCAAGTAAGCATAATTTTGCTAACTACCGTGAAACATCGCGCGCTGTTGCATTCAGGGTGTCGAACCGAACCTGAACCCGAATGAACCGTTTCATTTTGGTGAACCCAAACCGAACCTGAACCAGCAAAATTTTACTTCAGTGAACCTGAACCAAACCTGAACCCTCAAAATTGTGCTCAAGTGAACTCAAACCGAACCTGAACCCCCAACAAAAGTAAGAATATATTTTTTCATATCCGGATGCCGCTGGCGCTGGTACACGCACAATAAGAGCAGAGGTGAACTTCAACAGGATCAGCAATTTTTCCTTTTTTTTTTTTTGGACGAAACGAGTAACGACAGTTAAATTTCAAGTCAATGAACCCGAACCGAACCTGAACCAGTAATACTTTACTTGAGTGAACCTGAACCAAACCTGAACCTCGAAAACGGTGCTCAAGTGAACCCGAACCAAACCTGAACCGCTAAAATATTTTGAGCCGGAGCTAAACCTGAACCCGAACCGTTATTTGAAACGGTTCGACACCCTGGTTGCATTACGATTAAACGTGGTTTCGCTGCTTCGCACCCTGCTCTTAAATCTGTCAATTTCCACAGCTAATTCAGTGCTTTCCCCATAGTAATAGCGAAAGTGAAATTTTATTTCTGGCTCATCGGAGCAACCTTTAAGACAAAAAAGCGTACTACCAAACCAGGAAAAGGAAGCAGCGACAAAACGATATACGTTGAAACATGCACAATTTCAAGTTTCATTAGTCACACACGAAAAGCAATGACAATGCATGCTCTCTAATATCTCAGTTGTACTGCACCCGAGAACTGACTGCAGAAACTACCGTGGAGCGCTGGCTGCTTAGACAGAGAAAATGAATCGTTGATTATAACAACAGATTTATGACGTAATAAATGCCACCATAAATTGAGCAGCAGACGGAGTCAGCACTGCTATCCAAGCAAGAAGCATCTCAAACTTTAAGTTTTTTAATGCGTGTTAGCTGCCTCCATGCAAATTATTTTCTCGTTTTTTTTTTATTTTTGTTTTTGCTTGCTGCGTGCACTGCAAAGCCTCATTTTGCCGCCCTTCTTGCAGCCTGCCACCCTTGGCGCAGAGCCAGAATCGCCAAGTGGCTGCTACGCCACTGACCAGCAGTAGTAGACTAAACTGTCAACCATAAGAAAAATTTGTGTACAATTTAAAACCTTGACTAAATGATTTATTACCGGTAGCTGGTAATTAAACGTTTCTATGCCCATTTTTCTGACTACATTTAGGGTTTTTGTTTAATAACATTTTGGTTAATTTTTTTGAATGATAACCATAACAAAACGGAAACGAAATTGAGAAAGAAACAATCAAACACAATAAATTAATTTGTCGCACATATTTAGACATTGCGCAAAAAATAAACATATGAATGCAAGCCACGCCTCATTTAGCAGTTTCTTGCTTGATTGATTGAATTGAGAGTTGAGAATTGAACTATCATACTCTGGTTGCGATGCTTGCTAAACGAGTCATGAATTCGTTATTTTCAATTTACTCCCCACAGGCGCAGAAATACAAAGTATTACAACTTGTAAATAAGTTCTAAATTTGATATTTTAGATTAACCAGAGACACCGAGCGATATTGCAAACAAATTGACGATTACAGAAGGGGAGAAACTTATGACGATTGGTTTATTGGCTGGTCCCCTTTTTGTCGGATGTACGCGTACGGGGCAAGCCAGAAAAGTTACGACTTAAATCCGTATATTTTCTCCCCCTATAACAATATGTCAATTGGTTGCCAGTAAGTACGAATATGTGTTTGTGTTATGGGACCATTTTTTCGAAATGTATCCATGTAGTTGCAATGCTCAACGGCATGAAGTTTTAATGTGTAAGGTTGCAGTAGCAGGTAAGAATAACAACAGTGCAGTTGAACGAAGAAGAACAATTTTTGAAACCACTGAAAGTGCAGCGCAAAATGCGAGATTGAACTTTTTTAATTACCAAAGCGTAGCGCAATTTTTGCAATGAGTTATTTGATAAGTAGAAGCAATTATTGCGTAACAGGGTTTTGTTACCAAGTCAAAGCGCAGCCTAACTTTCGCAATATATTTAGAAAATGCAATGCAAATTTCGCAGTTTTGAAATTTTAGACGGAAAAAGAGCAAGTAATTTTCGAAAGAATAATCGCATTTGACAAAATGACAACAGAAATGAAACAATAAACTGAAAGTCTAAAATTGCGCTATTAACCGCACATAGTTGTGAACCAGCACAGCGTAATTAATCTGCAACAAATTTTAAGCACATTAGTCCGCAACGCGATTTCCGCCATGTCACAAAATAAAAAATTGAAGCGCAACGCAACTTCGGCAATGATAGCGGAAGTTGCGCTTTGAGCTAATAAATATTGCTCTTTGCCCATCTCTGCAAGCTTGACCTCATTGATTTACAGATAGGACGGTTATTGATTTCTGTATCATAATTATAGTTGACGCTAGCGGTTATTATTAATATCGGTCGATTTAACCACAGCTGGAATGTTTTGAATTGTTGAAATATCTTTTGGTTTCGTTCAAAAGTTGTTTGTCTGATAACCTTTGGTTTAAAAAAAGTACAAATCAAAATTAGCTCCGTTGCATTTTCGTTACGTAACGTCGAAGCGTATAAAGAGTTGGCAGGGCATGTCTCCGTTTGGATGTAGAGGTTTACACAATGTGTTTGTATATCATAGTGATCAGTATTATTATATGTTTAATGTAATAATGTGACAATAAAAGAACAAACAAACAACAAAATAATTCCTATAACACTCGACGACTTTTTATCTCAGTCAAAAATTTCCGGTTATTATTATAGCAGAAGTTAAGATTTGACCACAATGTACTATTATCATCCTTTAAGTTATGACAGGGCCTTGCCTTATTACGTGACATGACTGCTCTTCGTCCGCTTTTTTGGTAATTTTTGAAAAGAAACGAAAAAAAACAGAATGATGTCCCAAAAATTACCATGTAAAGCAAGAATTCTAGATAATGTTACATAAATGTTGTTTGTTTTCAGGGGTGCCTCTGTCTTTGCTTTGGCTGTGCTTTATTTACTCTGTATTCTTATAATCATTGCAAACGTAACGGTGCTGCTTGTCGTGAGACTTGACCCTTATTTCCATAGTCCATATGGTTATTTCAAAGCCTCCATCGCATTAGCTGATTTATTAGTGGGTAAGTTGCAATTTATTATAAAGAAAGTATTTCAGCACTCTAACTTATTATACTCTAATTGTAATTGCAACTTTATTTACCGAGTTGCGTAACAAAGGGATCTTTCTGCGTTCGCGTCAAGCTGCAACCGGCCCACATGTCTACCACGCACCGTGAAGGCTTCACACTGTCCCTTTAGGTGCTTAATTTCAAGCAGGAAAGCTGGAATATCCGTTTTTATGGTCTTTCACGAATCGGTTTTTAGATAGGAAAAGTTCTTGAACCTTTATGTAATCTATTCTGCCAAAATCTGAGTATAAATCTAAAGAAACCAAATCTCTCTGTTTAGTATTAGAATTGTACTTTCCAAATTTACGCGTAAAAGGTTCATCGAACTAAAAGTTTTATTGTTGCAGTTTCTAGTTTCCGCACAAATTTTGCAGGTACCAATACAATCAACAAAATATCACAAGCACCTAGTACAGTTGCTTCAATTTCTTACAAGTACCCCGTTTTTACAACTCTATATTTCGTTGACGCTCAGACAGCAAAATTTTTAATTTTCACATTGAATTCTCATAATAATCGAACTACCATTATTTTTTTTCAAAAACAGTCTTTCAAATCAAGTTTTGAAGTATGCAATCTGGGCCTAGTTTGCCATGCCACAAGAAGAAAACGCGTGTGCTAGAGTATAAAAATGGGCCCGAAGGAAAATTCTGGGCCTTAAACAAAAACGCAGTTATCTAAGAACGAAAGACTAACAGTTTTTATAAAGAAAACAATGTTGTTAAATATCGGATAGCCGTTTGTTGGCTTGCAATTGCCGATCAATTTAGGGGTAGTGCCTACGTCTAACACTCAACAACGCCTTCTGATTGACCTTTTTATGCAGTTCGGGTCGAAGACTTTTGTTGATACATGACAGGGCCACTATGAATTACGATGGATAAACCACTTGATCCTAACAAAATTGCCAAGAATAACAAGCTAGGAAATATAACCTTTTAGTGTATTTCCCTAAAATCATAACAACTTAGTTAATAATTTGCTAATAGCCAAAAGATTTTTGAATAAAGATTTCGCCAAATGAAAATTGGGTTTGTTATTGAACTTTACTCATTCACTATTTATCATGTCTACGAAGTTTATTCGGCTGGCGCCTTGCTCATTTAAAGCACGTAGAGTAGGATACTAAGAAATTGCTACAGTATCCTTGTTACTGCGACTCCTTATTTTTTGAAAAGTCGAGACAGAAAAGTTGTTGGGACAATTCGTGCCAATCACCACCTATTTTGAGTCTTGATTTTACGTGATTCAAAATTTAGGCCCGCTGTTTTTGTCTATATCTTGAATGTGACGTGTATTGTTATTGGCATTGTTTTACAAAAAGGAAAAGTGACGGAATATCTGATGTATAGTATTTTAAAGAATAGCTGAATTTCAATATTAAGAGCTGAAAGCAAAAATAAAGTTCCCCAATTTTGACCTTGCATCTATACTTTCTCTTTAGTTTCAAGTTAATGACCTCAACGAAACAAAGTACAAAAGACTACAATAGCCTAACTTTTAGCGAAAAATATGTAACGCCAAGAATTGCTGTACTCATGCAGCCTACAGCAGTATGTCATTTAAGTGTTGCCAATTAAAACGTACTTCGAGGAGTTATTTGTTTTCTACGTTTTGCCTAAAATAAAGCTGATAGTTGGGGAATAAATTCAAAAGTGAACGATAATAACAGCAAGGGTATACAGGCAGTAAAAAGCAATTTTTGGAATTTCTGTAATTCTTATTTGTCAAAATTTGAAACAAAAGGTAGCTTAAAACTGAAGTTCAGTATAGGATAACCTCCAGCATCTGTAGTAAAAATGTTTTTAGCTCAAAATCGATTTTATGCACGAGTTTTCTTGCTAATGTAAATTTTCTTCTGTTTGCATTAATCTTGGCAGCACGAAACGAGTTTTCGTCATCGTATGACTTCCGTTGTTTTTTTTTTTCGTTTTTTGCTGTGTTTTGACAACTCGTCACTACGAAATAGCAATTTCCTCGACCTAAAATTCTATTTTTACTGCCAACGTGCGTGTCCTGTGCCGTACCGGTGTTTTGACAGTTTTTTGGTGCTGTCATAGAAACTGCATTACACTTTTATTTAGAAGAACAATTTTATCAGAACACGATGCTGTTCGTAGATCAAAATTTAGGAACAAATTAAAACATTGTACATCTCGATACAAAACAATACGTGGAAACACGGACCAAATTTACAAAACAAAAAACAGTTTCTGTTATAACAACACAGTACTGCACTGTGACAAAATAACCAAATTTTAGCTATTATAGCCAGTGGACTGGATAATAGCTTGTAATTTTGTTTTAGCAGCTTTGATAATCCAAAAAAATGCTTTTATTATTACTTTCTAAAACAAATGAAGCTAAAAATTCGTAAAAATTTAAAAGCATCCAGCCTCGACTCAAATTTGTTTTGTTCTTATAAAGAAGAAAGAGTGTACATACTACATACTTTAGCATTGAAATGTTTATTCTTTTTAAGATAATTTACATGCATCTGTACAGTTTTGGCTTTATTTATTTTGTTATTGAACTTATATGACTGTTTTAGATGCCGAAAAATGACTTAAGCCAAAAACACTGATCTGCTATAAGCCAACAGGGACTCTGCTTAAGGTCAATATCAATAGGGCCGTTGAGAGAAATTTTGGGCCCGGGAGAAAGATGAATACGAAAGGTACAAAAAGACGAAAAAGTAGGAAAAAGAATTATCAGAATCATAAGTTGAAGACAAAAAAAAGATCTTTGCTCTTCGTTTCAATTGAGATTAATTTTTCCCCAAATTTAAGGTGGAGACCAAAAAAAGCAAGCCCTCTAAAAAGTCCCGGGTTAGGGTACTTTATACCCCTTTTCTCATCCTTTCAACAGCCCTAAATGTTGGAAAGAAGCAAAACTTTGTGCCGCAAAAAGTCTTGATTCAAAAACACAAACAAGTCGCAAAAAGAGTCGGTTTTAACAAAAAGTTATTTACAAACCAAGTTAATTTATTTTCCACCAACAAAGATTTTTCATTCAAAAATATTCTAATTCTGTGGAAAACGATAAACCGAGCATATCTCGATGCTCAATATAAAGCAAATTATTTTTATCCGTTTGAAGCAGCTTGTCTTTTTGCAATTGCTTTTAAATTGCAAAATTTGACGTATGCAAAATTACACAAGCTAATGATTTATCTTTAATATCTCAAGAAATCATAATAGGTATGTTTAATTATGGTCAAATATCATGTTTCGTTGGATTAAAACTGATTTTCAAGTGGAAAATATGCGTCAAAATCCTATCCCTGGTCAGAATATGATGGCTTTTTACCAAATCCTTCAAGTATTTATGATATTTCGGTTTTCTAACACTAGCATTAATTAGCGCTTTGCCCATTTTGTTACTAATTAAAAAACAAACGAAAATTAAAAAAAAACATGATAAAAAACTCAATGATTATCAATATTCTTTACCAATTTTCAGCACTTACATTATTACTAGCTAGTCTAAAATTTTTTATATTCTAGGTTCCAGAATATAACTGTTTTAATTGTTTTCTTCGAAGGTATTGTGGTTGTGCCGAACATAATCTATCTTTTCCAAGAAGAAACATTTCAACCCAAGCTCTTCAGACAGCTTGGTGAATTCCCTGCACTAGAAAACCTTTCCGGTCCTTTTTTTGATGTTGCAGGATTTTTCACGATTTTAACAATAAGTGTATCTGGCTATACTTTAGCAGCATCCAGTATGGACAGGTAGTTTTTTCTTTGCTCTTCATTTTGTTGCTGTGCGTTAATGGACGCAGAGAAATTGGTTCACAGTCACACACATGAATAAACGAAAGTTAAAGTTAAACAAAACGTAATTGCTCAACAGCTAATCCATAACAGTTTTCAAAACAAATGCATTATACTGTAGCCTACTGCATGTATTAATCCAGTTTAGGCATTTTTTTTTCCAATAAGAACTCTAAAGAACCCGCGTTTCCATATTCAGATAGGCAAACATAAGATTTTCTTGATTACACAATGACGTAATTGGCGGTTCTAATTTATGCAATTTTATTGAATAATAATTCCCATTCTTTTAGGTATTACTCCATCACTCATCCTTTTAAATATCAAGCAAAGAAGTTCTTCACCCGCCGTAGGTCAATGGCGGTAATTCTGTTGATATGGGTCCTATCAACAATCTACGGTCTATTTCCTTTCATGTCATCAGCAGTTGGGTATTTCAGGGTTTCAGGTAAATATATACGATAATGAAGTAATAAAGCTAAAATTGCAGAAATAGTTTTGAAAGAAGTTACAGTACATGTGGATACCTTTTCCTCATTGAGAAGATAATGCTGAACTGTTACATAACCGAGTTACCATCGCATATTTCCGAAGTGTAACTTTTTATCACCATATCGATTTAGTATCACGCAGGCTAGCAATGTTGACTGCAGCTAGTGCACTCTGTTGTGGTACACTTTGTAAAAATGAATCCCAATTATCGTAAGCCTAAAAGCTATTGCAATGATTAGAACCAGCATGTTGATGAAAGCACTTTTAGTTCGTTAGCCTGCTACTACAACAATTTGCTATATTTGAAAAATACTTTGTGTTTCTTTGAACCACATTCATTACAATATTGGCATAATGGAAAAAAAGTGACTAGTTTGCTTTTTCCCACAGTTTGACTAAATCTTACGTGTGTATAACTTTTAAGTTGAAACTGGTGGATGATAAAATGTGTTTGAGTTGTGTAAAAATTGCTGTCAAGAAAGTTCAACTACTGACATTCTGAAATAGATCCTGTTGCTGGAAATTCAACAATAGAGAAAAGATGCATGAGCCAATCAAATTTGCGTTTAATCTTCAACATAAAATTTCAATCACAATCTATTTTAACGAAATTACGATGAACTAAATTCTGCTTAAATACCTGTGTTGCGGAAGTTCAAAACTTTTGATGGTGACTTAAAAAGGCAATTAGATCGGAAATTTTTTGCTCGGTTTTCTCTCAAAAAATTTTGACAGTTCTAAAGACTAACTTCATCAAATTTGATCTTTCTAGATCTTCCGTTCCCCAAATATAACAGCTTAGATTTTCCGTAGAAAAGCTTTTTCCCCTTAGAAATTTTGCAAAGTTACTCATTATACAGAAAATAAATTTCAAAAAGCTACTGCTTGTTTTATGGTTCTCAATAAATGTTTTGCGGCAGAGTTATTGTCAAAACCAAGTATAGGTAAAGAACTGTAAAAAACTAAAATTTGCTTTTGTATAATAAATTCAAGCCAGCTTTCCAAAAGCTAATCTTCTATCGCAAAACTGGAAAAATGGCAACCCGAAGCAAGAGAAAAATGGATAATTTTGGACTTCAATATTTTCAAACGCCAAAATGTTGAAACTTCAATTTTGGTGAGAATGCATTTTAGGCCTTTTCCCAATATTTTCGTCAACAGTAAACAACTTGACTTGAATACCATTTGAATTGCATTTAAGCTTGTGGATAATTTTGAATCATAGGCCTAGACTATTAATTGTTCGATTTTTCTAGAAATTTCTGTTTCGTAATCTCCAATATGATGTATTGTTTTTGTAGACCTACAAAAAAGGTGTATCATGCAATTTTTATGGCAAAATATTAAATGCTAATCTACAAAGAGCAATACTGTAATTTACTTAGTTAGCTTTGTATAACGACATGCTGTATTTAACAAACGTGAGTTATTTTTTGTTACAATTTAGTGTTAAAATCCAGCATATTAAACTCGGTTAAACTTCACGCGTTTATATAGTGTGTGCACACACCATTAAAGTATAACAAACACAGCTCGTGTTTTCCACAAAACGTCAGAAAATTCTGTCTAGCAACGACAGTCTGTATTTTTTGTGACGTCATTCACGTTTTTATCAAGGAGCTGCGTTAGATTTTGCTCTAACTAATTAAGTTCTCAGACGAAAATATTTCTATGTTCTTTGGCATATTTTTTGCTTCTGCTTGCTTGTAAGTACTATACTGCCGCATGTGACACACATCACGGTTTTTTTGCCGATTTTTGCTTGTTGAAAATCTACATGTAGAAAACGTACAGCGCAATTGAAAAATATTTCTAGCACTTAAAATCCATCAAAATAAGGCTACCATTAATCTTCTTTTGAGTTTTCATGCATTTTCTCTGCTAGTAAAGAAGGACTGCACGCAAAATCTATGTTATTTATTACATTAGACTTAACTCCATTCTTCTTCACCCGATATCTTCAGAAAAGCATCGTGGGAAAAATATTCTGTTCATCTTAATCAAGTCAAAGTTGCTCGAGTCAAGTGACTCAAATATCAACTCAGGCTGGGCACCAGAGTAGTGTTTTTTTGTGGGGGCTCATTTTGTCAACAAAATAGACGGACGTTTTATTAAGAATAATACCTACTGTTAGTCTGCTTGAAGCGCGTTTACTCGATCTATCTTGCTGTTTCATAAATCGTTTGTGGTGACATGTTTTTAGGCAAAAGTTTGCTGGTACTCTCCTGCTAGTACAAAAGTTTACCCTTGCTTGGACGGCACGGCGCCGAAATGCCCCTGTAGCGCCGGGCCAGTATCAACCCTAAAGTCAAATTAATAAATCTTAAAATTAAGTCAAGCCCTATTTAGGTAAAAGTTTGTTTTGTCAAATAACAAAATTTAAAAGATGGCTTTAATGTGCTTCCACTTTTTAAATCAAGTCAAAAGAAAAGGTTTTACTTTGCTCATAAAAAAGAACATTGAGTACCGGCTACTCGGTAAAGCGGTAACGCCTTGGTCTCTGGAGCGGGAGGTCAGAGGTTCAAATCTTGGGCTGGTCAAATCGGACACATTGTTGCCAACTGGTCGCCACCGCTATCACATTTCTTCGAAAGCAGCTGTGTAGTCCGAATGCAATGACGCGGAAATGCGCCCCGCAAACTCGTTACACGCTTCAGCGTAATACAGCGAGTATAATGAAAGAAAATCGTTGAGTAATTAATGGTTTATACTTATATAGCTACAATTAATTTGAATATATATTACGTAATTTTACTTTTAGCTACTTTTATCCTGGCCGGTGAAAAGCCTCCAGTTCGTTCCAATCAAATTACTTTTAACTGGACTAAAGTTTTCAACCTGACGTCACCAAATGATACTGATGACGTCACATTCAATGTTACTCCGACAATAATGCAAATATCAAACAACATCACCTACTTCACTAACACTACCACAATGACTCCGAAATTGGACGAATCGAGAAGCAAAATAGAAGACAACAATTTTGATCTTACCACAGAAATATTTCAAGGTAATATTCAATCTTTTTTAGTTGCTCAAAAATTTACTTAAGTATGTTAGCTTAGACGGCCAATAAGACAATTTATGTCACTAATTGAATTGAGAAAAATAAGTTTGCTCAAATTTCAAAGTTTAATGGAGAAGAGTTAACCGTTTATTTAACTTAGTGTTACTGTATTTGCTTTAGTTTCAGAAGTCATTTGCTTTAGATATTATTAAAGTTTTTAATTAGAGAAAAAATGACAAAAGTGTTTATTTTTGTAAATGATTTTAGCCATATCTTACTAAAACATAATATTACATGAAGAGCATTCCAAACCTACCAACACAAAAAATGTTCGTCTCTTGCGCATTCCTAAAAAGGGCGCTTTTGACAAAAAATGTAAAACATAGATTAGAAAATCTAAATGCTTTTTTGATGGTTGTAAGCCACGATAAACCAGTAGCGTAATGATCTATGATTATTACATATCATGTTTTGATGTAGATGATGTCATTTCAATTGATGTTTTTTGTCAATTCTGTTTTAGGAAAATTCAACGTCTCCAAATCAAAAAAGTCCCCTTAAGGCCTATTTAACTGAGACAATTTTAGGCGTTCTAGGAATTCTTTTCTCAATAACATGTTTTTAGTTTTCTAAAAAAATTGCTTTTGGGGCAGAATAATTACTTTGCAGACACAGTACAAAAATAAAAATAGCGGACAAATAAATTGTGTTCATGTAGCGAAAAGCTTCCATTACACTGCGTTTGAAATTTTTGTTTACAATGAGGCATGGAAAATGATCTTTATGTTTGTACTGTTTTGCTTTGCAGATTCAAACAGTACAGTAGACGGGACTTCATTATCAAATACTTCTGGGTCGGCAATTTATCTCATTCTGTCCTTGTATCTGCTTTTCCTATTCATTCCCCTTATTGTTGTGTGGATTGTAAACATTTGTACGATAAGATCTTACAGCAGAAGGCAAGAGGTTAGTACTGCTAGCAAAAAGCTTAAACTAATCAAACTACCGAGAAGTTTGTGTGTGACTCAAGGTGACACGGTTAATAGCTTTTTAATTGCTGATTCGATGTACGAGTGATTGAATTACAATAACAGTTTTACAGATCATGCGGATTTACTGTACGTTCGTAATTCATATTTTTTTCAACCATTGTAAACTCAAAAACTGAATACAATAGTGGCACGCGCATTTAAGCGTGATCGGTAAAACAAGCCTAAAAAGCACGCAGCTAAAAGTCTTAATTTTGTCGTAGTTTCAAACTTCAGTTTCAGAGGAAAATCTTTCATTGTCGGTAGTGCAACAGCTTTTTTCTGAATTTGCATCAATATTCGGTTTAATTGTTTTAGTACTGTCTGTTTTTGCTTTCAAGTAGTTTCTATTTTGGAATTTCAAAACATAAAAGATAACTTGAAAAGCAACTGCTGGGCATCTTTACTACAAAAACAAAAAAATTACCTTCGTTGAATTTTAATGAGACTTTTGGTAAGGTTTAGCTAGTTCAGGTCATTGTTAAAGTGAATAAACTTGGCAATGACTTATAAAGATTAGTTTAAACTTGAAATCGAAATGTGTTTAAAAATATTTATTTTGCTTATTTTTTACAAAACAAAGATTATATTGCGAGAAAAATGTTTTTTCATAATGCTATTTATAAGCTCAATCGATGCCTAATTAGTTGTATTTTTATTTTGATAATTATTTTAAAAAATGTTTTTATTTGACAATAAAAACATTTTTTCAACTGACGAAATCCGACTCACATACTTTTTTTTCTTTTCTATTATAGGTCTGTGTTTCGAAGTAAAAACATTTTTGCAACGGTACTGTTACTTTGACAAAAATGTTAATCAAAATGTAATTAAATTCTGTTCCAAGAACAAATGAGTAAAGTGCAAATTTATCGTGCTTCTGGAAACAAAAAACACACCCTTAAGGGGAATTTTTTGTTGTTATTGTGCAAAGTACTGAAATTGTAATTGCTGTAAGCATATTATTTCTGAACTTTGATAAATTAAAGCAATACAAGTATCCTTGTTTAACAGTGCTAAATCCAAATATATTAAATATAGGCTATACCTAGTGCGGTGCTGTACTGTAAAAGGCTAAATGCTGTAAAATAGCAGACTAAAACTGCATGATTGCTGCACACCATCACGTTGAAGCATTGAATTCACTGTAGTTAAAAGCAAGCGTGCTGTTAATTTGCACCGTAATTGACGCAAGCAGCAAAAAAAATGCAATACTTTTCGTATTTTTCAACTCATAGGTTAGACATTTTGATTGCTTTGTTAATGGATTTCTTTTGAAGGTCAATTTATTCCATAATCTTGATTGGCTACTTAGCTGATATTTGCAAAAGCTCACATGTTTAGCTTAATGCAAAAGCACGTTGTTTGTGAAAAGCTCTTAATTATGTAGAACCAGGCTCGCAACCAAAATTTTGCTAATAGGGGGGGGTGTTCGAAGAATGTTTTTGAAAAATGTTTTTGGAAGAATGTTTTTAATTAAGCGGCGTGTTGAACAAACTAGTACAACTCAAACGTATTATAGTTGAGAGATCTAGCGACGAGGCCCTCCGCCGCTGGGTGATTTTTGAAAATTTTCAGAAAAAAATAGCCATTTAACTACATTTGAATCACGTTTTGCACGTTTATAGAGCTATTAGAAAACAAGTGCTAAAATTTGGGAGCCAGTTGAAAGAACTAAATTGTCCAGGTCCTTCACTTCCCTTTATCTACAGGTCAAGCCCAAAACACGTTGATATCGTAATAGTGTCGAGTTATATTTTTAAGTGGTTTGGCTGAGGCGAAGGACAGCTGAATCCCCCTTAGCCTCTTCTAGTTGTGCCACTGATTAGAACCTAATTTTGCTTAATTTAACATTTCGTTCGTGTGAATTTTACATGTCTTCATTCTGTTTGTTTATTTTTGCGGCAACATTAATGGCCTCAAAAGTTAAAAGACCGCGGTATTTTGAATTCTTGAATTTTCAGCACGTGGATCTTATATTGCTAAAAACAAATGTTACGAACTCAAAAAATACGTTGACCTTTAAAAATGCTTTGTCTGCAAGCCCAAAATATTGTCGTGCTCTTTGTGTCTTTTACACTGTTGTAGCAAAATTACAGCAAGCCTATGTACACTGTACTGTGAGTTGTCCAAATAGAGAAGAAATGGTACAATTCAGTCTATTGGGAAGTTACTTAAAAAACGCAGATCGATCATAAATTTCTAATTTATAATTTTATTCACAATCAAATTTCTCACCTTGACTGCGAATAAATTATAATTTGCTTTGATCTCTGATCATCCAGCTCTCTTCAGTTGGAGATACCAAAAAGAACAATTAAATTTCAATTTTGCGAGTGTGAAATACACTACAATTTAACCCAAACCTTAAGAATCATGATTTCACTTCTAAGTGCTCCGCCATTAGTCCTTTTTTTCTTTCAAACGCCATGTATCACAAAAATTTTGTGAAACCTTTTCCTGAATTCAGTCAAGTTTCTCGTAATTTTAATCAGGCGCATAACTGCGGAATGCTTAATGTGCACAATGCTTGCCTCTATGGTATGCATTCAAGGTATAAGCACTGATGCTGCCAAAACCATTAAAGAAAAATTTCAAAACTCTATGTGGTCCATTACTCTAAAAATACAATATTGATTTAGTTGGATTCCCCTTATCATGACAGTCTATGTTTTTCTTATAATTTATTAGCTTAGGTATTATTAGGATCACTATAACTTAAAAAAAAATTTTTATTATCTAGATAGGCAGAAAATGCTTACTTAAAGTGATAAGAATTGCATTTTGTTTTATACTTAGTAAACAAATAGCACAATAGCGCTATGTATTGCCTTAATAATTAATGAGAATTTTTTATAATGATTTAATAACACCCAGCTGCGATGCATCAAAAGGTGTCAACAAAATTAATTTTAAAAATTGTTCTCCACACGACATTTATAAATAATTAATTAATCATTATAATGCACGAAGAATCTGCGGTGATACGTGTTATTATGCCTTGCTATAAACCAGGAGTCGGCAACCTTTTCGCCTTCGCGGGCTTCATGCCACATTTAAGATTCCAACGGGCCGCCCTCATCCTTGAAACAACACTAAATTTTAGGCATTTTTCGGCCGAATTATTGGTGAAGACCAACAAAAAAAAAGTCTTCGCCAGAAATCGAGGTGCTTTTTGAATGAGTTAAAGGTGAAGACCAAAAACAAAAAAACTAAGATCTTTGCCAGGATTATTGAGGTATTTTTCCAGAAAAAAAAAGCTCTTCGCTCTATTTTGAGGTGGTTTCAGACTTTTGAATTCCGCAAGCCACGTTTAGTTATAATGGAAAATAAACGAGGTAGAATGGAAAATTACATTGAGACCTTGAACGGAGTCACTTGGACTGCACCCAAACGAAATAAGGAGGTAATGGAAGACCGTGAAGTGTTGTGGCTTAAAATTTCGAGCTGCTGCTTGCTCAAGTCTTATGGAAAAGGGGGCAATAAAAAAGAAATAGGAAGCTGTTTGCTTATCCTTTGTTTCTTTTAAAAAATCGTAGCTTGTACGCTAGTGAAACAGTAGTTTCAGGTGTTTGTACTAGAGACCTATAGTTTTTTTTTATTTTTTTGCAATTGTGTGACCTATCAAAATCGCCCGGTGCAAAAAAGAGTGAAAAGCTGAGTTATATGATACATCTTAAAAAGTTTTTCTTTTTTTCCAGACCTCGAAGGACAGCATCACTAGCCTACAAGGTTCCATACGGAGTAACACTGAAGCGGAAAATCCGTCCCTTAATCCGCTTTCTGGTCCACCTTCGGCTTCCACATCCCTCACTAGTATCCACGTAGCCGCGAACAATGAAGCAAAACATCAAAATGGAACCCAAACTGGCCCCAATGAAAACTCCAATGACGCAACCCCAGAAAATAACTTCTTAAGTGTACCCCAAACCACTGTTCCGCCCCAACATCGTCGAAGTTTTCGCTCCAAAAAAGTCACCCGAACCGTATCAACCAACAGTGACACCCCTCGCAGTCCCCTAACTCGACTAAAATCCTTAAGTTTTACGCTTCGAAGAACCAAACCTTCAAAAAAAGAAAGTAAGTTGCACGCTACTACATAAATTTAGACCCAATAAAACTTTAAGCTTCCAAAAAAAGACCTGCCATAATGGCTTAGAGCCGCATTTTCATCAACAAACTTAATTGTGGTAAATGGGGCTAACATTGTAATATCTACAGTAGGCCTATATATTGATCTATTTGGCTTGCAGCAGACGTTTTGGCTCTAAAATGATGCCAGTATTAACGCCAAATAAACTTGAAATATCAGGTTTAGGTTGCAATGGCTTTAATTTCAACTCACTGTATAGCAGATATTGTAATGATATTCTTTACAACGTTATCAGTCGATTGCCGAAATGTCCAAAGTACATGGATATAAATTTTACGATGTTGACTGTACGTCTGAAGACGAGATTCAAAAAGTTTTGAAGTTTAACAAAATCTAATTGCGATCAAACTTTTCGATTTTTTTCCAAAGCAGTGATTGAATATTTAAGCTTTAAATCGAAATTTATTCTTTAATAAAAGCAAAATTGAAATTTTTTAAGATTTGAGAAAATGTCTTGCATTATGTAAAATATTGGTTACTTTTGATAATGTAAAATATTATGTAAAATGTAAAGTAATATTGGTTAAATATTGTAAAATATTTATAATATAAAAATTGTAAAATAGTTAAATAAGCATTATGTAAAATATTTTATACTTTTGATAAACAAAAATTAAGTATTTACTATAGTGCAATATAGCAATTCAATTAAGTTTGTCAAAAATCGATTCCATTTTTGCGTCCAATTCTCTGATATAATAGCTTTTAAGTGACATTAAATGAATACTTTAGCGTTTAGTTCACTAAAAGACTATTAATTTATTTTGAAGAGAAAATATTTTCGAATAATTTTTTGCGATTAAATTTACGAGCACTAAAAGTTCAATTGCCTTAAGCTCCAAATAAGCACTGTACCGCTTTCAATCAAAAAGAACTAAAAAGAGAATGTGGGTTCAACATTCATTCCTTTTCCTAAGCAGGTTTGGTTACGGTAATGCAAAAAAGTTTCATTGCCAAATGATCAACTTTTAAATTTTTGTATGTTGAGCCATTAATCAAAATGTGCTTTGTTTTATCTTACTACCACAAAAGTTTATGTTTATTGTTTCATTATCGAATAAATTTTTGCTCTAAGCCGCTTATTGGTTTTTAAGAGTTTACTTAAAAAATTTTTTTTTGCCTCCGGCACTTAAAAAATGGATTAGCAGCATTTCAGTAAGTAGCAATTTTGTGATTTCTTTGGTGACATTAGTCAGCCAAGTAAAAGCAAAGTAACAAAAACTGTCTATTAAAATTAATGCACACAAAAACCGTACAACTCTAACTTTTTTGGCAAGTTTTTTTTACGTAAACGAGATGGTATTTTTATATGAATACTATTTAGTACTTTTATGTAAACATTCTCAAAGGTACACAGTCCGGTAATTTGGAAAGTTTAAGGAAAAAACTAGATGGAATTCTTAGAGTAGGGCAAACCCGTGTTTATCTTCCAACTAACCAGAGAATTGAACCTATTACCGCTGGTTTCGTAGGCAAGCACTCAGCCAGTCGACATGAAGCCAATTTGATTAGTGTTTGTTTTTCAGGCGCTGTCGCTCGACGAATGCAGAAAATTTTGCTCCGCATGGTCATTTCTTTCACTGTCTGCACCCTTCCCGCTATTTTAGTGCTAGTTCTGCACATTTTTTTTGAGTCTTATACAAATCCATACAGGATTGAGAATTATTCGGTCGATATCAAGTTTTGGAAGGTAAAATTGCCATTGTTTGAAATAATTGCAAATCAGCGTGAATTTCAGTCTACGTTTGATTTTCGAACGGGTCAAACCAAAATGTATAAAAATTGATATTTACAGCTTCCCTTCTTGACTTTCAGCATCAAAATTGGACAACGTAAAGCCTCGGCCGTGTGTAATAGATAGGTGGACAGGTGGCAGCTTAACTCGAAGACCAATAGATCTCTTCAATGTCTCCTGGCCAAGAAAAGTTTGGTGAATAAAAAATTAATGTTATTATAATTATTATAAATATTATTGGCTGAATGAATTAACACACAGAAAATTGAAACTAAGCTCATGAAAAAGCAAACAAAACTTGTAAAACCGAAATTTGGTCGTTGCTTTAAATTGCGAGAAAACACGAGTCTTAATGCCAAATGACTTCACTGGACGTCTACTTGCAATGTTGTTCAAGCTTTGAGCTATCAGCCATTTCCAAGATGATACAAAATAACTCAAAATTGCGTATGGGTAGAGTTCGGTAGTAACTGTTACACTTAGTTTTTGAAAATAGATCAATAAGCAAATGAATAAAATAAACACATAATTTTAAGACTAATGTTATTGGGCCTTTTTGAAGCGAGTAAAACAATGCCAGATGAATTTATAGTTTTGTATTCAACATAACTTTTCATAATTTTTCAATTAAGCAGTTAAATGTTTCAAAGAGATGATTTTTTGTCACTGCACATTCACTAAATTATTGGAGGATTACGCACAAACCTGCAAAAATAGGAAATGCAGTAGCTTTATGTCATTGCATGCTTAATTAAATAACATTAATGCAGTTTCCATTACTTTGGGATGTTTCATTTAAAGCGTCATGCCACGAAATCTAAAGAAGAGGACATTTTTCTAATGAACTGTTTTTGAATTACTTGACACTGTTAGCATAAGTGTCGGCAGGAAGGGCATGCCCCTCTGGATTTTCACACATGATGCTGTGAGTCCTTGAACAAGCCCTCAAATTGCGGAACCATCGTAACTATCACTGATTGTCTAATTTTCTTTCTTTGGTGCGCTGGTCTGCACTTAGAAAGCGGTCATAGTGCTACCCACAAAACATTTAATTTTGTAAATAGCTTAAATTTGTGTCTCCCGAAAAAAGAATTTACCAAGTACTATTTCTTCGATTACATCGATTGTTATGAAGGAATTTGAACAGATTTACGAGTACAAACAGATTTTACGTAGATAAGCTTGGCTAATACCAACCTACCTACCTCAATCCGATAACACAGTAATGCACGGTAGAGACTGTGGTAACGCGAAAAACACCAATCGACAATCATTCAAACGAACTTGAAAATGTTAAAAGCAGGTCCTTCATGGCCTACTTAAAACTAGACGGCCGGACATTCCACCTTTTAGCGAGAAAATTAGAAGGGCAACTTTTTCGCGACGTTTGCGGCGTTTTAGTAATTAACACGTCTCGTGACAGTTCTTCAAGTGAAAGCAATTCTTTTTCTATGCAGGCCGTTTAGATTTACGACTTACGAATCAGTTTCTTAGTAGCCTCATTAAATCAATAAAATGCAATCACAATCTCATTATTAGCATAGCAATGTAATATTTTGAAGGTGCAGTAGTAGATTTAGTTAATGGTTTTCATCGAAGTAAAAATGAAGTAGTCACCATGGCAATAAACACAAAATAACAGGCAACATTGCAAATTCGCAATTAAGTAAGTTGGGTAGTATTAATATCCAAGTTGGACAGCAGTATACAAATGGAAATTAGAGCGAGGTGCGTTGCCGTTTTCTTTGCCTTTGCTTAAAATTTTGAACCACATCTTTTCGAACTTGGCTATTACCAAGCTTTTGTCCATTATTAAAAAACACATTGCAAATTGAACGATTAATAAATTTGATTACTGCAGAATGATTGTCGCACAGAAAAGACAAGGGCACATTGTTTAATTTCAGTATATGTTTGGCGGCAACTCTTTCAGGCAAGTCTGCTTTGCGAGTGACAGTTTCGCATAACTCTAACATTGCAAAAGATTTGCAGACATAGTCAGTTAAATCTGAAGCAGGCAATGTTAAGCCACCGCGTGACAACTTCAAAAGATAATCATAAGTTTCAGGAATGGGCCCTCTTCCGGAGTTAAAAGTTAAAAGAACTCGACAATCTGAGCATTTCGTTTTCTTTATCATCTTTTTGGCGATATAGCCAGATACAACTGCAGCAACTTCTATTGAGTTTTGCTCTAGAGAAGTATTTTCAAGTTCAACAGAAACATCTTGCAAATCTTTGTTTAATTGCACCAAAGAGAGATCTAGGTTGCTATCAGGATACACATCTTCTTCCCAGAATGAAATCGATTCTTTGAGAAGTGATTTAATTGTTAAAATCCGCTCACTTGTGTTCACTTCCCGCAATCCTACCAAAAAACGACCACCACTCATCTGCGGGTATCTTGAAAAGCGATGCTCTAGCGGATCTGTCTGGAATCTAGCAGTCAAAACGTAAGAATAGCCGTCATTCAGCAGGACCTCAATAAGAGAGGCAGTGCATCTTAAGGTAGTAACAAGTGCAGAAGTAGTTTGTTTACTGAGTGTATATTTTTCGGTGTTTGAAGATTGTTGAACTTTCCAATCAGCGAACCAGTCTGCCAACTTTCGAAGAAACGCTGGCTTGCAGTCATTTAGTTTAGCAGCATCTCCAATATGAAAATTCATATTTAACTCTTGTTTGCTGTTGCTCATTGTCCACCAGAGATTTATCAATTCTAAAAACTTTGCCGCATTCTCGTGTTCTGGAAAATAGCCTTTTAGAGCAGTTGAGGTGTTTGCGTCAAATACTGCCAATGCCAATGGTACACTTTGCCTGTTATCTCCGGGGTGTAGTGCTTTGTAGGTAAGCTCTTTGGCTTTTCTTAAATTCGCCTGTAACTGTTCATCTTGATCAAAGATATCGTGAAGCAGCTTCCATGATATCTCTCCTGCTGGAAGAGTGATAAATCTCGGATATTCAAATGCAGGAAAAATAAAACGCCTGGAGTTTAACAAGTTGTTGCGTATATTTTTCAGCAGGTGAACTGAATCAAAAAACAAATAAGAGATGCGATTCTGCGTCGAAGGATGCAAAATGGCGTGCTCGTGCGAAGTACATCCGTATTTCGATAGCAAATCGCGGAAGGCCGATACATTGCTGGGATGATTATCCGATATTACAGCACGAACATGAAAACCGATTTCATGGAGGCTTTGTATACTCTCTTCAATCTGCGCCGACAGCCATTTTCCTTCAATTTTGGATTCGGGTACCGCTTTTACTACCAACGGAATACTCTTCCTCAAGCCAGCAATCATAAATGTCATGATTCCTTTAAAGAGGTTCCCATCATTATCGCAAGCAATTACTTTACCTTGCTGAAATTGCACTTCTTTCTGCAAATACATTTCTTCAATCAGTAATACAACATCTTTATCGATTTTTTCCTCCATTAACAGCTCTTGAAAGGCTTTCAACGGCTCCACTCCTCCCCGACTCAATTTTTTCAAGAGGCTAATTGATGGCAAAGCAAAATAATCGAGCAGTAACCGATATGCAGGCAAGGAAGTGTAACGTAACATCAGCGCAAATTGCAAAAGTTCGGTAGAAAATTTAGGTTTATCATTCGGTTTCTTGAATCTAATTTCTAATAATTCGTCCATTATGTTGTTGTGGCTATCTTCTGAAAAGCTTCTTATATATGGCAGAAAATTTTCGAGGTAAGACTTTTTTGTCAGTCGGCAGTCTTTTCCTTTGGTAAACCAAACTGGAAGAGGTACGGGAGAACCTGACAGAAACAGCTTTACGTGCAAATCATTATCAATTGCAATCACTTCCGTAATTTTAGGAATATCTAATACTTCACACTGTTCCAGTTTGTAAAAAACTGCTTTGGTTTCATTAACTTGCAACTTGTTACCACTCGGACATATACTTTCATCAATGCTTGCGAAATCAACAATTTTATCAAGATCATTGAATTCTTCAGTCTGGTCGGGCAACGTTGTTACTCTCGTGGGAGGTTTTCTTGAAGTTGCAGATGTAGGCAGAACCGATGGTGGAATTGCTTCAGTGTTGGTATATATTGAAGGTACTGGTTCCAAATCCCATCTTAACGTTGTACGTTTTTACCAACTTTCAAAAATTTACTTTCAAAATGCTTGGCACATATTCCACCGTGATTAGGCGGTACCCAATTATTTCGATTTACGAATTTAATCCACTTTTTGTTCAAGTCTGTTTTTTTGGTAGGAAAACTAAAAATTGGAAATCTTTCGGGAACAAAGTCAATTTTATTTCTTCGCTTTGTATATCCTGTTTTACAATGTGCAATAACGCAAGTATTCACCATTTTATTAACTACGTACATAGCAAGAACCTGCAAGAAGCCGTAAGTCATTAACCTTCTTTCAAATTTCGACTACTAACACCAGTTATGCAAGGCATAGGGACCTCGTGATGGATACGCCGCCACCAATTTAAGTATTCAACTCCATAAAGTTTTAAAATATACAGTTGCTGAGAATTGGTGGAAGCGTATTCATTCTACAAGAGTCTCCAGGATTGAGGAATCTATTTTAGAACCCTAAACAAGTGAAAGAAACTATTGGGGCATATACTGAATGCTACCCATCGCTGCTCTCTGACTGTCATTATTGAGCTATCTGATTAGTCAAACGAAAACAACTAAATTAGATAATTATGAATTGCCTGCCATCCTTTGATTTTGCCACAATTCAGTTGCCATTTTATGCAGGCAAGGAAATTTCCTTGCCTGCAAATTTGCTACAATGGGCAAGCTCGCTATTTTCGTGTAGCTTAACTTCACAAAATCCGAACTACATTATACTACATGGTGCAGTCAACTTGAGAGTCCCACCTCGAGTCACTACCGGGTCATATTTGAATGTTGGGCTTCCTCTTTCTAAACGTCTAACAACTCTGGAACTCGGAAGAGCCTTCGTCAAACTGCAACTGCCAATCACAAATAATCCGAATTAAATTTATATTGGAGCCACAGCCCAAATCCAGAATGCCAGTTAATCAAAACAGCTTAGCAACAAGATATCACACAGAAACTTAGTCCTAAACTACTTATGAATCGTTTAGAATAACTTATGTAACCTGGTTCAAACAGAATCAAAGATAATTAATCTTAAGCCTACAGTAAGTAACTTATCAAGCGATAGAGAAAAAATACCAAATCCAGCAGACCGCAACTAAATACGGGCCAACTGTCAACACACTCAAAAATCCAATAAACTCTGAACTAATAACCAAAACTAGCGTACATAACGGAAAATACTACACTGTTAGTAAACTAGCCGTAAACAACGCTAACGCTGTGTTCAAACATGTACCAAGTGAAAGGAAAAGCACAGCAGGCTGCAGACCACAAAGACGACTATTACGTCACAAGGAAAATTCGAACTAAACACTAGGTCAGCGAACTGAGAAAGCCAAGAATGACGCTAACAAAACGTAAACTCCAGAATCTCACCCTGTCACCGTAACACTACAGTATAGGTTATACCGTAACCTGCAAATTAATATCCTTGCTAAACCTTGATCATTTTGCTTCTTAAAATATGGTTTATAACTCTGAGTTATACCAATTCAGCAACTCTACTACAAGCACATGCTAAAGCTGCTGCTAAGAAACTGATTTATAAGTCGCAATTACTCGAAAACCTAAACGGCTTGCACAGAAAAAGAATTGCTTTCACTTGAAAAACTGTCACGAGACGTGTTAATTACTAAAACGCCGCAAACGTCGCGAAAAAGTTGCCCTTCTAATTTTCTCACTAAAAGGTGGAATGTCCGGCCGTCTAGTTTTAAGTAGGCCATGGGTCCTTGGATGAAATAATAATTCGATGCTGTAGTTCTATCCTGCTGTTCGACATGTATTTTTAATTGCTTTAACTTTTCCCTGCCCTCTACTACTTGTACTGTGGAGCGCTCTATCAGCACTCAGAGACGTGTGAAAACTTGGCTCCGAATAATCTCTGGGAAAGACCGCACTAGTGGACTGTGTATGATTAGCGTGCACAGAAACAAAGCCAAAGAAAACATGCAAACAATCACAAACAAAGACATAAACGATTTCGCTTCTCAAGTTAGACGACTTCAAATATTATTTACTCACGACGCTTAAGAACTGCATTTTAACATTGGGTATTTTTGCCTAAACAAGATTAGTTCAATGGGTACATCGCACTTGGCTCTTTAAGTGTCGGAAACTTAGCGGATGGGTACAGACCCAACCACTTTTCTGTGGGAAAACTGGACTGATTTTAGGCGGACGACTTTTGTTTTTTACTAGCGCATAGAACTATTTGTTTTACAACTTTTCTATTAGGCTAAATGTTTGACGTATTTTTGTGTGTTATTGTCAGAGTTCACCACAAAAGCTTTGGGGCAGACGTGGCAAGCCCAACCTCTGAAATTTCTTTTGAAGGTCTTGTTTTGTAAGCCTGGACCAGAAAAAGTATTGAAACAAAGAGTGAACATAAGTCATCGCCTTTCTTAAAAGGAAATACGCCGCTATTTTTGTCGTAATATTAGTACCGTTATGTCAAAAACTTATAGCTTTGCGAAGTTTTAATGTATACAGTGCATCAAAACTACGCAAAGCTATTATACAAATTTTATTGGCTATTTTAATATTTAGCTGCTTAAAAAACATTTTGCAACAAATATGGCCAAAAGGACTTATAGACACGATAAAATGTAAGGAAAAATTTTGTAGGAAATGAAAACAATAAGACAAAGTCAGTGACTTTAGTGCGCTTGCTGTTGAAAAAAAGGCTTTTAACCATTAAACCGTAAGATTGTGTCAGGAAGGTCGATGCCGGCGGAAGACAGTCTAGTACCGTCTCCAGAAAATGTCAAAAAAACTGGGTTGCTACCGTTGCAAAATCTTTTTTGCTAATAGTTTAATTGTGATGTTGCGACGTTTGCGGGGCCAGAGTTTTTAGTGTTTAATCGTTTACATGCTATCTGGGCTAAAGGCTACCAACGCGGAAACCTAGGTAAGAGCCACCAAAACGGCGACTTCTTAAAACAAGGAACTACAGTAGTGTGCAAATTAATTGGGACAAAACAAAAAGTGTCGTAAAATTAGGAAAATTCTCAAAACGCCTCATTAATCCAAATTAGATTAACTCTAGCACGTTCAATAGTTGATATGTCCTCATTTTGCCTTTATGAGCATTGAAATTTGTGTTCGCATAGAATCAACTAGGGTTGAGCAAATATCTTTAATTTTTTGATTATGGTACCAAATTCTTATTATGGCTTCTATAAGTTTCGTTTTGGTTGAGCAGTTACATGTTTAATGACACTTTTTTATGATAGCCAACAAGTTTTCGATGGGGTTTAGGTCTAGAGAGTTGCCAGGCCAGTCTATTAAAGTGAATTTCGACTTTAAAAAAAATGTTCGCATTTTTTTGAAGGGTGGCATGGTGCATTGTCCTGCTGAAAAATAATATTGCCATCTGAGAATAATTTTTGCATTGCTGGAACCAAGTTTTTTCCAAAATTTCTAAGAATTTAGTTGAATTGATCAATCTTTCGCGTGGACATAATCTTCCAGTACCATTAAAAGTGAAACAACCCCAAAATATTTTCTTTGGGGGAGTTTCGGGGGCTGTAGAATATTAAAGGTATATTAAAGGGCTCTCCAACACTTCTTAACCACAGAGATCTGCGTCCGTGCACTTTAAAATGGCTTTCATCTGAAAAACAACTTTTCTCCATTTATCTTTTTCCTTTTTTTTTGTATTTTTCACCCCATTTTAGGCGTTTTTTTTCTCAGCAACTGTTGACATTTGCTTCTTGCACCGACTTCTGGCTTTTCTTCCAGCTTCAAGAAGTCGCTTTCTTACGGTTGACGATTGAACGTTGGCTCTTGCGGTTGCTAAATCTCTTTAAAGGTTATTATTAGTTTTCCCAAGGTTTTTAAAACCATTTTGCAATATCATTTTGTCATCGTTAGAGGTTGTTTTACTTCTACACTGACCCCGCCTTTTAGTTTTGGTGACGTCACCATTAGTATCCATCATTTTAAAAATTCGCCCTACATTTGATTTTGAATCATTCAGCTTCTCTCCTATTTTTCTTATGGTCATATTTGAGTGTTGTCGTAGAGCAACAATTTGTACCCTGTTTCTTGGAGTGGTATTCATTTTATCGCAAGCAGGCAGATAGTAATATGCGAAAATCAAAATAAAATTTTTGGCCATGAATAAGTTCACTTTATAATTTAGTACAAAAAATCTGTTCATCCAGAAAAATGGAGGATAAAAGTAGTTAATAGTAGTTCATGTTCTTCACGCAGCTTATTAATTATCATTACAATACTATCTATCATTTATTTTCTAAACTAACCTAAGCATAAATCAAAAAATGCAAAAATATAGTTTTGTCCCAATTAATTCGCACACTGCTGTACTAAATACAACTTTTTCGCATTGCTTGTTTTAAGTAGTCGCTGTTCTGGTGGCTCTTCCCTAAGCTTCCGCGCTTGTAGCAGTTAGGTCAGATAGCACGTAAACAATTAAATATCTGTTTTGTTAACAATTTTGCCGACGCCCTCGTCAAGTCTACATCATAGGGCTTACTCTGCCTTTGCAACTACTAGATATTCGCAAGGCGGGCTTTGAATAAAACAATACAAAAATAATACACTTTTTTCTATAAAGAAAAATATTTATCTAATCATTTATTCATTTTAACCGAAAGTTTGTTACATATGAATAACTGCCGATGTAAAATTTTTGTTGCTTTCAAATAAAATGATTCTGCTTAAAGTATTGAATTGCAAGTTTTTTTTTGTAAAATGGCAAATATAAATAGTCTATTTCGAAGCATTTGCTGGTGATAGATAATTCAAAGGGCTGATTGTAATCTGATAAAATGGCTCATGTCTTTACATGAACTTTCCTAAACCTATCGAATTTCAAAAAAGCTTTTATTTTTGGTAGTTACTACTGGCTCTATTCTTATTGCTCCACCCCCCCGAAAAATTTTCTGCCGACGCCCTTGACTGAAAGAATAGAAATTTCTTTGTATCAACAGCACAGCACGATACAACATATACGACTTAGAAGTTGGTATAGCACTAGGTTTTGCTACCTAATGTGCTGTAAATAACCGTTAAACGAGCGCGTGTAGTTTAGCAATATTGACAAGATCTTCCGCCATTCAAGCTGTTCGAGTTAATTTAGATTGCATCTATTGCTGTTCAAAAAGCTGTTGAATAATTGGCTTTTGCATCGCCAATCAAGTCCCTTGTCACGAGTCACGAGATAGCGGCAATGGCTCTATCATGAGGAATAATCCACGCGTACAGTGCTTCGAAGTTGACTATCTTCCAGGCGTTTAGTTCTTTTTTTGTTTTTATGCTAAGGTGCTTGGACGAAACTACATTGTCGTAAAGGTCTTATCAAAGGACGCATCAGCGTGACCAGGAGTGAGTTAGACTCAGATCATGCGATCAGGCTCGTCGTAAAAACTGCTAAAACATTTCAACCCACCCTGGTCCACGGTAAATGCAATTGAAATCAGAGTAATTATAACTTATTTTATTTTTCAGGTTTCTTTTTCATACTTGTGCTCAATATTTCTCTTTGGAAACAGTTTTGTCAACTGCATAATTTACACTGTATTGGGGAAAAGGTTTCGGGAAGTCGCGAAGAAAATCTACTCAGGAAAAGTACGAACAATAGATATTACAGTAACTCTACATTCAAAATGTCCATCTTATTTTACTGGGTGGGAAGGGGGGCAGAAATGTCTAGCACATCGTTTTTCGCGAAAAATCCCATAAATAAAGCATTTTTGCTTTTAACCAACTTGACTTGTTAAATGTAGTGTTTAAATCTAAATTTGAAGTCGCTAATTGTAAAAGAAATCTCTTCTAATTGTAAGATTTGTTGAAGCCTATTCACCTAAATTTGGGCATGCTTTGGTCCATGTAATGTTATAGCCTTAGACTTTTTGTAATGAAATCAATTTGACTTAACTCAATGCCATTGAGTCTTGGTTTCACTGTTTCTTAAAGAATTGAGACAGCGACGATAAGCCGTTGGCAATAAGCCTACTGACTACTCAGCAGTAAGCCTAGCGGAATGGAATAAATTAAACTCGAAACGTCCTCTTTTAGAAGCAAGTTTAGAAAACACTTTTCAGACTGTTAGTTCAAACAATTTGTTAATAAAAGAAATTGCAAATCAATTTAAATTTTTGTAATTACTAAATATTTTTTCAGCTTACGTATACCTTACAATACAAGTAATTATGCGCTGATTGACTAGAATTTCCAACGACAAATCTTCTACTTAAATAATTAACAATTTTTTAATGCTTATACTTACTGTTTAGAAAATTGTGTGATTAAGAATCCTTGTCATGATCAAAATTGTTATTATTTTTGCAATCAAAAATATATGTTATTGCTTTTCAGATAAAAACAATCAAATCTTCATTAAAAAAACTTCCCGCAATTATCTATCCTTCTTTTTCTAAGTCAACTTCGCCGAAAAAGACAAATCCTAATATAGTTGAAGAAACTATTCCGTAAATTTCTTGTGTGTCGTTGCGTCTTTTGAATTACAGAAATTATCAAAAAGGTGTTCTTCTCAGTGTTATATTGTTGCCATCTGCATACAACACACCGTGGAAGCTTCACACATTCCCTTTGAAGTTTTAATGCTGAATGTCCAGCAGGAAAGCTGTGATCTGTGAATACAATTTTATAATCTGCCTTGTTTTTGATCCGATCGGGAATCGAACCCAAGTAAATTTAGCGTTTTAAAGGGGGTGAAGCATCTAGCCACTTCCGGAAGTTTACAATAGCTAAACTCGAAATATAATTTTTGAAAATTTTCTCGTTTTGGAGCTGCGATGGTAAAGATATTTAACAAAATGAAGAGATATATCAACCTAATAAGTTTTTTGAAATCCTGAGTTGTTCTCCCAGCTTGAATTTCCAGAAAAGGGAGAGGGTTACCAAAATTGGATTGGTCACGTTGTGGTACTGAAAAGATAATTATTATTCCGCATTTCTTTTCCCCCCGAAGTTCAAACTAAGAGAACAGATTTAGGGTTTCCAAAATTTTTTTAGGGGGGTATCTCTTTGTATTTGTTGAATATCTTAGCAACCGCAGCCCCAAAATAAAGAAAAAAATTTCAAACATTATATTTCGATTTTAGCAATTGTATACCACTGTCATTGGCTGAATGCTTTACTCCCTTTAAGCTCGTGAAACGTGAATGTTTTGAAAGTTGAGAGTATTATCTCATCGCAACCGGCCAATTGGCCGAGCGGTAATGCTTTCGTATATAGAGAGGGAGGTCTTAGGTTCAATTCTCGGATCGGTCAAATCAGGACAATGTTGCCAAAAGCTCGCCACCGCTGCGACATTTCATCGAAAGGAGCTTTGTTGCATGCAGACGCAATGACGCGAAGATAGGCTTCGCCTATAGGGTAGAGTGAAAAATAAAAATATTTGAATTTGAAAATATGATCTTGATGTATAGCCCCAAATACCATATGAAATACTTCTATAGCAATTTTGAGTTCTTGCACCCTCTAGTGGCCGTGCAGTTTGACCAAACATGCTCAGAATAGCCAATTTTGCCGTATCTCACTGACCGCATATGCCAAAAAAAAAGTTTTTAGCTTAAAAGTTGCAGAAACAGCACATTTATATCTCCATTAGAAACAACTTTGCCATAAAAACGTACAGAAAAAAAGTTACAGCCAAATTATTAATTACAGAGTTACTGATTCTTGGTAAGTTTTCAGTGCTCAACTTCAAACCCATTTCAGTAATCACATTGGCATTCAAAATAAGCCAAATGAAGTTAAAAGTTATGTATATTTGCAGTCCCATTGTGCCATGCTGCCTTATTATCTTAAAATAGTTTCTTAAATGACATTAGCTTTACTCAACATGGGCAATGTGTAGCACAGTATAGTAATATTTACGCTGAACTTGAGGGATTGCTTAATCTACTTAATTCAAAAAAGGTTTAGATTGTACAGTTCAATTCAAAGGCACTAAAAAAATGCAAAAATACAAAATCAGAAAACAAGAATTAAAAAAGCAATTAGCAATTAGAAAACCCATAGTTCTAAAAGGAAGAAAATTTGGCAATATATTTAACGAACAATTTGATATTATTCTTTGTTGTATTGTATATACAGTATATACTGTACTTCTGGGATAAATTTAGTTATTTCTGAAACAGCATGCTAACCAGAAAAAGATCCAAGTCTAATGTTACTTGTAAAAAGTTGTATTCATAGTGGAGAAAATTTTTAAAGTTCTAATAATTTTCCTCCATGATATAGAATGCTGCCAACCAAGAGACAAGTGATTGAGCGTAGGCTCACTTCAATCACTTTAGTAAGGGAATACAGCTCAAATTGTTGCAAAAGAACTTCACAACAGATGAATTTGGTGCAATGTCTATTCTATTCATGAGCTGAGTATTGCACAAAAAATCCATCACTCAATGCTAAACTTCAGTAGTTTGACTAGATATTTGAAAAAATCTAAAACATCATATCGATACAAAGAGCTTGAAACTAATTTCTTGCAAGATGCTGATAAACTTTTTGATATGATGACAAACAAAAAAAGCAATGTGAAATTCAATATGGCTTGAGAATGACATTTATGATCATGCTCTTTTTTAACAATTAACAAGTTTTTTTTTTAACTATTTCTTTTTAATAATATTAACAAATTAAAATGTTTTAAAAAATTTTAATTTGTTTTTAAAATCTTTTTTAAATGTTTTTTTTTAACAATTAAAATGTGTTCGGCGATATTTCCCAGACAATAACTCGAGTAAAAAAACGTCACATTTTCTTTGCCAACTTAATGAAGATTTTGAAGCACTGTTTAAGTGTACGAGACATTTTTTTGGTCGGAAATTTAATGGCAAATTGTTGAAAACTCTAACTAAAGTGCATTTTTGTTGAAAATTAATTAAAATAGTCTCCATATTTGCTATTAGACTGCTACCAAGAAACCGAATTGCATTGAGAACCGTTCGCTGTATGGACTGATAAAAAAATATTGAGTAGCGCCAGTTAACAGAAATAGAATACTCGTTGTTTATAAGAACAATTCTCTAAGAACAAGAAACTCGTTTTTGCACAAAATTTAAAAACCAATTAAAAACAATGCTAGCCTCGGCAGCAAAATAAACCAAAAGCAAAAGAAAAAAAAATTCAAATCAAAGCAAAGAAACTTAATTTTGTACTGATTCAAACCAGAAAAATTTTAGTGGTTTTCTTCTGTTTGCAAGCAAAATTGAAATTATTCCAAGAGTATAGAGCGCTGTTTGCGAATTTTTTTTTGCAGTGGTTCGAAAAAAGCTTGAAAAAAGCTTGCTTTTTTCTAGTTGAACGACTGCCAAAAAAATCTTGCGATGCTGCAAAAGCAGAAAAAAAGCCTTTACTCACGTGGACAGACAGAGCATTAGAAATTAAACACTGTTGCAAACATGGTCGCTAAAATTGACATCGATGCTCTAAAAATTTAAGAAAAAATCAAAAACACATGAGGCTGAAAATCGGCAAAAATTAAAAACAGCCAGTTTCAACTCTAGAGTTACCGGTTCTAAAAAAGAACATTGTACTTCGACTTGTTTAGTTCTGAAAAATTTTGAAACCTGTTGTTGCTGTTAACATAAAAGTATACCGACCAACATCCTCAAGAGCGCTTCACGTCAGAGTTGTAAACGGGCCGACTAGTTCAGGCCCGAACCCGGCCCGAACCCAAAAATTAATTTGAAGTCCAAATCATGCCCGAAAAAACCCGAAAGTTAAGTTGGGCCTGAAAAATTTGGCAATTTTGCTACGTTATTTTGATTATATTTTTGTGCACCCAAGACAAAAAGTACGTCTCAGGCCCGAATTAAGCCCGAAATTTTTGTCAACTTTAGGCCCAAACCCGGCCCGATTTACAACTCTGCTTCACGTCATTTAAAAATTTGTGGTATAGACCGAGTAAGTGGCGCGTCACATGACCATTGACTGGTTCGTACTGCAGATCGTAGTAAAATTCGCCCATTTAAATCAATGGTAAAATTGTTACACACACGCAACTTCAAACAAACACTGTAGGTTAGTGGGCGGCGTTTGTTGTTTGATTTTACTTTTACTTGAAGGGCCAAAGCTTTATGATTCCATTTCAAGTTATTTCAGTGATCAAAAGTTTTTATAAATGCGTATTAAACTCATTTTAAAAAGGTACTATTATGACACAGAATAGCGTTTCTAGACAACTTTACAGAATATACTTACTGTACAGAAAATCAATTGCTAACAGGCGCGTCGCCAGCGGGGGGGCAATGCCCCCCCGATTTTTTTCCTGCCCCCTACGGTATTTTTTTGAGTTGGTGTTTTTGGGCGGAAAAAACGTTGAAATTTGCGATTTCGGCCAGAAAAAGCCTTCAGATTTCGGCGAAGACCTTTTTTTTTTAATTTGGAGATCACCTGCTTTTTGGCGGAAAAATTCCGATTTCGGCCAGAAAAAGCCTTCGGATTTCGGCGATAACCTTTGTTCCCCTGATTTTAATTTTGCCCCCCCGATTTCGCGAAGCTGGCGACGTCCCTGATTGCTAACAATCATAAACATAGCAAAATGTGAAGTCAAGGACAATCTAAGACCAACCAAAGGTCAACGACGATTTTAAAATATGAATGAGGGCTACAGCTCTAAATTAACAGCTCATAGTGTAGAAAGGTCAAAGCAAAGTAAATGATTTTGTATTATTTTGTGAATGCAAAATTAAAGTCGCATATATAGGCGTATATGGAAAGCGCGGCGGGGCTTGCAGGGATAAGGTCTAAGAAAGCTAAATTCCTCTACATCCAGTCCTGTAGCAATGTCACTTACGATAATTAGTAGAGAAAAGAGGTTTTTAGACAAAAAATTGCTATTATAATAATTATTTTTTTCTAAAATTATACTCCGCCACGAGGCAACACAAAACGCTGAAAGTAAGAGAAATGAGTGTTTTCGGTTGAATTTTCCATTTTTGCTTTTCAACTTTGACGTATTGCTTGTTCGATTCTAAAGTGTGAAGATAAAATTTGCCAAGTTTCTTATCCAAGAATTCAGGAATGCAACTTGAATGAGAGCTAAACAATTAAAGCAGTCGAAGCAAATTTTTATTTGTTCTAGAAGATCATAGTCACTACACTTTTATTACCGGATCAGTGGCGAACGTAGGGGGCACGGTGCCTTGCCCCAAGCCCTCCACCCCTTTGGCCTCAAGCCTGAAAAAAGATGCCTAAGTAAAAACAAAAAAAAAATTATTGTGAAATTTTGGACCAAGATGTTAATTAAAGTCACATTTTTAAACAAACGTATTCAAAATTTTCGAAAGCGGGGCGAATGCGACAACAAAAAAACCATTAGATCGATTTATTTGACGATGTATTAGCAAACGAGAACGAAGTTTGGTAAATTTTGTCTGAAAATAGCGTGAAAACCCCTATTTTCAGTAAAAAAAGGCCAAAAATTTGGCGGCGAAAGTATTTCTTTTAAAAAAAATTTTCTCCTCCCCTCTTTAAAAATTCTGGGTGCACCACTGGGCCGGATTAATGTTTTAGCGGGCACTCCAAGAACAACCCAACCTAGTTGCCCTATTCTCAAAAATGAAAATATTACCGGTAGGGATCTACCCGGTACTGTAGAACCAGTAGCGTAGCCAGGGGGGCGGCAAGGGGGGCTATAGCCCCCCATTGGCCTGCCGACCAAAATGCAGAATAAGGAAAATATCACGTTTTTAGCACTTCTAAGACTCTCTTTTGCACTGGATTAGACAAAAAAATGATTTAAAGCATAGTTTGAAACGTTTATTTGGGGGGGGGGGGGGGCTAATGGAGTGCCGACCAAAATGCAGAATAAGGAAAATACCACGTTTTAGCTTTTCTAAGACTGTCTTTTGCACTGGATTAGACTATATTGAAACGTTTATTTAGGGGGGGGGGCTAATAAACTGCCGATCAAAATGCAGAATAAGGAAAATACCACGTTTTTAGCCAGTAGCATAGCCAGGGGGGCCGGGGGGCTATAGCCTACCCTCCCATTGACATGTTGACCAAAATGCGGAATGGGAAAAACACTACATTTTTAGCACTTTGAGACTGTTTTATGCACTGGAGTGGACTAAATAGTGATTTAAAACATCTTTTGAAACATATGTTCAGGGGGGCTAATTTGTCAAAATAAAACCAACAAACAAATGAAACCTTTGATAAATGGTAAGAAATAAGCAATCAAAATTTGATCGCAAGTGTCAAAATGCTAAGCATAGGTGTCATCAACAAATATATTATAAGCTAAGGAATAGGAGGGGGGGGCTTTCAGTATTTGTTAATTACCAATCATTTCTCTCAAATCTCTTTTCATTAGCCCCCCCCCCCAATTATTTTTCTCTATAAACTGTATACGAAATAGAATATTCCGTGTGAGTTTTATTGAACTATTCTATTTTATAATTTAACAGCATCTAAACAAGAGAACTACATTTTACCATTAGCCACCTCGCAAATAGCCCGCCCATTTATGCTACCAGTTTAATCTTGTTTGCACTGCTAATTTCTAAGCCACGTTCAAAAAATCATTATTTTTTAATCAAAATAGCCCTAAAATGAAGTTATTTTTGCAAAAAAACGCAAAATTTTCGAGCGCTTGGGGCTCCGCCACCAGACCCCCGTGCCTCCGGCGGCTGGGGGCTTTGCCCCCAAACCCCCAGCCTCCGGCAGCTGGAGGCTTCGCCCCCAGACCCCCATTGGCCTCCAGCGGCTGGGGGCTCCGCTCCCAGACCCCCCAAATAGCCCCCCCCACTGCGAATTTCTGGCTACGCGCCTGTGTAGAACACCTAGGTCGTACTTCAGATATCATGGTTACAGGTCATCACTGAGCAAGTATTTAAAGTTTTTTAAAAACTGCTTGTTTAACCAGAAGTGTCTTGCCAAAAAAGGGACTAAAACTTAAACATAAAGTTCATTTCTAGAGCAGCGAGGCGCTCCATCTTCGGACCTGGACTTCTTGCGCTCCATGCACGTCCTTTGTGCAGGGCTTTTGACAAAAATTGAGACTAGTCAAAAAACCTGCAAATATGTGCCCAAGAAACAAAATTAGAAAACTTGCCATTGTTTTTTCGTCGGGGTTAGGGTCAACTTGCCCCACTCCTCCTCCATCGAAGAACCTGGCTGTTTTGCGTTCCCATCTTTTAATTTTCTATCGAAAACTTGACTTCCTGAAGTAATTAGTTTTGATTATAAAACAAGCTTACGTGCAGCTTGATTCCCATTTTGAAATCAAATTTCTATTCTTAGGAAATCGGTAGAATTTGCAACTACTCTTTTCGCTTGAGTGATTGCATCCTGGTGCGAAACACAACACCATTTTACTCGTTTATCCTATAAGCCGATCGCAACTGTGCTCAGAAATATCAAATGTCATTGAATAAGCGTTATAACGCTATTTTACGGTGCAAAAGTACCCTTTTTAAAATGAGTTTAATACGTATTTTAAAAAACTTTTGACCACTGAAATAACCTGAAATGGAATCATAAAGCTTTGGCCCTTCAAGTAAAAGTAAAATCAAACAAAAAACGCGGCCCAGTAACCTACAGTGTTTGTTTGAAGTTGCGTGTATGTAAAAATTTTACTATTGATTTAAATGGGCGAAATTTACTACGATCAGCAGTACGAACCAGACAATGGGCATTGTGACGCACCACTTACTCGGCCTACATTAAAAGTAGCTTTGTTTTTTTTACATTGATCCAAAAATATAATTAAACTCTGCCGTTCATTTACCAATTATGACCAATGGAGGATTTTGGAAGCTTAGAAAATTAACGCATGGCCCAATTCGCCCATAGTATCTTATTCCATAACAATTGCGGTACATACCGTCACATAGGCGTAGCCAGGATTTTTGATTGGGGGGGGGGGGGGGCCAAACCACAAATCACATGCAATGACGTCATCAGAAATTTTCAAAAAAGGAACTTTTGTGGGGCAAAGATATCGTAGAATGGAAGATCTAAAGCTGTAGTCTGTTGGCTCTTAACCAGGATTTTGGTAAAGGGAGAGGGCGAAAACTAATAGTTAGAAAGTGCAAATGTGTAACTTGGGAGACGTGTTGAGTAAGCTAGTGTACTCAAACGCATCACGGACGGGGGTCTGGGGGCAAAGCCCCCAGCCGCTGGGCGATTTTTGAAAGTTTTTGAAAAAAAAGCTATTTCAATCCCATTGGATCACGTTTTGCACGTGTTCACAGCCATTTGAAAGAACTAGATTTTTAATATTTGAAAGCCAATCGAAATAATTTAACTGTTCAATCCTCTTTTTACTTGCAATTAAAGTCCAAAATACGTTTAAAATCTTGCATGGTGGTGTAAAATTTTAAATGTAAGTGATTTGGTCCATGTAAGGGTAAGTAAGGCATATTGCATTCTGCAATATTTTTGTAGTAAATAGTAATCCACTCAAAGATTTTCCTTTAAGATTTTTGTTCTGTCATGAAGTTAACCAGTTATTGGAGTACATGTTCGGCCAGGCCCCTCGATTGAACTTCAATAATTTGTTCAATGAGCATATTCTCTAGCTATTTTTTTAAAAGTATTTTGTGCATAAAAACTAGCGAGGTGGAGTTGAATCGTTATTGAAAAATGGTACAATAGATGGTTACGTTTACTCAACATGTTATTCCTGGGCCGGATTTACATTGCGCGGGGCCCTTGGCACTTGGGGGATTTTTGCAACATCTTCCTGCCAAATATAAGTGTCAAGTGAAAACCAAAAAAGTCATATCTTTTGAGCACAGGGCCCTGACGCTGTGCCATACGGAAAATCTGGCGCTGGTTATTGCATTACGTTCATAAAAAGTTTAGATGAGGGCTCTGAGCTTGCAATTTTTAGGACAAAAACCCTTGATTTCATCCTGGTTATACGTTTAAATTGGTTGGAATGAAGAAACAAGGCTTTTTTGTTAAATTTTTGTCATTGGTGGCATTTTAATTGAGAGGGAACGGGTCTCTGGGCCACCCCCCCGGCTACGCCTATAATTTTGAGATAAGATCGCGCCCTTAAGTTCTTTCATAAAAAAAAAAAATTATAGCAAAAGTAAAAAAACTTTTTTTCCAAAACGTGAAGGACTCAAGTCAAGTCACTTGACAGTTTTTTTTAAACCTCCAGGAATTACATGGCATTATTACGACGTGGACGGGTGGTCGTCATTATATTATTACTTGTTTTTGTAGGCGTAAATCCTAAATCAAAGAAACTGCAATTCCGGACAAGGACAACATACTGGCTATGCTCTCATTATATTTATCATTACAAGTATTTCAGTTGGGGGTTTGCATTACCGTCTGTGTTATAGCATTAAGTTCATAAAAACGTTAAACGAGGGCCTGGGATTGCAACTTTTGGATTTTTCACAGGTTTTGCGTGTATATTGTTAAAAAATTTGAATTGCGGGGCCCCTGGCCCGGGACTCTTGGTCATCAGTTAGGGACTCTGGGGTCCCCAGGTTGTCAGTTAGGGGCCCTGGTTGTTAGTGAGGGGCCCTGGTTGTTAATTAGGGGCCCCAAGACCCCCTGTTTGTCAGTTATGGGTTCCTGGGGCTCCGTGGTTGTCGGTTAGGGGTCTCGGGGCCCCCTGGTTGTTAGTTAGGGGCTCCCTGGTTGTCGGTTAGGGGCCCCTGGTTGTTAGTTAGGGGCCCCCCTGGTTGTTATTTGGGGGCCTGGGGCCCCCTGGTTGTTAGTTAGGGGCCCTGGTTATCAATTAGGGGCCCCAGGACCTCCTGTTTGTCAGTTAGAGGCCCCAGGCCACTTGTTTGTCAGTTAGGGGCCCCGAGGCCCCCTTGTACTCGGCTGGGGCCCCCTGTTCGTTATTTAGAGATTTTGGGGGCCCCTGGTCATTAGTTAGGGGCCCCCTGGTTGTTGGTTAAGGGCCCTCTGGTTGTTAGTTAGGGGCCCTGTGGACTCTCTGGTTGTCAATAAGGGGCCCCCGTTTTTCACTTAGGAGCCCGGGGACCCTGGTTGTTAGTTAGGGGCCTGGGGCCCTTGGTTGTTAGTTAGGGGCCCCGGGGCTCCCTCGACGTCTGCAACTGCAACTAAACATCGTTAGACTATGTTGTTTTGATTTTTCATCATTGGTGGTGTTTCAATTGGGGGGGGGGGGGGGCGGCCCCCCCCCTGGCTACGTCTATGTACCGTCATACAGACACAGTATGCTTGAACGCATTATTTTGAAGTAGAAATGCATCTGACGTCACTCTGAGGTGTTTATAACGTGCTACCGCAACATCTCGCAAAGAAATTCGAAGGAGCATTTTTAACGAGCGTTAGGCGAGACGGTTGGGAAATAGCATTTTGTCTACAAAGTTTTTGCTCGTTAACGCCTTTTAGCGAGCGAAAATGGCCTTTACAAGCTCGCTAAATGTTCTGTCATGAGGGCCCTGAGCTCGTCCGGTCTAATTGCACGGCCACTAGAGGGTGCAAGTACTCAAGATTGCAACAGAAACATTTCATATGGCATTTGGGGCATTTTTCAAATTCAAAAAAACATTTTTTCAAATTCAAAAAATTTTATTTTTCGCTTCACCCTACTCGCCAACTCGTACACGCCTACACATAATCAACGAGATTTGTTATCTCATCGCCATTTACTTCCAGAAATGCAAGTGTTCATCGTTAAAGGCTGGAGGTTGCTCATGTTTTTTCAGTCAGTTCAAAGGAATGCAGAAATTCTTCAATTCTTCTTGGTTATTGATCGAAATGTGTAAGTTTTTAGTCATTCACCAAAAAATTTAATTTAATGATCGTTAAATGACTGGTAAAAAAGCCTAGTTCTTGAAACCAGGCTATCGGCTCAGTCGGCAGCGTGACCGAAATGGTAAAGGCGTCGTTTTTACGACCACCCTAACTGCATGATGATCTGAGTTCAACTCGCACCCTGGTCACGTTGTTGCATCCTTCGACAAGACGCTTGACGATGATGACAAAAATTCGAAAAAATTAACAGAAAACTTTGGAATGCAGGAAACTCCTAAGCAAATGAGGATTCATTCCTCCAATCACAAATTAGTCATTGCAATGAAAAGAGTGCGGATTGTCCGATAGTTAGCGTCCAACACTGTCTGATGACAGGAGGATAAATACGCACTATAACAACAATTTCTTGCGGGGTTTGGCGGGATCCTGCAGCTAAGTTTGCATAGTTTTATACCAGTTTTTCTAGATTGGTTTTTACTCCACCTGCCTCAAGAAAATCAAACACTTTTAGACGATTTATTTAAAGTAGTTTTAATGATACGAAAAGATAATGAAAAAAGTTAATAACCGATACTGAAATATCGGTAATTATAAATATGGATACTGAAAAGTTAAAAATAGCATGTATGCTACCAAGCAGTTTGGGAAACTAATGATTTTATTTAATATTACAGTTTTCGAAAATTTTACATTGAGGTTTTCAGGGCAACACTCACAATCGAATTCCGTTCAAGCTATATAACTTACCAAACTGTATCGAGATACCATGAAGAATTTCTATTTTGAACATAAAGGTAAATAGCAAGAGATCAGTGGAGCAATCAGAGGGGGGCTAAGGGTCTTTAGCCTCCCCCATCAGCCAAGTCGCTTAGAAAATTTAACCCTCAAGTACAAGCGTTTAAACGTGTTCTGGACTTAACATAGAAATAAGGCAGGGGAGCAGAAGAGGGGGGGGGGGGGACAAATTCATTCTGTCAAATTACTCCCAAGTTTTAGCAATTTAGTTTTTTCAAATGCCTCCCAAAACGTGCAAAATATGATCCATTAAATTTTATTTTTTAGTTAAAAACTCCTTTTTTTTAAAAACTACACAAATCGTTCAGCGACTGGGGACTTCGCCTCCAGACCCTTGTGATGCTCTTGAATTGCCCCAGTTTGCTCACTATGCTGCCTAAACAAGGTATTTCTCAAATACAAAAAAAATTAACTTTGGGTTAAAGCACATCCCTTAACAAAATCTTGGCTGTGCGCATGCAACAGATGTATGCTGGAAAGGCTAAAACTTCTATCAAAATACCTCTCAAAAAATTGAAACTGTATGTGGCACAACACCGATTCGAGCAAAAAAAAAAGGAGTACATAGAAGACAATAAGGGATGAAGGCTCTTTCGTTTAGCAATGATGCCACCTCATTTATATACCGCCTAATACTACTAACACTAATATTCCGGGTTCACACAAGTTTTCCAGCAAACCCAACGCAAAATTGAAAAATCGTGAAATCGGAAATAACAATAATCCCACACCATCGGAACAAAATCGTGTTAGCAATTTGTGAAAGATACAAGAATTAAACTCATAAATTTTCTAAACAACGTGTTTGTACATCGCAAATTTGGAAAGCCAATAAAGCGTAAAATACACGATAAAGTTTTAAAATTTACAAGGAAACACCTATATTACACCGCGTGATTCTATGTTTCAAGGGCAGCAACAAGGGGTTGGTTTGACTAATAATTACAAATATACATTAACCCCTTCGTTTGAAAGCATCAAATTTATACAATTGCTATACAAACCACGCAGAGTATAAAAAGAAATTTAGGAGTTCTCAAATACCCAGGAAGATTTTGGAGCGAGCCTTGATCCAAACTCATTTTTTAACGGTGTTTTAACGTTTCCGTTCTCCGCGGCACATTTTGCCGCAAAGTAAAATTTAAATGCAAATGGGAGAAAGATTTTTCGTAAAAATAACCGACTTATTTTATCACAGGTTTTGAAAAATAGATAAATTTAAAGGCAACGTTAGATTAACCACGTAGTCTTGCTGCCTTACACTTCAAGTAAAGTTAGCGTGATCCAGATATATAGATCCACGATAAGAGCAAAACCAGCGAAGTGTTTATACAATTATTTCTGACAAAAATGAACTTTTTTACCATAAAAGCTATTTCTTGTACGTTGTCAGATTTTAACGTGAGTTAAATGATACATCTCAAAACTTTTACATTAACAGTATAGTAAACGAAGATTCACGTAATACATGCATATGAAAAGAAAGCAATAAAATGGCTGAAAAAGAAGGGCACACATTCGAAATAGGCCAAGATAAAACGTGCGCCGCTGAAGTTAAGATAAAATACAATTCCACTCCAAAAGCTTATAATGACAAAGCCTACGGAACAGATATTGCTATAGAAAAGGAGGGGTTACTTGAAAAAAGTCTTTGCTTTTTGCCATCGCCTTCTACCACGAGATAGTTGCGGGGGTAGCAGCTCAAATAGAGAATCACATGTATGCGAGGTTTTCCACTAATTTTCAAAGTGGGTAACCTTAAGCACGTTTCGGAAGTTATATCATGGCTACGAAAACACGTCAGCAAATATGTCATCCCACACAACACACAAAATTGTAGGTAATATTGAAAGACTGAATGCCGGAATGGGGCGCATATGTCTATCGCCCACTATCCCAGCACAATTCTAAAATTTTTTCCAAGAACTTTTTCTAGTCTCGAAACTAAAGCTACTTCTTTTCATACTTCAAAATGCGAATCAACAAAAAACTAAGCTTTGTCACAAAAATATATATAAGAATAGTAGAATAAGCTGAGTGTAAACGCCAAAAAAGAAGCTAATCAAAAGACATTTCGACTTGCAATTTTAAAGAAAGTTTTAAAAAAATATACAGCAGTTGCGAGCACAAAAATAGTATCGGGTAAGGTTGTTTAAAAGTTTTGTACAAGTAACCTAGTTTTAATAAAAAAATACTAAATAATGATTTTAAAGTAGCAATTATAACCATCGTTTATGTTTTGTACAAAAATAATTCGATCTAATTGCGATACGAAACAGTGACCAAAAGAATAAATTTGCAAAATAAACCAAAATCGCAACACAAAACTTCAATCAATACTGCGTTTGAATTAGAACAGGCAGTGAAAAAGTTTTGCAAAACAAATTTTACATGAGGTTATATCACGAACTTTTAGTTTTAATATTAACAAGGAATTTAAAAAAGAATCTTTATGGCGAAAAAAAACTGAAATTTCCGCAATTTAATGAAGTACAAAAAAACACCGTAAATGATTTTGCACGTTTACGAAATAAAGTTTAGTCAAGCCCTATTTCACTCGATAATTTTTACCATGTTTTTAAAGCTTCTACTAACATTACCATATTAACCCTTTTACACCTTAAATAAAACAATGTGGGGATGGTTTTTTTTTTTTTTCTTTCTTTGATTAAAAATTTTCTGGTGAAATAGACGATTAAAAACTTTATAAAAGTTAAACTACCAATTATGTTGCTTTGTAAAAAAATAAATAAATTTGAGGCAAAAATACCACTCTGTGGTACCTGCTGATAAAATCGCACACTAAATAAAACTAATCAGACATCACACCTTGAAAAAGGAAGGTTATGAACTATTCATCGTTCTATATGCTGTCGTTTGGGAGAAATGGGGTCAGAGTTTGAGGGGGAAGATGGGGCGGAAGAGGAATGAGGCACTGCAACATCCGGGAGATCGCTCAAGCTTAGAAGGGAGGTCGATGAGCCGCGAGAACGCCGGTGGCGTTTGCTAGTCACGTGATCTTCTGGGCCGTATGGGTAAAGCTTGGTCACCTGACCAATGCCCTTTGTCGCCCTCTCGCGGAAGAGCACGGTTGATCCGGTCCGTAAATATTCAGGATAGCAGGAAAAGCGAAATGTCACATTAGCTTGCTGGTTTCGACCCAGAACACGCTGAAAAAACAAAGAATATTAAAGTTTAATCGAGAACAAAAAATATATGACGTCATGAGGTGAATTTGCCAAAAACCGACGCGCAACCAGGACGTTGGCTAGAGAAGAGCTGAACCAAATCCTATAATTTTTACTACAAACCATTATCCTACAACTGTTGCGTGCAGGAAACCGAGACAGCAAGGATATCACAGACATGCCATCGCCGCCAGCGACCATGATTTGGGAACAATTTCCCGACCACCAGGAAAAAACTAGCGAACTTCTAACGCCACATTGATTGAAATATCTCGTTTTCAAAGTCATGTAGAAGAAGAAAATTGCTTAAAACGAAAGGCGCAGCTACTTTAGTACCAAAATTAAGTACTAGTCAAAATCAAAACATGTTTAAAACTAGCAAATCAAATTTCGGTAAAAGTTTTTTCAGAGACGTGGCTAAGATGTGAGAAGTTCAGTTCCAATCGCACCAGGTTTGTTTGTCCCACTGGGCTTCCGGACGTCAAAAAAGCAACTACGGAAAGGATTCGAACCCATGAGAGATTAACAAAAGCAGGGGTGCCTAAAATTTTTGAAGAACGGGTCGCATTGGTTTAATTTTATAGAGAAACGGCCGCAGCAAAGTTTTTTGCTAGAATTTTAGTTGAAATTAAAAAAAAGTTTTTCGTCGTATTTTGATGTAATTTCTGACAGTACTTTAAGTGAAGACCAAAAAAGTTCTTCGCCGCATTTTTATTTAGTTTTTGATCTTTGATGGTTTGCTCTAAATTATCTCGAATCCGTTTTGTTTTTATAATCAACTTAAAATTCCGAAGACCACTTGCACACCTCACCACTTGCAAACCTCACCATGGGTACCCCTGAACTAGGAACATACACCAGGTTCCAAGGTCCTCAACGTTGACAAAAGTTAGGCCAGGTAATATACCGGTATTCAACTACCAGTTTGTTAACTTACCTTACCACCATCGCGTCATATCGACCGACATCTGCAAGCTGTTTTCCGAAATTGATTTCTCGCAAATTACAAGCATGCAGCTGCTTTATGAACACAAAGCCTTACAATATCTACTCAATTCCTTTTTTTAAATAAATATTTTAGCTTTGAAAGAATGTATCCACAATTTTGCTTTGTTCCGAAACACTTGACTAGTAGATAGATGCTAAGTATTGATCATATTATGTAAATTATGTTGATATTTTCCTGCCAGAATCAAGTTAGGTTTTGCAGACTAGAAAATGTGACGTATCGTAAAATATTTGTTGAATTCGGCTCTAATTTGCAAGATACAGCAATAATGTATTTTACTTGATGGCGGTAAAGTATTACCGGGAATAGATTTCTGCCAAATGTCCGCCAAAATTTGGATTATTTGGGGATTAGTTGTCGTGTAGCCAGAATCTAGTGAATCCTAAAGGATGCTTGTCTCATTCAGGTAACTTTCAATCCCTTAAAAACCCTCGTAACGCCAAAAGCGAATTTAGTTTCTGAATTATCAAACGTGGGATAATCCCGTTCATTGGAGAGTGTTGAAGAACTAGCAACAACATGCTATAATCATAAATATTTCTGGTAAGAATGGAATCTCTGCTGCAGGCCTGAACAGGATCTCATGCTTTTTTTTGGACGTTTTGTGGAACTCTTACCAGTAGTCACAAAACTATTTTGGCATTTAATTGTCGGTACGTTAATTAATAATTATGCTTCTCGTATGCTTCACAGAACGCTATAACTATTAGAACTAAACGACTTTGTAAATCAACGCAAAAATAGTTGAAAGATGCTTTAAAAACAGCTAGAAAAAGAAATGTAGCAACCGAAAATACTTTCAAAAATGCCCAAAGTAGCAAAATTAATTCAGACGCCAGGGCAAGACGAAACGCAACACCTGGCTTTGAATTCAAGAAATGTAGGAAAGAAATTTCCCAGTGTTTCAGTAGAAACTGGTACCTGCGATCAATAAACGGAAATGTGCGACGACTCCATAATAAGAACGTAAGAAAGTGGCTTTCGTAATATGACGTCCTAAGTCTTTTGTTTGAACACAAAGTGACACATCAAAAAGATGACATGTTTCACCACACACAGTAAGCCAGCTGAAATCACGTGATCTGTGACGTTATCATATAAAGGCGGTTTTGTTGCTCGTTTTGAAAGCCGTGGCATGTTAAAACAAACGAAGTCTCATTGGTGAAAAGATGATCGTAGCAAAGCGCGAAAAAGGCAATGCAGCATTGCAGCTATCTGAATTGATGTATGTACGTTGCTGCAATTTAATCTAAACGCAAAATTCTAAGTCTTTGAAATGCCGAGCATCTACAGTACGTTCTACTTTTTACACAATATAAGAGTTATGCTAGTGAAATTATTAAAAATAAAACAACTAGGTTAATTGAAATGGCGTACAAAAGCAAAAACGTGCTTTCAAAAATAGAACTAAAAAGTCACAAAACTAAATTTTAAGCATCATTTTAGCACGGTAAATTGTTGAAATTTAAAGCAATTATGGAAGCTAAGAGAAAACGAATCAGCAAAATTATCATAGTTAAAAAAAAAAACAGAACACAAAATTCTCAGCAATTTTGATTCGAAGTGATTTTGCGCTCGCTGTTTGTCCAGTAGAGAATCGAAAAAAAAAAAAGAAAAAAAACTTGAATAAAAAACAGCTAAATACGGCATACCTCATCATTGTGAATGGCCACAACTGTTGCAGTCTGTCTGACACTACCCACATGGACAGTGCACTGGAATCCAGGAGCTATGTTAGAGGTGGGGTGGTACAACAAATAGACGGTGGCATCGAACTTCATAAAGCAACCTGGTTGAGTTGTTTCGTCAACTATCACCATTCCCTAACATAAACCAGTAGAAAATGGTACTTTGGATGCTAGTTTTCGTAAATATAAGTTCTAACTGCATTGGTTTTGTCCCACCACAATTATTTACGTTACTCGCAATGCATTTCTACTGAATTTCATTCCCTAAACTACTATAAATGCTGGGGGATAAGCAAGATTCAATCTGTGTCAATCTGTCTGCGGAAAAATCGGACGTGGAATCGAATCTCGTTTTCAAATTTCCGAGGTTTTCCATAAAAACGATGTTTGCAAATTTGACCGACCACAAATACGGAATTTGCAAAAGAAATTTCTGTTATTGAAGTGACAGTATCCTACCGACAACAGCAAACACTGCCTTAAACCGTGTCAAAATTTACCGAAAATTGTTTCAATTGGTATTCTAATGATAGCTTATTATCTACTAACGTTTGAAACTCCCACAATTAATTATTATACGTACATAGGTATAGCAATGTGTATCGAAGACTGCTTGATAAACGTCATAATCAACAACTTTTAAAAAATAATTTTTGACGTCACAATATTGATTTCATTTTACATTACGCGATCTAGAATTGCAGATGGCAACGAAACCACAAAATTTATAAATAGCCATTTAGATCATTAAACATATATTGCGCAACCACCTTTAAATTAAAACGAATCATACAAACTACGACCTTTTAATGGTTCAATGAAGATGAGAAATATTGCATCAGCTATTTAATCGAATAAGTTTCAAACAATTTTCAGAGGGCAATTCTGCAATCAGGATGCAATTCAAATAATTTAGTTCAAACATAGCTTAAATGATATGTGAATTCAGAGTATGCTTTCTAGCCAAAATAATGGGTAATGTTAGTTATATTCCAAAGTTATTCAGCACAAAACTACTCCGAAATAAATCAGGCCAGGTGGATCATCGCTGAGCGTAAATTGCCATAAACAGAAATTTGGTTCGCTTTGTCGTACCGCCTTATCAGCGCATATAGGATTGCCAGTTGGTTAAAAAACACTAGAATACGCTCGTAAGCTCACGATTTTGTGCCCAGTGTAGGTCAGGCCTTAAAACTTTGAAGAGCAATTATGATAAAAAATTCGAGTGCGAATTAATTCCTCCATTTGCCATGCCCTCAAGGGAGAACAACTTTGAAGACACTTAGAAGAAGACTAATGTCTGATCTAGGATTAGCATGAGCGGACATTTAGAAGCGGCTGTTTAGGCACGCTGACGTTTAGGTGTAAGAATTAATTGTTTATTTTACTTCAAACTTAATTCAAAAATCGAAATGGCTATTCTGAACGTTCCAGTCCAACCAACTTTAGAGTTAAACAAAAATTTTTATAAACAAACAAACACACAAATACAGGAAAGACGATACCTTTCGGATTTCGCTGCTGTTGACTTTTTCCAGGGAGAGGGAAGCGGCCTGGCCAGCTCTGACCAGCCTGCACGGGGCCCGGTTTCTTTGGATGGTGGTCACTGTGACTGGAAGATAACGGCCCATGGTCGAAGGACCGATGACTAGTTTGCTTCCCTCTGATATTGTACCATGAAACAACGTCCCCCCGACTACAGCACCAACCTCAGGGACAGTGTAAATTTCATCAATCTGTGAAATAAAGTAAATTAATTTCGGAAAAAAGGAGGGCATAGAAAAAGTTTCCCACTTTTATTTTGCAAAGTTGTCTCGCCTGATCAAGAGACAACAAAAAGACCTTCCAAGTCAACGAGCAAGCAGCTCAATTGTTTACCAGTCATGGTAGGGGCTTAAATTGCCGTTTTATGATAATACGTTCTTTAATTTATTGTAACATATAATGGTATAATTGCATCAGTAACAAATATAAAATATTACCTGGAATTCGGGAGGTTTCTGCATCAACTTTTCCTGCTCTCTGAGATTTTTTTGGGGAGGCAGCACATTGAAAAAGCGAGTTAACAAAGGCAGATTCATGCCATTTACACTGGACACCGTGAACACTGGTACAACTTTCGATCTGGAATAAGTTCAGCTATAAAAATGCTGAGCGAGAATTAATCTGTCTACGACTTAAAATGAAGACCTAAACGCTACACTGTTCCACATTAACCATAGTGAAAGCTTTATTAATCAGGTAGGCGGAGATCCTAATTTAAAAGTCTTGTGATCGACGATACACAGAATCAAACTCAAAGGTAGCAATTGAGGAACGGACAATCTGCTAGTCCAAAACCAGTAAAAAATAGAGGGTTTCAAACAGTATTTAATCTTATTGGGGACTTACTTTTCTCCGGCCATATTAGCAGCGGCTGTGTATGCATCATCCTCGGTCCTGACCCGAAAAGGTATTCTACCACATGCTGGAGAAGTTAGAAGTTGTTCTAACTGCCGGCATGCCCTCTCCACCACAGCAGACGGACACAGGTCTATCTTGGTCACCACTGCGATGGTCGGCACTCCAAGAGCCATCGCCAAGCCTAAATGCTCACGAGTGGTCCCAGCTGAAAGAGTTTGAGATAAAATTGTTTCCAAACCTCATCAAAGAATATGTTTACTGCAGATATTTAATTCTCAACTAACTAGTATATACTCATTATCGTATCTTTGTTTAATTTTCCAGAGTAGCAGATAGCCATTTTTTCCCATGCTTATGAAGACTTAATGGTAAAGACTCTGCAAAGTTGCTACATTCAATCGTAAGAGTTGACAAAATGCTCAAAAATTTGACATAAAGAGTAGGATTATTGTTTGGATTTGCCAGCTTTCATTCTTTTGAATCCGAATGTTCAGCAAAATTTAGACTTACCAACACCTCTATTAGCACTGACAACCAAGACAGCGAAATCGGGGTGATGGGAAGTGAGACCAAATATGGTAGTACGAAGATACTTGTGGTGCCCGGCGAGATCGATGAAAGTGATGATCTTGGAAGATGCCGCGCAAATGTCTTCCGCGGTTTTGTACTCGCCATGATTAATAACCTAAAAATTTGAAGCATTACATTCGAGAAAATCATGAATTGAGAAAGATTAAACTAAAATCACGGTGAGTACAAAATTGAATTTCACTTCATTTTAGAGAAACTGTTGATTCTGTTGAAGTATTTTCTTTCATGAAATTTGAGGCATAAATACTTTGTATCTGAGCTTGAAATTTCATTAATTTGCAATTTTGGTTTTAGCATTAGAATACCGAAAGAATTTTATTTAGATCATCAAAACAAAGGAGATCATTAAAAAAACCTATTTACAATGAAACTTATGGACAAAAAAAGTCTAAAATAGAATAATAAAGGCGGCCATTCTAGTTCTTTCAAAACCATCCACGTTAAGAAGGCATTCAATAAAACAACTTGAATTTGCCCGTTCAATGATAGTAAAACAAACTCCAATATGTTCGAGTGCACTTGAACTATTTAAACAGTTGCGGTGGCCATTAAGAATAGTCAACAAGTCGAACACAGGTCAATGCAAAAACGAAGTGCGCTTATTTTATTGTTGTCGACCTAACAAAATACATTAACGGCAAGAGTTTTGTTAGTAAATTTCAATTTCAGTTAACTTTCAATGTCAGTAAATTTCAATTTGTAATAAAGCGAAGCGCTACATAGCTTTTACTAAGAAAAGTTGTAGCTATGGCAGCAAACTAATTTTATGTACGGATCAATGAATGGCCGCAATTCCTTTACAGAAGTTATAGCAATTAAATTAAAGTGGAAACAGCAATGCTCATTATTTTTGTACCTTTCCTTTGCTGTCAAACCCCAGTATTTCATGACTGATGCAAGATGTTCGGCCTGTCTGTATCTCATGCAAATGGCGGAACAAATTCAGCCGAGCCTGGCCCCTGCCATTGTCCAGCTGGCCCTGGGTTAGCACCCCCAGTAATGTGGATTTTCCTGCATCAGCATTTCCAACTACTGAGACTCGAATATCCAAAAACTGTATAAAAAATAATAACAAAATAAATTTATGAAAAAGATAACTAAATAAATCTGTAGAGAAAATATAAAATTATCAGTGAACTTAAGTTTGAAAATAAAAATTACAAAAAAATAAATCTGCATAACACATACATTAAGCAAGAGATTTCCAATAATTTTAATGGTGAGTCAGCGAAACAAAATTATTGTAGACCCAACAATAACCATGTTATTGTATATACGAAGCATTTTTTTTCAAATTTAGAACATAAAAATGAAATATTTATAATAATTAGCAAAAAATAACTTGTACTTGTATTGTAATTACATTCTACTCACCAAGTTGCCTTGGCCAGGGGACAGCGAAGGGACCTTTTGGTCTTCGAGACCTGCGCACCAGTCTACCACACATGGCGGAGGCTTCACACTCTCCCTTTAATTGCTGAACGTCAAGCAGGGAAGCTATGAATACCAATTTTTATAGTTTTTGGTTTGACTCAGCCGGGAATTGAACCAGAGTCTACTGCTTCAGAAGCAGACGCTCTATTCACTTAACATAATTGATCTAAAATCTCAAATCACTTATAATATTTGGAAAACAGTAATATAGATTAGCTTACCTGTTGATTATCAGGTACTTTGCGAACCAGAACTTCAGCAACTTGCCTTCGTTCACCGAGAGCCAGTGATCCAATTTCTCGCTTACGCAAAACAGTCAAAACTGCACCAAGTCTGCCAAAAATACATACTTAAGTATACAATATATTACGCATTTTTAATGCCAAAGTTCAGCTGCCAAATAGTGCACTGATTTTATTGCTGTAACATTTGAAATATTCCATTGACACAGTAGCACGAAAACGAAACAAATTGAATAGTTTAAAAATAACCAGTGAAAAAATGCCTCCTCGCACTGGCATACCTCCAAGTCAGATCAGTGACGATTAAAACCGTAAGTTGTTTTATCAGTAACCAGTATTATCAGGAGTTATTAGACATAAATTATGAGGAACAACAGCTGAACTTTAGTTGACAACGAAAGTACAATTTATTTAATAAGTACAACAAATATCCTGAGGTACTTACTGCATAATAATGATAATTGTTTATTTAATGATAATTTATTTAATAAGTACTAACAAAACAATATTCAATCCCATTACCTTCCAGCCATTGTTTCTAGGGTTTTCATCGTAGCATCTAATTCCTCATCAGTCAATCCAGCACAAACACCAGTGTCTTCAACGCCGACTTTGTATATGGCCTCTCCCTGGCCCTCCTGCAACCTCCACTTCATTTGTGTAATTAAATGCTCCAACCGAGAGGAGGAAGGATTGATTAGCTTCAGTTTGTATTCTACATTCCCCTCCTCCTCCTACAGAATAAAATGCAATTCAATTATTGTAATAAATTGTTGATAGCATGACTAAAAAAGCTAAGTGTATTAATGATCTTTAACTTTTAACATTTGCAATGCCAGTCATAAGAAATTTGTTTACGTTACAGTTTCACAACGTCTCCCATTTGTTTGAATATACATTTTCATTATGACTTGAAACTAGTGTTAATGGATCATTATACGTGCGTTGAAGACTATCCACTGATCAACCTGACATGTGGTCAGCTTTTGAACAATGTTTGGGGTTTAGTCGTAGAACTAACTTACAAGTAGAGTTTTATCAAAATAATTTTAACACTATATCCTATGGTTAAAAAGACACTGCTCAAGATTGGTTTTATTGAAGAAATGCTAACTACTTGAGATAATAAAGAGATGCCCTAAACCTTGATCCACTATTTCCCTTATCCACAAAAAATAGAATTAATCGATTTGACTCTTCATGATTGGCAAGTTTGCATCTTGCAAGTTTGTGACATCAGAAAAAGATGGCTTTGCAAAATTTCTCAAAGAATAAGCAACGTCATGAGTAATATCATTAGATGTTCAATGATCAAACATTGCTTTTTCTGCAAGAAATTTCGCAAAGTCATCCTTTTCTAATGTCTTGAAATTGTGAAACACAAACCTGCCAATGGTATGGACTCATATAATATTGTGAATAAGGAGAATAGTGAAACAAAGTTTGCAGCATCTCTTTCATTATTACCTCAAATAGTAAATTTTTACAATATTATGTTAAAACTCCTTGAAACAGTGCTCCAACTAAGATGAATTTTGTCAGTAAATCAGCAATTTGTTAGATCACAGGCAAGTAGTTTTTTGCAATAATGATAAACATAGCTTTAAAAAAGTCGACAAATTTGTGGGAGTATAACTTTTGGAATATACAGCATACATACTTTAATTCCACATTAATATGAAACTTGGGGCACAAACATCTTTTTACAGTTTCAGGTACAATTATTTTAAGAAAATTTGGGCTGTAGCAGGTCAGCCAAAAAGTTAGAGGGTACACTGCCTTGCAGTACACTAAGTGCAAACAAGTTTACATCGCTTATCCTGAGGATATTGCATCTGGGTTGCTAAGCTTCATAAAAAAATTTGCAGCAGTTGTAAGTGCTTGGCAACATTATGTTCGATTTGACTAGCATGGGGGCTAAATTCCACATACTCTATTCCGAAGATAAGTAATCAGTATGCTTCACAAACAAATGACCAGTTAAAAGTATAATAGTTTGTAAGTCTGACTAGAGCTGATGCCCGGTGAATGCTTAGACACCAGCAGGAATTTACAAAAATTATTTAAACACACAAATTAAAAGATAAGCCATTGACACAAATCAGAAATAGAATTGGTAGAAACCTTGTTTTAAATCACATTAAGCAGTATATACAACTTTATGTACCTCTGGTGGCAACATTGTCGTTTCACAGGGTAACTCTTGCATATTGCTTGTTAAATGCTGAAGCTTTTTTAATGTTGAAGGACTAATTTTCGAAGCACTAGGTGCTTGAATATTAATGACGTTTTCCATAATAAAAATTGAAGAATTGCTAGTTTATGTTAACCAGCAGATCATATTTGTATTATCATCTTGTATCAAATTAAAATAATTTTTTTTAGATGAAAGATTAGTTATTTTGCAGAGACATAAAAAGTGAACTGGGTTTAAGTTGAACTCACACAGTTATCATTGTTGACAAGAAAATTTTACACTTAGTACCAGCACTTTACAATGAAAATTAGAACACAAATCACATCTAAAAATATATTACGCTGGTTAAAATAAAGTGGATGGAATTCTCAAGTGCTACTGTACTGGTATGTCTATGAGTTCATAAAAAGGCTTTCCATATTTCACCTGAAATTTCTATCAATTTTTTAACAATTCTAACTAAAAGCTAACCCAAACTAATTCCTTAGGCTACTCTAAACTTAACCTGTTAACCCCTAATCAAACTTTAACCTACACCCTAGAAGCCTAATCTTGATGCTCAAAATAATAGGGTAGTATGGGGTAATTCGGGACAGCGGGAAAATCAGGACAGTATGGGGTAATTCGGGACAGAGTAATAAAGACTTCTCTTTACATTCATCTTTTAATTTAAGTCTTGAAGCATCCATGTGCAAAGCTTTTTTACAAAAATTAGTGGGGTAGCATTGTTAAATCCATTCCAAAAATTATCTTTGTAACTTCATTTTGCCGCAATCCTAGGTTAGTGCTTCAAACCGCACAACAAAACTTTGACATAAAAAAAAAAAAAAACTAATAAAGACCTCATTCAGCATAAATCACTTTCTTATGAAATATTCTTGAACGTTATCCTGAATTTTTAAACTTTTTTTTATGCACTTTTACTATGCTTTTATCAATGTTCCGAATTACCCTGTGGGCGGGAAAATCAGGACAGCGAAGGGACTTATTTTAAAAATCCATTATTCCATACTCCGCTAAGCATTGAAAACCAAGGTGTTGCCAAATATATATAAGTCGGATATCCAAAGGTATAAAAAAAGTTGATAAACCAAGTTTAGAAGTGCCAGGTCGATAAATAGAGATTGAAAACTGAAATTTTGTCCCGAATTACCGTACCCAACCATACCCTAAGCAATAGGCTATAAAATGCATGCATGAATATTTCTCATTTTTGATATACAGCAGGCTTGCTTTTTCAATAAAAGGATTTTAGTAGCCTAGCCTACTCTCATAATCAGAGAAGATTACAAGAATTCACAGATACAGTAAGCTATATATTATATATGTTGCCAGTGATCTGTGATCTCACCACAAAGTGATTTCGTCCATCGTGATTTCACCCACTGTAAATACTAAATTGCAGGGGAAACACATCCCATCATTGAGAATTATAGTCCCCTAATTAAAATTTAGCTTCCCCCTACAGAAAAAAGCATCTGACCTTTTCTCTGATTCAGGGTTCCCGCCAAAAGTTAGGATAAAAAAACGGTCAATTAGGATGTGGAGATCTTTTTTGACCGTGAGTAGTTTTGTTTTACTGCCTTGAAACGTTTTCATTCCAATTGTGTCCAGTTGTGGCTGCAGAAGCACCCCCCATCCAATTTCTTAGAGTTTGAGTGTTGATTTCACCACAAAGTGAGGGTTATATAAGGCAAGACAGCTTTGAGCTCTCAGCTATGGGGGATTGATAGTGATAGTAGAATTTAAAATATTTTAACAAAGTGACTTTGCGCATGAAACCTGCACGACTACATAACTGATAAACAAACCTGAAACATTGCGGTGACCTCACTTGTTTTCGAAAATTTTTATTTTGACTATTCATAACTTTGGGTTAGAGTTAGGTATGGTAGCTTTATTTTATTCGATTTAATTTGGCCTACCAAAATGATATATCGGTACAGTCTGCAGTAGGCCTAGCTGATTTAACATTCTGAATTTTGAGTTTATGTCTGTTGTGTCAGTAGTTTGTCTCCTCACATTTAAGTGCATTTTGATGTTGACCTGATACTATCTGCTATTGTTTTGTATTTTAGCAGTTCAAATAAGTAAAAAATTTATGACAGATTTATGCTCACACGGAATGTGCACCAAGCTTTTTCAATAATTTTTTCAATGACTGCCTTTTTTAGCCAATGCTTTAAATTTATTACAGCAATACGCCTAGTAGAGGCAAGGCCTATACCAGATACTGCACACCCAGAAAGTTGCTACAATGCTACTGCAAGATAGGCTTATTCTGTCTTTACTCTTTTCCCAAGTAGAATACCGTTTATCACGTAAGCATACTAGTAAGTGAAAGGCTAATCACTTTGTGACTACATCACTGACAGTCAAAACATTATACAGGCAGCTTACCAATATTTACAGTAGCCTATATCGGCTACTAACTTCAATTGTAGCAACTGTAACCTGTATAGTTAGTAGTCAGGAAAGGCCTAAACTTGTTAACTGTAGCGAACACGCTTATTCTGTGTCTCTTGCCTGGCCTAAATATCCTTTATCTGTCTTCTTTCGTAAACTTGTTATTAAAAAACTATCCAAATAAATTTTCATTCTCGTTTTAATTACCCAACAGATACCGTAAGTTGAAAAATTCAACTACACTGCGCCGGATTTTTGAGTCAAACAAGCATCTATTTGATTATTGCGCCACGCCGATTATTTCTAAAAGAATTATTTTGCTCTGCAAATTCTAGTTCTATCTTAGAACTGCACTTTCACTTCTAAAACAATCTCATCCTGAATTACCAAAAATGGTAAGATTACCACTGTCCACATTGCAATTTACGTTGTCGAAATACCTTTGCGCCGCGCCAAAGCTTTATTTCAGTTTTCTGCATCATAAGTTGGCGCAAGATTTCGTAATTCTAAAAAAATTAAACAGAAGTAACTTAAATTAAAACAGGAGGCTATTGTACGACCTCACGGTTACTTAGGGGAAACCAGAGATGCCAAAGCATTTATAGCAAATTAGCATGTCTGATGTGAAATGTAAGGCTACCAAGTACCACAGACCAGTAGACCACCTCTATCAAGTTTTAGCTCAAGTCTTATCAGATGGTCAGAGGTGGAGTCGACGACATGCAGCATTCGAGGCCAAGGCCAAGGACACAAAAGATCCGAGGCCAAGGCCAAGGACTGACTTCTCGAGGACAGACCCTCTAGAGGCCAAGGAGAGGAATTGTCGATGCCAAGGCCAAGAACCAAGGACATAAGGCACAAGTTAAACTTAAACAAAGATTGATGGAAGAACAAGGATAGAGAAAAAGAGGGTTTTCATAGTTCTGGTATAGAAATACAAACAAATCCACATTTTTTACCGCTGCCGTCGCTACGGGTGCCAGGGGAGATCGTGTCCCCTCTAAAGATTGCTTGTGCCTCTCCCCCATTTCGGTTTACACGGAATACGTTTTTGGAACTTCACGTAAGGACAATACAGCAGGCAATAATGGAAAAAGGAATAATAAAGTTCTAACATAATTCTCGTTTGAAGTTTTCTTCACTCTTTTCGAAATTGCAGGCCACCAACTGCTGCACATAAATGTGATGCAAATAATCCGTCTTATAAACACGCCGTCTTATAAACACGGAAAACTGATGTAAGCCTATAGAATCAATACCGAAACTCGAAACTTCGTTCGTGATTATGACCTGAAACAAATACGTGATTTTTTCAAAAGGCCAGCTGGTTTTGTTTTTTTGAGAGCATTCAAAATTTTTTTAGGTCGCAGTCAGTTGCCCAATCAGGCGGAAGGGGCTAAAGAGGCTTCAGTCCCCTTTATCCAAATCATTTAGAAAACTTTACCCCAAAATACAAGCGTTTAAACGTGTTTTGTACTTGACCATAATTATAAAGGGGGGGGGGGGGGGATGCGCCTAGGCAATTTAATTCGTTCAATAACTTCTGAATATTAGCAATTTACTAGTTATCAGAGGTAAAGTCGGGGACACAAGGCTCGAGGCCAAGGACACAAAAAAAATCCGAGGCCAAGACCAAGGACAGCCTTTCCGAGGACAGACACTCTCGAGGCCAAGGACAGGAATGCTCGAGGCCAAGGCCAAGGACCAAGGACACAAGCGCAAGTGCTCTCCAAAAAAAAAAAAAAAAAAAAGGTCTTCACAAAAATTTTTCAAGCGATCTCCACAAAAAAACGTTTTCCAAAAATGTTTCAAGCGCTCCACAAAATTTTAACAATTCAAAAAATAGTGCTGTCCTCGAGCCAAGGACAGGCCAATTTCCGAGGACTTGAGGCCTCGAGGCCAAGGCCAAGGACATCAAAATCTGTCCTCGAGTACTCCACCTCTGGTAGTTATTCACATGGCTTTAAAAACGTGCGAAAAGTGATTGATATGGCATTAAAATTATTATTTTTTGCTGCAAAATCAAAAAAATCACTCAGCGGCTGGAGGCTCTCCCCTCAGACTCCATTAGGGATACGCTTGAGTAGCATCGGTTTGTTCACCACAGGGACTAAACTACACAATTTTTGCGCAAAAAAATTTTACTATTGGTTCAAGCTTCCACTCCTTCAGTAAAATCCTGGTTGCGCTTCCGATCGCATTCACTGCTGCTGACAGATTTTTCAAGGGATTTTTTGGGCGGCATACAAAACGAGCTAAGAAAGGCTGCCGGCCATATGCGTCTCTTTTTTCAGACATGAACACAAAATTTTTGAAATAGCGCATATTTTGGATCTGTAAAATATCAGTTTTTATGTGGAAAAGTTCAGTTTATTTTAGTGCCCCCCCACTTTCGGCTTAGTACCCCCTCACGTCGTTTGCTCTGGGACGGCACTGGTGTTGACATACGCAAAACTCGAGGCCTCGAATACGAGTAAATTGATTGCAATGTTTTAAGAATCTTTTCATCGTAATTGTAATTGAAATTACAATTGAATTACAATTCCATGAACTTGAGTAATTGTAATTGTGATTGAAAAGTTTAGGTTGTAAATGTAATTAAAGCACAAAACAAGTAATTTTTCCAACCCTGTACTGGTTACTATTTCGGGTAGCCATTTTGCAAACATTCCAAAAATGAACCACTATAGTTCTAGCACAAGTGGTCTAAAATCATGAAATTGACGTCGTGCAGTGAAAAAGAAAAAAAAGAAAAAAGACGATGTCTCTCGAGGGTATCGGCTACGAATACAAGGCGCTGCGATGTCTAATCACTGACCTGCAGAAAAACTTCTTACAAAAAGTGGGTTGCTTATGTTTGTTTTTTTTGTTTTGTTGCAGAAAGTGGTTGAATAAGCAAAATATTAACCACACATTGAAATGATTTAAGCTCAACTCCACTTTGAAATAATTTCAAATGCAGCTGCTTTTCAGCTGTAAGCTCTGCCAGCGGGGTCCGGGGCAGAGCAACGGAAGCCAAAGCATTTTAAGCTTTCATATAGTTTGAATTGTCGCGGAATAATTGCAAATGCTCGATGGAAAACTGTCAGTTTATGCAGTTTCCACGTTTAAAAATGTGGGTCAGGTAAACTTCACTCAAAAATCTTAAAAGCGGTGAATGATCCAGCCAATTCCGGTGATTTACAACAGCTAAAATTGTACTATAATTTTTGATATTTTTTGTTTTGATTTCGGGGCTGCGGTTGCAAAGATATTCAACAAATACAAAAAGATATCCCCCGAAAAAAGTTTTTGGAAACAAACTCTGAGTTTTGTTCTTCCCGCCAAAACCACAGTAGGCCTAGAAGTTTAGAGAACTGTGGTTTTGGCGGGAAGAACAAAACTCAGAGTTTTCAAAAACTTTCTTGGGGGGATGTCTTTTTGCATTTGTTGAATATCTTTGCAACTGCAGTCCCAAAATTAAAGCAAAAAATCTCAAAAATTATAGTTCAATTTTAGCTATTGTAAATCACCGGAATTGGCTGGATGATTCACCGCCTTTACGTACACAAAATGTAAACGTTACATCCAGAGTTGATGCGGGAGCGTCTTGGGCATAGATTTCAAGTTGACAAAAACGTGTTGCAGAGGTGATGCACTACTATCTCTCTCTAGCCTTACCGGTAAGAAACCTTTGTTTCTTAAGGCAGAGTGTTTGCTAACGAGTAACGACTCCGCCGATAAGCTTTTATAAACACGAATTACGATAAATTACTGAAATTAACATAAATAGATGCATTGACGCCAAGAGAAAAACAAAAAAAGGCAACCATGATGAAGCAACCACAAGCAATTATGATGATGCAACTATTTCCAGCAATTATGATGACGTAACTACGAGTAATATAACCGAGCTGCTACAGTATCAATAGTGCCGGATTTACGAGGTGGAGTATTATGTGACCCAATTTGATGGGGCCCCTTTTTTTGACAGAGCAAAAATTAAATCATTCTTTTTTGTAAAAATCCTTTTTTTTCGTCTTATTCACTTAAATCTAAGCCAAAAACTAATCAAAATCTCGGTGAACACTTCTTTTTTTCTTGGTCTTCACATTTCGCACAATTTTTCACAATTTTGCTCAGCCTAATATTTTGCAACACCTCGCAAATGTATAGGCTACTTTAATGGTCAGGGTTGGATTTTTGAATTCAAATTCATTGACTCAAATCCATTCATTTTTTTTAAATTTTTTGAATTCAAATTCATTGACTTTGCAAAATCTAAATTCAAATTTATTGACTTTTAAAGGGGCACTGCACCCTAATTTTTAAATTTTAACGCTGAAGATGAAAAAACAATTGAATATCAATGTTCTTGTCCCATTTTTTCATTGTTTGACTTCAAACAGCTTTAACGAAAAAATAATTGACTACACTGAAAAAAAATTGGACTGTGGCAACATGGCAGCATCAAATTTGCATATACGTGGCCAGTAGCGTACGCAGGATACCCGACAAAGTCCAACCTCAGACCTCCACGTGGTGTCGGGTGGAAACAGTGGAAACACTGGCTAATTGAGGCAATGGCAACCGGCAGATGAGGATGGGCGAGGTTAAGAGGTGCAGGAACTAGCGACCAGGCAATAGCGCAAATGAAGGCCTGATACTGCGAAGTCTTGCCTTCTAATTTCCAACCCCTGACTCTAAAGCCAACAGGAGGTTACGGGCTGATATGGAACCGGTAGTAATGGGCCAATATTGCGGCGGAACGTCAATGCGAGTATAGGGTACAGTGGATAAAACGCGCTGCCGTGTCGCGGCCACAAGATAGAAAGGATGCTGGTCCTAGTCTAGACAACATAGGGCTTCGTGTCCATCAGCTTGTGAAAATCCCCGTGCACCTGTAGTTCCAGGTGGCACTTGGGTAGGGGTCTGCAGCTGTATTGGGAAGGGGGCTCCGCCGAGGCCAGTTCTCCAGAGAAAAGTCCATCATTTGCAGTGCTGGTTTGTTGCCATCGGTAGAAATAGCAGTTCGTAGCTTTCTGTCTGTCCGAATAATCTGGTCTTTGGAACTTTTCCCAGTTTAAAGAAAACTAACTTATTGAATTATGTCGGAAAATAGAAAGAAGAAAGTACGTAAGTAACACGGATTACACCCCTAAATTCAGAAGAAGTGGCACTGTCACAACCAAGAATCAGTGAATTCTTGAGTGACAATGCCAACAAAGAAAGCACTCGGCCATCTGCGCCTTCTAGCCCAGATGCCGAAAAAACATCAAACCTGAGCCCTCAAGTTGGGAAGGTTCCTTTGCTAAAGGAGTCCGTCTCAGAAGCTGAGGGTACAGCAAAAGTGGCATGGTCGGTTGTGAAACCGAATACCACTTCAACTCCCCCTGTGGAGCTTCAGAATCCAAGTAATTCTTCGGATGTTGCTTGCAGGTCGGAGGTGAAACGAGGTAAAAACTACAAAAAAAAAAAACGGAAGAGAAGGGAAAAGAAGCGAGTAATGAGGGGTCTGGCTGGTATGACACTTGCTGGCCATAACCTTGAGTCCTCTGACCACTCTTCCGGCCAAACTAAACAAGCCAGGGAATCTTCGGGTTCTCTGTCCTCCTCAACAAACCTCCCGCAGAAGCGTGGGCGGCATGACGTCACTTACGGTAAGCAAGGAGGCAAAGCTAAAGAAATCATGGCCGGCATAAGCACCCCAGCTAGCAATGCTGCGGCTGTGAAGGCCAGCAATCAAAAATTAACCATCACGAGAAAAGAGTCAGAAGAGGATGGTGGTATGGACAATATGGATCTACGTGAAGTTCAAAGTGCCATCACCAAAATGATTCTTCGTACCGATCCGGGTTTTTTTGACCGTATCGAACGCACTTTTATCTTTGAAGGTAAAGTGCTGTTGATATGCAAGGATGAGAAAACCTGGGAGTGGGCAAAACAAGTGGTTGAGGCTATTGTACCGTCCTTGGTAGTTCATCAAGGCTACGATGCAAAAGGCCCTAAAGACTTGCCTCCAGCAAAAACCTTCGGAATCTGGTTGCCAGAGGATGAAGGTTTAAGCATTTCCGATACCCTTACGCTGGTTTCCCGTTGTAATGCGAAAATCAGTCGTAGGGATTTGGAAACAAAGCATTCAGCGAACGGAAACGGATGGGTGCTACATGTAGTATCCGTTCGGGAACCTTCGCTAATCTCGCTGAAGAAACTGAACTACAACCCATACGCTGACTATCGTCGGGTTCAGTTCCAAAAGAAGAAAAGTGCCAAGCAGTTTCAGAATCTGGAGACGTCATCGCGATCGCCAAAGGGTGATGAAACCTGAGAGGCAATAATGGATACAGCTGAGCCTGGCACTTCGGCAGATACAGAGAAGCCGACGACTTCTAGTTCATAGAAGTCAGAGCGTTTCTCTGTAGTAATGAAGTAGCCATATCAGCTGTTCTAAGAATAAAGTGCTCTGCTTGAGTACATCTATCATATAGATAGGAATGGCTCAGGGTTACAGTGGACAACTTGATAAATCAAATAAAGCCATTACGTACGGCATCTAAGTTATCCTTAGATAATTTAGAGTGTTGGCAGATCAACCTGCACAGATGTAAAGCAGCAAGCTATAACATGTGTGAAGTTACAAAAAACGTACATTCCAGGTTAGTGTTAGTTCAAGAACCATGGACATACGCCACTAAAATCAGAAGTAAGCTACGAGGCTGGAACCTCTTTCAAGGAATTGAAAAGGGTAGTCGTCCTCGGGCGTGCATTTATGCTACTCCTGATCTGTGTTGTTCTCTAATCCCGATGTTTTCGAATGAGGATATTGTGGCAGTTAGAGTTAACAATGTGTGCCAAAGCGGTGACAGTTTTGTTTTCGCATCGGCATACATGGCAGCCGAAGAACCAGCTCCTCCCAAATTATTGAGGGATCTGTTAGTCTTCACAGAAAATGAACAAATTCCTACTATTGTAGGAACTGATGTAAATGCACATCACACTATATGGGGATCCTCTGATATAAACCCTCGAGGAGAGGATCTCTTAGCATATTGTGCTAGTGCAGACTTGAATTTCTGTAATGTGGGTAATAAACCAACATTCGGAACTAAAACGCGTGAAGAGGCTCTGGACTTAATCTTAGTGAACCGGAGTGCATGGAACCGAGTAGTTGGCTGGCATGTTAGCAACGTGCCATCATTCTCGGATCACATGTATATTATGTTCCAGGTTAATAACAGAATCCAAAAACAGGCTAAAATGTTTCGTAATGTTTGTCGTACATGCTGGAACAAGTATGTAAACAAACTCAAACAAAAATTAAGTCAACAAACTTTATGACCAGTACCAGTGCCTTCCTAAAAAGAAGACATTGATGTGCTGGCAAACAAGGTTCATTACATTATTTCTAAATCATGTGAAGCTGCTTGCCCTATGCAAGAGTCGCTTCGTAAGAAAGATAACATTTGGTGGAATTCTGAGCTTGCAAGCCTTCAGAAAGAGGCTCGTTGAGCTTGGAGAAAAGCCATTAAAACAAAACAAGAAAAAGATTGGGAGGCTCAAAAGCTCGCCCTATCTTATTTCAAAAAAGCCGTTAGAAAAGCAAAGCGCGATTCATGGCATAGCTTTGTAGAGAGCATGAATAGTCAAACACCAACGGCTCGGCTGGTTAAGATTCAGAGGTGGAGTCGAGGACACAAGGCTCGAGGCCAAGGCCAAGGACACAAAAAAAATCCGAGGCCAAGGACAGCCTTTCCGAGGACAGACACTCTCGAGGCCAAGGACAGGAATGCTCGAGGCCAAGGCCAAGAACCAAGGACACAAGCACAAGTGCTCTCCAAAAAAAAAAAGGTCTTCACAAAAATTTTTCAAGCGATCTCCACGAAAAAACGTTTTTCAAAAAATTTTTCAAGCGCTCCACAAAATTTTAACAATTCAAAAAATAGTGCTGTCCTCGAGCCGAGGACAGGCCAATTTCCGAGGACTTGAGGCCTCGAGGCCAAGGCCAAGGCCAAAGGCTTGACCTTCGAGGCCAAGGCCAAGGACTTCAAAATGTGTTCTCGAGGACTCCACCTCTGTTAAGATTATTCGAAGGAATGAAATGGTGAGTGTTAGCTACGTAATTAAACACTACGGAAAATTCACAAAGTCTCCACTAGAAACTTTAAACTATATGCTCGATATCTTATCACCGGGTAGCCAGCAGATAGAAAATCATGCAACCAGGTCCGACTTAGTGGACAACCCATTCATAAGACCTGAAAACACTGAAATGATTGCAACCATGTGTTCATTTGAACGTATGGAAGCAGCTATTAACGAATTTCAACCATTCAAAGCACCAGGGCCAGACGGGCTCTATCCTGTACTGCTACAGAAAGGTTGGAATCAACTAAAAGGATATTACCACGTCATTTTTCAAGCATGCCTGAGACACAGCTATGTGCCATTGGCATGGAAAGAAGGCACAGGTATATTTCTTCCCAAACCCGGAAAGGAAAGCTATTTTGAAGCTAAATCCTTCCGTATGATCAGTTTAACTTCTTTCCACCTGAAATGGTTGGAAAGGATAGTTCTGTATCATAATAATCAAGATAATAACGTGCAGGCAAAGCTTTCTGCATCGCAATATGGTTTTCGTGCTGGCGTTTCTACGGAAACTGCTTTGCATGAATTTGTGCGCCGTGTAGAGCATACCCTCGTTAGAAAAAAGCCGGCTTTGGGTATTTTCCTGGATATTGTCGGTGCCTTCGACAATGCCACTTTCCGCAGCTTTGTTGCGGCTCTGCGAGGGCTGGGTATGTCTAAGATTCTCACATCATGGATAAAGACTCTACTAAGACATCGCACAGTCCAAGTAGAATTATATGGTGATAAAGTTAAAAGGGAAGTAGTGAAGGGGAACCCACAAGGTGGTATCCTGTCCCCTTTTCTGTGGAACTGTGTCTTAAACAGCCTGTTGCTAGAGTTACGTAGCAGAGGCTTTTATGTTCAAGCCTATGCCGATGATCTAGCAGTGTTGGTCACTGGTGCTGATATGCTTTGGATCAGAGGTATGGCTCAGAAAGCAATATAAATATTGCTGCAAACTGGGCTTTGGAACAAGAGCTACAATTTAGCAGCAAGAAAACCAAAATTGTATTGTTCACTCACAAACGGAATCCAGACTTGGGTTCCTTGTCAATGAATGGTTTAAAACTTCAACTTTACAAAGAAGCAAGACTGTTGGGTGTTACTCTGGACAGCAAGCTAACTTGGAAACCTTACATTACTCGAATTACCCGAAAAGCAACTACAGCATTAATGCAATGTAGACAAATTGTGGCTAAAATGTGGGGAATAAAACCAACTTTGATGAAATGGATATACACAGCTATGATACGTCCAATCATGTCGTATGCATGTGTGTCCTGGGCAGGCGGTCTCAACAAAAAGTATCTAGTGAGGAAACTCACAAAGGTACAGAGATTTGCTTGCCTGATGATTTCATCGGCTTTTCCTGGCACCCCTACTGGTGCTCTGGAAATATTGCTCAACATAACTCCCATTGAGGAATTCCTATTGGCTGAGGCACTGCGAGGGTCATACAGAATCACTGTTAGTGGGCTCTGGCACGTCAACCCAATTGGTTCCTTTGGGAAAACGAAAAGCCATGTTGATGTTTGCAATAAGGAAAGAAGATTCTCTCCTCCACAGCAAATGCCAGCTGACCGAATAAAGAAAACAAAGGTATTCGAGAGAAATTTCGAATGTCAAATTATGGATAAAAAGAATGCTATCAAATTTGAAAGCGTTCTAAATCAGAACAATGTCAAGGTTTACATTGATGGTTCGAAACTAGATGGGAGAGTAGGTGTGGGTTTTTATGCAGAATACCCAAACAACTCCCCAAAACAAGCATTTTTTCACCTAGGAATTTACAGCACTGTGTTCCAGGCAGAAGTCTTAGCTATTTCAAAAGTGGCAAAGAACCTGCTTTGGGAAAAAATGCACAATCAAAATATTGTTGTGCTGGTTGATAGTCAAGCAGCTATCAAAGCACTCATAAAGTGCGCTGTAACATCAATTACAGTGCTCAACTGCATTAGAAATCTAAATCAGTTAGGTAAACAAAACCACGTCAGTATTGCCTGGATTCCTGGACTAGCAGGGGTACATGGTAATGAAGTGGCAGACTATCTAGCCGAATCAGGATCTAAATCAAAAATACATGGTCCTGAACCTTTTATTACAGTCCCATATGCCAGTTGTGTTAGCATGGTTAATAACTGGTCCACAGTTAGATGGAAATCTACGAGGAATAAACGGAAAGACTGCTTGAGGGTGAAGAAGTCTGTAGGTTGGACGTCTTCTCGACTAACATTACGTCTTCTTAGCCTTCTCTGTGTCCAAAATGTAGCCTAGAGGATGAAACACCAAATCATCATGTAGGCAATTGCAAGCTTTACCAAGATATTCGTGTTAAATATTTTGGAATCACTAAAACCACTGTTCACAATATGGTAACGAAATGTATCATTAACAAACTGGCCACGTACTTAAAGGAAGCTGGAAGGCTTTCTGACCATTAACCAAACAAAATAATAACATCGCAGTTGCAATGGGCCCGAATGAGGCCTACGCAATGTGTTGGTAGTCATTACCTAACGGTAGTAGATTCGCTTGCACCGCTGCCCATTAATATTAATAATAGCGTACGCAGAATTTTGAAAAGGGGGGGGGGGGCCAGAAACTTCAGAAAATTTGAAAGGAACATAGATCAGAACTTGAAATTGTCACACTCAAATTTCGTCCCATTTTTCGCCCAAAATCAGGTGAAGAGCAAAAAAAAAGGTCTTCACTCAAATTTCGTCCCATTTTTTGCCCAAAATGAGGTGAAGAGCAAAAGAAAAAATGTCTTCACTCAAATTTCGTCCCAGTTTTTGCCCAAAATCAGGTGATTTCGAGCCCAAAGCATGATGCCCAACTTGCAAAGGGGGAGGGGGCATGCCATGGCCCAATGGCCCCCACCTAAATACGCCCCTGTACGTGGTTTCAAACCAAGTTAGTCATCTGATAGGTCTCGGGTTAGGCTGTGTTTTCACCATGCTTCTGCTGTGGCTGTGGCAAAAAGGTGTGTTTTCAAAAGTAAAACTAGGCTTATCGGTTTGAATTTTCTTCTTTTAACACAAAGATATTCACTTTGGCTTTGGTGCATTTAGAAAGAAACCTGAAAAATAGATCTAGCCCTAGGCCGATCGAAATTTTGGCTTTTGTCATATAGGCCTATGCAATTGTTTTTTGTAAATATCAAAGCAAATTACTGTAACCCCAGAATGAAAACGCTGTGGGCTAGTTTGAACTTTACAGCTTTTAAAATTACAGCTTTGTTGGGCTCAGGGGTGCCGAAACCCAGGGGAGATGAAGGATATATCCCCTCAATAATTTGACTGCATTCCCCCAATAATTAGAATATGGTCAGCATCTGAGCGCTGGTTGATTTTTGGACTTTTTTTTAGCCTTTACTTGATTTTGGGGACAAAAACTCTACAATTTTTGGTGAAGACCTTTTTTTTTGTCTTCACTTGATAGCCTATGCTTACGTGAAAACAGTAGTGGTCGAACTTAATTCCCTCAATGTTGAAAATGGGACAAAATTGGGGTGAAATTGCAAATTATCGCCCCCAACGCTCAACATAGATCGGCTCCACTGGTTGGGCTACTTAACTAATGGTAGTCTAGTAGTAGGCCTAGGAGCTAGGCTTTGAGACAGGCCTATTGCAGATTGGTAGTCAATAGTGATTAGCCTATTTCACCATAAATTTTAAGTTGAAGAAAGTAAAAATATATATATTTGCGCATTTGTAGCGTTGTCCGCTTCAATTGATCAAGGAAAGTACCACAATTTCAAAAATATCGGGTATCTGCGGAGTTACAACTACAAACCATGATTTTGTTACCACAGTGACTTTGCTTTCCAAACAGCATCGCTGGATTCACTGAATCAACACGAACGACTAATGGTTGATTCCAAAATTTTTCAAAAAAATCTAACTGGATTGCCACAAATAGCGGAAAACAGGAATGCAAATATCTTTCGATGTAGAAATCGAAGAATTTTGAAATTACTTTAGTCTCAAAAATTAAAAAAAATGCAAATTTGCTTGGCGTAGCAATAAATGAGTTTAAATTGGACATCAATGCCCCTTTAAAAATCCAAATTCAAATTCATTGACTATTGAAAATCTACATTCATAATTCATATTCAAATTCATCACTAATTTGTGAGCGGATTCAAATTCAAAATTTAATCCAACCCTGCTAGTGGTGGATGGTGGGAGCCAAAGGTGGGCAAAACGCAATTCATAAGTGCAAAAGCGCAACCTCAGCAATTACGAAAGTTGCGTTGCACTTGAATAATTTTCATTTCGAGACATTCCGGAAGTTGCATTGCGAACTAACGTTTTTAAGATTTGTTGCCGATTAATTACGCTGCGCTTTTAAAATTTTTTCGGTTAAAAGCACAATTTTATACTTTGAACTAAATTTTGTTTCTTTTCTATAGTAAAATTGTCAAATCCGACCTTCTTTAGCTAATAATCACATGCTCTTTTACCGTTTATAAGTTCGTAAAATTGCAGAATTTGCATCATGTGCTGTAAATTTGATTGGGGAAGTTAGGTTGCGCTTATCCGACCTTCTTTAGCTAATAATCACATGCTCTTTTACCGTTTATAAGTTCGTAAAATTGCAGAATTTACATCATGTGCTGTAAATTTGATTGGGGAAGTTAGGTTGCGCTTCAACTGAATAGAAAAGTGCTGTAAATTTGTGCTGTAAATTTGATTGGGGAAGTTAGGTTGCGCTTCAACTGAATAGAAAAGTTCGTTGCGGAATTTCCGCTGTGCTTCAGAAAATGTACTTGAACTGTGCATCTTGAGCTTTGCTTTTAGTGGTTCAAAAAGTCGCTGCGTTTTGTTGCCGCGCGCTTTTGATAAAATGTTATTTGTACCCACACTTCTGATGGGAGCTCTTCGTGGTGGAGGTCCGACCCCTTAGGCCCCATAAATCGGTCTCTGCGTGTTAATATGTGGGAGGTTTCACGCCTTCTAGATAGTCCTAAGAAATTTTGGTTACAAGGATTAGATGTACATCGACATCAGTGTTTAACCAGAGGGGTCTTAGAAGCTGAAACTGAAGCGGTCACTTAGAAAATTTTACACTGCTATGCATGCTTTTCCACGTGTTTCAAACTTAACGAGAAAGGAAACAAGAATAAAGAGACCAAGTAATTTAATTCTGTCAATTGGATTCCAAATTTCAGCAGTAAGCCCTTTCAATTGGCTTCACAACCAAACGAAGTAGCATCAAACGGGTGCTAAAATGGCTACTCTTTCCGAAAAAAATCACAAAACACAACCCAATTTGTGAGATGCAAACAAATTGGCTTTGAATTCAAAATCGCCCTCCTTAGCAAAATCCTGGATATGCGCCTGATCGAGACATTTCATTTGGATTACAGGCGGGAGCCTTGGGGTGGAACTTCAATCTGCTGGAGGCTCTTGATAAGGGTTTGAGAACAAAATTTTATGCCTCTGGTCAATGATTGTGAATTTAGAGAAAATTAGCATTTTTTGACGCCATTTGAATAAAAATTTTGTCCGTTGTTATAGCCATTGGAAAAATATCAAAACGAAATCTTTCATTATACTCGCTATAGTTCGCCGAAGCGTGTAAGGAATTTTGCTGGGCCCCAGTGCTATCGCTCCGGATGTGTGTGGGTGGGGGGGTGGCAGAGGGCGTGCCCTTGCTAACGACTGCTTGTGCACCCCATTTCGGTTTACTCAGAATACTTTTTTGGAGAATAACGTAACGACAAGATAACTTGCAATAATGGAAAAAGAAGTAATAACGTTAAAAGATAATTCTCGTTTAAAGTTTTCTCGATTTTTTGCGAAAGTATATAAATACAGTATCACGCAATAATTTGTCTTATTAACACGCCTTTACGGATGTGTCGCGGAATAGGGATGTAAGCCTATAAAATCGTTACCAATACTTCGTTAGTGATTATTATGACCTGAAACAATACGCGAAAACATTTTTTTAAAAGACCAGTTGTTTTTGTTTTTTTAGAGAACACTCAAGATTTTTTTTAGGTCGCAGTCAGTTGCACAACCAGGGGGAGAGAGCTAAGGGGCTTCAACTCTCTTTAATCAAGTCATATAGAAAATATACCCCTAAAAAAACGAGCGTTTAAAAGTGTTTTGGACTGGACCTTAAGTACAATATAAGGGGGGGGATCAAGGGGCTTGAAATATAATTCTTTCAATGACTTCTGTATTTTAGCAATTTACTGTAAGTATTCACACGGCTTCAAAAGCATGTGAAATGTGATTGAAATAGCTTTAAAATTGCTATTTTTGCCTCAAAATTGCAAAAATTACCTAGCGGCTGGGGGCTGTGCCTCCAACTCCCCTCTGTAATCCGTTCGAGTTGCATCGCAGTTTGTTCAACACGGAGCCTAAATGAGACAATTTATGTTAAAAAAAACTGACTTTTGGTTCAAGCCCCCTCTTTCTAAGCAAAATCTTGGTGGAACTTCTTATCGCATTCACTGCTGCAGACAGATTTTTCAAGTGATTGTATGGGCCGCATTCGAAACAAGATAATAAACCCTGCCGAACTTATACGTCTCTTTTTTCATATATGAATACAAAATTTTTAAAATAGCGTATAATTTGTAGCCGTTAAATATCAGTTTTTATGTGCAAAAGTTCAGTCTATTTTTGTACCCCCCAATTTTCGACTAGTGCCCCCTCACTTCGTTTGCTTTGGCGACGGCACTGCCTGGCCCATCTCTGCATCATTGTACCCGCGCAACTCAGCCACTTTCAAAGAAATGCAGTAGCTGTAGCAAGCTGTTGGCAACATTGTGTCCGATTTGGCCGGCCCAAGATTTGAAACTCAGACCTCTCACTCCATTGACAAACGCGTTACTGCTCGGCTACACTTACCGGTAATCAATTTACATTATCATGCAAAATAATGTACATTACAGTAAAGTTAAGCGTCGTGAAATAAAAATTTCAATTGCATTTGGTGGCACATGCTTTTTGTTAAACCTGTACCATAAAAAGGCTTTTGAAAGATAAGAGGGGTGTACTATTGTACATGTACAAACATAACTCTGCAAAAATGATGCATTTTAATTAGACGGCTAAAGCTTTTCCACAAAAACTGCTTTTGATGAATTCTGCAAAGCCATAAGCTCAACAATGATACTATGCAAAATCAACACAGTAGAAAACAGTTTCTTGTTTATTTTATCACAATAACAACCACAACTGAACCTGCTGCCAAATGATGCAACGGTATAATATAGCTAATATAGAAAAATAACTTTAAAAATGTAAAAAATCTAACTAGAGTCATTGTAAGCTACGACCAGAGCCAGACCAGACCAAGAGTCATTGTAAGCTACGACGATTGTAAGCAACTTTAGAAAAATATCTTGCAAAAAGAACGATAGCATTCAAATACGGTATCCAACTGTGAAATTTAAACTTTATTTGCAAGTTACAATTCAAACTTTTAAAGTATGGGTACTAGGTTACAATCGGCATTAGCAGGCTTAAACGGTAAACAAGTGAGCAAATCACAATTCAATTTGTTGTTGGCATGCTCCTTTAAAAAAAACAAGCATTTCAGAACGCTGGTTGGTCACATCAGCGCTTTAGCAACTACTTTTAAGCAGTTACCCTTGGAATTTACACTAGGAAGTTAAATTCCTTGTCGTATTTTCTACACAAATAAAAGGCAATTAAAGAAATAGTTTAAATCACTTAAATAAGGTAAGGTTTTAACACGATGGCATACAGTATTCACCATCTGTACTCTTCTGTCCCGGCTCTTATAGCTCTGAAGTAGTCAATGTTTTCATCACACGCTCGGCCCTCAACCACTAAAATAATTCTTCGTGTAAGAGATACGACAGGAAAATTTATCAATCGACCGAGTTACAAACATTTCTGGGAATTTTGTAGAAATGGTAGGTGATTAACATCCCTGCGGTGATTTCACCCAACTTTGATAAAAAAGCAGATCGAACTGTTAAGAGCTTCGGAGGAGATGCGTACGCAGTAATGACATATTCTATAACGCGGGCAACATGCTATTCGCTGCTATAAAGATATATGTTAAGTAAATGATTCACAATCGATTCACATTAAACGCATTTTTTCGACTAGTATAACTCCATAACTAAATTATCTTTCAAACTTATTTATAACCTGGTTCGATTTATTAGTTCAATTTTTAGCGCGCTATAAATTTTATTCTCAGTATTACTGTTCACTGTGGTAGCAAAATTTATTTTGCTATGCATTGATGTATATACTGTCCTTCTTGCAGTGCGCGAAGTATACTGTGGTCTGTGACTAGATAGCCTACAAATCATTTGTCCTTCTCAATGCCAGCATTTTGGGGAAATATCGCGAAAAACCGTATTTGCGATCTGCAAATCAGGCCCAGCGTCAGGATAGCGTGACCGGGGAGGGGGCATAATCTAATTTAAGGAGGGGCACAAAAGTTTAATACTTCGAATCCGAGAGGGTGAACCACAAAACAAACATCTTCCTCGCAAAATTCCACGAAATCTGGGCTAAAGACTAAAAAAAGAGGTCTTCTTTTCGAAATATTGGCGGATTTTCACGAATTTTGGGGTGAAGAGAAAAAAAGCTTTTTTATTAAAAAAATGCGCGAATTTCCACGAATTCCAGGGTGAAACCACAAAAAAAAATATCTTTATTACAAAATCTGCAAAAAAAAAAAAGAGCTTGCTCACGAATTCCGGGGTGATAACAAGTATTTTGGAAGTCTCAGGCTTCGAACTGCCCTTCAGTGGCACCAAGCCTGTTACTTTCTTTGGAGCACAACCCTCGCTAGCTGGGGGGCACAAGCTGTGATTTGGGGGCACGGCCCCGAATTGCCCCCCGTGGAGTCGAGCCTGCGCCAAGTTTACATCAAATTATTGAACAGTAACTATCACATTTTCGTTAAAGAGATACTGTTCGAAATCGGTTTTATTGAAGAAATGAGAACTATTTGAGGCAATAAAGAGGTGCCCGAAACTTTTTTTCCTCAATTTCTTTTATTTGCGAAAATACGATGTAATTCGTTGACTCCCTACGATTGTCAACTCCGCATTCGCAATTTTGAGACATTCCAAAAGACATAAATTTGCAAAAATTCTTGCAAACTAAGAAACGCGATTACCAACTATAGTAGCAGTGAGTAGCCTAGCTATCACCAAATCTGAAAACTTGGTTATTGTCACTGGAACTAGTAAACCTAGGCTACCAGTACTGATCTACAACATGCCTTTTGTGATGTCACAAAATTGCGAAAAGCAAGGTTACCAATAGTACAGAGCTGGACAGCGCTGTTTCGAGCTTTTAGCTCTCATCGGCAGCCCTCAGCTATTGCAGTTACCAATAGTACTAGTCAAACGGATTAAAACATATAGGCCTTGTTACGCTAGCAGAAAAAACGTCTACAAAAGAGATCTCGTGATACCCATCGAGGTACCTCTTGAAAAATTTTTTACAGATAGATTTTTAATGCCTGATTAATGATTGAAATGTCTTCGGTTGCAACCAGGTGCCGTTTTTAAGATATACCGCTTTTAATCGAACGCGGATGAATATTTTAAAATCATACGCTTGAATAATTTTTTTACTATTAGTGTAGCCGTGAAATAATTCACAAATTTCAACAAAGATATTTTTTATCTTTCTTTGAATGTAAAAATTCAAAATACTATAATTTTAAAATAAATAATTAATCATGGGTAAGTTTTTGTAAAAAAGTTTGCATATTTAGTGTTTTAGCTTGAGTTTTTTTTGTGTTGAATTTTAGACGTGGAAACTTGCTTTGAAGTCACGTGATTGTCGTCACTTGGCAGCTGATCGATACGAATACAAACCTTTGAAATAATTTCTCATGATTAAATACCGGTATCCTTAAGAATTAGTAAAGAAATTATTTCGTGTTAAAAGTCGAAAAGCAAATGAAGTACCGTACCTCGTGAATAACACCATATGTCTGTTATGATGATAGTCTACCCACAAAAAGTAGCCCAATACAATAACTGCTTTGAGAAATACCGCTAAGCTTTCACTCCTCGAAACTAACCAGCCTAGCCCTAGCTGGTTGGCTTATCAACTCTTGAATGTCTGTTCTGCCACACTTAAGCACTTGAAACAATCACCGGAGTTAAGCCAACAAATTACCCAAAATAAGAGATGACTCTCATGAAATTGTGAAAAGGAGAACAGTTTATTTATTGCTTATTTTGCAATATTTCCGAAAGTGTAGGCCTATTGCTTTATGTTGAAACTTCGCAGTAAACTACTGTAGTCTTAAAACATAGTAGCTGAATGATTTATTAGAATGGACGATGTGCTTTTGTTCGACTGGAATAAACGTTTTGGACTGATGACCGGTATATTCATAGCTACCGAGTGCCGTAGGCTATCGATATTCCTCGAAGCTTATCGGTATTCTTCGAAGCAGTGGTATTGTATTAGGCTGCTTTTTGTGGTAGGCTATCATCATAACAAACACGTAGTGTAATTCATATGGTAGTTCGTTTATTTTGCGACGTTTTGCAAGAAACAATTTCTTTATCAATGGTTACCGGTACTTCATCTTGAAAAATTGTTTTGAAGTTTTGCATTCATATGGATTAGCTGCCAAGTGATGACGGTCACGTGATTTCAAAGCAAGTTTCCATGTTTTAGAATTCAACACAAAAAAACTCAAGCTAAAAGTTTAATTATGCAAACTTTTTAGCAAAAAACTTACCTATAATTAATTATTTAGTTTAAATTTATCATATTTTGAATTTCTACATTCAAAGAAAGATAAAAAATATCTTTGTTGAAATTTGTGAATTATTTCACGGCAACACTAATAGTAAAAAAAATTATTCAAGCGTATGATTTTAAAATATTCGTCCGCGTTCGATTAAAAGCGGTATATCTTAATAACGGCACCTGGTTGCAACCGAAGACATTTCAATCATTAATCAGGCATTAAAAATCTATCTGTAAAAAATTTTTCAAGAGGTACCTCGATGGGTATCACGAGACAACACAATTTTGGACACCGTAACAAGGCCTAATATTTTCGCAAATAAGAGGAATTCGGAATTGAGGGAAAAGGTTTGGGGCGCCTTTTTATCACCACAAGCAGTTCTCATTCTTCAATAAAGCCGATTTCAAACAGTATCTCTTGACAATAACGAAGAACATTTGCATCAAAATCAACAGTCTAGAGTGCATGTGCATTCTGTACGAGTAAGAAGGGAGTGTCAGAAACCGACTGTCAAGTAGCATTAGTACTTACTACTTGCTTTCATAAACAAATGATTGGTTTTGTTCTATGTGGAGTTTTAGTTGCTTGCAATTCTTCCAAAACGATGACAACCGATAAAATTGACCAACGAATTGATTAAATTATTATCGAATATTAATTTGCACATAGAGTTTAATTTGTCCCGCTACCAGACCACATTATTTGTTGCATTTTGGTTCAGAAAAAATAGGACCACGTACGATAAAACTCGCCTTTATTATGTATGTGTTGTATATGCACATATATAACAACGACAAAACGTCACAAAGGTAGAAATGTTTGTTCTACTGAACTAAAATAATGTGGTAGCAAGAACAGAGTGAAAAAAAAAATGTAAACCCTCCAAACAGTAACGTGTAAAAATTTAAATCGAAAAAAGTCTTGGAAAGAGTTTATTAGCAGTAGCGGCAGCGGCAGAAAATTTGCTTAAAAAACAGCGCTGAAGCTTTTTTGCCTGAAAAAATAGCGGCGCTGCCGCTTTTCGCTGACGAGAAAAAGCAGCGGCGCTGACGCTACCGCTACCAAAAAAGTAGCGGCGCTAGTAGCGTCGTTGAAGAACTGTGCCGCCTGCTCATCATTGGCTATGACAGAGTAAATCAATTTTAGATGAGTTGAACCCAACCCATACTGAATGACGTCACCTCTCCATACCCCCAAAACAACTCAAAGGATTTAAGCGAATTGGAAAAGTACCATGAAAGCGTTACCTTGGAACAGCGTTTTTGTGGATCCTGCAAAAATTACTTTTTTTATGATTGATGCTGCTTAACATCAACCAATAAATACAGACATCCTTTTACGAAGTCATAAGCTTTTATTTATATGTTTATTTTTATCACGCTCTTTCTAGTACTGTGGTTTTCAACCTGTGGACCGACCATAGGACCTTTTTGCAGTGGGCCACAGAGGTATTTGGGAAATTGGATATTTGGTTAAAAACGTTGTATTTGCGCGATGGACCTCCTTTTTTTCTGATATCGTCAGAAAGTTGCGGTTTCTGGCGCGATGACCTTTTTTTTTCGGAGATCGCTTGAAAAATACGTAGAAATTTGTAGTCCTCGGTGCGGTGATTTTTTTTTGAGATCGCATAAAGATCGCAGAAAATTGGAAAATTGCGGATAAGCAAAAGTTTGAGAAATGGGCCGTGAAAAATTTTCAAAATGAAAATGGGCCACGGTTATAAAAAGGTTGGGAACTCCTGCCCTAGTAGGAGTCAGGCATCTGTGCAATAGTTTGAACTCAAAAGTTCAGTCTGTGAAGATGCCTGTCATGCTGCATGGTTGTCAATAAGATCACGTTATTGAAAAATCAGTGATGCTTATGTAAATATTGCCTTTCCTCCAATCGAAAGCTTAATTGTGTGCTGCCGTGTAGACGCAGCAGGTGATTTCTTATTTTGAAAGTTATGTGGTCTGTTTTCGGGAAAAAAGCATCTGGCTCTATCCACCTCGATGGCTGCTATAATTATTGTTTATATTACGTGCACTGAATATCGTTGATTGGCAGTCATGATTGCACCGTCGTATGCGTCTATTGTGGTAATGCCGTCACTTGTATGCGAATTGTATTGCTTCTTGCATTGAGCAGTTTCTTAGCTTCCTGCCTCCTGGCATGCTGTATTTAAGCTTCGCTAGAATGGTTGTTTCTTATGCAGTAAAAGCAATGCTTAATTTTGGAATTTATACAGTAAAATTTATTCAGTAATTTATATACAAAAGCATTTAGTAAATTTAGGTCAAGTAGACACATAGCGTTTGTAGCGATCTGGAACGAAACTTTAGCCATGTGTAAACGAGTTTTCGCATCGTTTCAGCTTGTCGAAAGAAACAACTCATGCAGTAGTTCTCTTAATCCGGGACACATAGCGAAAAACTGAACTCTTAACATAAAGTGCAGAAGAAGAAATTGTGAAAACCAAGACAGTCACAATACTTTGGTACATTTAGCGTCTTTTTCACCTCCTGGCAGTGGAAAAGAGAACTACACTTCTACGTCTTTTCTTCTACTCCCAGAGCTTCTACCAAGTCTGCCAATGCCAAATCGTTAGCTATGTCCGCTCAAATTTCAAGTTTGACGCGCTTTAAAGCTTACTTGGACATTGTACCTGTCAGAGTCAAGGGCAAAGACGACGCTGTTCTTACTTTCGCTGTTTTGGACCCCGGATCTGACAAAACATTCTGCGAACGTGGAATCGTAAATGAACTGGGCTTGAATAACTCTCCAATTCTTGTGGCAGTCCAAACTTTATCGCTTGGTAATCCACACGTTTTGGATACCATATCTGTCTTTCTTTCCATATCTTCTCTGGACAACAGCTACTCCTTAGACTTGTCTGAGGTGGTGGTGATTGATAACCTTCCTGTAGCTCCATTTGTTATTCCTAGTTCGGCGAGTATTCAAAAGCACTCTCATCTCGAGGGAGTATCTTTAACTGAGATTGAAGGGGGCTCTGTAACGTTGGTGATAGGAAATGATCATGCTGCTGCACATCGGCGTTATGAAAGCAGGCTTTCTACTGATCCCCAAACAAGTCCCGATGCTGTTTTGACTCTATTTGATTGAATGTTGCGTGAAGCTCAATTAGCATATACTGCCCTTTCTCATGAGAACCCTTCTGCTAATTTCTTTGTCCTAGGCTATTAGTGGCCGCCAGATTTGCAAGATTTTGAGAATTTGGTCATTACATATGAAAGAGAATTCTTCTCTGCTAGGTTTATCCCAACTCCAGAATTCAGCGATATGGAAGATCTTCTCGTATTTCTTCAAAATCACAAAGAGATTGGAGAACTCGGATTCAAATGCACTATGGAAAACCCTATTGCTTTTGAAATTATGTCTCGCGGCATTCAGTGTGTCGATGGGCATTGCCAATTCAACTCTTGTGGTGCAACAGTGCTACTGTCTTGCCGTACAGCCGTACAATGGCTTTGAAAAGTCTTAAAAGCTTGAAAAAACGTTTGTTGAAGGACCCTATTCTGCATCAACGCTATACTGAGCAAATGGAATCCAACGTTCAAAAGGGCTACGCTGAATTAATTTCTGTCGATGATCAGTTCTGCGGTTCTGAAGAATGGTGCAGCATTCCCCACCATCCAGTCTTAAGTTCAAAAAGGCCAGACAAAGTCAGAATCAGTTATGACTGCGTTGCTTCGGCCGAGGGTAAATCCCTAAATGACTTTCTGTTGAAAGGTCCTGACTTAATGAATTTTTTGGTGGAAGTACTTTTGAGATTCAGGAAAGATAAATTACCCATTGTGGCTAATTTAGAAGCCATGTTCCACCAGATTCGAGTCTTGCCTTCAAATCGGAATGCTCTGCGATTCTTTTGGTGGCCTTAAGGAAATCTGGAAGCAGAGCAAATCTGGAAGCAAAACTTCGTATGACGGTCAATCAATTTGGGGCTAAAAGTTAGCCTAGCTGTGTTCATTTTGCCATTGGAAACCGTAAAGGAGTTTAAAAAACGCTTTGATCCGCAAATCTCTGAGATCGTCTACAAAAACTTTTATGTTGACAACTGTTTGGTCAACTTAAAAGTGAAAAACGAACACTGGATGGATGCAGCAGCTCGTGCCCTGCTTTTGAAAAGAGGATTCAAACTGAAAAAGTTGCTATCCACCAGTGAAGCTATAATGCAGAAAATTCCAGAAGACAGAACCAAAACAGCTAAAAATGTCATGCCCATGACAACTCCACAACATTGTCTTCACTGTGTCGCATGGCGTGTTGCTTCTAACGAATTCTACTTTACTCTTTCCGTCCCTTCATCATCTGCAACAAACCGAAATATCTCATCTGTGAGAAACTCTTTTTATGATTTTTGCGACATAGGGGAGCATGATTCTAGCTTTGTCTCATTCTTCCTTCAAACTCGGACGATGAGTGAGGTGAAATTTGTTGTTTGTGATTTTCTTTCGTTCTTAATTCTCACTTGATGTTTTCTTGAGTTTGATTGTTTGAGATACTGTGCTGTGACACTCTTTCTTTTTTGTGCGCTGTGTGTTAAATTTTCTCGAGTGTTTGTAGTAATATTTTGCCATTCCTAAGATACCTTCTCTCAATCTTTGGATCCCTTTCAAATTTATGTGCGCTAAATGCTTTGCTTCTAAATTATTCCTTTGTTTAATTTGTCCATATAACTTTAATGGAAAACCACATACACAAACCAAGTGTTGTGCGTCATCAAGATAAACAGAAAGACAGAGTGAAATTCAATTCAAAAATTTAACAAGCAGCGCGATAATTTTATGACGTAGAGAAAAAGCTTTTTCAAGACAAGAAAAATTTATTTTAGTCATTCAGTAACAACACAACGGCGGTTATGAACAATGATTAGAATGCAACAGGGAAGTTGCGAAATGGCAAGAGAAGTTACTGATTTAGCCTGTAGTATTGAGGCTCTGATACATTTTTTAAACAAATGCTCCGTTGTTAGATTGTATTTACAATGACACATCATCAACCAAATCATTTAAGCCTCCGAAAGAATAGTAAGAGCAAAATAGTTTGTGTGATACGTGCAAGACAAGTAGCAGGTAAAAGTAGCTCACGTATAGACAAAGACGAATCGCAAACGACGCAATATTACTTACCACTTAAGCCAGGAAACACCGAAAAACTTCAAAGTTATCTAGTCCTAATTGCTACTGGTTTAGAAGAAAATTTTGCCACTGACCTTTAAATTTTTTACAAGAAAATACCCTAACTTATTGAGAAATGGAATTCCAGACCTTGACTCGCTGATATTTAATGCACCTCTGCAATTTATTTGTTCGATAGCGTGGTATAAAAAGATTAGGATAATCACTGAATTGTCTCGTAACTCGGCTAGAATGTTTTACATCAGTGGCTCTCAACATTTTTTTAGTTTCAGAACTAAATTTTAACCTTAAGGTTGTAAAGAGCCGCTTGTAAATAATACAGTTTATAGATGGATACTTATAACAAAATATTCAAATCAAATTCAAAATAGGATGTTAAAAAACAGCAAATAATTGTCGATCGGTAAAAGATAGCAAACCCTTAAATTTACGACGTTTTACCCATTTATAGAATTGTAAAATTATAAAACCCTACAAACAAATGAAAGACAGTTTTTCAAAACACTGCCCTGAACTCCAATTCAGCTTAGTTTTAAAGCTCCCCGGCACGGCTGGCAAAAACCTATATCCTGGTTATCCATACAGGTACCCCCATTGCGCGGTATGTCGACCAAAATTCAAAATGGGAAAAACACAGGGGCGTTTTTCCGGGGGGGGAATGAGCAATGGCCCCCACTTTGGGTCGCCAGGATGGTATAATTAGCATAGAAGAGTATGCAAAATTCTGGCATGGCCCCCTCTTTGTAACTTGAGCACAGAAACGGTGGGCGAAGACTTTTTGGGGGGCCAAAAACTGGACTAAATTTGAGTGAAGACCATTTTTTTTGGTCTTCACCTGATTTTGGGCCAAAAACCGGACTGAATTTGAACGAAGACCTTTTTTTTGGCCTGTACCCAAGTTTGGGAAGATAAGCGAACTTGGTTTTGGGCTGAAAAATTTTCATTCTGGTCTTCACTAATCTCAAATTTTCTGAAATTCCTGGTCCCCCCTTTCGAAAATCCTGCATACGCTACTGGAAAAACACTGCGTTTTTAGCACTTTTGAGACTGTTTTATGCCCTGGAGTGGGCTAATTAGTGATTTAAAACATCTTTTGAAACATATATTCAGGGGGAGAGCTAATTTGTCAAAAATAAAACCAACAAATAAATGAACATTTTTAAAAATAGTAAGAAATAAGCAATCAAATTTGATCGCAAAAGTAAAAATGCTGAGCATAGGTGTCATCAACAAATATACTACAAACTAAGGAATAGGAGGGGGCTATTCAGGATTAGTTAATTACCAATCATTTCTCTCAAATCTCTTTTCATTAGCCCCCCACCACCAATTATTTTTCTCGATAAACTGTATACGAAATAGATTACTCCGTGTGAGTTTTATTGAACTATTCGATTTTATAATTTACCAGCATCTAAACTAGACAACTAACATTTTACCATTAACCACCTCCCAAATAGCCCATTTATGCAACCAGTTTAATCATGTTTGCACTACCAATTTCTAAGCCACGTTTTAAAAGCATTATTTTTTAATCAAAATAGCCCTAAAATGAAGATATTTTTGCAAAAAAATGGAAAATTTTTGAGCGCTGAGGGCTCCGCCCCCAGACCCAAAAACAGCCCCCCCATTGCGAATTTCTGGCTACGCGCCTGTAGGTAGTTACGAATGACCTAAGAATGTCCAAGGCAACTTTTGCAATAGGAGAATAACTTTCTATTTGTTGGCACTTTCCCATCATTTGACGTTCTGGCTATACCTTCCTCTGGCGCTTTGCCTACCTTCCTCTGACGCTTTGTGTTTCATCAAGCCTTCTCGATCCTTTTACTGCCCTACCACAACAGTCAGGATATTCCTCATCTACTGTTAGACTTCGTTAGCTTTATACTGACAGACATACACTCACAATGATGAGTTTGTAAGGTCTACAAATAAAATTAGTGCAATATACTGGCTAAGAGATAACACTCACTATCGGAGGTGAAGTCGAGGACACCACGTTGGAGACCAAGGCCAAGGAATCAAAAAGGAACTCGAGGCCAAGACCAAGGACTGATGACACAATTTTTCTAAATTAAAGAGGGTAAATTTTCGATAATTTTTAAGCGCGAAAGTGCTTAAAATATTGAATTTTGTTAAGTTTTTGATGGTAATTCGAAAACAATAGTTTTTTTTTTAAATTGCGAATACCTTTTAAAAGTTTTACACTTTAGCGGCTGATGTTGATTTCGTAGCGCAGCGGTATCGAAGTAATGAAACAAGGCCATAACCCGTGAATGAAACTATAGCCAGTACTTAAATTGTAGGAGGGCGCTTCCCCCCATTGAGATTTGGCTTTCCCCTATGAAAAATTCTGCGTCCTTCCATACTGGGTAAATGGGAAATACTTTTTTTCTAATTAGTTTGGTCCAGAGTTGCAAACGGGCTGACTAGTTCAGGCCCGAACCCGAAAATATAAGCCCGAACCCGTCTCGAACCCGAAAACTAATTTGAGGCCCAAATCATGCCCGAAAAAAAAACGAAAGTTAAATTAGGTCTAAAAAATTGGGCAATGTTGCCAAGTTTTTTTGTTATATTTTTGTGCACGTGAGACAAAAAGCACGTCTCAGTCCCGATTTAAGCCCGAAATTTTTGTCATTTTCAGGCCCGAACCCGACCCGACTTACAACTCTGGTTTGGTCTTCATTCAAATGTGGCGATCCAATGTTGCACAAAAAAAACAACAACATAGATCGCACAATAAAACAAACATCGCACAATAAAACCACAAACAATAAAGTCGTCAAATAAAAACCTATTTCTTTTGGTCTTCATTTCAATTAGGCGGAAAACAATCGCACAAACTGGGGTGAAGACCTTGTTTTTTGGTCTTTATTCGAATTTGTCGGTGAAAAGATTGCAACAGATGGCGATTGTTTTTGTTTTTCTTCTCATTTCGGGGCAAAATTCACACCAAGTTATTACCGCATTGGGAATGCATCTGGTCAGACCGCATAAGCGTCCCCCCATGCGATATTTCACAGTTTAAATGCTGAAGATAGCAAAATTATAAACGTAGAAATGGTCAATTCTAAGGCCATAATTTAGTCATTCGGGCCCCGATGCAAACGTCCACTGATTATGGATCCCTACTTTTTTAGTAGTTTCTAAACGTAAACCATCTTGCTTGGTTAAAGTGTTAAACCAATGCTTTTCACCGAATTTTTCCAAAATTATTGTCTAAAAGTATAGCAAAATACTATCAATTTATGTTTTAAAAATGAATTGAGGTACCGTAAAGGGTATATTTGTAAGCTAAAAAGTTTTTGGCATTGAAAAAAGGGGTTCTGGAGCAAGGGCAATATCCCCATGCCCCCCTTAAATAATTTTAGTGACTTTTTTTGGAAAAAAACAGCAATTTTTTGTAATTTTAAAGAATATTTCACGTTTAAATTTTCAAATCAATTAAAAAAAAAATACCGTAAATTCTAAATTAGAAAATCTTTAGTTTTTTCGCAATTTTCCAACTCAATTTTAAAGCAAACTTTTATTTACATTTCAGTGCATTTTGCCTTTCTCACATCTAATGCTTACCAACGAATAAGCGCGAACGTTTCGGCCGTCAAAAGACACCTTGTTAAATTTGACATAAGGTATTTAATTTAAAAAATCCTGAGAATCCCAGCAGGTTCGTATTAAGAAGGAAGGTAATGGAGACATTTGCATTGCCTCCCCTTCAAAAAGTCCACCATTGAAGAGTTTATTTCCAAAACATTTTAGAGGCCACATTTTTCGAACTGGACTTTTTTATTGAAAAATGTAGAGATTGAACATGCACACGTTTCTCCAGTATGTAACGTTTTAGTTCCAAATCGCTTCCTATCCTTGTCAAAAGCGTTTCTAAATATTGTGTTTATTTCCAAAACGCCTTGTAACCACAGTCCGTTTAGTTTCAAAGCGCTTTCCGTTCAATGAGTTTTTTTTGCTTTTGCTTAATATCGAGTTGTTCATACGCTATAACAAAGAACTAAGGAACTTTATTAGCGACACACGAGAGTCACCTACTTGTCCAAGTGTAGAATTTGTTGATTTTTTATGGTTAACGATGCGAAAATAATTTATTTCAGTTCAAGCGTATAAGGCGGTAAATACAATCAGGCGTATAAGTTTAGGCGGTAAATACAGTAATTTGATTTTTTTAAGATAAAACAATATGATTAAAATGTTCATGTCTTCAAAGCTTTTTGTCTGAAACTTGTCAAGAAGAATCGTCAGAATGGAGAGCGCAGGAAAAAGAGCGGTTACTTATACGAAAAAGCCGAGCTGTGATTGGCTGAAAAAAAAAAACAATGAGTGAGCGTCCTTAGTGCACAATCTTTAAAGCTGAACACGAATTCTCTTTGCCGGCAAAGAGTGGGGTTGGAAGTTTTGATGAAAGTTTTTTCAAGAGCAGATAGATAGAAAAAAGAGCGGCCTTGGGCAAGAATAGAAAATCTACTGTCATCATAATGTTGAGCACAGACTGGCTTTTGTAAAAGATGAAGTTCAAAGGCTAAATCAGAAGCAAGACACTGAGTATTAATCTGGGAGGAAGATTTGCACCGACGGGCAGGAAGTAAGCATTTTTGGGAAGAAGAGCAAGAGCAGATAGATTTGTTGTTTAGTTCTGTTCTGCAGCCTTTGAGAGTACGGCCTACATAATGAATACCTCAGTGGCATGCAAATTGATAAATCACGTTGCTTTTCTGAGAAGTAGGCCGGACTTCCTTGTTCGTAACGGAGAGAAGCTCGTTGATAGAGTAAACAACGCGTGTTTCCACAACGGAAAAGCACTGTTTGACAGCAGATTTTACTTATTGCTTTTCGAACCGGGTAGAAAAAGAACAGAGCCATTGGAGACGTAGATAGACGGGGCATCTTTCCGGTCCGAATTTAGACAGAGCGTAAAATTGCTTCATCTTCTTGGCCATAAACGACTTGATGGCTATCTTTCAGAAGAACACATGGCAAGAATCCGATGAGTTAGTTCAGATCAGGATTAAGTTGGTTTTACATTTCTGTGGACAGAAGGAATTCCAGCGTAGATATTGACCGATGAATGTGAGTTTCTGGTAGAGGGAGGTAATGAACTTGGAATGGGATTTTTCAACCAACAAGTCCAGGAAAGGAAACCCAGGGTACGATCCTGCACAAAATCCCGAAATGAACAAAATCCAGAACGTAGAAATTCCAGAATTGGACAAAATCCCAAATTGGACAAAATCCCGAATCGGGCAAAATCCCCAATGGACAAAATCCCGACTTGGACAAAATCCCGAATTGGAAAAAACTCCAGAATTAAACCAACTTCAAAAATAAAGAAAGTCAGGATTAATAGTGTACTCACTACTGGCTTATAAGCACTAATAAATATAAATAATTTGACGACAAAACTGCATGTCTTTCATTCGCTTGTGTCGTGGCGACCTACAGCGCATATGCAAAAATAGAGTCATCAAGTAAAACAACTTTGAAGTTTTATCGAGTTAATTAGGTGCGAAGCAATTAGTCCTGTTGTCAACTCCTTCAGTTTGCAGAAAAAGAAACTAGGTTAATAATAAATTAGCGAGGTTTGTTCTTGACAAGAAAGTAAGCATATGAAAGGTGAAAAAGAAATTGGCCCACGAACAAACTCCCTGAAAATAAAATTGTCTATGTTTCCAATATTGCTTTCTTTTTTGTCAAGAACAAAATCTGGTATGAGTGTTAACTAACTCAAATATTAAATATTGTTCGCCGTCACTAAAACAAAGGCGTAGCAAGAATTTGTGATTGGTGGGGCCCAAACCACAAATTACATGCAATGGCGTCATCTGAAAGTTTCAAAAAAGGAACTTTTTGTGGGAAAAAGATATCGTAAAACGGAAGACTAGAAACCGTGATCTGGTTTGCCAAAGTTAAAAGTGAAAATGTCTAAATTGGGAGACGTGCCGAGTAAACTAGGGTAAGTCAAACGTATCACAAACAGGGGTCTAGGGGCTTCGCCCCTTGAAGTTGGATGATTTTTTAGAAAAACAAGCTATTTTAATGCCATATTAGATCACATTCCGCACGTGTTCTGAGCCATTTAAAAAAATTAGATTTTTAACATTTGAAAAGCAATTGCAAAATTTAAAGTGTTCAATCCTTCTTTTACTTTCAATTTAAGTCCAAAACACGTTTAAAATCTTGCATTTTGGGTTAAAGTTTGTAGGTGATTTAGCCTAGGTTATAGATGGAAGCAAGGTCGGCCTACATTGTCTTCTGCAATATTTTAGCAGTAAATAATCATCCATTCGAAGATATTCCCTAGAAGTTTTTGTTTTGTCATGAAAATAACTAGCTGTGGGAGCACATGTTTGGCCAGGGGGCCCAGGTCCCCTTGCTTCAAATTTAATAATTTGTTCAATGAGCATTTCCTCTAACTAATTTTTTTTAAAGTATATTGTTGCGTAATAATTGGTGAGGTGGAGGTGAATTGTTATTAAATAATGGTACAATAGATGGTTACGCTTACCAACCATATGTTATTGACTGGGCCATATTTACATTACCTGGGGTCTCTGGCACTTTAGGGGTTTTTGCAAAATCTTTTTGCCAAATATAGAGGAAGACCAGAAAAAAAAGTATTACCATCTGAGAGCGGGGCCCCTGGCACAATGCCATATAGTAAATCCGCCCCTGATTATTGCATTACGTCCTTTAAAAGGTTAGATGAGGGCCTGAAATAGCAACTCCTTAATTTTATTTGGGTTACACATATAAATCAGCTAGCAAAAATTCAATTGAGAGAGCCCGGCCCCCCTGGCTGTCAATATAATGGTTACTTGCTGTTGCATGCGAAAAATGCTGAAAAAAAACTAAATCCGAAAAAACAATTGGCATTTTTTCACATTTTTCTTATTGGGGGCATTTCAATTAGGGGGCCCTACCCCCTGCCAGGCGCGTAGTCAGGATTTCGCAAAGGGAGGGGGGGCTTTTTTGAAGCTTGAAACATTCGTGAACGAACTTGACTCAAATTTTCATCAGTCCTAAATCAGATTGAGACGTTTTTCTGTCCATATTTTGATGATCTAAAAAAAATGGTCTTCGCCAAAATTCAGAGAGTTTTCTGTCCAAAAGCAGGTGATCTCAAAAACAAAAAGAAAAAAAAAGTCTTCGCCGAAATTCGGAGCGTTTTTCTGTCCAAAATCAGGTGATCTCCAAAAAAAAGGTCTTCATGTGCACTAGGACCCACTTCTACTCGTCGACATCGTCTCAGGATTTTCTCCTACTCTCACTCTAATTTCATTTGGGGGGGGGGGGGGCTATTTTCGTTTTTAGAGCAAAAATCAGCCTCAAAACTGCTAAATACATGCTATTTTGCATACTTCTCAGGCCAATGGGGGGGCTACAGCCCCCCCCCCAGCTACGCTACTGCCCCCTGCTAAGCCTATGAACTAAAAGGATTTTCTTTGAATTAAACCAAAACAGCAAAAGAGCAATAAAGTTTTGAAAATTATACTTCAGTTCAATGACTATGTTTATGGCCATTACATGCTGTAATGCTGCTTTTTGCTTCTAAAACATAAACAAAAACAGCTGACGAGCATGAATTCAAGAGGATTGCAGCACAGTTTGATTAAGAAACTTACAATTTTAATTTTTCTTTTTAAACTTACTATTTTACTTACTATAAATTACTAGAAACTTACAATTTAATTACGCTGAAGGTTTTCGGCAAAACATTATACCCTTGTCAAGCATCTAAGCAATATAACAAATTACAAGTTTCCACACAGAATATAATTGATTTCCACTTATACTTACTTTTGCAGTCGTTCAAATTAAAACCAACTAATTACGTCCACACATGCAATTAAACAAATTAAATAGTGCAGTTAAATGTTGAATAAGCGGGCGAAAAAAGTTAACTAAAGTTGTCACTACAAATACTGCATTTAAAATTTAAAGAGATGCAGTAGCTGTTGTGATTGATTTTCAAATTACTGTCAAACCAAAATGGTAAGTAAACAATCAAACAATATCGAAGCAATCAAAAATCAAAAACTTCATTTCTTATATTTTGTTTTGACAGTAATTTGAAAATCACCCATAACAGATTCTCTTTAAACTTAAGATGTTTAGTGACAACTTTAGTAAATTGTTTCGCCCGCTTATCCAACATTTAACTGCGCTGTTGAATTCGTTTGGACGCATGTGTTGGCGTAAAATATCGAAACATATAATCAAATCTTTCATTGTACTTCCTGCATTACGCCGAAGCGTGTAACGAGTTGGCGGAGCCCATCTCCGCGTCATTGTGCCCGGGCAACACAGCTCCTTTCAAAGAAATGTTGCAACGATGGCGAGCCGTTGGCAACACTGTGTTCGATTTGACCGGCCTGAGATTTAACCTCGAACTTCCCGCTCCAGAGACGAACGCGTTACAGCTCGACCTATTCACCGGTCTAGAAAAAAACATATAATGACCATAACAAACAATCATTGAACTGAAGAACAATTTTCTTAACTTTATTGGTCTTTTGTCGGTCTTGGTTTACGTCAAAGGAAATCCTTTTAGTCACGGCAAACAATATTTAATATTTGATTCTGTAAACATTCATACCAGATTTTGTTCTTGACAAAAAAGAAAGCAATATTGGAAGCAGAGAAAATTTTATTTTCAGGGAGTTGTTCGTAGGCCAATTTCTTTTTTACCATTCATATGCTTACTTTCTTGCAGAGGTGGGCACAAATAACATTATATCAAAAGCGCAACGCAACAAAGCGCAACGATCTTTTCAACCAGTAAAAGCGCAGTGCAAAATGCGCAATGTATTTTTTTTGCTTTCTGAAGCGCAGCGCAATTTCTGCAATGAACTTTTTGATTCAGTTGAAGCGCAGCGCAATTCCGCAATTGTGGAACGGCATTTTTGTACCAAGCTAAAGCGCAACCTAACTTCTGCAATCGAAATTTTACAACATAATGCAAATACTGCGTTTTTTTGCACTTTTAGACCAAAAAAGAGAAAATGATTTGCTAAACAAGCCCGAAATTTATCAATATTACGATGGAAATGGAGCAAAATTAAGTTCAATGTATAAAATTGCGCTTTTAATCACAAAAAATTTTGAAAGCGCAATGCAATTAACCCTATTCGGACCAGGCAAAATTTTTTGATTAATGGCCCAGGGAGGGATCGATTCGATACAACAAATTCAAACGTTAATAACTCCCAAACTACAAAAGATAAAAAATCCGTTTTTGCTTCTCGAGAAGCTCAATTTTCTAACAAAAAGTCCAAACGTTTTGTCATATGTTTGCAACCTTGATCTTCAATTAATTAGAACATAAGTCAAGGACTATCAGAAGCAATCGGTTCGCTTTTTATCTGCACAATGTTAATAAGCGTTTGATTGCCGTGACGCGGCATCGCAGCTGGAGTTTTATTCAGTAACTCCGAGATAATTACGGATTAAATTAAAAGATTATTTTTATTGTGCTAAAATATCTAAAATATTAGTTTGTTGCTGGATTAATTGCAAGCTGAATATTTGTTACTCTTGTAGTTCCTTTTGCTAAACACTACGAAATATGGTATTTTTGGTACAAAAGGATTAAAAGAACAAGCATCAAACCACTAATTTTTCTCATTTACATTTTGTGTGTAAATGTAGATAATATAGCTGTAACAAATGTCAAAAAAATTTGTTGAATTTTGATGTAATTTTTGGTATGCTGAAGATTCGCAGTCTAATATAATATAGTAAGAGTTTTCACTTGGAAAACTTGTACTATGGGTTTCATTCTCATAATGGTAAATCTGGCAATGCTAAACCAAATCAAAAGTGCAGCATAGCATTCTGTATATAACAACACTGTTATAAAATTTTGTGTAACAACATTTTTATCATTAGTCGAGTTGATAAGCGGCTGCTGCTGATACAGTAGATTTGGGTTCGATTACCGCTCTGGTCAAACCAAAATTTGAAAAAAGTTTGTATTTACATCCAGCTTCCCGGCTAAATGTTAGCAATAAAGTGGGCAGTGTAAAGCTTTCACCGCGTGTGGTAGACAGGTGGGCAAACGACAGCCTTTTCTAAAAAAAAGTACGATTTTTTCGCTGTCTGTATACAACTTGGTAAATAAAAATGCAATTACTTCGAACTTACGAAAAAAACTTTCAAAATGTGTCGCACGGAGTGTAGTAAATGTTGATTTTTTCAAACTATTTTTGTACGATTTTTCACGGACTTTTGAATTATAAGAAAAAAAAAAGAAATTGGTCTAACTTGGTAGTCGGATTCTTGGTAAATTTTTAGAATAATAGTGTGGATAATTTGGAGTACTGTAATAGGTTTTGGCGTCGGAATAATTTTTTTTTATTGCTTACATTGTGAAAGATTACGTTGTCTAAAATTGGAGAGTAATTTTTTCTCAAAAATTCAAATATTCTGCAGTTTTTATGACGTTTATATAAGAAAACCTATATTAATTTGATCTTTGCTCGTCATAAGATTTTCCAAAATCTTATATAGTACCCAAATGGCTTACCTTGTAGTGTATTATCACAAATGATTTCAGAACTAAAAAGCAAAAATGACAATTGTTTCCAACATTGTAATTACAATTAACGGTTGTACTGATCGAAATACCATTCTTTTTATCAGTATTCGTATCATTCTACAAAGAATGTCTAATTCTCAAACGTAACGATTTTGTCTGGATAATCTTTCAGATTTTATTTCAGAGATGGCTTATAACAAATTGTTGCAAACTTTGGTTGTTACTGGGATTAGTGCTGAATAAGTTTAGAAAAAACATTAAAAAAGATAGTATAATCCCAAGGCTAGAAATTTATTTGTCAGTTCTCATCTTTGATCAAAATCTGCAAAGCTATTCGACTTCTATTGTCCTCACCACTAGCGTACAAAGAATTTTCAAAGGGGGGTGCCAGGAAATTTGAGAATAATGAAGACCAAAAGAAAATATTCTCCACTCAGAAACAGTCCGTTTTCCTGCCCAAAATTAGGTAAAGATAGAAAAAAAAGGTTATTAGTCAGATTTTGTCCGTTTTTGTGCCCAAACTTTCTGTTAAATTACAAATAGGGGGGAATGCCGCAATTTTGCATACCTATGCTAATTATACTATACTGACGATCCAAAGGGGGTGGCCATGGCACCATGTCCCCCCTAAATACGCCCCTGGTCCTCACATCCAAACCAACAATATTGTATGCGATAAAGCCGTTAGACAGTTGCAGCAAATTAGAAACATTAAAAAATTTTCTAACGACATCAGTGAATTTAGATATCTTATTTATGATCACAAAAAAATCAGCAAAAAGGTCAGCTAATCGGATTGTTACATGCAAAGTCTGCTAGTAGAGAATTTGCTTTCCGTTTTTATATTTTGTATCTAGAAACATATTTTTTGTTGGTTGTGAATGTACACACATAAAACCGAAAATTGAGAAGCAACGAAACATCATAAAATTTTCAAATTCAGCATGCCATGGTTGCCACCTATCATTATAGACAACAAATGAAAATTCAATGTGAAACTCAGCAATATCTGCAACAGTATGCCAAGCTGTAGGTTTGTAGTAGCATCTAATACGAAAATAAATGCGGTAGCAAGTAGAATATACCACATGAAATAGCACATTTTACAACGTACATTGTTCATACTCAATAATCATTGTTTAGTTTGATGGGAATTTTATAAAAAATTGGTAACATTTTACACTAGTTATTGGGTATTGCTTCGAAAAGCATTTTTTACGCAAAGATTTTAGTAATAATAACCTTGAATAACAAAAAAGTTAAAAATTGAACATAATGATTCCGAAACAAGTATTATCAAAAACTCTCTACTTCTTGCAATGTTATTGAATATCGCAAAGGCATCTCGTATGAAATGTTGCAATTTGGTGAAAACAAAGCGTATGCGCACAATGAAGTTATCAGTGTGCTGCTACATCACGCGCAAAAACACTCGGGCAAATTTTTGTTTTGGAGGTTATCACTTGAACTTCATGAAAAAACTGTTGGCAGTCAAAATTATGCGTATGTTTTTGTGAAAAAAGAAATAAACGTCTTTCTACTGATACTGCCACTTAGAAAAAACTAAAAATTTATTTAAAATTTGCGTCATTTTTCTTTTTTTTAGTCACCAAAAACAAATTTCCAACATAAACACTACCGAAATTCATGCTACATGCCACACACTTGATAACTTATGAACACTTTTGACTACTGTACTACTCGTATATCAGCAAAGTGAAAGAAAAATACAGGCAAAAAACAAAAGGATTTGCGCTTATGTTGGCCTCTAATTCTTTTACCAATAAATACGTTTATTTTGCTAAATCGCAATTCTTGCTTATTAGCGAAATGCTAAAATAAAGCTTAGTTTGAAATTTGGTAAAACTAAACAAAATTATCATAAAAATTCAGCTGTGAGCTTTATAAATCATAATGAAAATTATAATGCCTCAGGTAAACTAGTAAATGAAAATCTATTGTCACAGCTCTTTTAGAACATCGATAGAAACAAAAGCCGTTCAAGTGGTCACTGGATTTACGTTCGAAAAAGCGTAAAATTATTAATTACGACAGAACAATTGGGACTAACAGGATTAAATTAATTTTTCAAAAAATTTGCCAGAAACGCAGGGTCGACCTTGAGAAACGTTTAATAACTCCGAATCTAGTTGTCATACGACAATGGTTTTACAAATGAAAGTTGAAGCAGTAAATTTTAGGAAAAGTCGAGAAATTTGGTTATTGTGGCTTGACTGCTTCATAACAAAATTTCAAAATAAGTGAAGGGGGGGAGCTAATCGATCCCCCCCTGGGCCGAATAGGGCTAAAGCGCAACAAATTTTAAAGGCTTTATTCCCAACGTAACTTCCTCAATGTTTCAAAATAAAATATTAAAGCGCAACGCAACTTCCGCCATGCGGAGGTTGCGTTGCGCTTCTGATTGCGCTTTGCCCACCTCTGCTTTCTTGTCAAGAACAAACCTCGCTAATTTATTATTAACCTAGTTTCTTTTTCTGCAAACTGAAGGAGTTGACAACAGGACTAATTGCTTCGCACCTAATTAACTCGATAAAACTTCAAAGTTGTTTTACTTGATGACTCTATTTTTGCATATGCGCTGTAGGTCGCCACGACACAAGCGAATGAAAGACATGCAGTTTTGTCGTCAAATTATTTATATTTATTAGTGCTTATAAGCCAGTAGTGAGTACACTATTAATCCTGACTCTCTATTTTTGAAGTTGGTTTAATTCTGGAGTTTTTTCCAATTCGGGATTTTGTCCAATTCGGGATTTTGTCCATTGGGGATTTTGCCCGATTCGGGATTTTGTCCATTTGGGATTTTGTCCGATTAGGGATTTTGTCCAATTCGGGATTTTGCCCAATTCGAGATTTTGTTCATTTCGGGGTTTTGTCCGTAAACGGGCAGAGTTAGATTCTTTTTATGAAGCGCCGTTTGTGTACTCTAATTTGTGCGATGTTTTTTTTCATATTAAATCAAATAGTCATTGAATTAAATGTACAAAAATATAAAGTCACAGTCAAAATAAATAGTCAAAAAAACTGCGCGCAAAATAAACTGTTGCAAAAATAAATAGTCAAAAAAACTGCGCACAAAATAAAGCGTTGCAAAAATGCGCTGCTGACTTTTTTGTATATTTGGTAGTGGAGCGTGACAAAGCGCTCTCGGCTGCTCTTGGAGCGCATTAAGGACCAGCCGAGAGCGCATCAAAGAGCAGCCGAGAGCGCTTTGTCACGCTCCACTACCAAATATACAAAAACGTCTGTAGCGCATTTTTGCAACGCTTTATTTTGTGCGCAGTTTTTTTGACGATTTATTTTGTAACGGTTTACTTTGCACAGTTTTTTTGACTATTTATTTTTGCAACGGTTTATTTTGCACAGGTTTTTTGACTATTTATTTTAACTTTGACTATATATTTTTGTACATTCAATTAAAATGACTATTTAATTAAATATGAAAAAAAACGCTGCACAAAATTAGGGTACACAAACGGTGCCCCATATCTTTTTCAAAAATAAAGCGAAGAGAAGAAAGAAGTAAGTTGAGACAGATGTATGGGGCGCCGTTTGTGTACCCTAATTTGTGCAATGTTTTTTTGCATATTTAATTAAATAGTCATTTTAATTAAATATACAAAAATAAATATACAGAAAAAACTAGTGCTAAAATAAATATGCAACAATTTTTTGTGCGAACTTTTTCTGACTATTTATTTTTGCAATAAGAAAAAACTGCCGCAGAATAAACTGTTGCAAAAATGGATAGTCAGAAAAACCGCGCGCAAAATAAACCGTTGCAAAAATAAATCGTCAAAAAAACTGCGCACAAAATTAAGCGTTGCAAAAATGCGCTGCAGACATTTTTGTATATTTGTTAGTGAAGCGTGGCAAAGCGCTCTTGGCTGCTCATAGAGCGCATTAAAGAACAGCCGATAGCGCATCAAAGAGCAGCCGAGAGCGCTTTGCCACGCTTCACTAACAAATATACAAAAACGTCTGTAGCGCATTTTTGCAACGCTTTATTTTGTGCGCAGTTTTTTTGACGATTTATTTTTGCAACGGTTTATTTTGCGCGCAGTTTTTTTGACTATTTACTTTTGCAATGGTATATTCTGCGCAGTTTTTTCTTATTGCAAAAATAAATAGTCAAAAAAAGTTCGCACAAAAAATTGTTGCATATTTATTTTAGCACTAGTTTTTTCTGTATATTTATTTTTGTATATTTAATTAAAATGACTATTTAATTAAATATGCAAAAAAGCATTGCACAAATTAGGGTGCACAAACGGCGCTCCATACAGATGTGTAAGAAAAGATTGCACTCATCTTCGTTGCTAAATACTACGAAAGTGTCATCTATACAGCAGTAATACATCGCTGGCTGAAAAGTGGTCAAGAAAAGTTTAGATTTTTGGTAGCCAACAAAAATATTGGCAAGGGCTGGTCCCAGTGATGATCCTATATGGCAACTCCGTCGATCTGGTGATGCATAATGTCATCGAAGCTAAACTTCACAGAAGAAGTAGCCATCTGCGTAAGTTAACAAAGATATCTCTTGGAAAAGGTACAGGAGTGTGTTCCAAACTGTAGAGGGCGTCAGTACAGATTGAAATAGTCTCTGCTATGGCGACATTAGTAAATAAACTTTTCAGTTTAAAAGAGTTTGTCAAAACTTTATGATTTCTTTCGTGTAGGTTATGGTTGTACGCAGCAAGAGCTCAGAGAAGACAGCAACCATCTGTGACATCACCAAAGCAATTTTTTGTACAATTTTGGGTAAAAGCAGCAACCAATTAGGTTTTACAGGCGCTATAACAAATGCTTTAAAAACCGTTACGTTTAGATTCAGATTAATTCTAGATGAAAAACATTTTCTAGAATTTAGTAATTTTAGTTTCACAAAGCCTTGCATTCACTTTTTAAAATTTAAATAAGCCAAAAGAAAACCTGAATTAAATATCGTTAAATTTTACAAACTTTTCGATTTTGAAGAGGTAAACGTCCGCAATCCCCAGAAAGTGAAATCAACAAAAATATTTGCAGAAAAAAACTTTAAACGGTTTTTTGCGTTTTTTGAAAAATATCAAAAGTGAATGTAAGGCGTTTTGGAAATAAACTCTTCAATCGTCAAAGCGGAAAAATAATAAACCATTATTTTATTTCTGAAAGCGCCCAATTTTTTGTCGAAGCTTGTAAAAAATTTATTAGATAGTCCAGATACTGGAACAATTATAGTTATATTTAATTTTAACCTTACTGTAATTTCTTAATAATCTTTCATGCAGCATTTTTTGTGATCCAGTAGTTTGTCATTAGGGATTCTAAGCGGGGACTTTCAGCACACAAATTGTTCAGTGGAAGTGGTTATGCCTAGTTAAATCGAGATATATACTATCAACTTTACTGTAATTTATCAATATGCCTTCCCTGGTAATACTGTATTACATTTCCTTATCACACACACACACTTTCTTCTAAATGCATACGAAGAATAGGCTGGGTCATGCTTTAGCATTAGCAACCCAAAATGGTTTGGCCTGCCCCAGGATTCCTTGTTATGGCTTTGAATGGCTTTACTGTTGTAGCGCTTTGCAGTTTGTACCGCCTGCACCGGAAGTATTAGCAGAAATAAAAACAACAATTTTTGACAATCCGGTTTATCCCTTCATTCTCCAATTAGAGCTTTCACACAACGCCATTTAAAATAAGTTTTAGTATGACTTGGCTTAGTTGGCTATCACATTGTTTTATTTTTCAAATAACGAAAAGAAACAACGAATTGACAGACTATCAGATGTGTTGTCTTTTGTTTATTTTTTCTTTTTAACAAATCAAAAAATAGTGCTGTCCTCGAGCCGAGGACAGGACATTTTTGAGGACTTGTAGGCTTTGAGGCCAAGGCCAAGGACTTGAACTTCAAGGCCAAGGCCAAAGCCAAGGACTTGAAAATGAGTCCTCGAGTACTCCACCTCTGCTTACAATGATTGCTGTAGTAAAATCCCGGCCAAGCGCTGTAGGTGCAGTTTTCAAGACTTTGAGCGGAATAAATCTGACAAAACAGAAATGTTACTTTTTTATTATTAATGATAAATGGCAAACAAACTCAATTTTTATTACGAGATTTTTTACTCTTTGGACCCCCTCAATTCAAATGTTTGAGAGAGCCTAGACCTCCCAGAAATCTACCCCTATGCAGCCTGTGTCGAAATTTTGGAAGACTTTTGAAGAACTGCTTAAACATCTCTTGAACCCAAAAGATTCGACTAAACCCTGGTTAAGAACCACTGCCTTAATTACCAGAGGTAGAGTCAAGGACACAAGGCTCGGGGCCAAGGACACAAAAAAATCTGAGGCCAACGACATTGACTGACTTTCCGAAGACAGACCCCTCGAGGCCAAGGACATAGGGCGCAAGTATTTTTTAAAAAAAAAGGTCTTCGCAGAAAAAAGTCGCGAATTTTCGCAAAAATTTAGATGTTCTGAAAACAAAAACAAAAAAGGTCTTCAAGCAAAACAATTGCAAATTTTTCGCAAAAATTCAGGCGTTCTCCAAAAAAGAGGTTTTCACAAAGTTTCCTCGAGGTCTCTGGCGTACTCCAAGCCGAAAAACAAAAATGGTCATGACCTTGGCCCATTTTCAACAAATCAAAAAATAATGCGAACGCTTCGAGGCGAAGGCCAAGGCCAAGGACTTGACTTTTGAGGCCAAGGCCAAGGACTTCAAATTGTGTTCTTCAGGACGTGCTCGAGGCCAAAAAACTCCTCAAGGACTCCATCTCTACTAGTTACTGACCAAGACCAAAACTTGTTCTAAAGCCTGCATAATTAAGCTAAATTGTCTAAGTGACAGCGCAAATAAAATTATTGACCCATAATATAATCTAAAACATCAGAACAATAATATAATCATAATATAATCAACAGAATAAATACCAGATAATAACGTTCGGTTTTTGCATTTAGGTTTCTTGCTAAAAACAATCATTTTTTTTAAATCTTAGATATACGTTTTACCTAAAAACTCACAGACAAAGCAAATTGCAGATGTTTCAGTTCATTCTAACACATGCGTTCTCATAAAAGAAGCAAAGCGTTTCCGTGATACTGCAAAGTCAAAAAAATATCGTGCTCTGATTGATCAAAAACTATACTAAAATCGTACTTCTAAATACCATGAATACATTTCGCAAATATGCTGCGATACACATGTTAATTAGACTTACTATGATGATAATGTAAACTGATACTTTAACGTTAGTAGCAAAAACATCAAAAACTTATCACTGTAGTTCTGCAGCAGATAGGATAAGTTTTGATTTTTCAAATCAAATCCTTCATCATCGTAGAATTACGCCGAAGCGTGTGACGAATTTGCGGGGACCCATCTCTGAGTCATTGCGACTATGGGTAACTCAGCTCCTTTTGAAGGAATGTGGTAGCAGTGGCGAGCTGTTGGCTTCAGCGTTTTCGATTAGAGCTGTCCGAGATTTGAACCTTAGACCTTCTGCTTCAGAGACGAATGCGTTACCTCTTGACCATCTTGGCCACTCTTTATTTTTTAATTTTTGTAAAACGCATGTGAAGCTTCAAAATTTGTATTTAAGTTCGTAAAAAATTTTTTTCACAGAGTTAAACGCAAGTTTTGAAACTTCCACAATCGTTTTATAACAATTTGACACAGTTGTATGTAGGTTATGACTATGATGATTCTTTCTACACATTTCGTAACTTCCGTAAAATCGAAATGCTCTCAGCTGTATATTTTGGCCATTTAGATGAGATTGCGTTTTCAAGAGAAGACTGTAGTAGAGTTTGTGTATTTGATCAGAGAATTTTAGTACTCAAAGTTTTAAAACTGGCGGAATAGACTATTTTTCTCTCAAAATTCAAAAATAATAATTAATTCGTAATTTTATCGAAGCTAATGTTATAAAAATATTAATCGATTTTAACTGTAATATTATTTTGAATTTTTTCTTTAATTTACAGTAACAGTTTAATTTTTGCAGTTTATTTGAGTAAGACAGATGATATAACTTAAAAATGTTGCTATGTATGTAATGACAGACATGCTGTTCTAAACAACAGGTAGTTAGGCTCCGGAAGCTCGTTTTAGGTAGGTTCCGAATAATATCTCAAGTTTAGCAATATTAATGATAAAAAAAAAGGTGTACACCGAAATTCGATTCATTTTACGGTGAAAATTTAGATGAAGATCTAGAAAAAAAGGTGTTTACCAAAATTTGGTCCCACTTTGGGCTACAGCAAAAAGTGTTTATCGAGATTAATTAGTCGAATTTTCGGTCTAAGCTTAGTGTGGAACCATCGTTTATCAGTAACAAAAAGGGGAAATAGCGTGGTTTCGAAGGCGGGAGCTTACTATGTCCAAGTCTACCCTAGACAGCAGCACTGTGTAATGACCGTATAGACTGAAGAAATGAAGGAAAATACAAATAAAAAAGCATAAAAAAATAATAAAACTGCATTTCTTTTGGAATCTCTAATGTCTCAACTTTTGGCATTATACATGTGAAGAGGTCCGCCGAGAATTTTCAATTACGCTCTTGTTTAGCTTCAATTTAGTTTCAATTTGTTTTTCATCATCTTTCACCCATTTTTTTTTTTTTTTTTGATAAACTGATGATTTCAAAAGAAAAAAGCTACTATTTATCTTTTGACAAATTATGCATAGAACGAAATAAACAGAATCATACTTTGGGGCTGCAAATTCCACAATTTTCTGTACTTGTATTAAAATCGTGCTCTGCTGCGTTTTTGAATAATCTCATTACTTCAGTATTTGAAAGGACAGATAAAGGAGGATACCCAGTATCCGTTTTCCGTCCGTTTTTAACGCATTTGCTTCCTTGATGTTAATAACATCGGTGACGCCACCTTAGTTCTACACCCCAAAGCAACGCCGCAGTTAGGCTCAGCCACGGAGACCTTTTAATCGTACAGTAGGTTAATACAGGCCTCTTTGAGCTAGACTACTGCATTGAAACGTCAGGAATGCCAATAATTATTATAATTAGGAAAGCCCCTACGTCATGTTTAAAGTAGAATATCTCTGAAACGGTTGCATTAAGAAGAATGAAGTCAATGCCAATGAAATCTAATACGATTGGCCTAACTTTAGATACCCCCCTTAATTTTGCCTTTAGTCCTCGTTTAATTGTGGTAATTTAAAATAACAGGTAATCAGAGAAACTTTTCAGCTTTTTGAGAAACCTTACAGCTTTTCGTAATCAGAGTAACCTTTCAGAATCTTGTTTAACAAGAAACCGTCTGATCTCGAGATCGTTTTTAAACAGCAAGAACCAGATACGTCACTGCAATGCTTCGACACCAAAACCAAGACCGATGCTAGAAAGCTAAAACCTAGACCGAGACTATAAAAAATCGTCTCGAGACCTACAACTCATATATCACCGGAAGCCTGGTAAATACTGATAAAATTCTAAAACAAAGTATTAATTTTCCAGTATGTTTAGTGTTCATAGATGCATGTTCTGTCAAATAATAAATTGAACTGAACTGTTGTTGATGAACACGTGGGGAGTAAATAAAAATTTGATTTGAAAAATTTTGAATTGTCTGCTACAGCATAAGATGAGTTTTTGTTATGAAGATTTTAAAGCAATTTAAGAAAATTTTACAAAAAGGTCCCTCGCCAACTTATTTTTCTGTCCCCACTTGCCCAAAAATTTGAGTTTTCTGGTTTGTGTTGCACGACAGCATTAATTATTTTGCGATCTTAAAAGCATTTTAGGTGGATGGGCTTAATAATTAATTACACTCGGTTTGAAAAAAAAAAAAAATTGAACGGAATCGAACTGTAGGGTCCAAAGTTATGCGTAGTAAAGTGCTAAACTTGTAAAATGCTGCCTCTAGCGGCAGAAATGCAAAAAGTACTATAATTGGCTTATTTTAATGCAAAATTGATGTCAAATTCTATTTTTAATGATGAAGAAACAATTAAAGCAAGTATTTCATTAAACTTTTGTCATTTAAAAGCAATATACATGATTTTTTGTGTTTAGGTTGACATACTTTTAACTTACCGGCCAGTTGGTCGAGCGGTAACGCATTCGTCTCTGGAGCAGAAGGTCTAAGGTTGAAATCTCAGGCCGGTCTAGTCGGACGCAGTGTTGCCAACGGCTCGCCACCGCTGTGACATTTTTTTGAAAAGAGCTGTGTTGCGCACAGGCACAATGACGCGGAAATGGGCCCGGCCAACTCGTTACACGCTTTGGCGCAATACAGCGAGTATAATGAAAGAATTGATTTGAATTACTTTTAACTAGCTTGATACAATAGAATCAAATTCCAATTTTGATTAGTAAAACTCTTAACCTTGAACTATTTTTGATTATGTCATTCCAATCTTCTTTGCAAAAGTTTACTGTAATAGTAAAACCGTCATTTTTCAAATTTGTGCTCAAGGGCACTTCAAATACATTCAAACTATCAATGATATTTTGACATATGTTGTAAACTACCGTACTACATCGTTTTTCTTCCTCACAATACCCACATCTTAATTTACGTCCAAAATTTCAATGTTGGTAGGCAATCTAATCAAAAACATAAAATTTCCTGTTTTGGAAAGAACAACAACTTATAATAATTTAAAGTACGCAGATTTGCATCCCACGTAGATCCATATCCAAGCGAGGTCGAGCGACTTCACTCTAAATTTGTTCTTCCCCATCATTTGAAAAATCAGTCAAATACGCTGCAGCGTGTAACTAAAAACAAACAAGAGAAGTTTAAACTTTGCTGCTAGCAGAACTTAAAAACAGGTACTTTAGCATTTAGTGGCATACAGCAGAGTCAAAGTTTAGCGCTAAAACGTGTTATAAAGCGACAATTGTTGCTATAAAGTTTCAAACTACCCCGAAGGGACTACGAGATTTGGTACAAAAATATCATTGAATGAAACCACTCCTACACCTCTTTGAGAAAATTTAGTTGCCCGATGTGCTTTCTTTTCAATAATGTTAAAAATCGTGATAATTTTTTTAGCTTCTGGTGACGAAAGAATCACTCTCAGATTTATTCTTCTCAAGGCTGTTACGGTAGCCATAGTGGAACCGGCTGGGCCAAGGCCTTTCCTGGAAATGCTTTAGCCTACAAGGCAGCGGCGCACGTAGTTGTTTAAGCCAAAGGGGGCAAGCTTCACCAACAAAAGATTTTAACCGTAAATTTGATCTTTTTTTTCTGCCATATGATGGTGAAAGCTAGACCAGAGAAAGGTCTTCACCGAAAATTTAATTAGTTTTATTCGTGTCTTTTTTATTTTTAGGTGAAGAATTTTCCGTTTTGTCGTTTGCTTTTTTGCAAAAATTTGTTGCACCTGGGGGCCTATGTCTAAGGGAGCCCCTGTTGAGCAAGAAAAAAATTATAAACAAAAATTTGCAGAATTTTTATTCTTTCCTGATCTCCTCATATAAGATAAAGTTACGAATACCTGTTATATGTTGCAACCCCCCTTTAATAATGTACCCTTATTAGGTTTGTTGCTAGCCAGGTGTCTGAATCCGAGCAGTCGTTTTTTAAAGAAGTTGTTGAACTTGTTTTCTAGAAAAACAATTTTAAAGCATTTTGCAAGTCCACCTCCAACTTCACTTGCTACTGTTTAGCATATATGTTTACACCTAATTTAAATTTTAAAAATATTTCGAGTTGATTTTTTATAATCTCATAGTTAAAACAGTAATGTTTTCCTCTATAGCGACAGCTTTTATGAAATATTTGCTACTAACCCTTACCGTAAAAAATAGAATTTGACATCAATATCACACTATAATAAGCCAACTATAATACTTGTTGCATTTCTGCCGCTAAAGGCAGCATTTCACAAGTTTAGCTGTTTATTGCTCATATCTTCTGACCCTATTGCTCAAACTGTGTGTAGCTTATCCATCTGTCCATCTAAGGCTTATCTGTCTAAAATATTTTTAAACGCGCAAATTAGCCCTGTCGTGCTCTACGAACCAGAAAACTCAAATTTTTGGGCAAGTGAGGTCAGAAAAATGAGTTGGTGGGGGACCTTTTTGTAAAATTTTCAAAAATTGTTTTGAAGTTTTTGATACATAACAAAAAACTCATCCAATGCTATAGCAGGCTAATTTTTTTTGCTGTAGTCATTACCCTAATGAGCACTCTATTGACCAGTTTTCTAATAACTATGATCATTCGCCTCGATTTGAGCATTTTTTTTGTCATGTATTTTTTATATTATTTAGTTTCCTTCTGCAAATATCTATCAACTTTTAAACCGCTAAACGCAGAAAATTCAAAATTTAAAAGATTATAATTATGTATATCACATGAAAAATGACTAGCTCTGGCTTGAAATCAGAATTGCCACGTTGAGGGGCTTTCCTTCCTTCAATGGGCCTTCAAAATTTTGAATTTTTGAACTATTAATCCCTTACGGACAGAATTTTTTTCTTGAAATAAAAAATATCAATAAACAGATTTTGACTTGCTTTTAGAAGCGCATTAAGATACCAAGTTAAAATTTCATATTGCTTGCGAGACCTGGGCATGGAGGGTGTCGCGAATTTGCAGCATTCATCAACTAATGCTAAAAAATTATAAAAACAACTCAAAATCTGCAGGTCATTTCAACAGTTTTAGAATCTTCCATAGTGTGCAACCTTTTGACAAACTCAAAACCATCAAATTTGCCAGCAACTTAATTGTGTATCACAATTTCCTAGTAAAAACGTATTTTTTTAAAAGCGAATTTCTTTACAAGAAAGACGGATTTTGTAAATTTGCAGCAACCTACTAATGGTTAAAAATTTTAATTTGGGTGTCTAGGAAACTCGAAACTCTAGTTCGTCAAGCATAGTTTTGTAAAAAATGTTTTATTTTTTGAAAGGTGTTTTTTTAACGTTTTTGTTGTTGTTGTTTTTTATGTGTATGTGTAGTTTTTAGATGACTGAGAAGACTTATACGTTTTTTCATGATTTGGTTAGGAACTTCGCTTCTCTTGAGCAACATAGACTTAACAATTGCTTGCTGAGAGAATGAAATGCCGAAGTTTTGGTAATTATGGTGGAAGTGGTAACTCTGCTATTTTCTTACTCACTGACCGGTTTATTTTACAGCAATCGGCAATAGCGTCGCTTAGGGTGGTGACGCCAGGGGCCGAATTTTGTGGGGCCACCCTTTATAATGAATAGCTAGCTGCAAAAAGTTATGTTTTGAAGATAACAGACTACTTCATTGCTGTAGATAGCGGTTATTAGTTGGTTTGCTCAATAACTTCTCATTGCAGGATTCTGAAACTTCAACGTATGAGCAGCACCGTGGCAGCCCATGTTTAGTATCAGGCGCGTAAGCAGAAATCTGCAATGGGGGGAGAGGCTGTTTTGGGGGTCTGGGAGCTCCGCCGGAGACCATTGGGGGTGTTGGGCGGAGCCCCAAGCACTCAAAAAAACTTTTTTTTTTGCAAAAGTAACTTAATTTTAGGCTTTTTTTGCTAAAAATTAATGCTTTAAAAACGTGGTATCAGGTAGAACTCTGGTGGTATAGAAATAAGCAAAAACATGGTTAGACTCAGGCGCGTAGCAAGAAATCTTCAATGGCTGGGGGGCTGTATCGAGAATCTAGAGGCGGAGCCCCAGCGCTTGAAATTTTGTATTTTTTTGCAAAATAACTTAATTTTACCTATTTTGATAAAAATTAATGCTTTTGAAATGTGGCATAAAAATTAGCAGTGCAAAAACATCATCAAACTGGTCGCGTAAATGGGAAATGGCTATGTGGGAGGTGACTAATGGTGAAATTTCAGTTCTCTTATTTACAAGCTGTTACCGTAAATCATAAAATTTAATAGTTCAATGAAACTCCCAAGGAATAACCCATTTTGTCTATGTTTAATATAGAAAAATAATTGGTTAGAGAAGGCTAATGGAAGGATATTTGAATCGAAAGGATCGGTAATTAACTAATGCTGAATAGCCACCCCTACCTTATTCCTGAGCATTTTTTTGTGTTTGTTTTCATGAAACCTACCTTCAGTATGTTTCTAAAAGCAATCAAATTTGGTCGTTAGTTTTGGCGATTTTTCAAAGTTTTTACTGATTTGTGAGTGATATTTTTGACAAATTAGCGCCCCTTTTCTTCATAATTTTTTTGAAAGATGCTTTGACTCATTTTTTTAGTCTATTGCAGTGTGCTGAATATTTCCAATGTTATTAAACATATTGTTGTTTTCTTTTTTGTTCAACTGGTATCATAAAATGATGTCAGCCCAAAATAGTGGCACCTGGGGCGAGCCTCCTCCCCCCTTAGCGACGCCACTGCTGCAATCGCAGCGGCGGTAATATCTGTTTAAAATTTTTGTCCACACCCTTGTCCATTCTACTTCATAAGGCTTGCCCTGCTCCTGCAACTAATAGTTATTCGCGAGGCGGGCTTTGAATAAAGTACTGTAATACAAGACGTTTTTGTCTATAAAGAGAGACATTTTTTAAAAATCTATGCATATTATCTGAACGTTTATTACATATACTGCTGATGTAAAATTTTTATTACTTACAAGGAAAATGATTCTGATTGTGGTACTCTATAGCATTTTTTTGTGAAATAGCATATATAGAATTGTCTACTTTGATGCATTTGCTGGTGATAGACAATTTGTCTCGATGATTGTAAATTGATAAAGTGGCCCAGGTCCTTGCATGAGGTTTACTAAACCTCTCAAATTTCAAAAAATCTTTCATTTTTAGTGATTAATACTAGCTGCATTTTTATTGCCCTGCCCCCCTGAAAATTTTTCTGCCGACGCTCTTGGATTGGAATTAACTCGTCAGTTTAGATTGCCAATAAAGTTTTATTGTCTATCAAATAGATTTTTGTGATTGTTTGAGTATTCTAGGGTATAATAGGCAGTTTGCGCTGAAAACATTTCCTAAATTGATTCAAAACTTTACACATTTTTTTGTCTTTGTTATGCTTTTTTTTTGTCAATATTTGATTGAGGTTAATTTTTACGCAAATTAGTCATTAACCAATCATACATTGATTGTTTTAAATGTGTTTTGTCCGTAAATATTGAATAAGAGCAGCTGGTTATTACACCGAATTTTAGTACAGACTTAATCAAGACTGTGGCCTAAAACATATATTGTTTTGGAATCGACTCCAAAACAATACATCTTAATTAGATTTTTAATCAAAGTTTTGGTTGCTTTTGCTGTAGGGCTCGGTATACTGTATGTATTGTCAATTATTATTTTTCTTGTGCAAATGTTGAAACAATGGCTCATTACCGCTGTTTGTTTGTTTATTGTTATTGGACTTAAGCTGTTTGTTTCAATGCTACAATCAAAACCTCAATGGAATTTCAAGTAAGACTTTTACGAATCGCTCTACCTTTAGCAAAATCCTGGTTAAGAGCCAACACGCAGGCCACGCCTTCTAATCTTCCATTCTACGATATCTTTGCCCTGGCAGAAAAAGTTCCTCTTTCAAAAATTTCTGATGACGTCATTGCATGTGATTTGTGGTTTGCCCCTCCCCCCAATCATAAATCCTGGCTACGCTAATGGTATGTGACAATGTTGAGTTTACCGGCCAAGCGAAAATCGAAGAATTGCCTAATCAGTGCTTTGCTGATGCAGGCGCATAATCAAAATTTTTCCAAAGTGGTTTGAACCAGAAGCTACATGTTTATTATTCAAAAAAAGTTTTCAGCAAGCAGGATATTGAGTAAATTCCTGCTGCAATTAAAGCTCAAGTGTATCAATGGGTAAAGGACAAGACACTAGGTACGGAACCCTAGACGTTTGAGACTATAAGAGTCTACCGTTGAATGATAATTTTTGTGTAGTTTTTTATTGGAAAAATTGTAATTTTAGCACCATTTGGATGACATTTTTAGAGTTATTTGAAAAATAAAAATAAAACTAAAATTTGAAATTCATTCGAAAGAATTAAATTACTAAGCCACATCAACCACTTAGTAACTTACTAGGCAAGTCCAAAAAACGTTTAAAAGCTTGCATGTTTCGAACAAATTTTCTAAGTGGTATGACTAAGTAGAAAAGGGAAGATTCTTCAGCTCCCTGAGCTTCCATTTGGCTGATACCATAGTTTGTTTTACATTTGAAAAGGCAGTCACACAGTATCATGAGGTATTCTTCTAAAAATATAGAAGTAAACAACAATATAACTAAAATAGTTTTTTGTGTCCAGGTCTCGAGATCGTGCGTTGCCTGAATCTAGCTATTTTAATGTTACTTCCCCCTCCTTTATGTTGACAATGAACTCAACAACAATAACTAACCATCGGCATTCGATTGAGATGTTTCACCTTCAATGTCAGCCACAAGATACCTGCATCAGTTCCAAACGTAAGTATTGGTTTTAAGTACCTGCTAATTGCATAATCAGGGGCGTACGGAAGGAGTTTATGCCTCATTCCACTACAAAGCTCAAAGTTTTTGAAAGTTTTCAAGTTGTTTAGTAAGGGTTTCGCCCCAGCATTATTTTGAGATGCCGGTATGTTTAAAAATGTAGTTTCAAAGTTTAATGCAGAAGCTTTAAAATATCGCTAAAATGTTAAAATTGCAAATAATTTAATTTTGACAAATGGGTACATTAGCCTTCAGTTCTGACGTCACAAAAAACACCAAACAAAGTTTGAATTTCAAACCTTTCTAACGATAATTTTTGCGCACGCAACTGTGTTAAATTTTGGGCTAAACTAACAAGTCTGTTATGAGCCAAAAGCACCATTTTACATTATTAAGCAATTTATCTTCGGCGTGACAATTTCAGCAGCGGATTTTGAATGATAACGTCGCTTAAAATTTGCTGTAGCTAGCAAATCTGTGATGTCGTCACCAGGCTAGCACTTACTGGAAATTATTTCAGTAATTAATCACAAGTTCCTCCCTTTTCATGATTGTAACAAGCAATGAATGCTTAAAAAATGCTGCAAATTGACAGAAGGTGGAGTCCTCGAGAAGGTTTTTGGCCTCGTAGCCCACAATCAGGGCCTCAGAGAGAAAATTTTTCAGAGGGAACGAATGTTGATACCGGGCCACCCAAATCTTATTGGGCCCCCCAAGCCTCATTGGGGGCCCATGCCGTTAAATCATTTTTTGCTCGACGGGTGTAGATCTTCATTTAAAAGTGAGGGATTAACAATATTTGCATAAAGTTGAGGAAGACACAACTAGACATAAAATTGGTTTAAATCCAGCTAAGGGGTCTGGGGGAGCGCTGTGAGCTCCCCCAGCGGGGTCCGGGGCAGAGCCCCGGAAGCTTTAGCACTTTTTATGTTTCTCGAGCATAAAATACAGCATTTGATCAACATCCCAGCACCAAACTTGCTTAAATCGACAAGCAGAAAACGTGATATACATGAAAAAAAGTATGTGAAGTGGGGGATGATGACATTGACACAATATTATACAATATAATGACTTTAATACTGCAAATCCAAATATTTTACTGATAAAAGTTTTAAGAAGTCATCTGCAATCACAAACTTCACAAACCCAAATACCTATTACACTCATACAGATAGTGTGAGTTACGTAATGATGGTAGTAAAGTATGGTTGAAAACAAATGCTTTTGGAACTCTGGAAATGTGGGCCCTCGTACATTGTTATACTGTAGAATTAGGGCTCTCAAGTCAGTAACATGTAACAAAACGTTAATTTCGGTGCAAGTGTATGGCTTTTGAAACATTTTTCTCTTTTTTTAATCAAATCGGCCACTATTGGATGCCCTAACAGCTGTGTAGCAAAAATAGCGACCAATTATCAGTACCGAATAGGCTGACTGATATTTTTGCTGTAGATAAGTTTGATTATGGTGTTATGGTGCGATACCAAAACTTAACGCAAAAACCTGAACTCTTCGGAGCCCCTTGAGCTCGGGCCCCCCTAGGCCCAGGCCCGAGTACAATGTACCCCTGAGCCCCCCTCTCACAGGCCCTGCCCACAATTTGTCAAAAATGTACGGTTCTCGAATCGACGATGTTTTTAATTGGTTAACCCTACCTTTACACGGGGTACTGGACCATCGCATTTGACACGGAAGAAGGGGAGAAAATGACGCTCTATTTAACGTTTAAACCAAAATCATGCAAACACCGAGTTTGGCGCGCAGGTTGGTGTTTACCAAAGTTTGGAATTGGTTTTGAGTTGATGACATCATCATTGGGACATCACACCCATGTTTTCGAAAAATGACGTCACTTTTGATGATGTCAATGGCGGTCATTTTTGCGATTCCTGATATAACTAACAAAGCGTTTTTTAAAACTGCAAACTTGTTCTGAAATTATATAAGCGCGAAGAATTTTGTTTTGAGGTAAGAAAAAACAACTCTAACCAAAGACAAGCAATCTGGAGGCAAAGCCGTATCCGCTGAACGATTTTTAAGTTGGAAATCGCCGCTAGGAACCCCAAATGATAACTGCATTAGAAAATCAAAAACTCTGCTCAAAGAATTGTTTGAAAAGCCAGTGTGAAATCAAATGTTCTCAAAGTATAATTGTTCGAATGCCAGGAAACATGAGCGCTGCACTTAATCAACTTTTCACACGACGTCATAAAGATGAGGAGGCAAAGCTCCCGCAAAAAACTTGGGAATTTTGGAAAAAAATAATTTTCTATATTCTTTTTGCATTTCTACGATTGTGGACATTTTGAAGGAGGGGTGGGGGCAGTGTCAAATGACTCGATTGCTTTCTTCCCTAATACGGCCTTATGGGATCTTCAAGTTACTTTCTGCCGTTTAGATAGGCTACCTAATCATTATGTTAACTTTTACACACTGTGTTTTGGCTGCCGAGACGTGCGCACTCATTCATTGATAGTAGTAGAATTTATTGGTAGTAGAATTTATTCCTCGATCAAACAGACCCGCAAAAAGTATAAAGCACTTCTCATGATGCAACATAAAGCAACATAAAATAATCGCAATATAACCTTGCGGTTTTCGGAGTCAAGATGCTTCCTGTCAATGTAGTACGAGTTTTGTTGTAGTAATATTTCAAATCAACTACAGTTAACGTTTTAGTTAATTTCGAAACAAAATACAATCACACCCTACACGCACAAAAAAAGCTTTCTGAACCAATAATCATTAAAGGCCAGCTTAAATGAATTTTCATAGTTTTTCAAAGCATTCTAAAAACTGCAAATAATGAAAGTTCGAAAACTCCACTTGAAACTTCGATTGAGTTAACGAGAAAATCAACAGATCAGCTTTACTCCGATAACCAACCCAATCCATGTTGACATCATTGTACGACTAGATACGCTGATATTGAATGAATCTAAATGCCAGATGGTTTGTGATCAACAGTTAATGATTCAACAGTGAGTATAATTGTTCAGGTAAGCCAATTAAAAGCATCGTCAACAGAGTTTAAAAATACAAGGCAATTTCTAGCAAGTGCGTTAAAGATATAAGTTAGCTAAATAGCAAAACAAAATAGCCGACTGGTTAGTAAATGTATGTCTTTTACTTGCACTATATTTCGGCATTGTAAAATAAAACTTATCAGTAATCACAGCAGTGGATATTTACCATAATGTTAACCAAAAGATGTCTTGGAAAATGCTGGTACTGAAAATGTCGGTACTTGAAAATACCGGTACAGAAACATACCGATACTAAAAGTGCCAGCATTGAAAATGTCAGTACCGGTATTGAGAATGCTGGTATTGTCAAATTATGATACTAGAAAATGCCTATTATGATACAGCACTCAGTAGGGGAGAGGAAGGTGATTTGATACGGAAGGTGATTTGATACAGCATCCCTACAAGATTAAAAAATAATTATTTTCAGAAAATAGCGGTACCATGTGGTAGAAAAGTTAAAATAAATCGCAGAGAAAAGTTGCAAAAGTGGTGTGAAGTAGAGATGGCAACAGCGCAGCGTACGCGGCCGCGCGCTGTTGTTGGTGCACCCCGCCGCGCAGCGTGGCAACTAAAATCTGCATTACGTCACAGCATCAGCGCAGCGCTGCGTACAAAAATTTTTTACGTTTTTTTTACAATTATTGTTGGTGATTTTCTTTTTGTGAACAACAATGGTTAGTCTGGATGTAGCTATTATATGAATTGAAGACAATGCATGCTACTAAAACAGGGAAAGGTGCCTTCGGTTCAAGTTTAATTTTTCAGAATTCAGAGCATCCTAGAATCGGCTATTTTGGCTACAAGAAACTTAGTTTTGATCAGCTGAATGTGTTTTTTTTGACACCAACAAAAAGATTTTGGTTTTGGTAGGCTAGACCAGGAAAGGTTTAGGACGTTGGGTGAGCAGGGGTGCCCATTTTTGTTGAGCATTGGGGGGGATAACTTGCAATTTTACCCCAATTTTGCGCTATTTTCAACTTAGGGGGGATGAACCTCGACCACGATTTTTTTCAGGTGAGCAAATAAAGTGAAGACCAAAAAATAAGGTCTTCACCAAAAGAAGGAAAACTTTGTTCTCCAAATTGTAGTGGAGACCTGCGCTCAAATGCACACCAAAGTCAAATTATTGGTGGGATGCAGATGCAGACTATACTCAAATTATTGGGGAGATACAGTCAAATTATTGGGGGGGATATATATCCTCATCCCCCCCTTCCGGGTTTTGACACCCCTGTCGGTGAGAAGATGAAACAAAGGCAGACAAATGTAGAAGAAACAGATTTGTGGAAAACAATCATCAGAGTAGAGGCACAACACAAAGCTTAACGACACACCCTCCCTGCATGCAGTAAGCCTATGGTATTGGTTCAAGCCCAAGGCTAGACAACAGTTTCTACTACACATGCACTTGCATTTGAGATTGGCAGAGTTAGTTCAGTGTAGCCTATTCGTCAACAGGTCATGGCATCAAGAATTAGGCTTTCGGTCCTATGTCTGGAGCCTATCTCAGATCTGGTAGACCTATGTCTGTATGTAGTAGGCTTAGAGTACGAAGACTAGGCTACACAAATTTCCAATAACAAAATAGCCTACGTAGTAGCAAAATTTATTCCACAATCCAACACACATGTAAACAGCAAAGGTATAATACATAGAGTAGTTTCGTACAAGTGTAATAGCTTGTGACAGCATGCAGAGCACGTGATAGCTTAGCCTATATTTCATTATTTGAGCTACTGGTTCAGGATTAGTAGGCTACACTAGTTGCATGGAATCATCAGGTAGACTGGTAGATTGTTTTTGATTGCCAAAACATGGTGCAGAAAAACTGATAGAAAGCACACGCAAGGCAGATTAAACCTGAAAGCCTATAATTGAAACGACTGATCTCACGTCGCATGTTTTTTAGTTTTTACTCGGCAATTTTCAAAGTTAACGAGTGCGAAGTTTCAGACTTTTACTTATAACTCAATTACAGATAATGGTTTGGTCTAGCTACATGAAATTTTGACAACAGTTTGAGATTCATTAGCTATTTGTGTGAGCCAAATTTCAAGGCAATGAGTCCCGTAACTTCAGGTTTTGTACTCGAAAACTACTTCAAAAGTTTGGTGTAAAAAGCGGTCTTATTCAAAAACAGCTCAAGTACGGCAAAAAATATTTCACTTGGTTATATGTCGTTAGATACTCCTTCATCCCTACCTACACTTTTAGCCACATTGAGTTTTTTTTCTTTTTTAATTTTTTGCTTTCTAAATTTTGTGCACTCTTCTTCTCCTAATCCACACAACATCGATATCTAATTTTTGTGTAAATTTGTTGGGCTACTAATGCAATTTTGTCTCCTAAATTTTTTGAGGCTTCTCCCCAAAACCCCCCCAAATTGGGGGCCTAAAAAACTAATTTTTTTAATTGCTCAAGCTAGGGTGATAGTTTTTTGTTTTTGTTGGTAGATATTTAAGCAACAAATAGTTTGACATAGTGTGGAGGTACCACCCCCCCTGGGGCCCCCAAATGGACTCCCCAGAAATTAGTTTTTTGAATGGCTCAAACTAGGACATTACTTTTTTTATACCGGCAGATGTTTAAAAAACCAATATTTTGGCATGGTTTGAGAGCAACTCTCTGAAAACTCTCCAAAATGATACCCCTAAAATCAATTTTTTTACGTGTCATAAGCTAGAGAGCTAATTTTTTTCTGATGTTACTGGAAATTTAAAGGATATTTAAGTTGCGGTGCGGCGCGGTGCAGCGTGAACTTAGTTGGATTTGAATGCGGTGCGGTGCAGCATGCGGACAAAGTTTGCGGACGTAGCACAGCATGCAGATGCATTTTTTGTTATCCGCTCTACCTCTAGTGTGAAGTAGGTGGAAGGTAGGACACGTGAAAAAAAATTTGGTTGGGTTTTAGTAAATTTTTCAAGTTAAAGTTATGCTTAAATACATTAAAACAGAGAAGCCTGGTACAAAATACAGTGTGATGACTTAGTAGTGTCTATGTTAGGTTATTTAAAGTTGCAAGTAGTTTCATGATAAGTTTCATGGTTAGTGGTGGGTCAGCATTTTTTTCAAACTTTTAGGTGGAAGGTGATTTGATACAACTTACTGAAGGCGATTTGATACTGTATCAAATGACCTTCCAAAAGTGAAAAATTTGTGTAATTAATTTAAAAGCATTGTGTTGAAAGTTAGGGGCTAGTAACCTACTACTGGTAGGCCTACTAAAAAAGGCAGTGTACATTCATTCATGGTACATTCATACTCTTAATGCAGTGTACATTCATGGGAACCTTAATTTCAAACAAAAATGAGATAATGCTGTGGTACTTTACTTTTGGCTTGTCTTTTCAGATACTGTTTAATTACCTTTTGATGTCCAATTGTCTAAAAGTAAAATACCTACTAAATATATCAGAAAAACCAATAGAAGCATTTTATCTACACCGGATGTTCTCGAAAGAGTTGCAAAACAGGTTTTGGGAGAAGGTCTATCATATCGAAAAGCTGCTGAAAATTTTGGTGAGGATAAAATGACTTTAGCGCAATAAGATTCATAAAAAAGCATTCCGACATGTGCTGTTGAAATTCAATCAACCATTTTAAGTAATCAAATTTTGACCCCTGCAATGGAAAAAGATCTAGCAAGTCGCAGAGTTTTTCTTGCGGACAAGTATTTTGCTTCTTGGTGGAGAAGTGCAATGAACTGGTGATGAATGTGAGGGAGTATTTTTACAAAAAGTGAACTGCAAAACATTTCCTGGATAAGAACACGAGGGCCCAACTTTTATTGTCAATGAAAGTGATGCTGATTTTGCAGCTGATGATATTGCGATCAAGCTTCTGAATCCAGTTACTGCAGGTGGATTTGCTCGTAAAAACAATCAATTGCAAGTTATTTTAAGTTTGGCTAAGTTGATTTAGCTGGAAAATGAGTGCTTCTAATTTTATAGTGTTAATGTTTTTCAAACTTTTTGCTAGGTTTAGTATCTGGTTCTATTTTGTGAAGCATAAAATTGCCTAAATCAGAAATTTTGTCAACATTTGCTTCAATTGGAGATGCTTTGCTACCTTTTAAATTTATGTAGAAATATCTTAACAATTTTTTTTTGTATTTGAAATGAATTATAAAAAGCTGTTTATAGCTTAAAGCAATTAACAATAATGTGTATTAAATTGGTAAATATATAGTCAACTGTTGTTACAACAACACTGAAACTTTACAAACTTATTTAACACTTGTTTTGTGTTAAGCTTGCTTGCTTTTGGTTCATTTCATTGCGTTGATTAAATTAATGTTTGTTAAAAAAACAATATTTTTGCCCAGATTGGATCTGCATTAGCATTTAACATCTTTTGCCATGTAAAAATTGTAAACAACTATAGGCTTTTTTACTGCTGGATTAAAAATTTGTGGATAGTTTCTTTTGTGTAATATGCTTATTTCAATATCTCAATAATGTCTGTTCGTGGCAAAAATCGACATTTTTCATTCTTGAGTGCATGTAAGTTTACTTGAAATTGTTGAAATAAATGAAATTAAACTCATGAAACGAAACGTATTACACAATTTATGCTGTTTATGATTGGTGTATCAAATTACCTTCTACCGCAGGCACGTAGCCACGGGGGGGCCTGGGGGGGCAGTTGCCCCCTCAAAATTTTATTTTGCCCCCCCAAACGTAATTTCACCTCGTAGTGGGTTTGATATGTATAAAAGTAAAACCAAATTTGCTGGTTGCATATTATTGCGTTTGATTTTCATGTGTAAGTTGATCGGACGCGATATGAGCTTACAAGGATTGTGACATCATAAATAAGCGTTACCTTCACGGATTTCAAGCTCTCAAAGCGTGGCAATCACGCGGCGCCAATATAAGGCAGTTTTGCCAGCTTCGTAGCCTAGTAGTTGTTAGAGCGTTCGCCTTAGAAGCTGGTAGACTAGGTTTAATTCTCAGTCTTTCATACCAAAGACTTCAAAATTGTTATCTGCTGCTGCACTTGCTAAACGCTCGACAATTAAATGTAGCGCGGACTGTGGAGGATGAAATGAACAGTGCTAAAAAATGACGACAGTGATCAAAATTGAACAGTGCTAAAAAATGACGATAGTGATCAAAAACTCAGTCCTGGCGCTATGTAGGAACCATAGTAGTTGGAAAGCGCCATAAAACCACTCAAATTTCATCTCATTTGGATTGACTACAAACAACTGCATGATTAATAGCTTAGAGTAAAGTGCTAATCAGTTGGTCAACTAACTCAAAAGTAATAATAGATAGTACAGATAGTAGTAATGGATAGTAGCCTATGTATTAGTAACAGGTAATAGATAGTATGTACCAAAAGTCTAAAAGTAATAGATAGTATGCACGAAAAGTGATAGATAATATACTAAAAGTGATAGGTAGTAAGTAGGCTATTGGTAGTCTAATGTTCTATAAATTATTTAAGTTTATAATACACATAGGCCTACAGGTATTGCTAACGGGGTTCAAATAAGATTAAATTTTTAGCGAAATTGCAAGTTAGTATTGAATAATTGGATAGTAAGGAGAACTTTTAAGGATATGAGTAAAAGAAAACTAACCCCCAGGTTTCAGAACATAGCAAGTTTCTTTCGCGCCCGACCCCCCAGTGACCGAGATAATGCGGAAGAAAGCATTCAGCTTCAGCAAAATGAGCAGTTGCCAACAGAAACTAATCTTTCCGATGAAGACAAAAGCGAAAGTGAAGAAGTTGAGCAACTCGACTTGTCTACAAAAGATCTACCACCAAAGCAGCCAATCATAGCTTTTCCTTCCACAAACGGTCGCAAATTTTCAAGTAGTTGGTATAATAAATACGAATGGATTGAATACAGCGTATCCAAAAACCGAATTTACTGCCAAACATGCCGTTTTTTTGCAAGCAACTTTAAACAAGAAGAAACATTTACAACTACAGGGTTCAACAACTGGAAGAAAATTGGAGATAAATGCAAAAAGCATCATGAAAGCAATATTCACCGATTGGCTGACGAAAAAAGGAAATCTTACTATCTGAGTAAAAAGGCAGGTAGGATAGATCAACAATTAGACCCAAATTTTCGGGATGAGACTCTGATCAATGACAATAAAACACATTTGATGACGGTTTTGGATGTACTGCTCTTCTGTGCTCAGCAAGAAATACCTCTTCGCGGCGATGACGAAAGCATTGATTCGCTGAATCGTGGTAACTTTCTGGAACTTTTTTCTTTGCTATCTCATTACAATCCCAACATCAAAGAGCGTTTAGATCGACTTCCCGAAAATGCAAAAATGCTTAGTCCAGATATTCAAAACGATCTACTTGAGGCGTCCAAGCAAGAAATGTTACAGCGAATTAAGCAGGAAGTGCACGCTGCTCAGTATTACTCCATTCTAGCTGATGAAGTAAAGGATGTTTCTAAAAAGGAACTGCTAGGCGTCTCTTTGCGTTATCTTCACGATGGAACTTTACGAGAGCGGGCTATCGGATTTGTTGAGTTGAAGAGTATGGACGCTATTAGCATCGCCGAGAAGTTGCAAAATAAGGTTGCAATCATTAACCTTGTCACCTGAAAATTGTGTTGGTCAAGGTTATGACGGAGCAAGTGTGATGGCTGGCAAAGATGGAGGCGTCCAGGCCCTTCTAAAAAAATCTGGATATACATTTGCAAATTATTTTCATTGCGCTGCTCATCGTTTGAATCTTGTTCTGGCAAAAGCAGCAAAAGTTGAGCAAAATATAAAACAATTTTTTGACCATTTAGATTTGACGTCCAGTTTTTTTAGCGGAACCAAACGACATGCAGCTTTTATTGACGTACAACGCCATCACTACCCGGATTCCCAACCATTGGAACTCACCAAAGCTTGTGACACAAGGTGGTCATCACGTGCTCATCAAGTGCAAAAGTTTCTTAAAAGATACGGCTGCATTTTGGATACCCTGGCGCTCTTTGAAGATGATCCAAACAGTGAAACCAGATTGTCAGCTTCATCACTATTAACAGCAATTCAAACAAAGAAGTTTGTTGTACTTCTTGTTTTTTTCGCTCGTTTCTACGAATACAGCGAATTTGCAACGAGATGCTTGCAAAGCAAAACATTGGAGGTGTCGTCGTGTGTGAACTTGGTAGACGAACTGAAAGACAATGTCAATAGCTTTGATTACCACGAAACACTAAAACAGGGCCTCGAAATGGCGGAGAACTATGACGTTAACAGTTTCGACACTCGCAGTTCAAGCAGGCAGCATCGCCTTCCGGAATCATTGAAGTCCACCATCCTTACCTCATCTGTGGGACACAACAAAATTACTACCGCAGAAGACATGCTTACTTTACTTCGGCAAATCGGTGGTCAGATATCGGGAGAGTTGTGCAGCAGATTTGACAATGCTAACTATGAGATAATGAGATTAGTGGACGCATGCCTTCCATCAAAGAGCAATTTTATGGATGCAGAGCTTCTCAAATATGCTGCTGTTTATGATTTGATTATTCCTGATGCAGAGCACGATGTCTTCAAAAACTTTATAAAACGTCATGAACAGGCCACACGTTTTACCTTAATTGATGTATATGACGTTACTCAAAAGGATATATTTCCGAATATGCACAAACTTTTGCACATCCTGATCACTATTCCGCAAACCTCAGTTACAGTTGAGCGAATGTTTTCGTCAGTAAAGCGTATTAAAACCAGGCTAAGATCCCGCATGGGTACTATTAGACTGTCAGCCTTGTCCCTGCATTCGATTGAAAGGGAACTTAGCAAAACCTTAAATAAAGAAAATATTTTGGATCATTTCAAAAAATCTAAAAGACGTCGTTTATTGTAGTCGTTGAAGTGAGCTACCAGTGTTCCCTATATGGTCATCAATTTTGCTAAGGAAACTGACCCGTGTGATGTAAGGCGATATAAGAGTTGATTTTTGACAGGCTTTTCTTGAAATGAATATCTAATAGACCAAAAATCGAAATATAAAATGAGTAGGAACTAAAATAAAAAACGCAATCGATTTCGTTTTTTGTTTCAGTTTACTCATTTTATGTTCCGATTTTGGTCTAATAAATATTTATTTCATGTTCCCTATATGGTGCGAAAATTGAGAAACTTGAGAAAGGTTTGGGCAATAAGTTATAAAAAAAGGCATGAAGTTAGATTAGGCATATCACGTTGAATTTAATACCAATAGTTGACAATTTTTGTCCAGAATATTAGTTTATTGTTTCAAGAATCAGGTTTCCATGCAAAATTATGGTCAAATTTGTCTAAAACTGTAAAATTTTGTTAAAATTTCCATCTGTACAATTTCCCACTGTTCCAATCCAATTTCGATTCCTAGAGGGAACACTGGTAGCTATACCGTATATATTGCTACCAGCTGGTCTATAAGATTGCTAAACTTTAAAAAGGTAATATTCACTTCTATGTTTTTTAACTTTTGAGCAAAGCTGTGGTTAGATAGACGAAAAAAGTGCAAGTGTGGTATTACAACGTTTATTTCTTGGTGTCACTGTCAGCATTAATGGGGTACTAATAAGAGCAGTAAAATTTGTTTTTTCAAATGCTTCCTGATATACACTCTTTTTTTTTATAAGAACCAGTAAATTTCGGACTGAGGCTGGTTGTTCTTAAGTTTTTGCAGATTTTTAGCCTCAATTGTTCTTAATTTGTTCTTAAATTATGCGAAAATGTAATCATCCGAAGTTGCTAAATTACCGCCGATTGACACTTTTCTCTCATCTATCACAAATAATCAGTTTTGAGCAAACAAGTCATGGCGCTTACCGATTAGCAAGTACAGATGGTCACAAAAGCATGTCACTCGCTGCTTTAGACGAGTGGCAGTTTGAAACATTACATCTATTCAGCTGAGAGTTTTTGTTCAGGAATAATTTCAGCATTTTTGTTCTTAATTTTTTTCCTGATTCTGAGGCTGGCAATAATGTTCTTAATTTGTTCTTAAATTTTGAGCAAAATTGAGCCTCGTGTTCTTATAAAATTGTTCTTACAAAAAAAAGAGTGTAGTACACTATAAAAATTACCTGATACATAGTAATTGTTATAAACTTATAATTTACCCCAATTGTAGATTTTCAAAGAAACATTCCGGGAAATTTTTGTTGCCAAGTCTGAGAGTTTGGTGGATTTGAAAATGGCTAATCAAGAGCAGCTAATTTCTTACTGGCAGATTGTTTTTACCGAATTTAGGCCTGCAGAACAATAATTGGCACTTGCGAGTTATAAGTCGTTCTGGATGGTTAGAATAAACTTTCAGTATCGCCAAAAAAAGTTCACGGAATATTACTTAAAAATTGTTGCTGTTTATCAGCAAACATTTCAAAAGCACTTTAGCTACAACTCTTTAGTCCCCCTTCAACATGTTTTATGCAAAGTGCACGTGTGATCTATCATTAAAGGCATTTACTATTCATCCTAACAAACTGCAAGCAGACACAGACATAATAGTCTTGTTTCAGAAGAATAGCAAAGAGCAAAGCACATACATCAGATTACAAACCTCATAATCACATAAGTAAATGAAAAAATATTTGCCCCCCCAAATGTTGCTCTTGCCCCCCCAAAAATATCCGGCTGGCTACGTGCCTGTTCTACCGTATCAAATCACCTTCACAGTGTATCAAATCACCTTCTTAGGAAGGTGATTTGATACACTTGGGTGACATTTTTTAATCGATATTTGTCAAAAGAGCAAGCAAAATTAAACTTTGAAACTACTTTACTTATGCTGACAAATGAGCTAAGCATGGTAAAAACCATGAGTCATTGTTCTGGTGCTACCAGTTTTGAAGTGGGAATAGAAAATGTAAAAAGTGTATCAAATCACCTTCCTCTCCCCTACCGCCATTTAAAAATTATTATTTTTGTTTTTTCTTATTCTTTTTGTGTTAGGGCTTTATTTAACCCCCTGATAATATTCAATCCAAAAGTAATCCTTCCCCAAAGTCAGACTAGCACGAAAAAGAAAGACTTTAAGCATTGTACTAGTAATTTTTACTGTAGAATGGCAATATTGAGAACTGGTACTGTCATTTTCTAATACCTGGCATTTTTCGGTACCGGTATTTTTCAGTTTAGTATCGGTATTAAGCATTTCTTAGTTAACATTATGGTAAATATCCTCTGCTGTGATTACTGATAAGTTTTATTTCACAATGCCGAAATATAGTGCAAGTAAAAGACATACATTTACTAACCAGTCGGCTATTTTGTTTCGCTATTTAGCTAACTCATACAGTATCTTCAACACACTTGCTAGTAATTGCCTTGTATTTTTAAACTCTGTTAACAATGCTTTTAATTGGCTTACCTGAACAATTATACTCACTGTTGAATTATCAATTGTTGATCACAAACCATCTGGCATTTAGATTCATTCAATATCAGCGTATCTAGTCGTACAATGATGTCAACATGGATTGGATTGGTTATCGGAGTAAAGCTGATCTGTTGATTTTCTCGTTAACTCAATCGAAGTTTCAAGTGGAGTTTTCGAACTTTCATTATTTGCAGTTTTTAGAATGCTTTGAAAAACTATGAAAATTCATTTAAACTGGCCTTTAAATGTGCGACTGTAGAGAGATGTCACATGCACTGAAACGTGAACAGATTGACTTAAAATTAGGATTGGGAATATGTGATAAACTAAAGTTTTTCTAACTTAACTTTTACGGTATTTTCTTTTTTTCAAATTGCTTTGAAAATTTAATTGTGTAATCTTCTTTAGACGTCACAAAATTGCAATTTTTCTGAAAAAAAATCTCTAAAATTTTTCAAAGCAGGCATAGGGATTTTGTTCTTGCCTCCAGGTCTCCTTTTTTCCAAGGTCAAGGGCTTGAGCTTGCCAATGCCAGGTACGGAAAATGGTTGATCAGTGATCAAGTGGATTGAGCGTATGCCGCTGAAGCGGTAGTTTGGGGTTCAATTCCCGGTCGGGTTAAATCAATGACAATAAAAATTGGTATTCGCTGCTCCTTGCTTGACGTTTGGCAGTGAAAGGGATACCGTAAAGCTTCTACCGTGTGTGGTAGACATGTGGGCAAATGGCAACTTGATTCGAAGACCAAAAAGGTCTCTTTGTTGCCAAGGCAACTTGGTAAGTAAAGATTTAATTGCAATTACAATATTACGGTATATTAATTCATTTTAAAAGCATAAATTTACAGTATCATAATTGTTTTATAAAATACTGCATATCATAGTTGTTATATATCGACTATGCTAATAAGTTTAGTTAAAAAATCTCGTGAAAAGAAATCGTTTAACCAAACATTAAAGTTTGTGTTTGCGAAAGTGGTTTGAGAAACTGCAAAAAAGTGGGGATTTCTTATTAGAAGACTTTAGCACTAGCACCCTTGCTGATGAAGCTTGGCCATAAAATTGACCATTTCAATATTTTAGAACATAGATATTCCCATTACCGAGTTACGGCCGTAATATTGTTTCATTACCACAATACTGCTACGGAACACAATCAGCAACATTGCTTCGAAAGAGTAAAACTTCAAAATGACATTCATTATTTCTAGAAACTACTATTTTCAAACAATCATCAAAGACTTAAAGAAATGCAATGTCTTAAACACTTTCGCGGTTACAAATGATAGAAAATATGCCGATTATAATTCAAAAAAATTGAGTCCTCGATCTTGACCATACCTGTTCTTGGCCTCGAAAGCGGTTGTCCTCGAAAAGTCGGTCCTTGGCCTCGAACGTTGGTCCTCTACTCCATTTTTGTAAACTGATATGTGAAATAGAATCACCGGCTGTATCCTTACAAGGCCGAATTTATATTCCGCAGTCCATTTCTTTTTATAACAGCCAGTAAATTTTGAGTTGAGTCTAGCTGTTTTAAAAATTTCACAAATTTTACCCCTCATTTGCTCTTCAGTTATATTAAATAATAACTTGACAAAAATTTATTCTTGCATGATGTAAAGTTGTATTTTGCAGTCGGTTGTAATCATTTAAATAGTCTTCAGATAAAATCAACAATGCCAATGGAGGAAAGACCAAGACCGACGTTATTAATATTTCTTTTCATGCCGAGGCTGGCATTGTTTTTAAGTTGTTCTTAAACTTCGAGAAAAATAAACCTCGTGTTCTAATGAAATTGATCTTACCAAAAAGTGTGGTTGATATAGCAACTGGGCAAATGCTGAAGGCTTCAACTTAAGACTGAATTCACTTTTCAGCAAACTGTGACAGCACAATTTGCCTATACGATGACGTCCCAATTTAAATTCATTTGTGGATAGATAAAGTCCATATTAGGTCATCATATTCGACTATAAAAAAAAATTCGATTTTGCGTTAAGAAGCGGAATATTTTCGAAGTATTTTTGGACTAAAGTAAGTGCAGCCCGTACCGACTTGAAACAAATTCAATGGTTTTAAAATCTATTAAATACAACGCATTGACATTCAAGTGTTTACTTCAAATGTAACCGGACCCAAATAGCTTTTTAGCCGCTAAAACTAGAACAGCGTTAGCTGCTAGAAAGAGCTTTAACTGCTAAAGTGTGTAACTAGCTTTTAAAATTTTAACCAAAACTGATTGGCTAAAAACAGTAGGGGTCTGCGCGGGCGTTTCTCAGTCTGCGTTTTGCGTTATCCAATAATGCCTAGCTTTAATGAAAAGTTAAATGAACTTTGATCGAAATTATGGCAAATTGATTGAAATATGAGAGCTGATTAAATCAGATAATAACTGCGATAAATTAATTGAATTATGGCAGCTGACTCAGATGAGTGCAATAGTTTTTTCGCAGATGAAATAAAATTAATTAAACAATTCTTTGTATTCTTTACAACAAACAGCTACTGAATATGCGCAGCTGTCCAATAACTGGACTAATTTTCCACTTCTTTGACTTGTTCCTAAGAATTCTATTTGAATGGAAGCTAACTAGTTTATTTATTGCTTGTTTGTCAGCATTTAGATGGAGAATGTTTGTCTTCATCAAAACAGCTGCTCCAAACAATTTAAAGAGGATGAATATACGAAAAACTTGGGGCGCAATAAAACATGTCGATGGGGGTCTATTTTCAACCGTTTTTATTGTTGGAAAAAGAGAAGGAAATATGCAAGCTTTGCTAGATGAAGAATCTGCAAGATTCAATGACATCATGCAAATTGACGAATCTGATGATTACCGGTGAGTTAATCATTGTGATTCATCCTTTACGAGGGTGCAGAAATTGGAGTTTTGCGATGCAATAATAGACAAAAATTTTGCTACTAAAATATTAACACTAAACACGTAGAAGGATTTTCATTTTTGCCAGAAACCATTTCAACAGATACTTTCCAAAATCGATTTTGTTGAAGGAATAAAAACTACTTGAGGCAATACCGAGCTACCCCAAACCCTTTTTCTCTATTCCCCTTATTCGCGAATAACCTTTTAATCCGTTTGAACCGTACCATTGGCAAACCTGCTTTTCGCAACTTTGTGACATCAAAAAAAGCTGATTTTGCAAAATTTGACGCTGGCTTTAGGGTATTGTCTACTATAACAGTCCTAAAACAACATCAGCATGGCCTACTACTTGTATTCTTGTCAACTCTTTTTCACTAACCTAAGTTAATGTACAGCAAGCCATAAAATAACAGAAGAACTGTGCAGGGGGTCCTAGACGTACGACGTTGATCCTTTCTTTGGACGCGGTGTATCCCAAATTTCAATGAAAGTTGGAAGATCATACAGTCGTACACAACCAAAATGGCGTATTATTGAAACTGAGTGATGCGACTGAAAGTTAGGGTTTGTTCATTCGTAATCTAATCATAATAGTTCGCAATTGTTTATGTCGCTTACGACGCAAATGACGATAGCCAATGAACCCAAAACAGCCGTATGGAACTAATTCCTGATCACAACGATCCAGTTTGACCATAGTCACTAAATATATATAGTCTGAAAGCGTAATGCGTGAAATTGCATTTAAACTTTTCACTTACGCCACCTTGTGAAGAGGGGAAAGTTTGCTTGAAAAACAATTGGAGGCAATGTAAAATAGCCTGATAGGTGCAGAAAAAGTTGTAAATTAAGCGCATATGGATAAAGTTTTCAGTAATTTTGTTATTTTCTACTTTTTAAAGCTTATACCTATACTTAGACTCGAAACTAACAATTTCTTCGAAGTGAGTGTTTGATGTTAGGCTGTTTCTGATGTTTTGAGCTATTAGGTGATATCAAAGAGGAATGCATTGACAACTACACTGAAAAGTTTATTGACATTTTTCATAAGACATTAAACTTACATGCACCATTACGAAAACAAAGCAGAAAGGAAACAAAACTAAAAAACAAACCATGGTTATCCAAAGGAATCCTTACATCAATCAAGCAAAAAAATTTATTGTACAAAAGAGCCCTTAAATTAAATGACAGTAATACATGGGCACAATACAAAGTCTATAGAAATAAACTGACTCATATTAAGGAATATGCAAAACGACTTTACATTAAAAATTTAGTGAATGATAATAAGCATGACACCTCGTCGCTTTGGAAAATTATAAATAAAATTATTCACTTGAAAAATGTGAAGAAAAATAACATTCCTAATAAAATGTATGCTTCCAAAAGTAAAAGTGCACAAGGTCCACAGGCCATCAGTAACTTGTTCAATAAATATTTCATAGAGATAGGAGTTAATCTTGCATCTACAATCGAAACACCAGCTATAATTGATGGCAAATTTAATGCCACATCTTTGATTCAGAGTAGTTGCAATTCGTTTTTTCTAAAACCAATAGTTGAAGAAGAAGTAGTAAATTACATCAGAGCTATGAATCCATCAAAAAGTACAGGAAGACATGGAATTCCTGCAAAGTATTTAAAAATGTCAGGCTCTGTTATAGCTCCAGTTCTAACTAACATTTTTAATGCATGCATATCAACAGGATATTTTCCAAAAGTGTTAAAAACCGCTGAAGTTGTTCCAATTTTCAAAAAAGGCAAAATAGAGATGCAGTAATTATCGCCCTATTTCTATTTTAAATCCTTTTGCCAAACTATTTGAAAAGCGTCAGCTTGATCAACTAAACAATTATTTTGTGAGCAATAATTTGATTAGTCCAAACCAGTATGATATTCAGAAAAATTGCTCAACAAATGAAGCCGTTTTAGATATTTACAATAAGCTACTTGACAATATTAATAAAAAGCTCATTACATGTTCTATTTTCTTAGATTTAAGAAAAGCATATGGTACCATCAATCACACAATACTGATCAAGAAACTAGAAAAGTATGGAATTAGAGGATTACCATTACAGTTACTAGCAAGTTACCTGACTGACCGTCAACAGTATACAATTGTAAATCAATATAAATCCAAGTCAAGAGATGTTATTTGCAGTATTCCTCAGGGCTCAACTCTAGGTCCGTTGTTATTTAATATTTATATCAATGATCTTCCACTTGCCTCAAATTCCACAATTTATCTTTTTGCTGATGATACAAACCTTACTCTCTCCCATTCCAATGTTTCAACACTGCAACAAAATATTAATGATGAATTAGTCAATGTAAGCAATTGGCTCAAGGTGAATAAATTATCAATTAACTTTAATAAAACTGAGTTTATGGTAGTGACAACAAAACAAAATAAATCTGAACTCAAAGTATCAATAGATAATAATCCAATCAAGCAATCACATCACATAAAGTATTTAGGTGTTCTCATAGACGACAATCTAAACTGGAAACAACAAATCAAGGAACAATGTTCAAAGGTAGCAAGGGGATCTTGGGCCCTTAATCAATTAAAACACTTTGTAGATGAGCAAACCTTAAGATCTGTTTACCACTGCCTCATATACTCTCATCTACAATACTGCATAAGTAGTTGGGGGACTGCTTCAAAATCAACATTAGCACCTCTCTTTATTCTGCAAAAAAGAAGCATCAGATTGTTGACTGGAAGTGGATATCGTGAGCATACTAATCCTTTGTTCCATCGAGCTAACTGCTTAAAACTCAAGGATATTTACTCTCTGGAAACTGCAAAGCTAATGTACAAAATTCACAATAATGTATTATCTTTTGCAAATTCAGATAAGTTTAACCTAATAAAAAACTGCTATACACATAAGACAAGATTGAGCCACAAAAACAACTTCTTTCTTCCAAGAACTAGAACAAGATTAGGGCAAAAGTCTCTATCATTCGCAGGAATTAAAATTTGGAATGAAATTCCAAGCAGTATAAAAGAAGTTTCATTCTACAGATTTAAAAAAGCTGTTAAAGCTCATTTTTTATCAACCTATGAAACCGATAAAAGCTAGAATAATAGCTTTCTATCAGCAATGCAGTAGTAATTACAGGAAACATAGTTGCATATTTATGCTTGAGTTCAACAATAATCCATTCTATTGCTTGAATGGCATGAGATGGTGCATTCATGTATCACACATTTATACAATACGTCATCTCTCATTTTGATGTACCCATGAATTATAAGTAATTTTGCAGTAACTGACTGAGGTTGATATATACTGGTATTGGAAATTGTACCAGTACTAATGACATATTGGCAAACAATACAAAACAAAGCAAGGAGGTTTTTTTTCACTCCAATTGCCCACTTTAAATTCTATAAAACATAAATAAGCATTATGAACTTTATTGATTTTATTTTCCATCCAATCTGTAGTTACAGTATTTTTTTTTAGCATGCTTAAAGTTAGAACAATTCTAATGTTGCCTTGCATTTTCTTTACATGTTGACTGTGAGCTTTGTGTATACACTGTACAAAGTGTACATATCTTTGCAACACTTTGTTTTAATTTTGCATAAAAATTTTAATCATAGAAAGTAGCAGACTGAGAAAATCTAGAAGCTGCTTTTTTAACCTTAACTTGGTAAGGTAGCAGTAGACTTAGATGACCTTTCGGTCCCTCGCTGTCTCCTCACCAAGGGACTAAATATCGCTTTGACTCTACAAGTTTGTGTGTTGGTTTTAAGGAATTGCATATTTCGATGCTTTGGTGATAGACCTACAGGAAGTTGCAGTTTTTTCTTGTGATATGACGTCACTTGGTAAATAAATAAATATGATGATAATGATGATGTTTCTAAAGCATCTCCATAGGCTAGTCGCATTAGGCTACAGCAAATTGGACAAACAGGCCTCTACTTGAAAGAATATGTGTAGGAAATAGTTATGTACGCACTAAGCAGTAAACTATGAGTTCCTGCGGAGAACTCTAATTGCAATTCAGGATCAGAGATTGAATCATATTACTGTAATAACACGTACAGTTGTACTGCCGTATCCTGGTACTGGTTCCTCCAACTACGAAGTTAGCTGTTCACTCAATTGCAATGCATGCTTCTGGTTTATAGCGAAGCACAGTGTAGTTGAGGCCGTCAGCTACTTTTGAATATCATTGGGTCGCTACCGGTAGCCTACACGCAACGATTCGATGCCTATCAGTATCAGTTTTCAACTAAAGTTAAGTTAGGTACAGGTACCTGTCTACAGTGTCTAGGTCTAACGATCCGGTGTGGATCCCTGCTGCTCAACAATTTTTGGGATTTTTTATAAAAATAACTTTTCACTTTTTTTAAATAGTAATTAGCAGGTTTTTAAAATCTTTCCAAAGGATGAATTATCTAAAATTTGGAAGCCACATAGCAGGGCTCAATTACTCAGCCCATCATCCTCCTCCAATGGTCCAAAAGATATTTTTTCAAACATTTTTCTGATTTAATGATTATGTATTTTATATGTGGCATTACACTTTTGAGTTTTGACAAGGTTCAACAGAAGTTTGGTAAAATTTTTGATGCATACAAAAACTTACCCTCATCAGCTTATATCTTGAAAGACTTTGTTGGAGGAAAAAATCTGTTTTCACTTGTAGTTGATAAAGTAAAATTAATTTGAAAACTTTCTGAATTAAAAAGTTAACTCTTTTTTTTTTAATTCGAATTCCTAAATCAAAACTAGCCATTCTGCCAGCAAACTAAACATGTTGAAACACTCTTCAAACTTAATAATAGTTTGTTTCATATTGCTGGAGTGTGGCATTTTACTTTTGAGTTTAAACTAAGTTCAACAAAAGTAGATAAATTTTACCGTAAAATGCTGTTACTTTAGCCATTGCACAAACTTCAGCCAAAATTGGAATGGGATATCCAAAAGCTGTACGCACCAACCGCAGTGTCTATTAAGTTTATATTGCATGCACACTTTGCTATGGTATATATGGGTGTTTTAAACATGTTAAATGAGTTGCACAACTATCTAAGTGACTACACATCAGCAGCTTACAATACCCAGTAAAATCCTGAAAAATGATACCCAGAAAACTGACTTTGGTACGTATCCTTATTAAATCACCAGGAATATGTTATTGTGGTAAAAAGTATGATAAGATAGACCTAAATAACTGGGGAAATGTTTATGAGCTATCTCTATGATTAACTGAGATTTTGGAAAATGGCCAAAGTAAGAAGTATAATTTCATGCAAAATACCCTATCTTTAGCCATCCTAAAAAACATTCATTATTTTCATTGCAAGGAATTTTAGACCAGGGTGTCAAACCGTTTCAAATAGCGGTTCGGGTTCAGGTTTAGCTCCTGCTCAAAATATTTTAGCGGTTCAAGTTTGGTTCGGTTCACTTGAGCACTATTTTCGAGGTTCAGGTTTGGTTCAGGTTCACTCAAGTAAAATATTACTTGTTCAGGTTCGGTTCGGGTTCATTGACTTAAAATTTAACTGTCGTTACTCGTTTTGTCCAGAAAAAAAAAAGGAGAAATAGCTGATCCTGTTGATGATCACCACTGCTCTTATTGTGCGTGTCCAGCGCCAGCGGCATTAGGATATAGACAAATATATTCTTACTTTTGTTAGGGGTTCAGATTCGGTTTGGGTTCACTAGAGCACAATTTTGATGGTTCAGGTTCGGTTCCGGTTCACCAAAATGAAACGGTTCATTCGGGTTTACGGTTTGGGTTCAGGTTCGGTTCGATACCCTGTTTTAGACTTCATTTTCATGATACTATGGCAGTGTACACCTAAAATTCTACCCATGACATCATAATTTCTGGTACCAATCCAGGTTATGCTGCAAAGCATTTGGTTGATTTGATTGTCAGAAGATTCAAATCTGCTGATGAATCAGATAGCAGAGTCATTTCACAACAGGGCATTGATAATTATGTTACTGGTATAGACGATTTTGCTTTTATACTTTAAATGCATTGAGCCAAAATCTTAGCATAGTCTATTTTCTATTTGACCGTTTTCAAAACTATTTTCATTTTCAGCAATAGTAGGGCATTTTGATCATAAAAAAAGTAAATAGTATAATCAGTAAAAAAAAAAGCTAAAAGGGCATTAAAAGCCAGTTTCTTGGATTTTGCACTAAGTTTTTTTTTAACTTGAACGATTGTGCAAATTATCCAAACAACAATGCAAAAAAATGGCTAAAGTAAGGGCGTTTTATGATAGTTGTTTTATTTTATTGTGGATAAACTAATTAAAACCCTTAATTAAAATAAGAAATCCTAAATTATTAACAATAACTTGTCTTTTTCAGAATTAAGAATTTGAATACCTATATACAGATATAGCTTTTACTTGTGGTTTCATTAGCTTGACTGCAGACTGTGCTTTGTACAATGCAACTCTGAATTGACTAGTGGACTTTGGGCATTGCCAATACATAAGATGGTAGCAGTGTGCTAAACTGCTAATGATAAGCACCAAGATAGCAGTTACTTCACCCAAAACTGAGCAATTTTACTATGCAACTACAGATCTTCACTAATGCCTTCAAGGCCACCATGTTTTCTAGCTAATATCCGAAAGCGCATGAATCCTTGCAACAAAACAAGCGACTTATTTTCACAATTGTGACTTAATTAAGATGTGATTCTCTTTTGCTATCACATGAATATAATCATGAATAAAAATGTTGTGTTGTGCTGGGATTAACTAGGTTATCAGTATCATCCTGACAGTGTTGGAAGCATGCAAAAAGTATATAAGCACATATCAACCCACATAAATGCTCAGACAATTTACAAACTATTCACAATAACATACGGTAGCTAATAGGCTCCTTTCAAAATAAAAATACCAGTAGGAGTTTGCACCTTTTTGCAGGGTGCTATTATTGCGCTTATCACTTAACAATTGATTACCTATTTTTTTGACTCTAAGACGCAGTATCAATGAATGACCTTTATTGATTACCTTAAATAAAGCGCAACGGAATATATGACGCACTTAATAAGATGCAACTTGAAATTCTCTAAAAACTGTAAAAAAAACTCTGATGCTGAATTAAATCATGAAGAGAAAGGGAGTAGAACCTATCTATACAAAAGACACACTTTCAGTTTCTTTGAAATCTTGAGTATTTCAAGTGCGCCTTATGGTTCAAAAAATAGGTATATCATGCAGAAATTTATTTCTTGGTTTAAACTTTACCTGTAATAATATTGTACTTGATAGTTTAACATTACATGTATGGTAGTTCAGAGGTCAAAAGTTTACCTGGCTAAGTGCACAGTTACTGGTAGGCTACCGGTAATTGAGATACCGGAAATAGGTGAATTGAAGTAGGCATAGACTTTGTGAATTCATATTACTCTGATAATATCAAATCACAATTTAATCTACTGCATCAGTAGGCCTACTGGTATTAGATTCAAGTTCATTTTTAAATGTGAACTGACCAGCAACTCTTTATTTGGAATGCAATATACCGGTAGCCTACCGGTGATACTTAAGCTAGTTGTTCTTAGAGAATGCAATAGCATACCGTATCTTATTTTGCATTGTACAACGTCGAACGAGAGTTTTCGATGAACGGTACCGGTATATCATCCTGAACTAAACCTAAACTCTGCGTGTTTGGTAACCGGTTTGATGATATTCAAAGTAGCTGATGCGCTCAACTCACACTGTGCTTCGCTATTAACCAGAAGCATACATTGCAATTGAGTGACCTGCCAAACTTTGTAGTTAGAAGAACCGGTACCAGGATTCGGCAGTACTGTACGCGTAGCTAATATACAAGTTCAATCTAGCATTATAATTATATCACAGTCCTCTCCACTCTACAGTTCTTGTTTGAATGTTTACTTGAGTTCTGAGTATATTGTTGTCTTAATTATTTCGCACCTTCACAAAGGCATCAGCTTGATGATGACATGCAATTGCAAATGCATTTGATTACATAGCTAAAGCCTACACATATGCCTCACAAATCTGAAAAATAAAACAAGCTAGGCTGCTACAACCGTATGTAGAAGCCTAGTTTTTCAAGTTTCTGTTGCCTAATGTATTTAGCCTATGGAGATGCTTCAGAAACAGCCTAATACCATACACTCACTTCAAAGAAACTGTTAGTTTGGAGTCTAAGTAGTAGGTATAAGCTTTAAAAAGTAGAAAATAACAAAATTACTGAAAACTTTATCCATATGCGCTCAATTTACAACTTTTTCTGCACCTATCAGGCTATTTTACATTGCCTCCAATTGTTTTTCAAGCAAACTTTCCCCTCTTCACAAGGTGGCGTAAGTGAAAAGTTTAAATGCAATTTCACGCATTACGCTTTCAGACTATATATATTTAGTGACTATGGTTTGACGGCCTCAATATAGTATGATTATCTTTTATGTTTTAATACGGTGCGTACATAATCTCGAAACAACCCAAGTCGAGACTGTTGAAAACCGAGGACTCCCTGCGTAAATACTGTAGGCTAATCCCTTATCTGTAATCAGAATTTAGCGCAATAATACAGTACTCCAGGCCTAATCTACTGCAATACCCATCACTTACCTATTGATGGCAGTGAGTAACCTGACCAAATCTGAAAACTTGTCTACCATGCTACTTGTGCCTGCAGAGCTAGACTACCAGTATTGATCTACAGTCGGCCGTTTATGATGTCACAAAATTGCAAAATGCAGAAATCGCCAATGGTACGGATTAAACAGATTTAATCATATTTTCGAAAATAAGGGAAATTGTGGAAAAAGGGTTTGGGGCAGTACTGTATTACCTCAAGTAGTTCTCATTCGGTTAATAAAGCCGATTTCGAGCAGTATCGCTTTAAACACGAACTTTTGTAATAGCATTGTTATGATTATTGTTTCAAGCTGGTTGAGCGGTAACACGTTCATCTTCAGAGCGGTAGGTCTGTGTTTCAAATCTCGGGCCGGTCAAATCGGACACAGTGTAGTCAACGGCGCGCCACCGCAGCGACATTACTTCGACAGAAGCTGTATTACCGGGCGCAATGACGCGGAGATGGGCCTCGCCAACTCGTTACACGCTTCGGTATAATACAGCGAGAACAAGGAAATGTTTGACTTGACCCATTTTGATTGAAAATAAGTCAGGAATTCTCTATAATAACGATCACTTGCCTAATTAGAATTAATGCCCGCTTAAGTCAAATTTTCGAAATAATTACTGCTTGAATCAAATTGTAGTGTATTAATATGAATCGGTACTGCAGTATGCAATACCTTTTTTTAATAGAAACTGCAAATGATATTACATTTCTGGTATGAAACAAAAATACTTAATCAGATATAGCTTCGGTAGAGAGGTTATTTTTAGTAACCATATTGCAACACAACTCAAAAACACCACTCCATTGATCATGTTAGGCTATTTTTATTTCGAGCTAGGCTAACTACATACTTAATCCGAACGTTTTCGGCGTTTTACAAAGCGCCCTCATCAGGAAAGTAAAAATACGGTAAATTAATAGCTAATATCACTTTCAAATAAACTGAAACATAGTTAAAAATCTTTTTCTCAACTTACAATAATAATTTGAACGAGCAACTGCATCTGGCTAAACTGTTATTTTTACATACAAGCAATTCAAAATTGGCAAATGATGAAAATACAATTATGACGTTAAACGCAAAATGGTGACTTCATAAACTACCATTAGTTATTAGACTATCTCTACACTCTCATTTTTGGATGTCGATATTATGATTATTGACAATAAGTTTGACACATGGGTTTGGAAAAAATCAACTAACACTGGACCGTAACTAAATTTTGCTGCTTTGTGCCCAAAGAACTGGAAAGAAGGATTAGTCACATGTTTGCTTCACTGAGCCAAAAATATATGCTCAACAAAAGATCTCTTTCAAAACGAAGTGCGTAACTTGAGACAATTATTTAGCAAAAATGGATATCCTACATCGTTTTTCAACCGAATTCTGGAAAATTTTTAGAATCAAAATAGTGGCTCATTCAATCAAGATTTGAATTCATCTAAATCGCAAGAGAAAAAGTTTTTTCTTACTGTTCCGTATTTGGGAAAACCGTCAACCACTTTTTTTAAAAATATACCGGTTTTAATCAAAAGCAAATTGAACATCAAAATCACACCCATATTCAAAACCACCAAAATTTCTAGCTATTTTAATATTAAGAGCCGGACACCTTCTAATCTACAGTCAAATGTCGTGTACAAATACACATGCTCACGTGATGTGAGCGTAACCTACATAGGTTATTCAGCACGGCATTTGATAACAAAAGCGAAGGAACATCAGTGGCGTAGCGTGACATTTCAGATAAGGCATGCAATTATGATGACGTCATCAGCTTGATGACGTTATTAATCATCAGGCAGTAAAATAAAACAGCAACTCACATTAATAAATTTTTAGTATTGCAACTAGGCCCCCTCTACCCAGTACACATTAGTGTGTACATTCACTGTCCAAGTACAAGTCTTTCTTGTGGTACTACAGACAGGTATCGTATAGCAGTTTCATATGTGCCAGTACCTGGTACCATACTAGGCTAACACTAACGGTAAAGTACGCCTAATAACATTGAAGTAAAAATATTATTTGCAGAACTAAGCTGAGCCAACTTTCTGAATAGCAAATCCATAGCTTACTTTGATTGCCTCTTTCTCATGTCATAATAATGTATCGTAGCCTGGTAACATCCAACGATGCTATACAATATTAAGCAGGCTGGTTAACTCAAGGCTAGTCCAATGTAAGTATGGTTCGGCCTGGCCTTGTTTAGTTTATTGAACAACCAGTAAAGCACATACGAAATAGCTAGACAAGCTACCGGTAGTTTATTGATAGTCGTTAAAAACTTTTTTGCAAACTTAATGCAAACTCTACAACCTGCCTAGGCCTACTAAGTACTTACTGAACCAAACTACCGGTAACTCCCTGTTTAAATGGATTTCACATCTTGCTTTCACTCTTATAGCTCAACATTTAGCCTAAATAGTGCGAATAGTACCATATCAAAAACTCACTCTGACTTACATTACTTAATGCCAATACCTACCGACTATCACGGCTTGGTTTCGCTGCTTAGTTATTCGCTTTTAGCATATTGTAAATTACATAAAATAAATGGCAACACGCATGCAATATTTCAAATTGCATGCTTTGGCGCATAGCTTGTGGCCTGTCTTAAGCTAATTTGCTGTAACAAATCTAAAATCAAAATAGAGGCTATATTTTACGAAAACTAGAAACTAGACGTATAAAAGAACTTTTGCAGCAAACAGTGCTCCAATCAAACTTTTCAAACCTATTTGATTTTGTTCGTAATCGTATCGAAACATAGCGATCTCTTGAGCCGTTAAATGCAATTTAAAAATTGCATGCGTGTTGCCATTTTTTTTTGTAATTTAGTGATATGCTGAAAACAGGCTAAAACTAAAATCAATAAATTAAGCGAGATTGTATATTGCTACTTAGACTTGAAAGTGAATACCTGTAACTGCGGAAACTTAGATTGATTTTGTTTTAAGTTTTTACATCTGCTTGTTTAAATTATTATTTTCTTTTCTGGCTAAATGACTTGGCATGCAATGCATGCCTTGCATGCATGGAGAATACGCCCCTGAGGAACATATATTAGTGACTGCAAATCCAACAAAAATGCAATCAAAAACCACATTTTAAATTGCAACAGCTGCCTAGATGAAAACCCTAAATTTCAATTAGACCGGTTTAGCATAATGCGTAAGTGTAATAGTGCATATGAGGCGAAAATACATCAAGCACTCCTAATCAAAAAACAGAATCCAACCATAGGTGGGCAAGTTAATGCAAAACGTTAGCTTCGTTAACCACTAGTCCGTTACCAAACTTCACACCTCCGCTAACGTTAATCCGTTATTTTCAGCTTTAATTAACGGAAGTTAATAAAGTCCGTTAATCCGTTAAGATTTTGCGTGTAATTTACATTTCGTTTTATTAACTCACTTCTAGAACACGTATTGACGCTGTTGAGCTGATTGTAAGGAAATATTTATTGCTATGGTGGTCTTTTTGTGTTTTGAAAGTTACATTTTACAGTCTAATCTAATTTCAAGATAAAAACAAGTTCAAATGCACAACGAAGCTGCAAGATATTAACGATAAAAACCTTAACGGAAGTTAACAGAACTTAACGGAAGTTACTTTAGTCGTTAACAGCACTTAACGGAAGTTAATTTAGTCCGTTAAGATGAAAAAACTTTTTAACGGATTAACGAGTCAATGAAAAAGTTAGCTTCGTTATTAACGGATTAATGATTAATGGACTTGTGCCTACCTATGAATCCAACTATTAATAAACAAATGTATGCAAATGGAATCTCCCTTTTATTGAGTGTGTATTAATTTTTTTTTTTAAGGTGTGCACTGTGCAGTGATTTTACCGTGATAGCCTAATAACTAATGGTAATTTATGAAGTCACCATTTTGCGTTTAACGTCATAATTGTATTTTCATCATTTGCCAATTTTGAATTGCTTGTATGTAAAAATAACAGTTTAGCCAGATGCAGTTGCTCGTTCAAATTATTATTGTAAGTTGAGAAAAAGATTTTTAACTATGTTTCAGTTTATTTGAAAGTGATATTAGCTATTAATTTACCGTATTTTTACTTTCCTGATGAGGGCGCTTTGTAAAACGCCGAAAACGTTCGGATTAAGTATGTAGTTAGCCTAGCTCAAAATAACAATAGCCTAACATGATCAATGGAGTGGTGTTTTTGAGTTGTGTTGCAACTTTATCAGATGTTTGAATAAATTTTGCTCAACAAGTGAATATTAATATTAGCTTATTGTGCATTCGAACTAAAGCATTCCATTCAGACTTATCTTCCGTTATTCCCTATCTGCTGAAGCTTCTGTAAAGTTGTCAGTATTTCGGTAAACTTTTTTCATTTTAGCCACGTCGTGATGAAAACGCTTGCAGGAATGAAATGGGCATCAAATAACCTTAAAGACGAGGACTTCTACTCGTCTGGTGATGACGATATGATTGTGAATTTGGGTCTGCTTCAAGAAAACATCGACAAATATGCCACGGAAAAATCAAACAACCAATGGCCAGAATATCCACTAATTTGTAGTTATGGAATTAGAATTGGGGGAACACCTAAACGCAGTAGAAGTAGCAAAAATCGAATTACAATCGAAGAATACAAATGGACAGAATGGCCTAAATTTTGTTTCGGAGGCATGTACACAACCAGTGTTAGCGTAATTAAACAATTGTACGAAATTTCTAAAACTAGGGCACCTTTACGAACTGATGATGTATGGATAACTGGTATATTAAGAAACATTATGGGAATGCCATCATCTATGATTGTATTTCCTGAACCTGCTATTGCTCAACATACATCAGTATACGGCCACAATAATAAACCTAAAGTAGCTACTAAAAATTTTTTAAAAGTTTGGGAAAACACTTATCAAAACTTTTCATCTAAAAGCATATGCAAATGTTAATGCACTTACTCTTTCAAATACTTTCAGTTTTATTTTTGAAAGAAAAATGTTTCAAAATATTATATTGCTTGGTTTCATGCCAAGTCGATGGCATATTTTGACAAGAGACAGCTTGTCACCAAAAGAAAGTGTCTGAAAGTTGGTTTTATACACTGGTATATGAAGTCACTTTGATAGTGGTTTTGATAAATCAGTTGGAGAATAATCCTAGTCCGTTTGTTTCCTTTATTTGATATTTACAGCAGCTTTTGAAAACCTTGTGGAAAAATTGCTGCAAGCAACGGGTGTCGAGTATAAAAAACGAACAAACAACGTAAAGGTATAAAACACAAAAGACGATTACGATTACCAGGCAACTACAGTGAAACCCCGGTCGACGACTACCTCGATAACACGACCACCGCTTTATTTTATCAGGACCACTTCAGCGCCGTACCAAATAATTTACTTTGGTAATGCATTGCATTCTGTTTTAATAACGCTACCAACCCGGTTTCCAGACCAAGACCACCATATTTCGGACCAAAACTTCAAATATAACTCCGCTAGAGCGACCGCACGTGCTCAACAATTTGCTTTTGTGACCAATAAGTAACTAAACCTATCGATAATTGGGCCTCTAATTCAAGTAAAAGCTCTAAGCTTTGGTAAGTTTCTGAAGAAAGATGGCTATAAAGCCTCAAACGGTTGGTTAACCCTATAAAGACTAAGCGGGGTCGATTATCACCCAGTGGTTCTTTCTTTCTGCATATCTCAGAGATTAATCGCACCAACGCTTTGAAATTTCTTGACTTTGTCCCAAATTTAGTTATCATTCACTTACCAAAATTTGAAAGCGTTATTACTTGTATTTTGAAAGTTATTAGCAATTAATTAACTGTATGTTCAATAAAACTAGCTTTAACAAGGTTTAAGATAAAAAAGAGAAAAAGTTTTAGGAGCGCAGTGTGGGAACTGGCTAAACTAACAAAAGTTTCACGCTCACTGAGATTGAAGAATGCAGAGAAGGATATCAAAAGGTCACGCAAAAGTTACTCGATTACCTTATGTCAATAATGATCAAATTTGCTTTGCTAGGAAAAAGCTTTAGAAATCATCATTTATTAGTCCGGTAGCGAAAGCCAGATATCCTGTTCAAAAATTTCTCGCTGAAAAAAAGCAAAGCATAATTTCTTGATTTTATTTGCTGTATGTTTGTGTATATTGTTATTGTTGTTGTTGTTGTTGTATATTATTATATTGTTCAAATCAAATTTGTGTTCAACGTATGTTTTAATAATTAAAATAAAGACCGTAAAATTAACGACCAATTGGTCAAGCGGTAACGCGTTAGTTTCTGGAACGAGAGGTCTGAAGTTCGAATCTCGCGCCGGTGAAACGGAACACACTGTTGCCGACGGCTAGCCACCGCTGCGATTTTATTTTGAAGAGCTATGTTGCCCGAGGGAGATGGGCTACGTAAACCCGTTTCGCGTTTCGGCGTAACACAGCGAGTATCATGAAGATTTGATTGGACATTAAAATTATAGTGCGCCAGTACGATTATTTGCCAGTCTCTTTATCAATTTTGCCGCAAATCAGCGCTATAAAAATAAATAAACAAAAACTTTTGTGTAAAAGTCAAGGAAACATAGTGATGCCAATGTCATAACATAGTAATGTAACAAAGTTTGAAAAAGGTTTGCCAAACAACAATTTACAAAAACCAAAGAATTTATAAGACATGTATCTTGAGAGTTGTGACTATAGTAGTGAGTATGAATATTGGCTTAGAATGTGCGCAGTAAATAGATTAAAATTCCTATATTGTATTAAAAATTATGCTTTTTATGGATAATATCACTTATAATTATGGGTGGGTAAAAAACAATTAACTTTAGAAACAGAAAAGCGCGGTGGTGAAGAAGATCATGAGCTTTAAGCTACTTGATGCAGCAATACACCAACAAGAAGGCCATAGTCAGACGTGTTGTGTACTCAAGGGTCTGCAATTTGCAGTTGGGGTTCAATACATTTCGTCGGACACAAGAAGGCTGAAAAAGAGAAAAAACTTGGAGTCGATTTCATTCAAAGATAAGGCGAAGACTAACCAAAAAAGATCCTCCACATCTAAAATTGAAGCTAATATCGCTAAGTTGTAAAGAGAGGAAGTAAAAAAGAAAAAAATTTGTCAAAAGGCCGAAGTTCTAACATTTTAACCCCGAATCCTATCATAAAAACGTGATGCCTGTTTGTTTAAACCGTAAAATTATGAGCATCAGCAGAAAAAAATAAATGCTTGCAATTTAAAAATTTACTTCACTGCTTAACTAGTTAAAATTGTCGGTTCAAATGATAAATCGAAAAAATCAGTCATTTTTAGGCATTTGTTAGTATAAAGTTCTGCAGTATCTTCAATATTTCTGACGTGATATATTTTTCAGTATCATAAAGAGCTTACAGTATAAGCCGTTAAAGAGTATAGTAAATAGGTAAGCAGTTTGGTTCTGCTTACGCTTAGTTAATTTTTAGTAAATAGGTAAGCAGTTTGGTTCTGCTTACGCAAAGAAATGATTATTTGCAAGCTTGAATGGGGCCAAAATCGTTTTATGTTTGAGGCTGAACCCAAATGTCATACATAATAATTTTAAATGCTTTTGATATGATTATTTGGTGTGTTTTAACTTAGCCATGACTGCTTTACTAGTTTGGCCGATTTTTGTAATTTGGAATGTTTGCGATAATTTTTTTCCTGTGTGTTCTACGATCTCCTACTGTCACCAGTTTATTTTGTTGTTCGCGAGTCATCAGTTTCATGACGTCATAATTACGTTGCAATTTGACTTGACTTTGTTACTATAAGCTCGTATAGTTTGGATTTCTCTGAATATTCGAGCACTTTTGCCGTTAGTATAAATAGGTGGGTTTTTCTACTCTATCATTCTAATAATTCGAGGATTCTAATAATTCTAGCGTTCTGAATATTAATTTTGTAGATAGTTTCGCCGAGATTGCGTATCTGTGATTGGCTTGTTTTGCGTAGTGTGCGATCTTAATTGGTGAATCGCAATAAGTTTTAGTGGAGTGATTTCCTCAGAGACAATTTGTTTTGTTTTCAATCTTAAATAGAAAGTTCTTAATTTCAGGTTAGTGTGCTGCTTTTTGCAATTTAAGAAGTTTAACTGAACTATCAACGGCAATTTTGATTCATCAATTAGCATCTTAGTGGTTTTCTGGTTTAAGTGGATGTGGACCATGATTCTGGAGATTGATTAAAGGCTGAACTCTAGCCAAGTATCAATATCGCGACACCAAATGAATTGCCAGAGCTCATTTACAACAATTCCTAGAGCGTGCTACATATTATTCGCTATAAAACTATAATTTGTTTTGGAAATTAACTCTTTACTCGGCAGTGAATTAAGCGGTGAGGATTTATCCAAAGTATTAGATCGTCACTCTCACTTCCTCGTGATTGAAGGATAAGGAAGTATGGTACACTCAGTCATATAATGTTTTGATGAAAGAAGAACCAATCGGTAAAAAGTTATTTTACGGTGAAAACAGAAAATGAAATCACAATTGCTCAATCAACTGATCAGTGATTATGTTACCGTTTTAATCATTAGCACTTTGTTGAATTAATAAAATTTTCAACGTTATTACGATAGAAATGGTAGCGAAAGAAGGGTTTGCTAAACGTAATAATAGTTTAGGTTTATTTCACCCAACGCTACAAATACGCGCAGGCAGGAAACAGCAAAGACCAATTGATCGCTGAAGTCTATATTGTTTCTACAAGCAGCATTATTCCACAAAGTTCAAATCAAATCTTAAGTATACTTGCTGTATTACGCCGAAGCGTGTAACGAGTTTACGGGGCTCATTTCCGCGTCATTGCTCCCGGAAAACATAGCGCTTTTTAAAGAAATGTTGCAGCGGTGGCGAGCCGTTCTACAAAGTTTCAAAATACAACATTAAATAAAAAGAATTATTACTACTGTATGTCTGAATTATTAATATAGGAAACGATGAGGTAGTTCTGAAACTACGCGATTAAAAACGATTAACAATAACTTAGCTCTAAGCGACTATTTTTACAAATATTTAATACAGTAATACATGTTGCGATAGATAATGAAAAAAAAATTTTACGCGTCATATTGTGCAGTACTCAAAAAACAAGATGTCTCTGCTGCTTTCTCTGGCAACAAACAATACTGTTTATCAAATTAATTAGACATTCATTTTTTGTGTCAATTAAACAAATATTAAACGGTTTATTGTAGCTTCATGACATACAAAACAAAAAAGGATTATCTTCTGAAAAAAGAGAAACAAAACTTAAAAAAAGCGTTTAATATTGGCAATGAAGAAAGCCGCGAATAGGTAATGGTTTTGTAAAATTAAGCAAACTTCATTTAAGAATATTATTCAGATTAATTAGAGTTGTTGCCCTGTTTACTACGAGTTCAACAAGCTAAGTTAATCTGTTTGTCAAATTTGCACGGTTGTTTGAAATTCAGTCATGCTGAAACAATCCATCAACTTATCTGCTTGTTTTAATATCGCGTAAAAGAGAAATCTTTGTTTCTTTTAACAACGCTAATCGATAATTTCTTTCGACTGAGCCATCTCATAATTAATGATTATATCTTGAAAATTTTAAAGCATGATATCAAATAAAACATTTTTGCAGAAAGACTATTAAATTTGCTACACGTTGCAGCTTCAAATTTTTTTCTACGTGGCGTAGTTCATGAGATACAGCCGCGCAAAGTTCTGGGGTCGATTCTGCAAAACCTTAGGCCTGGGAAAAAAAAAAAGGCTTAGTTCGAATAGGGTTAAACAGGTTTAAGACATGACATAGCATTTTTCAGGCTGATATATGCGGAGAGAGTTGCTGGGTTGACAAAGAAGTTACGTGAAGTTGCTACAAACACCAGTTGCTCCGAACAAGATACTCCAAAGCAAAAATTCGGTAACATGACCACCCCGCTAACGCGACCGCTTGATGAGAGTCCCCTAGGTTGTCACTTAAGCAGGGTTCTACTGTACTATTACATCACGTGACATTAACAATACAGTGCTTAAGAGAACAAACAAAAGATCAGGTTCAAATCTTTTCAAATTCTCTCCTACAGCACCACGGATGCGCAGCTCAAGTGTAATTATTGTTGCCATAGAGAACAAGTGGTAGTCACACAAAAATAAGCGGCACGGTCGCAAACGTTTTTCAGTTCAGCCAACAGTTTCAACATGATAATCAACTGCGTTATCCGATAAAGTTTGTGTCGGTGTTAAATTAATTGCTGGTGTTAAATTGTGTCGGTGGAGCAACATTAAATCCAGCATTTTCATTAACATCCCATTTGACAGCAAGCGGTGGTCCGTTTAACGATTTAGCACTGGAAACTATAAGGAGTGGTGCTATTTAAATTTTGCAGGAAACGTTAACCAGTTCTCAAGATCATCCTCTAACCGGTTCTCTAAATTTAGCAACCGGCTCGTGCGAAGAGGTTCAGATCGGACAATTGCACGGCTTGTTCTCTTAACGAGACTGGGTTCTTTCTGCCAGCTTCTAACTTTACATGTGCGTACTCAGGATTGGCGTTGAGCAAGTATGCTTTTCCCGCAAGTAAAATGGACTTATTACAACAATGGTATTTAACAAACACTGGACCTGGCCCTTGATTCAAGATGGCAATAATGCACCATGAACCCTATTTTATACGGAGGGTTGGCAATTTCGCTCCTCTCTCGTGTTTTTTGTGATAAATTTCTTCAACAAAAAGGTTTTTATTTCTAATTAACTTGAATTCTAATCAAGTTTTATCACAAATAACTCCTAAAAATTTGAAGTTGCTGAAATAACGGAAAGTTTTTCAATTTTGAGGTTTTGGAAAGTCACTTTCCAAAATCTGAGCATTTTTTCGCCAATGTGTAACCTAAATATAGTCATACGACTTTTGAGACGTAGGTAACTACTTTAACTCATCACTTTATAATTTAGAATAAAAAAAAACAAACCTGCGTACAAAATTTGAACTGCCTGTGACGTTATTTTTTGAAAATATGGTTGTGATGTCTAAATTATGGCGTCATCAACTCAAAACCAATTTTTCTAAAAAATTTGGTGAGCACCAATGCACATGCCAAATTTGGTGTTTTCATGACTTTTGGTTTAGAAGTTAGATAGAGGGCATTTTTTTCCCGCTCTCGTGTAAAGTGCCTTGGTCAAATAGCACGTTTAAAAAAGGTTTAAATGATTTTCGTTTGTGCTAGAGCATATACGCTCATGTGGCGTACAATTCGTAGGAGTGCATACTGTAAGTACATAATAAAACGGTTAAACCTAGAAAGTTGAAGTTTTGACTTAAACATAAAAATAAATTAAAGGTCACGCATGCCAACTTTAGGGATCCCAGGTCACGTGATGGTGAATTAAGGAACCAAAAACCAGATAAAAATGATAATTTAATGATGAGCTGTAAACAGCATCCAGGGTCTTAAAGGCACGATGAAACCTATGATTAACAGCCTAAGACATGCTATTTAGAGATCGACTTTCGTCTTTTATTTCTCGTCAGTATAGCTAGGATTACAGGCATGAACAAGATCGTAGAGAGGTGAAGAATCGTTAAAGATTTATTCATTAATTGATAAATTGATAAAGATCTATCGTGGCCAAGAGAATAAAAGTCGTCAGCTTAATAGGCCGAAAGGATAAAAGCGTTGTTGTTATGAAGACTCTGATCACATGGATTGGGTTCAACCCGCACCCTGGTGACGTTGTTATGTCCATGGATAAGACGCCGTACGATTTTTGTCTCTACTTCGTGGTTTCAAACAAGCAGCAAACGCAGTAGACAAAAATTTGAAGAAATCCATAGGAACATTGGGTTACCGAAAACTTCTAAGCAGGTGTGGATTTCTCCAAGCACGAGTTGGTCAGTGCAATGATAAGGGTGCAGATTGTCCAATAGTTAGCGTCTGACGCTATCCGGTAACAGAAGCAGAAATAAGATACAAATACAGCAACAACAACAACAATGTAAGTTTAAAGAATTTTATCACTGGTAATAACTGTCATTTTGGCCTTGCTGGTTTTACTAAAAGCACTGAATTTGGGTGAAACAGCTGTCTAAGGCATGCTACTGGAGAAAATTATTTCGTACTAGTATATCTCTCGTGATAATGTGATTACCTACTACTTTCCATTAAAAAATTGTAAACTTTTTACATTCTGTTATGACCTGATTGATTTACGATTCTTTGCCTTCCTACACTCATGTTCATTCTTGTAGTCCTAACTATACTGCCGAGAAATAAAAGACAAAAGTCGATTCCGAAACAGTATCTCTTAGGTTGTTAATCATAGGATTGATTTGCTTAAAGGGTTGATTTTCTTCTAGATACTGTCTATAGCTTATCATTAATTTTTCAGACATTGTTCTTAATAAAAGGTAATTTTTGATTCGAAAATTTACAGTATTAATTCGCTGATTACCCCAAAAACCACTTGACATGGAAAGTTGAAATTCAGACACAACTTGAGTGCTAATAGATGCTTTGTGCGTACCAAGTTTGGAGCGCTCGGTCACGTGGCCACAGTGTGGGAGAAAAGTTTAATGGCAACGCTTGATATACGTCTGAGAAGACTTTTGCTACCAGGAGGGTTTTGAAGCTAAATCCTTCCGTATGATGATTTTAATTTCTTTCTTACTGCAATGGCTGAAATGATTAATTCTGTATCATGTAAATGAAGATAACGATAAGTAGGCAAAGCTTTCTTCATGGGAGTATGGATTTTGAGCAAGTATTTCTACGAAAACTGCTTTGCATAAGTTTGTGCGTCGTGTAGAGCATGGCCTTATTAAAAAAAAGCCGGCTTTGTGTATTTTTCTGCATATTGTGTTTCCTTCGACTGCGTTACCATCCGTGGTGTTTGTTGTTGCAGCTCTGCGAGGGCTAGGCATGTCTTTCTCCTTTTTTTGTGAAATTATGTCTTAAACAGCCTGTTGCGGGAGTTACGTAGCATGGGTTTGTATGTTCAAGCCTATGCTGCTGATCTAGCAGTGTTGGTAACTGGTGCTGAAATGATATGGATCAGAGGCATTGCCCAGAAAACAATAAATATTGCTGCCAACTGGGCTTTGGAACAACAGCTACAATTTAGCACCAAGAAAACCAAAATTGTAGCTGTTCACTTACAAATAAAATCCAAATTTAAGTTCCTTATTTATGAGTGGTTCAAAACTTGAACTATCCAAGGAAACAAAGCTGTTAGGAGTTACTCACGACAGCAAGCTTAGTGATGTAAATAAAAAAAACGAAGCTTGTTTTTTTTTAAAAAAACGGTTTTTTTTGCTTGTTTTTTTTGGTTTAAAAAAAAACATTGTTTTTTTTGTTTTTAATTGTTATCTTTAAATGATATCACATTGTTGTTTTGTAACACCCTTCAGCGAGCCGGTCCTGAAAACCGTAACAGGTTAAAAGCTTGAAAAAAGACATCAAAACTAATATTTTCTTATTGATGGATTGCACGTGACGTCATCACGCTGCTAGTCAAACCGCTGGACGTCAAAATTGCACATCGGACCTATGTAAATGCATGCAAAAACAGTAATAGTTAAGATATAGGGCGTATTTTCAGGCTTTAAATCAGTTGACTCTTTGTAAAATCAAAGTTGAATAGCAGATAAAAGCTTGCAAAAACTGAAAAAGAATTTAATTAGTCAGAATTCGGTTTTTGTTTGCTTTTTTCAGTGATGTAAATTCGGCTTGCTGTCTAGTAACCACGAGAATTATGTAATTATCTTCGGTTATCAAATCATGATCAAATTCGAGGTTATTATTGACGGCACTGAAATAGAACAGTTGTATTTCCTTCATTTGTGACCAAATTAGCACTTCTTTAAACTTTTGTAATTTTATAAGTCTATTTTGCAGGATCTATGTTGGTTTTTTGGATTTAGTGTTGTTATTAACGGCTAGCGCTACGGTTGCTTATAAGTCAAAACGCATAAACTGTTGTTTTCATTGAGTTATATTTCGTAGGTTTGTTATTTAAGTTTAAACTAATGATTTAACTGCCCTCAGTGTAATGTTTTTCGAACCTTAATTTGCATCTATTTCGACTTTAACTAGTGGTGTTAACAATTATTCGTAATTAGTGCTTGATTTAAACGTTAATCTATCGCGTGGTATTGCTGTGGCGTAAAATTTTATGTATTTTAGGATATGGTCAAATTTACGGTGTGAACCAATGCCAAAAACCGGGCAAAGTAGACAATAGCAGGCACAATAGACGAAGAGATTTCACAAAAGGCATAACTTTCTAGATCGGTAAAGTTGTATAAGCTGCTTAAATTGCTCCTGGTAAATTTCAACTAAAGCCGGCTACCTACAAAAGTTTAAACTTTAAAATCAAATGCTTTAAATATGCCCACCAAACAAATTAAACATTGGTTTTTACCTTTAGTCACTTTCCATATAGCCACTGCCCATGTATGCAACCAGTTTAATGATGCTTTTCACCGCTAATTTCTTTGCCACATTTCAAAAGCATCAATTTTTATCAAAATAGGCCTCAAATTAAGTTATTTTTGCAAAAAAATACAAAATTTTTGAGCGCTGGGCTCCGCCCCCATACCCCCAGAATAGCCTCATTTTAGATTTCTGGTTAAGAGTCTAACCATGTTTTTGCTCATTTCTATGCCACCAGAATTCTCCCTGATGCCACGTTTCAAAAGCATTTTATCAAAATAGGCCTAAAATTAAGTTATTTTTGCAAAAAAAAAAAAATAATAATTTTCGAGTGCTCGGGGCTCTACGCCCAGACCACCAATGGCCTCCGGCGGAGCTTACAGACCCCCAAAACAGCCTCTCCCCCATTGCAGATTTCTAGTTACACGCCTGAATATAAACGTGTGCTGCCACGGTGCTGCTCATACTCCTAAGTTATCGAATCTTACAATGAGAATTTATTGAGCTAGCCAAATAACAACCGCTATCTACGGAAATGAAGTAGTACCGTTATCTTTAAAATAAGACCTTTTGCAGCTTGCTATACATTATAAAGGGTGACACCACAAAATTCCATCCCGAGTGTCACTATCCTTAGCGACGCCCCTGCGAATTGTTGTGAAATAATCCAGTCAGTGAGTAAGAAAGTAGCAGAGTTGCCATTCCACCTTAACTACCGAAACTTCCGCATTTTATTCTCTCAGCAAGCATTTGTTAGGTCTATGTAGCTCAAAAGAAGCACAGTACCTAACCAAATCTTGAAAACCCATTTAAGTCTTCTCAATCATCTAAAAACTGCAATTACATATAAAAAAACAAAAAAAACAAAAAAAAACGACAAAAAAAACAAAAAAACAAGGTAAAAAAAACGCCCTTCAAAAAAAACCGTTTTTTTACAACACTAAGCAAGCTAACGCGGAAACTACATATTACCCAAATTACCCTCAAAGCAACTTCAGCAATAATGCAATGCAGACAGATTGTGGGTAAAACATGGGAAATAAAGCTATCTATGATGAAAAAGATATACCAGCCATAATACGTCCAATCATATTGCACGCATATGTGTCCTGTATTGGCGGTCTCAACAAACAGTATCTATAGTGAGGAAACTGACGAAGGTGCTGAGACTTGATTGCCTAATGATTTCATCGGCTTTTTCCAGCACCCCTAAGGTGCTCTGGAAATATTGCTAACATAACTCCCCTCGAGGAATTCTTGCTGGGTGAGGAAGTTCGAGGGTCACACAGGATTACTGTTAGTGGACTCTGGCATGCGAATTCTGTTAGTTCCTTTGGAAAACGAAAAGTTTTGTTGATATTTGCAATGAGATTAGAAGATTTTTAACTCTGCTGCAAATGCCAACTGACCGAAAAAAGAAAACATAGGTATTCGAGAGAAATCTTGAATGCCAAATTATGGATAAAAATCAGATCCGAAAGTATTTTGAATCCAAACGCTATCAGGGTTTACATTGATGGCTCGAAACTAGACGGAAGCGTGGGTACGGGATTTTACGCAGAATACCTAAACAACTTCGCGAAATAAGCATTTTTCCACTTTGGCATACACAGCAATGGGTTCCTAGCAAAAGTCCTAGCTATTTCAGAAGTGGTAAAGAACATGCTGTCGGAAAAAAACGCACAATGAAAGTATTGCTGTACTGATAGATAGTCAAACGTCCATCAAAGCACTTAATGTGCACTGTTTCATCAATTACAGTGCTCAACTGCATTAAAAACCTAAATCAACGAGATAAACAAAACCACGTAAGTATTGCCTTGATTTCTGGACATGTAGGAGTACATGATAACGAGGTGGCAGACTATGTAACCAAATCAGGATCTAAACCAAAAATCCATAGTCCTGAACTCTTTATTACAGTCCCGTATATGCTAGTTGTGTTGGCATGGTTAAGGACTGGTCCACAGATGGATGGAAATCTTTGTGGAATAAACCAAAATACTGGTTGACAATGAAGGAATCTGTAGGATGGACGTTTTCACGACTGGCAATAAGTCTCCTTATAACCTTAACTGGCCTCAATTTAATAGAGTAGTGCAAGTGTTGGATGGGCATTACAATCTACATTGCCACAAGAAAACTGCACGTCGCGCTAAGTCTTCTCTATGTCCAAAGGGCTGCCTAGAGGATGTAACACCAAATCATTATGGAGGCGTTTGCAAGGTCTACCAAGATATTTGTGTAAGATATTTTGAATCGCACTGTATTAGGAAAATAGTTTTGCTTCAACTGCATAATTTTTATAACTGCCTTAATTCTCTTCTGAACCACTAATGTCACAATTCAAGGCTAGCGTTGCTATCGACTGTCTTATAGCGCATTCCGATTCGTTACAAGAATCCTATCCGGACTTCCTTTTATCGGGTCATGCACCAACAGTTTATTTCAATAATTTCAAAAATGATGCAGCCAATGATGAATTGTGTGATGTTGCTTTTGATAATCTGACTGAACGAATTGGTACCCGCGACTGTATGGATTGTGATGATTTTCCACAACTGCCCAATTCTTGTGATAGTTTAACTATTTATCACTTTAACATTCTATTGCTTCATGCAAATTTTGATAAATTAGAAAACTTCCTTACATCTATTTCTTTGCAACCCGATATAATTGGACTCTCTGAAACTCGCATTAAAGACGAACCACTCATAAACATTTGCATACCGGGCTACCGCTGTGTTCACGTTGACTCGCTTAGTAATGCTGGTGGAGTAGCAGCTTATGTTTCCAATAAGTTAAAATTTGAAACATGTAAACCGCAATATCAACTTTTTAAATCCGAAACTTTATGGCTTAACGTACATTAGAGCAAACGAATTTATACTATTGGCATTGTTTGTCGTCACCCATCCAAAACTAAAAAAGCAAACTTTGTAGATGATCTTGAAATTTGTATCAGTAACCTAACCACTAACAACTCTCTTTTCTATATAATGGGTGATCTTAATATTAATATTTCTGCAAATAGTCGCTTAAAAAACTAAACGAATTTTATCAATCACTTACTTAGCTACGGCTCTTTTCCTTTAATAACCCTTCCAACCAGAACCACTCCACCCTCAGCCACAATAATTGACCATACCATAACAAACGACACAAAACATAGTATTAAACCAATGCAGTAGTCAGTGGCGGATCCAGAAAATTTTGGTGGGGGGGGATTTGAAGCACAAAACCTCAAAAATTCGGATGTCTTCACCAAAATTGAGAGTGATTTTTCGGCCGAAATCGGAAATTCAAACGTTTTTTTCGCCCAAATTCAGGTGGTCTCCAAAAAAAAAAAAAGTCTTCACCAAAATTTAGACTGATTTTTCGCCGGATTCGTTACGTTTAGGTCGGTGGGGGGGATGCATCCCGAAATGGAGCCGAATTATTCGAAACAGAGGCTGATTTTTCGGCCAAAATCGTTACTTTTAGGCTGGTGGGGGGGGATGCATCCCCCCCATCCCCCCCCCTAAATCCGCCACTGGCAGTAGTACTGCAAACTGACACCTCAGATCGCTATCCAATAATGTGCTATATTAATGGGTTTCGTTTTCCCAACCTAAAAAAACAAAAACAGCGCACATTTTTTATGATAAATCCAAATTCTAACAAAACGAGTTTAGCAATGAATAAAAATCCACCTTAAATAACTTCATAGTTAATTCCTCAGCCTCAAGCCCTGACAATTTTTGGCCAAGGACAAGAATGGCCTAGGCCTATGATCAAATACACAATTTTTCTACTAATTATGGTCGGCAATTTTTCTATTATTTTTAAGCGCTAAGGTGTTTAAGACATGGCATTTCGTTAAGTTTTTCATGATTGTTCGAAAGGGGTAGTTTCTAAAAATAACAAATGTTATTTAGAAGTTTTATGGATTAGCAGCAATGTTGATTACGTTTCATAGCGGTATCATGGTTGATACTGCTATTTGAATTTGCTAACAGATCATGGACTGCTATGATGTCGTCAACTGTTGATTTATTAACAACTAACGTTTTCGGCAATTCGTGGCAGTATCAACATTACGCTTCAAACAATTAAATTTACTTATTGATTCTGATCCTATTCATACAGATCTATAAATTAACACAAATATCAGTTTTATGGCTAGTTTAAAATAATTCTGCAATTTGACTTCATTTTAAGTATTTAGCGAACTAACTATACACAAAGCTGTTACTGTTCTGCGCAGTTAAATGTTTGAAAAACAAAACGGTGTCTGTGTGCGCAATTTCAAAACAACGAAGAGCGCCTGTTTTGCGTCAAACATTAGCTGTTAGTAGGCCAGAGTTTGAAGAAAATGTAAAGCCAAAGTTCGAAACTACAGCAAGCTGAATTTAAAGAAAAAGCACATTTTTAAACAAAACATATTTTTGGCTTTAACATTGGTAATGAAACAATTAAGGCCGTAACTGAAAATGAGAATAACTAAATTTTAATCATGTAAGTGGTCAATTTTATGGCCTCAACTTCATCAGTTAAGACCCCGGTGTACAGTGGTGCCGATTTATGTAGAGCATTGGAGGGATACTTTGCAATTTTACCCCAATTTTACCCTATTTTCAACTTTGGGGTGGATGAAGGGAAGAAGTTCGACCATTATTTTTTTCATGAAAGGAAATCACGTAAAGACCAAACAATGGTCTTTACGGAAAATTGAAGTTTTTGTCCCCGAAATCAAGTGATGACCGAAAAAAAAAAAGGTTTTCATCGGAATTTGAAGAGTGTTTGTCCCCGGAATCAAGCGAAGACCAAAAAAAGTCCAAAGATCATCCAGCGCTCAGAAGAAGACCAGAGTCAAATTACTGGTGGGGTGCAGATGCAGGTCATAGTCAAATTATTTGGGGGATATATCCCCCATTCCCCCGGGTTTCGGCACCCCTGCCGGTGCAAACCTCCACTATGATAACGAATCCTCCATCCCACCTTTTTAGTAGTTTTTCAAACCCCTTCCATATTGTTTGGTTTTACGACTTTTTTTCACAGATTTTTTAAATGTTATCATAGTTTTAAATATCTTGTAATGACTACCATATTATTATCTAAAAGTATTGCGAAATACTGAAAATAATTTATGTTTTTAAATTGAATTGAGGTACCGTACCCAATATTTGCAAGCTCAAATCCTTCGAAAAAACGGAGTTCTTAGGGCGAGAGTAAAGTCCCCATGCCTCCGTTGAACAATTTTAATAACTTGTTTTTCAAAAAAATCAGCATTTTTTGTGACATTTAAAGGAGATGCATAGTTAAATTTTTAAAGCAATTTTTAAAACGAAAATATTGTAAAAGTTAAGTTAAAAAACTTTAGGTTTTCCATATTTTTCCAATCCCATTTTTACGCCAATCTTTTGTTTTCGTTTTTGTGCACGTAATGTCTCTCATAGCCTATTAATTGCCTAACAATGAATGAACGCACAGGTTTAGGCAGCAAAAAGACACTTTGTGAAATCCAACATAACATGATTATAAGCAAAATGCATCCTGAGAATCCCAGCTGGGCTGTATCAAGTAGGAAGACAATGAAGACATTAGCGATTTTCCAGGAGCCCCCCTTTCGAAAGTCTCACAGTTGCAAAAACGAAAAATAATAATTCATTATATTTTTTTTTAAATGCCCAAATTTTTTGCAGGAGCTCCTCCTTCTTTCTTAATGACGTCGTGTGAAAAATTGATTAACTGCAGCGCGCATTTTTCCTGGCATAGGAACAATTAGTTACCTTTAATTTTACACTCACTTTTTAATTCTACATGTAGCGTTTTTTCTGACACAATGTAGTGTAGATTATTTAAAACTGCTCGCAGCGATTTTCAACACAAAAATCGCTCAGCGGATGCAGCTTTGCCCACAAACCACTTAACAGTGATTAGAGTTGTTCTTTCTAATCTTTAAAAAAAATTCTTCGCTACATAAATTTGCTCACAAATTTTCAGAACAAGGTTGGCATTCTCATGATAAGTTTTGTTAGTTATAACACTGATACACTTGCATACTCTCCTTAAAGCCGCATTTACACGGGCGACTTTTTTGCGTGCGATTTTTTGATAAAAATGGATGTAGCAAAGTTGCATCTATTCAATAATGGTTCTCATTGTGTAGAAAGTTATCTTACTGCTGAAAATGACTGTCTCAAGTTGTTTCCATTCCGATAGTGATATTCTAAACCTTTTTAAAACAAAATCGCAACTGATCTCACAGCGATTTTTTATCGCAACACCGATTCTCTTCTAAAGTTTTCAATAATAAGAATATTGGTATGAAAACAACTTAAGATAATTACTTCCATCAGCAAGGTCCCAATTATCATGATCAAAACCGCCGTTGAGTAAATGCAACTTTGCCATATCCATTTTTGTCGAAAAATCGCACGCAAAAAAGTCGCCCGTGTAAATGCGGCTTAATAGGCAATCACTGGTAACTGATTACCTTTCATTATCACGCCCATACACTTTTTTACGATTCCACCTTGAGATGGACATGGTCATGAGCTTGCATAAACAACTCAAAAATGTTTGTGTCCGAACCCCCGGATCCCTTGTTATGGCCCTGGTTGGTTTAAGTGCTTTGCTGTTTGTACCGACCGCACCGGAAATATTAGCAGAAACAAAAAAAAAAGGTTCTACATTGCCTTTGGCCCCTCATTGTCCGATTAGAGCATTCACACAATGCCATTTAAAATACGGTTTATTATGGCATGGCTATTACATTTTATACCATTTTTCAAATAGGAATAGAAAACGAATGGACAGGCTGGAAGTTTAGACTATTTTTTGTTTGGTTATTTTCTTTTTTCAACCAATCAAAAAATGATGCTGCCTCCGAGCCGAAGACAGGACATTTTTGAGGACTTGTAAGTTTCGAGACCAAGGCTTGAGCTTCGATGCCAAAACAAGGACTTCAAAATGTGTCCTCGAGGACTCCACCCCTGCTTGCTGAGTTTGACCAGTGACTAAACAATATTCAACGTAATAGCGACCGTTGCAATGGGCCCAAATGAGGCCTACGCAATGTGTACGAAGACTTTTACTTCGGTAACAGAATCGCTTGCACCGCTTCCAAATAATAATTATAAAGACTCTAGATTTTGTCTATAGCTTATTATTAATTTCTCAGTATATTGTTCTTAATAAATAGCGATTTTTGTGCAGAAAATTGATTGATTCGCGTATTACCCAGCAAATTCCACTAGCCAAGTCAAATTTATTTTACCAAGCATTGAAAGTACGCTGAAAGGAAGCAGAGAAGATTATGCAGTCATCCACGTCAACTAAATAACAACACTTAAATAGTAACAGGCGTAAACTTAAGCTTGACGAAAAAGTAACACAAACAAAACAATGTGATCAAAAGTTTTTCATAAAAAAAGATAGGAGAATAAAAACAAAAAAAAATTATTCGTTATTAAAAAGTTGTCTGTTTTAACTTGGATCCATGGTTTCAAGATTAAAAAAGTGTTGCAGTTATTGTTAAAAGAACCTTATAGCAGATATTTGGCTTAGCGGAAATAAAATTATGGAATATACTTAAAAAAAAAAGTCAACAGCAAGACATAATTTGGGAGGGGTTCACTCATACACAACAACTGCTCAGTTGATTTATCGAGAGAGCATGCAAATTAATTACCGAGGCACTCCGGACATAGATGCGTGGCACTGTAAACCAAATCGGTGGCCTACGCGCAACCAACCAACCTTCAGGCAGAACCACCAACATGATAAGCAATAATTGGTGGAAAAGCAGGCATTCCATTAATTTTGGCATTTCAAAACCTGGAGGAGGGCACCGACTCAAGTCACCACTCTGACTAACAGTGCACTTTGTCAGTGTACAAGACGTGGAAAGCTGAAATTTGGAAACAACACGGTTAAGAACAGATGCTTCATTAGTACCGAGTTTAGGGCGTTCGGTCACGTGACCGCAATTTTAGAGAAAATTTTAATCACAACGCTTGATATTGGTCTGAGCAGTTTTTTGCCACCAGGAGGGTAAAATTGCCATAACTTCGAAACTCTTAGAGGTAAAAAATGGAAAATGGAAATTGCGTGGATAACGCATGTCAAACCCAAGGCCTCAAAGAAAAAATTTTCCAGGAGGTACGAAGGTCAATACTGGGCCCCCAAATCTTATTGGACCCCCCAAGCCTTATCGGGGGCCCATGCCGTTAAATCATTTTTTGTCGCATGGGTGCAGACTGCAGATCTTCATTTAAAAGTGAGGGGATAACGATATTTGCATACACTTAGGACCTATGAAAAACACAACCGGACATAAAATTGGTTTAAATCCAGCTAGGGGGTCTGGGGGAGCGCTGTGAGCTTCCCCAACGGGGTCCGGGGCAGAGCCCCGGAAGCTTTAGCACTTTTTATGTTTCTCGAGGGTAAAATGCAGCATTTGTTCAACATCCCAGCACCAAACTTGCTTAAATTGACAAGCAGAAAACGTGATATAAATGAAAGAAAGTACGTGAAGTGGGGGATGATGACATTAACACAATATTATACAATATAATGACTTTAATACCGCAAATCTCAATATTTTACTGATAAAAGTTTTAAGAAGTCATCTGCAATCACAAACTTCACAAACCCAAATACCAATTAAATTCATACAGATAGAGTGAGTTACTTAATGATGGTAGTATAGTATGTCAACTTTAACTCCGCTCTCTGAGGTTAAAATGCTTTTGGATCTCTGAAAATGTGGGCCCTCGTACATTGCCATACCATAGAATTAAGGCTCTCAAGTCAGTAACATGTAACAAAACGTTAATTTCTGTGCAGTAAATGGCTTTGGATACATTTTTCTCTTTTTTTGAATCAAATCGGCCACTATTGGATGCCCTAAAGGCTGTGTAGCAAAAATAGCGACCAATTACCAGTACTAAACAGGCTGACTGATATTTTTGCTGTAGACAAGTTTGATTACGGTGTTATGGTGCGATACCAAAACTTAACGCGGAAAGCTGAACTGGTCCGGGTACGATGTACCCCTGAGCCCCCTTCTCGCAGGCCCTGGTCAAACCCACTGTATATGCAAAAATTTGAGACAGGCGATCAAGTTTTTTGGATTTCCACACCAAAAAGCAGAAAAAATATGGTGGTTAAAACGATTGTCTATGGCTTCAAAATTAATTGCAGAAAGGAATAAAAATTGTTGAGTTTGAGCAGCTGGGAGATGTCGTTCTAGTTTTGATCGTATAGGATTTCGGACAAAGTCTATTTATTTTATTTTTTGCGGATATTTTCCCGACAAATTTGCGTTTGTTTTTTGCTAGTAGATGGTGAAAATGCCTATCTTGTACTTCAAAATGGGTGAAGATATAAACTTGAAATTGGGGACTAGAAAGTGGGTAACAAAATGGAACAATTATTGTGCATTTTGGGGGGAAAGCTGTTATGCGATGCGGGTTTCCAAGCCAAAAAACTAAAGGCCGGTAAGAAATTTAACTAGCTTTAGCTTCCGAACTATCGGTAAAAACCGAGCAAAAATTTGAAACATCATGCCATTTATTGGGGAAGTAGTTTAACCCTATTTTACCCGGGGTATTTGACCAACGCATTTTACTTTGGAGTGGGGGCAAAATGCTCCTTTATCTAACGCGTAAGCCAAAAGTCATTGGAACACTACATTTGGCATGAGGTTTACCAAAATTTTTTAGAAAAATTGCTTTTAAATTAATGACGTCATCATCGACGTCACTGATATATTTTTGAAAAATAACGTAAATGACGTCATAGACTGTTCAAATTTTGTTCACAGGTTTTTTTTTTTGATACTGAATCATAAAATGCCCATGTCAAGTTAGTAACGTTTTTGTGACGTCATTTAACTTAAGTATTGGCCAAAAAATGCTCAGATTTTGGAAAGCGACTTCGAAAAACCTCAAAAATAGGAAAACTTTCCGTTACCTTCATTCGAGCAAAAGCATGGAAGGAAGCGGACATGCGTAAATAGTTTGCTGAGAAAAATCCTATCATGCTAATTTTACGTTGAAAATTTGAAGTATTGTAAGCTTCAGAATTAGAGTTTAAAAACTCTAAACTTCTTGATACATTTCAAAACAACTTTACTACTCCAAGTAGTGTTTGTACTTCATTATTCCAGTAGAAGTAAGCTTCAACTAACATTCTATGTCCCGAAATTCCATCTGGTTAAGTTTAAAAATCGTTTAGATATAGGAATGTAAAAATTTAGAATAGTTTAGAACAAGATGTAAAAACGCTTTTCTAAAAAAAACTCTGCAAAAAGTCCAAAAATATATTGCTTCAAAGCTATTTGTTAAAAAGTTTAATTGGTGATTTTGTTTAAATTTCATACATTCATTTAATTTTTCAAAACTCTAAAACTCTTATTCATTTCGTGAAGCTGTTTAAATTGAAGATCCCCAAAGGTCATATTACAGCTCTTATGTTGACTTTATTTTTGTAGAAGTTATTTTTATGTTGAAAAAAATTCTCTGTTTTTGTTAAAGTTAACAACAAAACGTGTCTGTCTGTCTTACTAGAGTTACTTCAAATTTTCAGGAGTTATTTGTTAGTAATGAATCTTGACTCTAGTTTTGTTAATTCGAAAAAAAATTTTTTTTCTAAAAGAATTTATCACAAAAAATGCCCCCCCCAAGTGTAAAACAGGGTTAAGCTCCCATGTAAAATTTTGTCTTTGCAATTCTTTTTCTTTACAATAAGAAATTTTTTAGTCGGTGTTATAGCTGCAAAACCACCAAAGCTAGAAACTTGGAATTTAAAACTCCTCTAGCATTGGCGTTGCTAAGGGTGACTCCAGGGGCGGAATTTTGGGGTGCCATCCTTCTTAATGTATGTATACTACGCTGCCAGAGATTTTGATTAAAAGATACCGGTACTATTGCATTACTGTATATCAGTAGCGTAGCCAGGGGGGGCATTGGCCTAAAAAGTATGCAAAATAGCACGTTTGTAGTACTTTTGAGGCCGATTTTTGCTCCAAAAATGAAAACAGCCCCCCCTACGAGTTTGGGGAGCAGAAGTTGTAAAGGACTTGCGGTAATTTCAACCAGAAAAGTGGAGTTTTTACCCAAAGTTGGTCGAGAGAAGTGACTGAATTTTGGTGAAGACCATTTTTTTTGGAGATCACCTAACTTCGGCCGAAAAAATCGTTTCAATTTTGGTGAAGAACTTTCTTTTTTTTTGAGATCGCTTGATTTTGACAGAACAACCGCCTCAATCTGATTCAAGACTCACAAAAATTTGGGTCAAGTTCGTTTACTGCTGTTTTCACCTCTCAAAAAAAGCCCTCCTCCCTTTGCGAAAGCCTGGCTACGCGCCTGCTGTAGATAGTGGTTGTTAGTAGACTAGCAGATGGGTGCCCTAAGTTTTTTAGTAGCGGGCCGCATTAAACTTTTTTAAGCTTGAGCGGGCCGCATTGTCGATTTTCAGTGACATTTGATGTGATTTCAGCAAAAATTAGTTGAAGACCAAAAAAAGGTCATCACCGCGATCTAAAGTATTCTTGGACCAGGAAAATTGTGTTCTGTGAAATTTGATGTAGTTTTCATTAAGGATGGTAGTACGGTACGATACGGTACGCCTCAATTTTTGCTAAGAAGTACGGTACGCTGGAACAGTACGCCTTTCTGCAATGGTACGGGTACATTACGTTGGTACGGTACGCTTCAAAACTTGAACTGAAGAACGGTACGCTGGTACGGTACTGTTCATGGTGCGAGGTACGCAGTACGCAAATTCCGAATGTACCATACCGTACTGTCATCCTTGGTATTCAGCTTGGCTTACTTAAATTTTCGGCAACAAAATTTCACTTATAATAAATCTTGAGACCATTTGCGGGTCGTATGCTGCCCGTAAAACCCATGTTGGTTAGTCCTGGACTACCTCAGCAACTTCTCATTGTAAAATTGGTTCTAATTCACATTGTAAGAAGCGAAGCTCCCAGCGCTCAAAAATTTTGTATTTATTTGTAAAAATACGTTAATTTTAGGCTTATATTGACCAAAATTAATGGTTTTTAAACGAGGCGTAGAAATTAGCAGTGCAACAACATAACTAAAGCGGTTGTATATGATGGGCTATGTGGGAGGTGGGTAATGGTAAGATTTCAGTTCACTAATTTGCAAGCTGGTATATCATAAAATCCGTTTGGCCAATCAAACTCACAAAGAGTATACACTCTATTTCGTTTATATTTTATAAAAATAACGGGGGTGGGGGCTAATAGAACAAAATTGGAGAGGATTGGTAATTAACTAATACTAAATAGTCCTACCTTACCCCAGCATCACCTTTCCTAAGCTTATAACTCAAGGGATGGAATTTCGTTATGTCGTCTTTCATGATGCATTACGCTGCAATAGATTTTGTTTTAAAGATACCGGTACTACAGCATTACTGTAGATAGCAGTTGCTATTTGACTAGCTCAGGGGTCCCAAAGTTTTTGAGTAGCAGGCCGCATTAAACTTTTTTTGAGCTTGAGCGGGCCGCACTATCGATTTTCAGTGAGAATTGAATGTGATTTCAGCAAAAATTAGTTAAAGACCAACAAAAAGTTATTACTGAGATTTGAAAACATCTTCGGCCTGGAAAACTGTTTTCAGTGAAATTAGTAGTAGTTTTCTATTCGGCTTACCTATCTACGGCGACAAAATTACACTTATAGTAAAGTTCGAGACTAATTGCTGGCCGCAAAAACGCTCGTTGGTCAGTCCTGGACCAGCTCAATGACTTCTAATTGGAAGATTGTAAAAGTTAGAAATATGAGCAGCACACGTTTAGTAACAGGCGCGTAGGCAGAAATCGACAATAAGCGTGGGCTGTTTCGGGGGTTCTGGGCACGAGGGTCTGGGGGCGGAGCTCTTAACGATCAATCATTTCGTAATTGTTTGCAAAATTAAGTTAATTTTAGGTTTATTTTGACAAAGATTATTGGTTTTTAAACGTGACGTAGAAATTAGCAGTGCAACAATATAATTAAACTGAGTGCATAATTGGCGCACAGCTAATGGGAGGTGGCTAATGGTAAAATTTCAGTTTTCTTATTTCCAAGGTGGAAAATCACAAAATTCGTTAGTTAAATAAAAGTTACAAATAGCAATTTACTGTATTTCGTTTATATTTCATAAAAAAATTGGGGAGAGGGCAGGGCTGATGGAACGATAGTTGGAGAGAAGTGATCGATAATCAACTTACTGAATAACCCCCCCCCCCCCCCCCCCGCCCCGCCCTCCTTATTTATTCCTAAGCTTATATATGTTTTTTTGTTTTTTTTATGAAACATGCTGTATGTTCAGCATTTTTCAACATGCGATTTGACCATTTTTCTAAGCTTTTAGTGATTTTTGAGTTTTATTTTTGACAAATTATAGCCCTCCTTTTAAATAAATTTTTCAAAATATGCTAAAACCATTTTTGAATCCATTCCAGTGCACCACAAGACAGGCACATAAGTGCTAATGATGTGGTATTATCCTCAATCTGCATTTTGGTTGACAGGCAAACGGGTAGGTTATAACCCACCTCTCTAGCTACTTTGCTACTGTTTAGTTCAGTATCACTTCCTATTGCTAAAGCTTAAACGAGCAAACAAAATACCGTACTCGGAAAAATAATGCATTAAAACTAATAACGTTTCCGTATAATTAATTTTTGCTACAATACAATTTTTGCTACAAAGGTTATATAAAATTTTTGCTGCAAAGTTTATGCAAAACTACATCGTTTTTATAAATGTTTTTTATATTAATAGCAGATACAGTGCAGCATTTAGCTGCAGCTCTATATACCCAGACCCATAATAAGTTTCCTTGCCACAAAACTTTAATAAAATGCATTGCATACAATATTTGTATACTCATAGTTACTGTACTGTTTATCAACTACATTGTATATCTCTATGATCACACGCCATTCTCTGATTACAATCGGTCTCTTCTACTTTATGCTATAGCGCAATAGTTTAAAACTTCGTCAAAGTCAATGCTGCTCGCCACTTCAATACTTAAAACTGCCATATCACTGAGCCGTGATTGTTCTAATTTTTTGTTTATGACTTTTGGTTTTGTGAGAAGGCGGAGGTGTCCGCTTACTCCGCATGACCTCTTCATTCCGTCTTTCCTTTTTTGTCTATCATCGTGTATAAAACTTACGATAAAGTCGCTGGCCCAATGATATCTGCCGCTATACAATAAGTCTTTGTTATCACTATCCGATAAACTTGACAGTGTTCCTAACTTTTCCTTCTGTAAAATAGTAAAAATGTATCAAAGATAAAATAATAAAACAGTTTAATTTTCACACTCCCCATCAACGACTGCCGTCTGGCTGGCTGCTAAAATAACGATGGCTTCAAATTACCATCATTAATAAAAGTTTGGTTCACGGTAACGTAAACACAACTTAACAGTTTGATTGTTATTAAGCATTTAGTTGTTTTCTTTTTTCATCGACTGGTATCATAAAATGGTGTCACCCAAAATAGTGGCTTCCGAGGTGGACCGTCTCTTCTAGCGACGCCATTGTTTCGTAGGATTAAATGTTAAATTGCGACCTTTCATTGTAGGTCGTACTAGTAGATTAGGTAATAGGCCCAAAAACCATGTCACAATTTTCAAAGCCAATTTTACACTGAAAAACTGCATACGTAGGTTAGCACGTTAGCAGATGGCTTTGAAGTTCGTGCATTGGATAACCGATACAAAGAAATGGCAAAGTCCTAAGTGTGGATCAGAGTTGTAAGTGGGCCCGAGCTTTTCGGGTAGGGTTCGGGCTTAAGAGTGGCAAAATGGCTGGCTTAATTCGGGCTTAATATACGCACTTGACTTGTGTTTTCGCCTTTTATTGTAGATGTTATAAAAGCATAATTCAAATGACTACGAAACTGAATCACGACTTCGTTTAAACATCAAATCGAATACTGTCACAATGTTATCAATATTTGTCATCACAATTAATCAGCAACGAGTAGTCCCATTAAGTAAAATACGTACACAATTACACATGTGTAGATTTAATTTAATTTTCGGGCTTTTTTGGGCCTGGTTTTGGCTTCAAATCGCTTTTCGGGTTTGGGCCGGGTTTGGGCTGATATATTCCGGTTCTGGCTCGTTCTTCTCGGCCCGTTTACAGCTCTGGTTTGGATACTATGTCTCTCATAAACATTTTTTTTGCAACCAAAGTTCTTTTTTTTTTTGAAAACAGTGAACCTTTTTAGAATAAATTTGATAAGAGGGTCGGTTCTAATTTCTGTGTAGCTCTATTTTAGAAGAACTTTAAATATGAACTATGAGTTTGATTTTACCAAAGAAATATTTTTACACGCTGCAGCAAGATTATCTATTCGATCGCTGGATTTAAGTTGTAATTTAACCTTCTGGAATTTGAGGATTAAACTGGTCACTTATAAACTTGTGTTTGAAATTTTTCAATGTAATTTTTAAAAAATGTTATTCTTTTGTTAAATTGCTAAGATTTTAGCCAATAACTTTTGGCTATTCCGAGTACCGTACTTTTTTCAGCTAAAAATTTTTTATTGCAAATCCGAACTTGTGTTTGCTGCAAGCCCTCTATTGGAGTCATGTCATAATTGTGCGACAACTTGTTTCGCTCGAGACCTGGAGCGATTGTTAGCTAGAAAACGTTTCTTACAGAGTTAAACGTTTAATCAAACAACAGATTTTACAACTATGCCGACGGTTTAATTTAGAGACAATCATTTTTCACCTAATTGAAGATTTTTACGTTTTCAATATGCTATTATGGTCGCAACCAGTATAAATTCAGTTGTGAATAACTGATATTTGCATAGATCAACCACCAAGACGGAAATTGATTAGTAGAGAAAGCGAATTCAACTCATATGAATGAAAAAATACTAGTGAAGATGGATAAGCGGAAGTCTCCATTATTTTTCTGAAAAAATGTAAAAATTCAACATATAGCAACAGTTTTGCCAAAAAAAGTTCAAGCCGTAAAATTTACGAGAAGTCATGCAACTTTATTATTGCGGCATTCTCTGCTTCACAGCGAAATGTCAAAATACTGTATACTGCTTGAAGGGGCGCTCAATCTTTCCGTGTCTAGGCCGTATAGAGCTAAAATCGTTTCTATTACATCTTCTATGTAAATTACGATCATGTTTAAACGTTTATTCATCCAAACTTGTGGCCGTGGGGTATAAAAGTTTGCTTGTTGGGTTGATCGCAAAATGGCACAGAACTTGCATGGATAGCATAATGTTATAGAGCAGCTATTAAACATCACAGGCTGAAGGTAAAATCAAATTAGTTAAAATGCGCAGAAAGCACTGCTGCACGTAATATCTTGAAAATTATGCTAGAAAAATACTCTGAGCAGACAACACGAGCTTATTACATGCAGTGTAAGAAATAATAGGGCAAGCTTTATTCTATCCAATTCTATCTTGTAATTTATTCATTCTAAACCAACTAACCTATTGTAAACTAAGATCTTAATTGCTCTAAAACTAATCTTAAATTTAACCCTAACTCAAAACTCTAACCTTAACCCTACAAAAAGCGCAAAGAAATAATTATTCCGTGCACGAATACTCACAATTTATGCTTTTTTACTCTGCTGTTTTAGAAGATAAATAATTGAAATATGATTTGATTTGATTGTTGCTCAAAAACGACTGAATTGTATTTTGATCGTGAACTCCGTATTTTTTTGGTGATCTACACGTAATATATTGTGATGTTGCATGTTGCACTCAGTAAGTTAAAAGCAAAGGTACATTTTGATCTGACAAGAGTATGGTATTTCTGGTTTCTTGGTGGTTTTGTTACTAGTTTTATTTTGATTTTTGCATACTAAAACGTCCTGCTGTTCTGAAAATGCTCCCAGGACAACAAAAAAAAACAAAAACTGACGGTGGAACGAAACGAATACTTATACAAAAAAAAAACATCGGAAAACGTTGTCTTATTAAATGCTTCACGCATTTCTTTCCCAGGGAAAAAGCAATCTTAATTTTGCATTTCACTGTCAGTTTAATTTTTTTTTTAGTAGGTTATGCAATTAACACGTTCTAAAACCTAGCGGTACAGTATTTAAATACTACATGGCAGTAATTTGAAGTAGTGGATTAGCAAAAAAACTTTTGACTTTTTGAAAAAGCATTTTGTTAACGAAAAATTGTCTAGTCTCTAGACCGTCATTCAAATAAAATAAGAAAATATTTCTAATTGAGGTTACGTTCTGCGGCAACACAAACGCTGTTGCGGTTTGATTTTTACTGATTTTATTACGCATTGTGTAAGTAATAAAATAAGTATTACCGAAAAATAATTTTACTGTTTTGTTGTAACAATCTCCTTTCACTGTATATCTAAGCTGATTCTCGGATTGCTGTTCTACATCTGATTTAACATGATAGTCTAGCAAAGACCACACAGCAATCAGCGAGAGTAAAATCGACATACGTAATACTGGATAAATTCGCCTATAAAGGCATCTTCAGTGTCTTATTCAAATCAAATAAGTAGAAATAAGTAATTGCATACAGAGTAAGTCAGAACGTCTCTAACAAATATTTTTTTTACGAAATATTTTTTACGGAAAAAACTTTTGCTTGTGTTGTAAGCTAGTTTTATAAGACTTTGAAGGATACGTACAAGGCTGGTTAATCTGTGTTCGCAAGTCGAGCAACAACTAAATGGCAGGAGATTTGAGTTGTAGAAAAATCAACTTCGATGAAGGTATGGCCATGAAACGCAGGTAGGATTTGTAATATTAATGGAGAGAAGCAACTTAAAATGATGTTACGAATTAACACAATGACATCATGATCTGACAACAAGGAATAACATAGCAGTGGAAGCTTCAGCTTTAATTTTATTCAAGTAAGGATCAATCATAGCCATGCAACTAGAAATTAATAAAGAAGCAAAAATCACACATTGCCATTTCGGTAAAGAAATGTTCGCCAAAGGAATATTTTCGTGAGCTACAGAAGCTACAGCAGAATTATCAATTAAATCGCTAGTTGTACGTTAGAATTTAACATTCGGGGTTTGAGGATTGAATTGGTCATTCGTAATTAATTGTGTTTAAAATTTTTTCAAGTTCATTTTTTTAATGTTTCAATTACTTTTTTTGTTGAAATGCTGAAAGTTTTTACACAATAATTTTTAGTTATTCCGTGTACGGTTTTTTTTCCGATGAAGATTTTTGCATTGCGGATTTGAACTCTGTTTGCTGCAAGCCCTATGTTAGAGTCATGTCAGAGATGTGCGACAACTCATTTTGCTCCATATCCGGGGCAATTGTTTGCTATGTAGCTCTGCTTAAAAAGTTAAGCATTTGATCAAAAACAGATATTAAATTACAGATAATTTACTCAATACAAACAGTGTTTTTTTTAGCTTATTGAAGAATTTGATGCTATCAATTAGTCAAAACCTGCTGTAAATTTGATAGGGAATAACTGATACAAGCTAAGGTCCACCACATTTAGACGGAAATTGATTAGTAGAGAAAGCTAATTCAGCTTATAAGACTGAAAAAAATACTGAACGGAATTCTTTATTATTTTCCTCAAAAAATAAACAACTAGTTTAACATATGGCAATGGTATGGCAAAAAAAGCTCATGAAGTCTATTTTAGAAAAAGTCATAAAATTTTATAATTCTGGGCATAAATTCCTTCTTAGCAAATTACAAAATATACAATAGGAAGGGAGCTCAATCGACCACTCTGGGCCGCATACATCAGGGCGGAATTACATTGCACGGAGCCTCTGGAACTTTTGGGATTTTAGCTACTTTTTTTGCCAAATGTGGTTGAAGACCAAATGAATCGAAAAAGCTCTTCCATCAACATGAAAGGGTCCCATCCTAGGCCTTCCTCAGAAATTTGCTGCATTTTTCTGCCAAATGTAGGTGAACACCAAAAAACTTAAAAAAAAAGCTCTTGTATCCAAGCGCTAGGTCCCGGCACTGTATCATTTTGCAATATGTTGAATCCGGCACTGGCCTAGCGCCTAGGGTTAAATTGTCTGGATTAAGTGTTCTAGGTAAATGGAGATTATGGTTAAACAGTTGATTCGATTTTGTGCCTGCGGGGTACAAAAGTTTGCTTACTGAGTTTAATACAAAATGGCACAAGTTGTGTGAAAATTCTACAATACAGCATATATATTTTCGTTGAAAAACCATTTAAACACCTACATCACAAATTGAAATCAGATCAGTTATAATCCGTGGAAGGCAGTGCAGCGTATAACAATATGTTGAAAATTATACTGCAAAATCAAGTATAAATTTAAAAAGACTCTGAACAGTGAACATATACTCGTACATAGTGTAAAAAATAATAATACAAGCTTCGTTTTACCCAACTTACCTAGTTATTTATCAGTTCTATACCACAAATAAAATCTTTGCTTTAAAAATAATCTCCAATTTAACCTATTCCTAATTTAAACTCTAATTTTAATCCTCAAAGGAACAAATATAAAATGCGTGAAAATTCACGGCGTGTGCTTTTTTTTTACTCGGCCATTTTTGGTAGATGAACAATTGAATTTAATTTGATTTGACTGAGACTCATAAACGGCTAAACTTAAAAAGTTCTTTCTTTATTGCTTGCTTTTCCGTGGGGTTGCGGGGCAGCAGCTCGAGATTAAGCCGCCATACTTCACGATATTCTATCACCTCCATCATTTCGCTTGGGTGAAGTCCCAGATGATTCCATCCAAGATCCTCGATGAAATTGGTCCATCTCGCTCTAGGTCGTCCAACTAGTCTTCTCCCATTTGCTTTGGCAAGTAAAACTTGTTTGGGGGGTTGTTCCTGAGGCATTTTGTTACATGGCCAAAACATCTAAGCTGAGATCCTTCAATTCGGAAAAGTAACGGCTCGATGTTGAGAGATTTTTGAATCCAAGAACTACAAATCTTTTTAAATATTGTAACTCCTTCGATTCTTTGTAAAAACCTCATTTCGAACGCGTATACTTGTAATCGCGGAAAAAAACTGTTTTGAAAATGGAGAGCTTTGCTTTTTTGACAATTCTCGTTTCATGACAACCGAATAGTGCAAAGCTCGCATTACTGCACTAGCCTTGCCAATTTGGGTATCCTGTTCTTCGTCTTGCCTTCTGTCACTCGTCAACGCAGCTCCAAGATAGCTAACCTTTCTACCTGCCTCAGTGTCGCTTCATTTACTAGCAAGAACCCGCACTGATCAGGGTTTCTTGAAAGATGAAATATCTCAATTTTATTGTGATCGTATATTGAGATCACTTAAAAAGCAATTAATTAGCTATATCAATATGTTTTATTAGCCTTTTCTAACTTGAGGAATCATTTTAACTAATTGTTTTAGCTTCTACCATAGGCGCTACATAGCGATTCTGCTGCAACATATAAATATATATCAATATACTGTGCAAGGATGAAACATGGTAGAAAAACTTGGGTGACTTAAAAATAAAATAAAACTAAAATTTCCATTTTTTCAATGCATATAGGTTATGTTTAAACCACTCTTCTTTGTATGCGGCACTATAGATAAATCATAACAGCAAGCCGATAGCTGTAAGTAGTTCTTTCATACAACAACGCATCTCATCCCATATTGATAGTACGATCACAATGTATTACCATAAAAATGCATTCAGCTTAAACATATCAACCAGTTAATCAATATACGATAGGCCGACCGGTATGCGCAGGATTTATTGATTGCAAGTTTATAATTACTCCAACCATAAAATTTCGCATTGTGAAACTGCCAAAAAACATTAAAAAAAAACACCAAGTTTTTGCATTCAAAAAAACTGAGCTTATAAACACAAAGAATAAAAAAAAAATTATGTTTAATTGGAGATAGAAAAATAAATACGAATCTTTGCTATGATGAAAGAAAAATTTTGGAAAGGTTTGCTTCGATGTTTGGGATCTCAAACTGGAGATACTAATGTGTTTCGACACTGTCTTGTGTCATCTTCACGACGTTACATAAAAAACATAAGCAATACACTGAAAACAATTTAACGCAAAATGTGCTCAGCTATCGCAAAGCGTTTTGACCTTGATCAAGGGTCTCATCAGGCGACAATAACACAATATATACATCACTTAAACAAAATATACACATAGTGCAATTGAGTTAAAATTTGGGTAGAAAACTATTAGAGTAACGCATTTGTTCGGTCTATGTAAAATTCCGTGATGACGAATACTTATGACAGTGCCGGAAAAGTACAGGAAGAGCTTTAGTTGAACGTATAGCTCTAGCATTAAATTGTTTTCAGTGTATTGCTTATGTTTTTTATTGTAACGCCGTAAAGATGACATAGAGCTGTGCAGGCCCGGCACCAGGATAGCGTGACTGGGGGGGGGGGGGCAGAAATAAATTTTGGGAGGGCACGAGAAGTTTATTTTGTGTGAATTCGAAAAGGGCACGGCGGCACAAGAAATTTATCCCTGTCTGGATCAAAGGAACAAGGTGAGGTGCAAAAATTCAATGGGATTTTCCGGCCGAAATCGGAAATTCAAGTGGTTTTTCCGGCCGAAAACAAGTGACCTCCAAAAAAAAAAGGTCTTTACTGAAATTTTCAAGGGATTTTCTGGCCAAAATCGGAAATTCAAGTGGTTTTTCCGGCCGAAAACAGGTGACCTCTGAAAAAAAAAAACAAAAGGTCTTCACTGAAATTTCAAGGGACTTTCTAGCCGAAATCGGAAATTCAAGTGGTTTTTCCGGCCGAAATCAAGTGACCTCCAAAAAAAAAGGGTCTTCACTGAAATTGCAAGGGATTTTACGTGGTTTTTCAAGAAATTTCAAGATATTCAAGTGGTTTTTCTAATTTCAAGTCCACAAAAAACACTAATTTGGGCCTCGATTTGCGCTCCAAAGCCCCGAACTTATTAATTTCTTCGGGACAAGGTCCTCGCTTGGGGGGTGGGCACAATTTTCGTTTGGGAGGGCACAAGCAGTCAGTTGGGGGGTCACGGCCCCGGTATGGCCCCCCGTGCCGCCGGGTCTGGAGCTGTGTCGAAACAAGTTAGTATCTTTAGTTTGAGATCCCAAACATCAAAGTAAACCTTTCTAAAATATATAGCTTTTTAGTCGTTTTGCTAAAACGAAAGAAAAACTTTTATCACTTGGCAAATTGTTAATCTCGAAATAAAAACTAATCTAGTCAGATGTCAGCAATGAAATAAACTTGAGTGATATAAAACATCAATGCTGCAAATTTCTATGAACATATGCTATGATGCAATACAATACTGTTTGCGCAATATACACGACCGAATTACTAGTATTTGTCGACAAATGATTAGCTGCTAAACGCTTCGGTGAAACCACTTTTTATCACAATTCTCATACACTTTTTTGTAAATACCACGTGCGAAATCTAGAATGAAATCAGTATGAAAGATTGTCTTCCGTTATATTCTTCAAATCTTCCATTCCATTCCATGCCATGTCCTGCTCTCTTAGCACAAAACCGAAAAGTGTTTTTGAAAATCTCATTATTCAACATGCGTCGATCGTACAAAAAGAGCTAGCTTCTTAACAAGCTACCATCTAGTCACGAAGGTATTTGAAAGATCCTGCTCACCGCATTTCAAATCAGAGAGAGATCATCATCAAATAGATCTGTCTGTAAAGCTTCCGACGAAAAGCATGACTTTGACTACGCTGAAAGTCATATTTACATTTTACACCACCTCAAAATTGTTCAAACGCAAAAGTGCTTAAAATTGGATTTCGTAAATTTTGATCCAATAGCATTTTTTGAGTGACTTAAAGCCATTTTGATTTGAATAGCAAAATTATGCTTTAAAGGCAATATTAGATTAATTTCCGAAGCGGTATCTTCGCATTGACGCAAAACAATAACTTTTGGGAATGTAACATTGCAAGCAATTATCGTGACATTAAGAATTATAATAAAACTACAATCAAAACTTCAAAGGAATTTCAGGTAAAACTGGTAAGAATAATATTATTAATCTATTCATATCAAAACTTTTGAATTTGAATAAATTAAATAATTAAATTTGAATAAGTCACACCCAAAATGATCCCATTTACGTAATTAAACAGACAGTTTGGTTTTATAGAATTGTTTTTAGTACGAGGTAATCCGCTCTCTATAGAAGAAGGTAGCAAAAGGTATAATGAAAGTATCCAAATATGAACAAGCTTGTGCATATATCAGAACAAATAATGTCGCAACTTTCAGTTCAGGTACTAAGTTCGCCCAACATCGCTTCGTACCAATTTCAATCACACTCAACACTTGCAATTTGTAAGTATAACCTAGAGTAGACAAAGTTTATGAATTGCAAGACACATTCTTGAAAAAGCCACAGATTCACTGCCTTTTCTTGACGTGGAAATAAAATTTGACGAATTCGGTTTTAAAACTCTTGTCTGGCGCAAACCTACATATACCGGACTGCTGTTAAATTTTCGATCAACTTGTCCAAATGCTTGGAAATCTGGCCTAATTACTTGTTTATTAAAACGTGCCAAAATCATATTATGCTCTGATTATGAATTGTTTAAAGATGAAATCACTAAACTAAGATGCATTTTCGCAAAAAATTGTTATCCAAATTGGTTTTTTAATAAATTCTTGAAAAAAATTGAAAATAATAGCAAACTAGACTCACATGATAAAGAAGTTGATGATTATGCATATATACTTGGCTTGCCGTATTTTGGAAAACCATCTCGTAAATTTGCATCCCAATTGTCTACCTTACTAAAGCAAAACTTTGATGTTCAAGTTTTTACGTATTACACTTCGCTAAAAACTTAGTCATATTTTAATCTGAAATCCAAAACTCCTGCTGCTTCAAAATCCAATGTGGTGTATAAATTTACATGTTCGCGTGATGTGAACACAACATATTGGTATGTCAACGCGCCACTTGGTGACTGGAGCAGAGTTGTAAACGGGCCGACTAGTTCGGGCCCGAACCCAGCCCGAACCGAAAGTATAAGCCCGAACCCGACAACTAATTTGAAGCCCAAATTATGCCCGAACAAACCCGAAAGTCAAGTTCGGTCTGAAAAATTTAGCAATGTTGCCAAGTTATTTTGATTATATTTTTGTGCGCCTAAGACGAAATGCACGTCTCAGGTAAGAATTAAGCCTGAAATTTTTGTCAGCTTTTGGCCCGAATCCGAACCCGACCCGATAAGCCCGGCCCGACTTACAACTCTGGACTAGAGCCAGAGAACACTTGCAGCTTAACTCCAACTCCGCCAAAAGTGCCATACGCCAACACATTTGTTTCTGCAAAACTTGTCACAATTCTAATTTGGATGTTAGTTCATTTAAAGTAATTAGAATCTGTCACAATGAATATGAAATCAAAATACAGGAGTCATTATTGATAAAAAAGCTAACACCACAATTGAATTCCCAATTATACGCCAACGGTTGCTCTTTTCTTTTGAATGTGTTTTAAACATTTTTCGTGTGTGTGTGTGTGCGTCTAATTGTCCTCATTGCACCATATACAGTATTGTTATTGCTTTGTTTTTTCTTTTTTTTCTGACTTGATTTTACAATGGAAAAGGTATAACGTTACGTCACAATACGAAATGTATGAAATTATAGTGGTTGTTATATTGTAACATTTGTGTTTTGCAGATATTTTGATAACCTTTCATTTCTAAATTTTAGAATTTACTGTAAACTGCTTTTTAATTTGCTGAAGTGGGCCATTTAGAAAATGCACCGAAAACGTTACAGATAAAATAAAAATGCTATCGGGAATCAAGTTTCTGCTTATATGCACTTAGTGGTTCAAAAGAATTTACACCTCTTTACCAAAATTTTGTTACGTTAATATTTCTGATAAGATAATTCTGTGGGTAACCAAAAACATAATGCTTAATTAGCCGTTCATAAATTAAAGGAAAGTTAGTTTGCAATTTTGAATCGGGTTCCAAATGGGCACTAAATTATCATCATTCGCAAGCTTGTCCGCTTTTCATCTACCCACTCCTTTTTAAGCATTAAGACGTCATAGTACCAGAATGAAACAATTTGTCGAAGTTACCAATATTTGTTCGGTATTGTTTTTAGTTCGGATCAGCAAACAGAGAAGCATGACATTCTAACTTCTTTCTGCGTTAAGGCGCTGAACGTATAACGACAACATAAGTAATAACTATAGGGCCATTTTTATTTCGACCCGAAAAAAATTAATTGTGACTTTATTTTGACCTAAACCGTTTTGGCCTTGTCGAGCTCCAAATTTTGATTAAAAAAATATTTTTGTTATTTGCAATTCATGTAAGTTTGAAGCAGGTAACCTTCTTCACTTTTCATTGACAGCATTTAGAAAGAAATATCAATCACTCAGTCTTGTGATTAAAGTAACTAATCGCTGCAGGACAAAAACCATTACACTCTTTTTAAAAACCAGTAAATTTTGGGTTAAAATTTGCTGTTCTTAAATTTTCACAAATTTTTGGCCTCATATGTTATTAACGTATTTTGGAAAATACATTGACACAATTTCAATCATGATTGGTAAAAAGGCGTTGTGTAAAGTTTTGTCGATTGCTAAAGCTGTGTAGGCACAACAGTATAGTCTTAAGATTTCAAAAATCTGGTTAATTCGTTGTAATAAACGGTACTGTAAAATAAAAATTGACTTTTTCTTTTTGAATTTGAACATACAGTGATCTTACTTATTTTTTTGATACCGAGGCTGGCATTCTTAATTTTTTTTTTGTTGATTTAAAAAATGATTTACGCGTTAATATGAAATTATTTTTATCAAGACGTTAACCCAGGCAATTGTTTTGCGGTATTTTGCAACTATTTGCTAAAGTTATAGTACCAAAACTTTATTTAAACATGTATAAATTTGCTCATAACGTTTCATTGGTTCTCAAATATCCAGAACAACACAGAAAAAAACCTTTTGTTTGCAATTGAAAAAGAATTTTTGATCCCATACAATTTTGACAAATTTTGACCTAACCCAAAATTTAGACTTTATTTTGACCTATGAAAGATACCTAAATTGGCTCCAGAGCACCCGAAACCGATGTTGGTATACGTTTGATGATATAATAAAGCCCAAAAAAAATTTTGTGTTTATTGACTTTTGCGGGTAGTAACGCAATTTTAATGAAGTTTTGGAGGAGCTGAAAGTCTTAGGCTATATTGCACGTCTTTTTCTGATGTCACAGTGCACTCTACTTAGTCTATTCCGACTTTTGGGATTTATTCTGGGTGCCACTTGGAGCACAACAATGTACAATACTCGATCTTCTAAATATATACAGCATTTTGTTAGAAAAGGCTTGGTCACAACAAAACCTAACAGAGTGCTCATTAGCAGCCATCCCAGAATTAACAGATAAAATCACTAAAACCAAAAAAAAAAAACATTAAAACCACAACAGCAAGTTCTTTTCAATTCGAATAAGTTGTTACGTCATAGCATGAAATTCTGATTTGCTGTATTGCATTTTTAAAATTTTGATTTGTTTGCATTCGCGCGAGAGTGCGGTCTACAAGGCATTCTTGCAGCTGCTGTAATTTAGCTCAAAACTTGTTACAAATTGCTAAAATTTGTAGGTGTTTGAATTTGCATATACGAGTGGTCAAGATTGTTTCTTCATTATGCATAACGAATGAAGAAGGCAAGCTTTACGATTCTTATCTGTGATGGCAAGCGTTCTTCAAATCATTCTTCTTTTTCATAACCTGATGGTCAGACGTTTTAAAATGACGCTACTTGTGTTGGATACATTTTGTTAACGATCATTTTTTGGTTAAGCCAGCTGGGCTTTAGTTATTTTGATTTAACTCGCTGGTTTTCAAATTTATTTAAAATCGGGCTTTGCGTAATATACGAGTAGTTATTCATTCGTTTCATCTTTTGTTTCTGAATAACAAAGAACTCGATCCATAGCAGCACGCGCCCAGTAGGAACCCAAGGCAAGCTTGACTTTTTTTTTGGAGTTTATTACTTAAGTACTTATCGACCTGAGAAATCGGTTTTCGGCAAAACAGTCGCAGTTTTGGTTTTAATTTTAGTTATTTTACTGTGTAGTTTGATAGAATGTTGTTAGTGTGTAAAAAAAATATTGACGAAGAAACTTAAAAAAAGCGAATAAATGTTAAGTAAAATTATTCGCTCTTAAAACCCGTTATAGACAGCGCGAACGCGGAAAGCGACACGAACGCGAAGCCGGCATTCGTGGAAGAAAGGTCATAATAAAATAAAACTCTTTTATACAGAGCGCAAACGCAAACATGAACGAAATTTAGTTCGCGCAGAAAACCGCGTACTGCCTTCACAGCGAAATTTTAGGCGGCGTTCGCGACGGTTTTTAGGTTCAACCAATCAGCGCTCTCAATTTAGGCTACGTCCCCAGGTATACTACGTCACTGCGCTGCGATACAGACAAATAAATTCACCATAACGTACGCAATTCAATGCAGCTATATCATGTAATATATGCGGGCATAGAAATTTAAGGTAAAAGTTTGGGGTACTATTTACTGCATGAGCATTTGACATTGCACTAAGTTTGAAACTAATTTCAACCTGCCGATCCTTTGTTTTCTCGACCTCTTTATTCCATCTCAAATTATAATTAAACGACTGTATATGCTAAGGTAGTGGTTATTGTTATGGTAAAAAACAAGAATTTCTGAGCGCTTTTATCTCATAATATCATTTTCGTTGTTTTTCAGATAAATAGACCCTTTCTTGTCGGTCTAAATGCCAACAATGGAGTACAATCTTTTTCTCTGTACAGTAGAACCAGTAAAATTTAGGTAGGGGGAGGCGGTTTTTAAATGTTTACAAATTTTAACTTCATTTGTCCTTAGATTTTAATGAAGAGACACAAGCTCATTTTTGCTTGGTTAAACATACAGTATCTTTTGTATTATTGATCCTGATTATTGAGCAAAATAGTATAATCCACTGGCTATGATTGCTGAAACATGGTTAACTGTTGAAACATTTTGCTACAATACGATACTTTAAAATAGTAGGCTTATTGTTTTGTGTTTGTTTTTTTTTAATTTGACTCGTGTTTTTATTCAATTGTTCTTGTAAAAAATAGTGCATAATAAAAAAAATCAGTTGCAACGTAACAGAAACAAAGAATCGTTCTCTTCAATGAAATATTAAGAGTTGTTTTCTCTTAAATGATACTAAACGAAAAAAGTGATTGCTTTCCTGTAATTAGAATTGTTTTTTTTAAATGAAGTTACTTAAAATATTCTCAAAATTAATCAGGATCAAAATTTCAAATAAGCTACAGCTTCTGCAATACATTAAAGTGGAATTGGCCGAGACAAATAAACCGTCTATATAATTAATAATTTGTTAATTATTATAATTTACATTGGCAAATGATAAAGTTTTAATACAAAAAGGATGGCGGTTTTCGCGCTGAAAACCGCTTTCTATTAGAATAGCAATTCGCTCGGAAAATCGACTGGTTTTCCGCGTGGCTTGAGTTCGCGTGCGCGCTCTGTATGAACGCGTGGATAAAATTTTTAAATCGTTTCTGTTCATGAACAAATTAACTTGTGGTGAAAGCGTTTGCTGTAAAAATTCTCAGAAATCCTCCTTTTCCTTTTAGCTTGAACAATCATTAACTAAGGTTTTCGCTGAATACAGAGTGAAAAAACATGTCTATTTTTTTAGCGTGCTTTTCTATATCTACCTTTATGTATTAATGGAGATGTAGCTGATAAGTACACTGTACGGAAATAAGGTATAAAGAAGAAAGCAGTCTAGAATTAGTGCCTATTTTGTTATTTTGAAATAATACGTAGCCAATTATGCATCAACAAAAATGCATATCAAAACTTGTATCATGAATATCATTACTTCATTAAAGTTTTCAAAACAATTGTGAAATGCTTTGTGACGACGAAAAGGTGTTAATTTGTGTCATAATTACCTCTGCAAAATCTCGTACTTTTTTACGTGGGTTTGCTATAGTGTTCATGAAAAACATCAACACCATTTCGTCATAAAAACTATCATGGTTTTGGAAGACTTTATCAAGGTACCGCAATAATATTCGTGATATGAGGTTTTGTGATACAATAACAAATATGTATAACAAATGATGTTGAAATTTTTCATCAACACCATTGCAAAACCTCACATAAAAAGGAAGAGTTAAGGAAGATAGAATATTTGTTCGGATAAGTCGTTGTTAAATCTTTACTCAATGTCTCACGCCTTCACTGTTGCAAAAGTGTTCGTTTCATAAAAGGTTTTTAAAATTTTTCGGTTATTGCTTTGATCTTAATACTATCCGCATTGCTTGCATTTCTTGTTTTCGTAGTGATTGAAACGTAAAGCAAAGCAACAACAAAAATAAGCAAGTTATTCACGCTGTCAGTTCCTGCTCCACAAAAAATTGTATTATAATTGTGGTTTCACGGAGGAGGAAGGAGAGATACATTATGTCGTCGACGCTTTGGGAAATTTGATTTTCTAGCTCTATGATACATCTTTTATGCTACTTATTGTAGTTTTGGTAAAAAAAAAAAAATCAATTTTTGCTACCGGTCTCGGCTTTGCGTACAGGTTTGCTGCTGCACTCTATGCAAGGTGACTTCTGAAATTTTCTGCCTTGCAATGATCGTTTTTATCTGCATGGAACCATGTTAGGTGCAGGACAAGGGTTTTGTTATGGTTAAAATTTAGATGATTAAGGACAACAGTTTTTAAGTTTATATTTTTCAACTTCTACACAAACCCCATTTAACTCCAATTCTAACTGTACAACATAGTCTATTTTGTCTAACTCCCAAAGTAACGCATAAACGCATAAAACTCACATTGCAGCGTGGGAGCAAGCCGTCCGACAATGGATGCGATGCAATCGCACATGCATTAAAAACAAAAATTTTAAAGCCACAGCTTTTCGATAAAAAGGCAAAACTCAATTTAAGGTTGCTGGGCTGTGAGCAAATAAGCATTTTATTAACTAATACTCATTACCTAATTTAACCGTGGTTATTGCTGGTTAATCACTAACCAACCACTTTTATGACGAGGCCATCACTAAGGACAAACTTAGCTAAAAGTGAATAATTCATACGGTGACTTTTACTTTAACACTAGAACGCATTACAGGGGTCAAAATGACCCGGAAGGTGTTTTTCAGATGGATTTCTTAAACCACAGTGGAGATATCTTCCTGGTTTTCCTTGACTTTTTCAGCAATTGATGCCCACTCACGATGGTGGTAAAGCTTTTTTGATAATTTTTACTTTCGCCAAGAAAAATCCAATTTTCAGTAAATACCCCGAGAACCCAAAACAGGGGTCATTTTGACCCGAGGCAATTTTACGTAAAAATGCATTGATTTGGGTCCTTTAACGCAAGTGCATGGGTTTCAAATCGGCCTGTAAGCCTACGTGACTTTACCTGACTAGCGAATAGTTTGTTAGACAATCTGTCTGAAGCAATAAAACAATAAATGTCCGTACGTTGGTGATAAGTTTTCGTACATTCAGCAAGGTGATGATAGTATCCCTACGCAGCTATAGAAAGTAGACTTTCATCTTGGACATCGCCGTTTCAGCACTTGTACGTCACAAAGTGTCTTGCTTAGCACTATCTCATTATCTCAATGATTATCTCTTAGCGGCAGTGAATGAGCCTGTAAAAACGTTACGGAATCAGTTAAATTTCTAGTATATGTAAAACTCGATAAAACCTTTAACTTTTTCAATGAGCCAGAAGGATATAGTTAAAAAGTGTGTAGCAATGTGTCTTTACTGCTAGAAGTGAAGCATACTAAATGGTATATATAATAGAGCTCTAAGTTTATTCTCCCATAAAGCCCAATGCATAAAGCAGACTTAGGCAATAGATTTATTACTGAAAGAACTGTCTGGTGATAGTAGGCTATAGGAATAATTATTGCTTGGAAGAACGAACATCTAGAGCTGACGTCAGTTTCTCCAGGTTGCTCAACACTATTTGTGTTCGTGACGGGCAGTTTGTAGCAAATACTACCCTAAATTCGTGCCAAATTTGTTTGTTTGTGAATGGTGGGCTTCAATGTTTTTTATGGGTGCAATTTCATGTCTCTAAAATTTAACCCCACCACATGACTTTGCATTATACTTCCGGCTATACGTTGCTTATCCGGCTCTGGTAGTGAAAAGTTTAGAACCCCCTGCTTTAAAGTGATTCTGCAACTTTGTAAGGTTGCATGTTCGATTAATTGATTACTATTTGCTATCCTCAGTTGCTACAGGTTTGATGTGTGCAATAATAGTCGTAATAGCTGGGTCTATTACGATCCGTGGTATGAACGTTGATAGAACTGTAGAGCAAATACTAATTGCAATGGAGGATGACGATGAAGAAATATACTGAGAGACTGAGAATAGCGACTCCGATTTTTCAGATGAATATTATCAGATTAATACGCCTCCTTTTCTTGGAATTCATTATTCTGATACTGAAGCAGTGATTCCATGTTCGACCGATTCCGAATCAGAAAGTGAGAATGAAGATGAGGATTCTTTCAACGCATTCCCGACAACTTCCACAGATTCATCTGCAAAATCTGGTTTTTTCGTTAACACCTTCTGACTTAAACAATCGAACAGGAAAAGATGGAACTGTCTGGAGTTTGTTTTTGTCTCCGCAGGGTAGAATTAGATCGCACAACATTATCAACACAAGGTTACACGGAGTTCGTGCATCAGACATTTACACTCCAAAAGATGCTTTTCAGATCTTTTTTAGTGAAACCATCATTGAAGAAATTATGTTGTGTACAAACCTGCAGGGTTGACGGGTCGCTACGAAATGGAATGCTGTACAAAAAGACGAACTTTTAGCTTTTATTGGTGTTCTGCTCCTGGCAGGAGCAGAAAAAAAACTGGGATGTAGACGTACGACAGCTGTTTTTAGACCACAAGTTAAATCCCACCTACAAAGCAAGCTTTGGCGTCAACAGGTATGAAAACATACGACGCAACCTGCGATTTAATGATAAAAGAACTCGGGTGAAAGACTAAAGCAGGATAAATTGGCTGCACTCAGCTACATTTGGGGCCTAGTCATCGAAAATTGTAAGACTCAATTTTCTCTCGGTTCTTATACTGCAATAGACGAACAACTCGTGCCATTCAGAGGGCGTTGTCCCTTTCCGCAATACATGCCAAGCAAACCTGCCAAGTACGGCATCAAAATCTTCTGGCTGTGTGATGCTTTTTTATCTTATGCCTCTAATGCAACGATTTACGTGGAAAGATAACCAGGATAAGAACCCGAGAAAAATCTGGGTCAAATATAGTTATTCAACTAACATCCCCACTACAAGGCGCTGGACGAAATGTGACAATGGATAACTATTTTACTGGTGTTCCGCTGGCAAAAACAATGCTCCAACGTAAGTTGACAATCGTTGGGACCATGAAGAAGTGCAAAAGAGAAATTCCAGAGTGTATGAAACCTGCAAAGTCTCGAGAAACGAAGACATCTATCTTTGGTTTCAACAACTAATTCACAACGGTCAGTTACGTCCCCCCAAAAAAACAAAGCTGTGATACTGTTAAGTACGATGCACCACAAAATAAGCATTGACAAAGAAGACCACAAAAAGAGACCAGAGATCATCAAGTTTTGCACCAAGACGAAGATCGGTGTTGACCTAGTTGATCAAATGGTTGGAAGGCATACTTGCAGAAGACAAACTCCACGATGGGGCTAGAACTCTTCTTCAATCTGCTGGATGTCGCAGCGCTAAATGCTTATGCCGTATGCAGACAAGTGCAGCGTGATCAGCAGAGTACTGGCGGTTCAATTGACGTCCTTTTCTAACAGATCTTGCAGACAGCCTTGTTTTGCCCCACATGAAGACTAGACAGAAAATTTCCCCGCTCCAGAAAGCCACAAAAGAAGCCATGGTGAGATTTGGCTATCTTTCTTCAATACATATCCGCCTGAGAACATATTGCAGAAGAGGAAACGGTGTTGGTTATGTCCGCTCACAAAGGATAGGAAGCAGGGATAGGAAGGTGGCGAAATGTTGCCCACGATATTCCCGACCTGACGTGTGCCCAGAGCACAGCATCACCACCATCACATGCAATGAATGCTATGAATGAACGAAAATTAAAAATTGCAAACTTTGCAGCTACCTTTCAAGAACGTTTTTTTCCGTTCCATCTACTATTCTATTCGTTTGTTTTCGAATTTTTGCGAATAAAATATCGAAAGCACTTTAGACATGTAACCATAAAGCAACTATCAAACAACAAGGTGCAACCATAAAACAACTATCAAACAACAAGGAAAGAAAAAGAAAAATATGCAAAGAAATTGTCTTTAAAGTGAAAATTACATGTAAAAGCAATAGGGGTCAAAATGACCCCTGTTATGCATTAACGTAAGTTTTTTCATGTATGTGTTCTAGGGTTAAATACCAGTTGTTCCTTTAGTAATCTTACTTAAAGGTGTCAATAAAATTTAATTGATATGAATTAACTACTATGTTTAGATATAGTTACGATAAGTTATTGTAAAACTTTTAAAAAATTCGATGGTTAGCAGTGAAAAGCATGATTCGATTGAAAAAAATTCTCAAATATTTTCCTTTGGTTACATTCTTTCTCCTAGCAAGTGGAGCTTTATTTATAAGATTGAGTTTTCGTTGGAAAGACAGGTAATTTACCGTAAAGTATGAATCTCGTACTGTTAGGCCTGGATCACAAGATCAAGTTTTCTATACAATTTGTTTGCATCAAGAATTTCGGAGCTATCACATCTAGACGCTATTTTCTTGAAAAACTTCTTGCCAGATGGAAGAAGCATCTGGTTTTCTCCGCCAACAAATTGCAGAAGGTTTCACAGTCATGTATTTTTTTTGCTGTAAAAGCATTTACGCAGTAGTTAAGGAATTTCTTTGAAATTTTCCGTGGCGGTTGTAGTATTATGCGCTTTGTCGATTTATTGTTTTCCTCTTTGCCAAAATGATGCAAGCACGTTCACAAAAGCGACAAGCTGTTGCTTTAGTAATAAATAACTATGAGTTCTGCCGCAAAATGCGTGCGCAGACTATGGAACTTTTTTCGGCCTGCAATGAAATAAAATAGATAAATGGAAAATGTTAGAATAACTTTGCTTGTGTGGAACCCTTTAGCGCATAGCATAGCTTTTTTCATGCTATGTCATCTATCACCAATACAATTTGCATAATATTGCATAATTGATCAAGTCATATTAAATCAGGTATGTTATTTTCGGTACTTGCGATTGCAGAGGGCTCAATAATTGGATGTCTGGCAAGTTGAAAGTTTATTATTATTAAATAGGAATAAGAGCGTTTTTGTTTAGTTTGTTACAAAATCAGCGAAAAATAGCTAAAAACTATGAAATTTATCTTAACTGCTTAAAAATGCAACAAGCTCTTTTACCAGTGGACCAGAGGCGTTGCTAAGGATGTTGACACCTGGGGCGGGAATGCGTGGTGTCACACTATGTGTGACGCACCCTTCATGATGTCACCATTTCTGGTAGTGGAGACTAAAAAATAAAAAAATAAAAAAGGTCTCTGCTAAAAATTCAGTGGGTTTTCGGTCCAAAAGCAAGCGAAGACCAAAAAAAGTCTTCGCCAAAAATTCAGTGGGTTTTTGGTTCAAAAGTAAGTGAAACGCACCCCCCCCTAAAAAAAAAAAGGTCTTCGCCGAAAACTCTGTTGGTTTTTGCTGCGTATGTTGATTGAGATTCAATAGATTGAAACAAAGAGTCCTCATTACAAACACATCATAAAATGGTGTCACCCCAAAATGATGACACCGGGGGCGGGCCGCCTCCCCCTGCGCCCCTAGCAACGCCACTGCAGTGGACATGTCAAATTTTAACTAAACAAATATTAAAATCATCAAATACGTATCACTAATTGCATAAATTTGGCACTAGCAAATACTGGGCCGGAATCTTTTTTGCAATTAGAAGGAAGTTTTCAATATTTTGATTAAACCCACTAGCGCTGCCTTTCTTCGATTTTGCTGATTAAAAGTTCAATTTCATCATTTGAACACATGGCATGTTAATTAACTACACTGCAGTTCTGGTTGATAACTTTTCAGAATGAGTTTGGAAAAGGCCTAGCGCAAGTTTGAAGTAGGAAAAATTGGGCAATCGATACGCGAAAGTAAACAAAACAGCGGGCAACACATCTACGTCTTTGAAGCAATATGAGAAAACAGCAGGCACAATGTTAAAAGCTGTCATTGTCGATTAAAACAAATGAGGTAAAATTTCTTTTGACATTTTCACTTGATAATCGTGAAGGATTATTTTCCTGCGTTGACATCGGCAGCATTTTTTTGTATTCTGCGGCTCAATATTTTCAAAAGCATGGGTAAAAGCTCTGTTTTCTTTGTTGAGAACGGCGGCTCTTTGACAACTTGCTGGGAAAATAGAGCTCGGTTCTATTCCTTGCAAGAAGCCAGCAAGGCTTTCTTACGTCTGATTTTCATGTTCACTCGGGCTATTCAATGTAATTGACAACAGGTGCCCGCAATGGTGAGCCATGGTCTTGCACGACGTTTCACACGATTGATGCCAGAAAACTGTGCAAAAAACCTATCGTGTGATCCCGGCCTTAGACTACGAGTATACTTGAATCTATTCATGATTTATCCTTTATTTACTTGCGAGGCAGCATGATTGACCCTCAACGTTGGACGAATTCTCACTGGCTGAAGAATTTTTGACCTTTCTAGTTTTTAATTTGGTGCTTGTCTGCGGTTTCCAATGAGAGATCACAAGTGACCAAGCTGAAAGCTGAACTAAGCTTATCTTGGTCTTAGTGAAAATGAATCTTTGGGTTGTATTATAGTTGCGAACCTGAACTCAAGTCCGACTACAACAAGAATTTACTGTGAAGTGCCTATAAAAATTTAAAGGCGTTTTGAACAAAGCAGTCAAGCTTTCAAATATGTTGGGACTTGAGTAGATTGAATTCGGCTTCAAAAACTTTAAATCGAAATAAAATCACAGTTTTAAACTTTCGTTAGAGTTTTGATTTTGGCTGACGTTGGACTATTGCGTTTAAGCTTGCTCTTGCCATACGACCAATCGACTATTTAACCTTTGAGGTCACGCATGCCACCCAACAGAGCGCAAACACACATATCTGTAAGATAGGTATTTTTCAACAATAAGTAATCCAAAAAAATTGAAGCCATTCATCTATTATAGATGTACATTACAGCACAAATGTATGAAGTGTATTTGGCGGCCAGTACCCATATTTGCGAGATTTCGCTGATATACGATCGTTTTTGCAAAAAAAAAAGTTTTGGTGGTTGCAAAATCTTAGCTACACAATGTTCGACTTTTCCGGTCCAAAATTAAAACACCTGGTCAACCGTATCAGTGGCGATAGCTTTTGACCAAACTGATACTTCTGCCACCGGATGAGCAGAAATGATTGGAGAACCTGTTCAATGCTTATACACATGATGGACGTCCCTAATTAGATGTGGAGCAATTTTAATTCTTTTTTTTATACGATTATATCAACCGCAGACTAACTCCGCTCCTTACCTTAAACTAGCGAGCATTTTCATTGAAAGAATCAAGTTCTTCATGAATTTTGAAACCCTGATACGTATTAATCATACACTACATGCAAAGCAGTGCAGATTAAGCGGAGTTCACGTAGCGAGAAATAATTTTCTCTATTGACTCTCTGCTGATTGAATACTTTTTGAAGTAACATCACCATTTCTAAAATCTCTCGAGTAAAGATTTGCCAAATTAAATTCGTTTAATCTGCTTGTAACTTGTGAGTGTGCGACTGTGTAATTTACTAGATAATCACTTAGTCGATCATGTTTGCTGGATAGTAAATGCCTTAGTTAAATTTCACAATAAATTATTCAAAAACTCAAATTTGAAATGTATACCTTTCTATTTCGTATGTTTATAGTTTCAGTCTCAGTTTCAAATTATGTTTATGTTTCTCTATGCTGGAATAAAATTTTAAATTAACCCTAGTTTACACGTGGCGCAAACATATTCTCCTTCTCGTTTTTTTCCTCATGTACCCCTTCAAAAAACACGTTTTATTAATCAAATCGATTTTAGTCAAATTTATTCACAAATAGCTCCTGAAAATTTGCAGGTTCCAAAGTAAGGAAAAGTTTTCAATGCTAAAGTTAGCAGAATTCATTTTCTAAAAAGAGCAATTTTTGGCCAATATTTAACTTAAATGACGTCATAAGACGTTTTTGCGACGTAACCACTTTGGCACAGGCATTTCATGATTCAGTAAAAAAAACTTACCCATAAAAGTTAAACCAATTATGACCTCATTGGAAAAAAATGACGACATTTTAAAAAATATGGCTCTGACGTTACCATGATGACGTCATCGCTCAAAGCTAGTTTGTTTTTTTTGATTTTGATAAACACCAACTCTCATGCCAAATGTGGTGTTTCCGTGACTTTTAGTTTAGAAGTTAGATAAAAGAGCATCTTTGTCCCAGTGTAAAATGCGGTGTTCAATAGCCCGTGTAAACCCTATATTTTACACGAGGTATTTCAACACCGCATTTTATACGGTAGGAGAGGGACAAAATGTTTCTCAATCTAACTCCTAAACTAAAAGTCATGGGAACACCAAATATGGTTACGGTTGGTGTTCACCAAAACTTTTCAAAAAAATTGGTTTTGAGTTAATGACTTTATCATTGTGACATCACGGCTATATTTTCGAAAAATGTCATTGTTTTTGCGAGGATGTCACAGATGGTTCATATTTTGTACTGGTACATAGGTTTAATTTTTCATACTGAATCGCAAAATGCCTAAGTCAAGTTAGTTACGTCACAAAACGTCTTGTAACGTCTTTTATTAAGTTAAGCTTAAGCCAAAAATTGTTTAGAATTCGAAAAGTGACTTCAGTAAACCTCAAATATTGGAAAATTTCCCGTTATCTTGGCAACTTCAAACCTTCAGAAGTTATTTGTGATAAAATTTGATGCAAAGCCAAATTGATTTGAAATAAAAAGGTTTTTCTGAATGGATACATAAAGAAAAACTCATGAGGGGGGCAAAAATGCTCCTCTCGGTGCAAAGTAGGGTTAAATGGATGTGATAAGAAAAAATATGGTTCAAATAAAATGTTATCCAATAGATGTACGTAATTAGATAATACCTGCACAATTAATAATTATTCTATTCGAATAAGGTTTATGTCACCCCCCTGAAACAGCCATTAGGGGGCATTACTTTAGAGTAAACTGATTTAAATTTTTCTATACCTGCAGTTATACAGGTTCAAGTTTTTAAAACCCCATCAGTGTCTTAATTTTAACATTTTAGTGTTGTGATTTTTTTAGGTCCATTGTTGGCCATATGAAAAAGCCCAAATCGGCGCACTTTGATTTTTTTTACTCCGCCATTTTGCCGGCACTAGTGATATCAAATACAACAACAACAACAATAACAACAATGTCCAAAAATACTTCACAATTTGACCTAAAGTTGATTGAAAGCAAAAATATAGGTCAATGTCAAGAATCGTTTTATATATGCATGAAATCAAAGCGTAAGTACAGCATATGCAGGTAACAACAGTTGAAATCAACTAATGTAATACAGTATATTGTACCAAACATTTTAATTTTTCAATGAAACAATATATTGTCATAACGTAGGCCAGCAGTAGCATATTTTCCGCCATATAATACTAATTCAATTTACATTAGTTCGCTTATTTTTAACTAGGAAAGCGTGTCTACTTGTACAAACATGTTCATGTTTTATTAGCTTAGTTTTTGTTAAAAGAAGCTATTCTCGAAAAGTTATTTTGAGTTTTAATTTTGTCAGGGAAGCGTTATGGTAACGGTTTCAAAATGGCTCTAAAGATAATTCGTGACCATCAATTTGGTATTTCGTTTTCGACAATACGCAGTGAATTATTTTGTGACCTACTGCAAGTTTGACTGTTTAGCTGCTTTAGAAAAGCACTTTTCTACCATTTTTAACAAAAGAATATTAAAAAAACACAATTGTTTTATACCGCGAAGGTAAGGCGAAAACACACGATCAAGTGTGAAACATAAATCTTAATAAAGTTTAAAATTCAAAGCGGTTTGATCACGAGTAACCTATAACCATTTTTAGTTGTTGATCAAGCTTCCGTTTACGTCTTCTAGCAAATTATTCGTTTTTTATTATCTGTCCCGGCCAATGACAAGTTATTGAAAATTTACTGCGCGCATCATAACCAACATTGCTTATAACTTTTCTTCGTTCTGGCATATTTGTTTCTTAATCAACTTTTTTGACATTTTTTGTGCAATTGAAGCCACCTAGACCGTGGCACGACGCTTTTTCTTAACTTTGGAAAAACCTTTGGTTTTCACCACCCAAATTGCTTTTGCTGTCCTTTTGTTAGGGGCCTTTTTTGTAAAATTTTGTGATGCCGGAACTGCTGTGTCGTTTCAGCAATTCGATGGAGGATGTTTACTTTTATCAAATCGGCTGCTTCAAATCATTTGAGGAGAATGAATATTCGAAAAACTTGGGGCGCAATAAAATATGTCGATGGAGGTCTATTTTCAACCACTTTCATTACGGGGAAAGCAGAAGGAATAGTACAAGCATTGTTAGACGAAGAATCTGCTCGATTTAACGACATCATGCAAGTCAATGAATCGGACGACTACCAGTAAGGTGTTAGTGATTGAGCTTTCTACAGCAGAAAAAATATTTTATTGCAAATTCAACTTCTTTTAATTTACGCCAGCATTAAGCTCACTGGTAAAGTTACAAGTATTGCTTTAGGATGTGTATCTTACTCAGGTTTTAAAATCTTCAAGTTATGTATCCACAACAGGTCCTGGTTTACCCGATTACGCAAAACATTACTTTACCTTTTAGATATCTTACACAGGTGCAAGCGTCTTTAAAAAGATATTGATTATGATTTGTGGTTTAGAAAATCACTGTGTTGTTTCTGCGCAACTTTATTGCGCAAAAACAAAGTTAGGTATAGCAATTATACCCTTCGCTTTTTGCGCTTGAACGAAGTTGAAGTCGCTTATTTTTTTAGCGGTTGTTCTTCAACGCAATCATTGAAAGAAAATTGAATGTGACATTACAAGCAATACTAAGGGACTTGGCGAGAATATCCAACTTTAGTAAACTGTAGAACTTGACTGCACTTTAAATTAGCGTATTTGCGTACAACCGGTTTGTAATAATTGTTGATTATCTGATCTACAGTATAATAAATCGCTTTCAAATTTTGCCATGTTTCACTAACTTTGACAGGTTAATTGTGGTTAATGCTTTTCAAAATTTAAATGTTTAGGAATATAGAAAAAGTATCTATGAATATTAGTCAAAATTTTACCATTCTGCTCACATTCTCACTTTTAAAGAGTTCATAACCATTTTTACTTTACAGCGAAGCGCGATCATTAAAATTGCATCAACTTTCAAGTAGTATAAAATGTACAATATAAACATTATTATCTAGACCAATTCGCTTTGCTAACTAAGCTCTCTTCAAAACAAATATTTTTACAATGGTGTTTATTTAATATTTAGTCTTTTCTCATAACATAAATATTTCAAAATAACTTTTTTGCTTCAATTACAGTATATAACTAACCAGGGCCGACATGACAGAACGTGCTAGGGAACTCGTAAAGATTACCTCGCGCTAAAAAGTGATAACGAACAAAAAATCTTCGTAGTCGAACTGTCATTTCTGAGCCGTCTCGCCCAGCACACTTTAAAACGGCTCGCTCGAATTTCTTTGCGAGATGTTCGTAACTTGCGTTAGAACTAATAAATATCTCATTGTGACGTCAGATGCATTTCTACGTCAAAATAATGCGTTAAAGCGTACTGTATGCACTGCATTGTAAGGGAAAAAGATACTATAAACTATGCATTATTATTCTAAAGGTGGGTTTACACAGTATCCGTTTTTCGTACGTTTTTTGTACGTTCGGAAAACGCATCCGTTTTTTTTTTTCGTACGTATATGCAAACAGTATACGCACATCCGTTTTTTTGTCGTCCGGACGAAAGCGCATCCGCAAATTTTACGTACGCATCGAGTAGAGCATGGCTCTATTTTTGTCCGCTTCCGTACGTATCAGTAGGCTAGGCTATTTGAGCTAGCATCAGTTTCAATGGTTTTGTCAGAGTTATGGTAAATCTAAGTTGCATTTTGATTCGTAGCTAGTTACGTCGACCCTAATTAGTTACGTTGGGCGTGCCCAGGAGAGAGTAGGCCTACTAACTTCGCTTTGCAGCTAATTTTGGAAAAGCGCTGACTCTTAAAATTGAGTAATCACTCTGTCAAGTTTTACAAGAACTTGCTTTTGAAGCAAGCTTGGTAGCTTGTTTAGGGAGTAAGTTAATCGCTGCTGCTGGTCGAATCGGTAGCCTATTTTCGGTAGCTTTCTTTTGTTAAAATAGGCCTAGAAGCCAATGCTACTTACGGTAACAATCCAACAAAACGTTGATATACGACAAACGCTTACTTATTTCGCTGTTCTTCTTCCTAAACAGCTGCCATAACGCAAAAAAGCATGTGATGATGAACAGATACTCGTAGCGTCGTCGGATGCAATCAATTAAGTTACCACAAATGAGAAATATCTGGAACCAATGGCTTACTGAATGAGCAGACCTTGAATTCTCTAAAAGTGTGCTGTCGAGCAGGGTTATTGAAATCGGGATATATTTCTGACATCGGTTAACGTTAGTTACTACAGCACAATCTATGTTGTTGTTCTGCTTCACTCTGATATTTGCAAATATTATGTACGGAAATTACGGATGCTGTGTGCATACAAAACGTGCGAAATCTACGTATCCGTTTTAGTCCGTTTCCGTACTGAAAAGCGTATACGTTTTACGTACGTAAAAAACGTATGAAAATGCGCATTGCGGATACTGTGTAAATTCACCTTAAGCAAGTAAATTCCTCAACTGTCAATAAGTAGTAAATTAACGACAAAATTTAATTATATTTTTGAATCATTATGAAATAAGAACAACTTTTTCTATACCATAATTTTTTTAAATGACGTAAAGCACCCTTGAGGTTGTTGGTGGGTACACTAATATGTTAACAGTAACTTTAGGTATTTAGGTTTCAAAATTTTTCAAAAGTGAGCAACTCGAAGTACAGTCTTCTTTTTTAGAACTGGTAAATCTTGAGTTGAGACTGGCTATTTTTTAATTTTTTGCCGATATTCAGCCTCATTTGTTTTTGATTTTGTAAAAATTTTGAGAGCATAGATGTCAATTTTAGCGGGCATGTTTGAAACTCTGTTTAATTCCTGTTGCTCTGTCTGCAGAAGTGAATGCTTTTTGCTTGCTTTTGCAGCATCGTAAAATTGCAAAAACGAAAAAGCAAGCTTTTTTCAAGTTGAACAACTGCCAAAATTTTTTTCTCAATTGCTTGCGTAGAGCAACAGAGCTTTATAATCTTGAATAGTCGCAATTGTGTTTGCAAGCACAAGAAAATTACTGAAATTTCATTGTTTTGAATCAGCACAAATTTTAGTTTCTTTGATCTGTTTGACTTTTTTTTTTTTGTTTGTTTTTGGTTTATTTTGTTGCCAAGGCTGGCATTGTTTTTAATTTGTTCTTAAAATTTGAGCAAAAATGAGCCTTGTGTTTTAGAAAATTGTTCTTATAAAAGGATTGTATTGCTTATTTTGTCAACTGGCAGTACTCAACATTTCTTGATCAGTCGAAGCAGCAAATAGTTTTCAATTCAATTCGCTTTCTTTTAGCAGTCTAAATAGCAAACAGGGCGACGATTTCAATTAATTTTCAGCAAAAATTGGGTTTAGTTAAAAGTTTTCAACATTTCACCGTTAAACTTCTGAACCAAAAAGATTCCTTGCACGCTTAAAGAGTGCTTCGAGATCCTCTTTAAGTTGGTGAGGAAAATGTGACGTTTTTTTACTCGAACTGCTTTCCGCAATCGCTCGAAGCAACTTAGCGAGAAAGAATGAGGTAACGGATTTCACAAGGCTTTACATACACTTGCAAAAATAACCTCATACGTTTAGCGAGTATTTCGTTCGGTAGCGTCTCTTAAAATAAACTTGTTAATTAAAACAAACGAGGGAATTTCTGTCATGCGGGCCCAGAAGCGCAAAACCCCGGGAAAACCGTCTCCACAACTTTTAGGGCAAAGCGGACGCCAATGCTTTTGTACCCCCAACTTTGATTAGGCAAAAGCTTCTCAACACAGTAAAAAACAGTTCTATTTTTACTGAAAGTAATCAGTTTAACACCACGAAGTTTAGAGGGATAATCCAATGTGGGGAAGCAGCAAGATCCAGCTTTCAAGTACCTATTTATTTTTGTTTTTAGATTTTTACAAGCGTTTTCGAAAATAAAACCACATATTTTATATCTGCATTCCCTTGGAGCAGTGGCGCAACCAAAGTAGTGGCTAAAAGGACTTCAGCCCCCTTTGGCCTTAGCCAAATTTTTTAAAAAATTAACCCCATAATGCAAGCGCTTGAACGTGCTTTGTACTTGACCAGTATATGTAAGGGGGGTAAAAAAAGCTAGACAAGGTAATTCTTTTAACTGGCTTCCAAATCGCAGCGATTTAGTTATTTTAAATTGCTCTAAAAACGTCTAAATGTGATCCAAATGGCGTTAAAATTGTTGCCTCCGAAAATAACACATCTCTGCCAACAGATCTCGTTCTGTGATTCGTTTGATTTGCGCTAGTTTTCTCAAAACGTTACACCAAACCGAGGCATTTTTCAAACAAAAAGTGTTAACGTTTTCTTCAAGCACTCTTCTCCCTAGCACAATCCTGTTATGCGCTTACCTTGGAGCTAAAGCTAATAGCAGACAATGGGTAAAGTACGGTGCAAAAGAAGATTTGTATATTTACACTAAGATATAAATGGCTTTGCGATTATGTTGGAAAGAAAACGAAACCATTGGTAGTTCAATACAGTGTTTTTGTTCCCTAATTAACGATGTTATCGTTACATAGCAATCAATTGTTACATGGTAACATACGTACTATATGCAGTACGCAACAAACAGCAAGACTGAAGCCCCCCAGCCCCCACTCCTTGCTAAATCTTCAAAAAATTTAACCTAAATGGTCGAACTTTTAAATGAGTTTTGATTTGTTTAGTAATTTAGAACAAGGCTAATAAAAGAAAATGAGAAATTCAATTTCTTCAAATTGCATCAAAATCTTAACAATTTTGCGTTTTCAAATGGCTCAAAACGTACAAATTGCCATCTCAATGGCATTACATGATAGCTCTACCAAAAACAATTGCAGAAATTGCCGAGCGGTTGCTGGTTTCGTCCCCCAACCCCCGTTTGCGATGCGTTTGAGATACATCAATTAGCACAACACGACCCAGGCTGAATACGTTTTTTGACACAAATAAAATATAGGTTGAGATCAGGCGCGTAGCCAGGATTTGGAAAAGGGGGGGGCTATTTTGAAACAGTGAGAAGTGTGCAAACGACCTTGACTCGAATTTTCATTGACCTTGAATCAGTTTCAGACGGTTTGTCCGAAATTTGAGACGAAATGTTTCGGAAATTCAAAGATTTTTTCCGCCCAAAATTAGGTGATCTCCAAAAAAAAAAAAAAAAAAGGTCTTCGCCAAAATTCAGAGTGATTTTTCGGCCGAAATCCAAAATTCAAACGTTTTTTCCGCCCAAAATTAGGTGATCTCCAAAAAAAAAAAAAGGTCTTCGCCAAAATTCGGGGCGATTTTTCTTCCAATTTCGCAAGTTCAAACGTTTGAGGGGGGCTCTTTTCGTATGGGGGGGGGCTATTTTCCATTTTCACAGGAAATCGGCCTCAAAAGCACAAAAAACATGCAATTTTGCATACTTCACAAGCCAATGGGGGGGGCTCGAGCCCCCCCCGCCCCCCCTGGCTATGCTACTGGTTGAGATTGAAGTTCCTCTTTGCAAATTCGTGGTTGCTTGCCTGCCGATACCTTTTTTACCTAGGGTATGTTAGCTGCTCTGAGCTTCTTAAAGGCAAAACAATACTACTTCAACAAGTTAAATTATTCCTGAAGTGAAATAGGCAGAACTATTTTAATAGTTCACAGAGACATCACGTCTTACAATCCTACTTCATTTGTCAACACCTTAATGCTGTCTCCGCGTCGAAATGGGTAATCATTTCAACCCCTAGTGACGCAGGTGAGGCGGAGCCCCCTATCGCGGGAGCGTTTCCGTGTTTTGAAGTCAACTGACTTCATCATCAGAGTGAAGAGGAGTCGACACAATGCAAAGGATTTTCATCTCTGAATTAGGCTAACTTAACCGGTTAATTTGAACAAAAATATACTACTTCATATTTATTTTGTTGGTGGCAGGTTCAAAATTGTTCCTTCCAAGTTTTTTGATAGCTTTGTGGCTCTAGTATATAAAAACAACAACAACAAAAAAACATTTTCACACACATTGCAACAAAACCTTTTGATCTAAAATACCAATTTGGTATTTGGTTTTCGAATTTTTGTAACTTTTGTATCCTTGACAGAAATTTCACACTTTTCTAAAATCCAAACCAACAAATACCCACAAGTGGCCTGGTGCAGTATTTTTTTTTAAAGAACGTTTTCATTTGAACAGTTCTGCTCATTTTTCTCAAAATTAAAGAACACAATCGAGAAAAATGCACATGCCTCAGCATTGAAAAAGATAAAAACACCGGTAAAATTTAAAAACAAAAAAGAACTCTAAAAAAACTCAAATCAGCTCTCCATGCAAAATGCTTTCTGTTTGGTTGACCACGACATGGCGGAAAAAATATCGTTGCAATGTTTTATGCTCTAAATCTACAGTTTTACAATATGGAGAAACATTAGGAATAACCATAATAACTAAAAATTTTATTCAAATACTTGTGGGTTCTGTTTCTTTTTTTTTTCTTTTTTGGTCATTCTGTAATCTGTTATACTGCAGAATGCAGAGTCTATAGCTTAACAAAGTGGTTAAAAAAATAAATTTTGGAGGGCCAATTTGCGGACACTTTTAACCCTCTCATCCCCAAATTTTGTCATGTTTGATTTTCCTTTTATATTTCCTACCCTGAAAATTTCATCTGTCCAACTGGAGTGGTTAAAATTTTGTATTTTGAAGGACCAGTTTCAGGAGAAGGCCTTATCGTGGCATCCCCAGTTTTTGTTATGTTTTTTTTATGTTCAATTTTTACCTATTCTGAGAATTTTACCAATCTAGCTTTAACGATGCGAAAGCTCAAACTTTGGAGGATCCGTTTGAGGGAGAATCCTCAAAAGTAGCACCTCCAGTTTCATGCGAGCACCATATTTGTTTTGATATCTACAATCAATCAAAGTTTGAATTCTTCGATGCATTTTGCAGTTTAACAGTAGAGATAAACAAAAAAAAAAAGAAAAAAATGAGAAGTAATATCCCAGTCGGGGTAAATCAACATCATCATAAAAAAGGTAGTCGATTGTGTATTAAAAAACCACTAACCCTTTTTTCTTCGAAGCCTTAAAAATTGCGGTCACAGCCGGTAGCCCTGAAACTTAGTGCACATAAAGCGTTTTGTTGCATCGCTTCTTGGCTCTCAAGAGCTAAGATGAAGTGATCATTCTTTTCAGGATTTCTGCTTGGGATCCGCCATCAACGCAGGTCACTTGTACTAACTTTTGGAAAAATTTGTGAGAGAGTTAGTTCGGCTTCTCTCGCCAAGACAGATTTGCAGAGCCACTGCAAAAGCCTTGTAGGTGTTTGCAGCGCCTTAATACCACTGAGACAGTAATGCGGTCTTTGTGCTGAGTCAGCTAGTAAATCAATCTTTACTCAGAGCATCTGTGGATGCTTGAAAATGTGTTCTCAGCTCTCAACACTACTCCCACGACAATCCCACAAACTTAATACATTTCCAAAAATCCACAAAAAGAAAGCATCCATGTTGTGTCCAAGTATTAGCTTTCCACAACCAGCCGTTTTTGCATTATACAGAAAAAATTTAAATTTTAACACTAATATGGGCATTTTTTCCCAAGTTTTGGTTTTCTAAATCACAATCACGTGACCTAAGAATCCCAAAATAAGCATACACGACGCGTAAATTTTTTATCATTTTGTATCCAAAATTCAACTTTCAACGTCTAACCGATTTTTATTCATTAGCAAATCAACAAATTTTGGTGCTCATCTATATCAAAACGGCGGAACAAATACAAAATGTCTTCCGCGCGCGCTTGAAGTCCCAATTAAGTTACAGCACCAATAATATCGATTGCATAATCGTCCTATGCAGCCTTATTTTTGTCCGAGTTACTGCAAGTCAACTAAGCGTTTAAATTTTGTAATTTTTTCCTTTACACTTTTTTGTTAATAGACAAGACTGTCTTAAACGGGATTCGTTATACCATTTTCAAAAAATGACAAACTCAAAACAGTGTTCGGGCTAAAGGTGTTAGTAAGACCGGGCTTCGTGGTTTAGGTTTGGGCTTTTCAGTTTGGGTTGTAAGTTGACAAAAGTTCCAGCTTTAATCGGGCTTGATAAGTGCCTTGTGTTTTTGGTAGCTATGAAAATATATTCAAAATTAACTTTGCAACACTGAATGGAGACTTGATTTAGACATTATTAATACCCTATTATCGTAATTATTGCATCACAATTTGTCAATAGTCAAAAATAGTTTTTATTATGATTTAATTGTGATGTTTTGACGTTTGCAGGCCAAAGTTTTAATACTTAATCGTTTTGCATGTTTCTGGCCTAATGGCTACCGGGGCGAAAGCCTGAAGAAAAAGCCACCAGAACGACTATTACTTAAAAACAAGCATTGCGATAATGCTATCCTCCCTCAGGATTCGAACCTGCAGCCTCCGTATACCGGTCCACTGCTCTACCATTTGAGCAATAGAGGATGTCTCTTCGCATGCTTAATTTTGGTTATTTAAACCCAGTACTATGATGTTGATAGTAATTGTGATGGTTTGACGTTTGCAGGACAGAGTTTTAATATTATCGTTTTGCGTGCTTCTGGCCTAAAGGCTACCAGCACGTAAGCCTATAGGGAAAAACCACCAGAACGGCGACTACTTAGAAACAAGCAATGCGAAATTTTTTTGAAAAAGGTTTAAATAGCCAAAATTAAGCATGCAGTGAGACATTCTCTCTAGCTCAAGAGGTAGAGCAGTGAACCGGTAATCCAAAGGATACAGGTTTAAATCTTGAGGGAGGATAACATTTTCGCATTGCTTGTTTTTAAGTATTCGCCGTTTTGGAGGCTCGTCCTTGGCTTACGCGCAGGTAACCTTTAGGCCAGAAACACGCAAAACGATTAAATAGTTTTCATTATTCACAACAGTTTGAACTGATATTTTGGGCTTAAATTTTCGGGTTTGGCCAGTTAACAACTCTAGTTAGGGAAATGTTTAATGATGACATACTGTATTACAGTGGAAAAAATTGAACCAGATTTTGCATTATTATTAAGTGGCTCCCCAACAATACTGGTGGATATTGTTCGAAATTCAAAAAAGTTTTTGCCTTCCATACCCTAAGGAACATGCACATTAGCCTTTAATTGCAGATCAGTGTGTCGAATCAAAACAAGAAAATTTCAAAACAAAAATTTTGGGGGATATCTCTATCCAAAATTTGTAAGATTTCTTGACTTTTCCTAAAATTTATTCGAATTTATGATGGAGAAAAATTTATTGTATTAATGCAATTAACGGTTTGTTTAACTAGACCTTCAGTTTTCAGGCAAATATCAGACATTATTCTATTTGAATAAGTTTCAGAGGCAGATTCAGCCTAGTCGCCAAAGTAAATAATCGGCCATATTGAATTCTGTGACGTAAAAAACGATGTCTGGCAAAACTGGAAAAAGAATAAGCAACTATGACAGTGGCAGGTCCTAGGTAGAATTTTGCCTCCCAAAACTGACAATACTGTGCAAATTGAGGACTAAATCAAGTTGTTTATAAAAAAGCAAGTAGATGTTCAACTGCAAGAACAAAAAGACAAAATAGCGGTTCTGAGAGAGGAAATTATACTACTAAAATCTGGTCAAGCATTCATCAGCCAAAAATACGACGACCTAAAATTGGACTACGATGCTCTATTGAAGACAAACAAAAAGCAAAACGAAGAAATAAATAAACTTTCTAAAAATTCAGCTGAATTAACAAAACAAGCTAACAATGAAGCAATTAATTTGGATAATGTAGAACAATACGGGAAACGCCAACTTTTGGAATTTAAGGGAGTACCAGAACAAGATGATAAAGATAGTAGCAAAATTGTTGTACAATAGGCCAAATTGCTGAATGTTGAAATTAAAGAAAGTGGCATATCTACTTCACATCGACTGCCTGTGCCATCAACGCCCAAACGAGATCCTACCAAGCCGTCGGAGCCCCAAGCCATAATTGCTCGCTTCATCAACAGGGATGTTCAAAATGACATTTATTGCGGTAGAAAAGCTGCCAGAAAGTTGAGGCCTAAAGACTTCCCGGTGGAAATTATGACGCAACTTTACGTCAACAAAAATTTAACACAACAACGTAAAAGGCTGTTATGGTCTGCTAAGCAACGCGCTATTGAGAAAGACTATAAATATGTGTGGCCTAACAACGATAAAATTTTAGTTAGAAAGACTAAGCAATCGCTAATTTTACTCGTTATTTGTGAGGGTGATTTATTTCAAATTGTTTAGATGAGCTGCGGTGACGTTGCTACAGTGTGTGCATGGCCAAAGGAAAAATGTTCTAAACTTCATCAGTATATTTACCAAGAACATGGTTTTCACCTTGACAAAACACTATTTGTGACGTCACTATTCAGCATTTGTTAAAGTTGCTGTACTTATATTTTTTATGTGTAACTTGTTTTACTAGTTAAAAAACAAAATTGGCAATAAGCGTCATTCATTCAGACCAAATTGATGAAATAATTAACTTCATAGCAAACAATATTTATGAATGTAAATATTGTGATGTGTCTAATCTTCCAACCATAAGTAAAAAGAAAGCATTATTATTGGTTCGTTAGATTGATACAGAATCGGTTCAATAGATCGGTTCATTATGGAATCTGTTTATTAATACGGAATCGGTTCATTAGATCGATACAGAATCAAAATAATTTCAAATCGCTCCAAGAACTTCTTTAAAATTTTAACCGTTTGCTTGATATTTTGTGTTTCTCAGAAACTAGACTCAAACGGGATTTAATTACTGCAAACCTTCTACTATCGGGTTATGATTTTATTCACCAAGATTCACCAACCAACGCGGGAGGTGTGGCTATGTACTTAAAGGCGGTGAATCATCCAGCCAATTCCAGTGGTTTACAATAGCTAAAATTGAACTATAATTTTTGATATTTTTTGTTTTAATTTTGGGACTGTGGTTGCAAAGATATTCAACAAATACAAAAAGATGTCCCCCCGAAAAAAGTTTTTGGAAACTCTGAGTTTTGTTCTTCCCGCCAAAAACCACAGTAGGCCAAATGGTTTAGAGAACTGTGGTAGGTCTAATAGTTCAGAGATAGTTTATTTCTAAATAGCTTTTTAGGCTTTTTTTTAGCTTTTTTTTAGGCCTAACTATTTCTAAACTAAGCACAGAGCTGGACAGCGCTGTTTCGAGCTTTTAGCTCTCATCGGCAGCCCTCAGCTATCTTTTTCAAAGGTATTCCCAGCTGAACAAACATCTTGGCCTAACTGGCAAACCTTATGGGCCTGCACAGAGGCAGATGCTTAGTAGGGAATAAACGATTTTTCACTTGTGGTACTTTAGAAACAAGTGAAAAATCGCTGGATCCTTGTAGTAAGGAAGGACGTCAAGATATTGCAGTATTTCTAAACTATTAGGCCTAATAGTTTAGAGATAGTTAGGCCTAATAGTTTAATAAGATTACAGTAGGCCTAATAGTTTAGAGAACTGTGGTTTTGGCGGGAAGATCAAAACTCAGAGTTTCCAAAAACTTTTTTCGGGGAAACATCTTTTTATATTTGTAGAATATCTTTGCAAACGCAGCCCCAAAATCAAAACAAAAAATATCAAAAATTACAGTTCAATTTTAGCTATTGTAAACCACCGAAATTGGCTGGATGATTTACCGCCTTTAATAATCTAATACAATAGGAGCAAATCAATGACCTTCAATTAAGCATTGAAGGCTGTGAAGATAACTGGATAAAACTATGCAAATCTAATATAATAGTATCAGCAATATATAGACACCCTAAAAAAGTAACATTGATGATTTTACCACTGCATTAAACGCAACTTACGAGAAACTATCTAACAATTTTTTTTATCCATTAGGTGCCTAAATATCGACACATCCTGTAAGCCTTTAAATAATAAAGTGTATGACTTTCTGAATATGCTTGCGAATAATTGCTCCTCACAAATTATCACTTTACCAGCTAGAGTTACTCAAACCGCGTCAACTACTATTGATCATATTTTAACAAATGATCATATACGTTTGCTTACTTCAGGTGTAATTTGGACAGATTTATCAGATTATTTTCCCAATCTATATGTGGTTTCCAAGCACCTCACCACCAGCAAACCAACCCCCATTTATCGTCGTGATCTGCGACAATTTGAACCAGCGACATACAATTCGGAACTCGATAAAAACTTAACGAGCTTGCTAGCAAAATATGCAGAAGAAACTCCGATAACATTAATTCAGTTTTTGATAATTTAATTAATATTGTGAGAAATATTATTGACATTTATGCTCCGCTGAAATCTAAAATCTTATCTCAAAAACAGCGTAAACTGAAACTAAAACCTTGGATCACCAAAGGCATATTGATATCTATAAAGAAAAAACAAAAACTTTATAAAAGTCTTTTTAAATGGTAGTGATGTCCATAAACAATTTTACAAAAAATACGCTAATAAATTAACAAAATTAAAATTCGCCGCCAAAAAACTTTATTATAAAAATTAACTTGCTGAGTCTACCACTAATTCTCGTAAAACGTGGGATATCATCAAATCATTACTTTCCGTCCAAAACCAAATCGTCCCATCTGCCGAACAAAATTCAGGTCAATGATGCTGCGGATATTGTAACTGACCCTAATGAAATATTGTTATTATTTTCAATCAGTATTTCTGCAATATAGGAGACACCTTAGCTGCTAATGTACCAAAAGAAGAAAATGATATCCCTTACACTAACAACTTTAACAAAGCCACACCTTCCTCACTGTTTTTTACCCCCATCCATCTTACTGATACCTTGAATGTAATTCATTCATTAAACAAATCGCACGCTTATGGGCACGATAACATTTCCTCAGTATTCCTCAGCCGCTGAAGTACTTGCTTTCCCACTAACTGTGTTATTTAACTATGCTTTGTTGTTTGGTGTGTTTCCAGAATCGTTGAAAATTGCAAAAATCGTTCCAATTCATAAAGGTAATAGCAAATTTAGTGTATCTACAATTATCGACCTATTTCAATACTCCCAACAATTTTGAAAGTATTTGAGAAGCTAATCTATACAAGAACAATATCTTTCCTTACGAAGCATTCCATTCTAATCACAACCCAATATGGATTTTGTTTAGTAATCATGCCACTTTACGAGCTTTAATCGATACAGTTACTAATGCATATGATAATATCCAAAACAACTACTTTATTGCTTTTTTACTGCTGGACCTTAAAAAAGGGTTTGATACAGTAAGTTGTGATATATTACTTAATAAGCTTGAACATTGTGGTATCCGTGAAATGGCGAAAAATTCGTTCTCATCCTTTTTAGAAAATAAGCAAAAACTTGTAACAATTAACCTTTATAAATCTTCAAAAATGAGCATTAACTACAATGTTCCTCAAGGTTCCGTACTCGGTCCTCCTCTATTTTTGCTATATATTAATGATTTATCAAATATGCAGTGCGATTAGTCCTAAACTATTTGCAGATGACACGCGCTTAATTCTGGCTGATCCATCTGTTTAAAATCTTAAAACAAAATTTTCTGAAGAATTACAAAAAATCACTAATTGGGTAAACGCTAACAAACTGACGCTGAACTTTGCAAAGTCTAATATTATTATAGTACCCCCCAAATCTAACGTTAATGAACTGCCAGATTTTTACAACTCTTCTAATGAATTTACAAGTTTCTATAGTTAATGAATCTAAGTACCGGGGAATAATAATGGACAAAGACTTATTATTTCTTTCTTTATTAAAAAACTGGAAAATAAACTTTCAAAATCAGTAGGTATTTTAAGTAAAGTTACACCGTTTCTGAACGCATCCACTCTACTACAATTGTATTACTCCATTTTCCATTCTTATCTTCGATACGGCATCATTATATGGGCTCAACATTTAAATCTTACCTGAAAAAATGAAATACTTTGCAAAACAAAACTGTCAAAATAACAGCCGGAGGATCATGGCGTGAAAGGGCTACCCTGCATGCTAAACTAATAATTTAAAAAATTCAAGATATGCATTTATTAGAGCTAGCTTTATTCATGCTTAAATTTCAAGCAAAACAACTGCCTTCCAGCTTCCTTAATTGATTCAAACTTACAAAGGCGATTCATGCAAAGCAAACAAGATGGTCTACAAATAACAATTACTTTTCTTCGTCGTTACAAAACGATGAAACTTCAAAAATCTATAAAATATCAAGGAGCTAAACTATGGAATTCTGTTAGCAATAAGATCAAAAAATCAGCATCTGTTAAATTGTTTAAAAAATTTACAAAGTGTTTTTATTTAACAAATATTATATTTAATTAATCATTGATACATTTTTTCTTCTCTTTTTATATTTTCATTGTTTTCATTTTGTGTATTTTTTATTTTTATTATTTTTTATTTTTTATTTTTATTCTTATTTACTTATTTTTTATTTTTTATTTTTATTATTATTATTTTTATATTTTAATTTTTTATCTATTTTTTTTTTTTATTATTTAGTCCTCAAAATTCGAATGGGTTAGCGCTCGATTAGAAGACCCTTCGCGGTTTTCCCAGTTACCTTGGTTAAACTGTACGTTAGGTAACATTGTATGTATTTGCATTGCATTTCTTCTAAACTTTTTTTTTATCTGTTTTTTGTAATGTCGGTGTTTGTTTTATTTCACTGGTGCGGTAACTAAAATAAACTTGTTCGTTTGTTCGTTCGTCCGCTCATTAGACCTGTCAAAATAAAATTTAAATGCCCTGGTACCGGCGAATTCTTTTACTCTATTTGGTTTTCAAGAAATTCGTCATCACGTTGTTTATAGCGGCGAAGACGTTGGGCGTAATCATGAACGAAATCGGCAGCGTAACTCGTTTCGAAAACTATTCAAGCAAATAAAGCTTTGTATGAAGGGAATCGAATATGACAATTTATGAAAAGAAACAACGCTTGTTTCACTTCACGGCTTTTTATGTCTTGACACACGGCAATTGCGTTTGTAATGAAGCCAGAAAGCTACAATTTAAAATTACTTTACTTCGTTTTTTTTCCAATTACAATAATTTTTTTTTGTTTTTTTTGACAAAATATCGCCTTTTATTGGTATCAGCGTTACTTCGCGAAAATGCAAACTGTTTTACGAAGGTTGCTACAATTTTAAAAGTGTTTCTAAGCGCACAACCTCTTTAACTGTATATAAGATAAATAAACGTGAAAATGCAAATCAAGAACATTGCTAAAATCCCTACACAAAACAGAAAACAAATCAGCGTGGTTTGCGCTTCATTCTTCTTAGAATGGAAGGACTTACTTTAAAATACAACTATTGTACTATATTTTCAGTTTTCTTGAATTTAGGTTTTAAAAAGCTTTTTTCGTGTTAGTTAACTTTCCTAGCTCACTTACTCAAAAAAGTTAATAGAAAATATTGTTATTTCTTGGACATAAAGGCGAAAAGTTTTTTCTTTTATTTTTGTAGTTGCAATGATAATAATTGAGAAGAAATAATCGACACTTTTTGTTATTTCCGAATTACGGAAGGTTCCTAACTTGAACAATATGTACATCAGCGATTTAGAAAATCAACCAAATTTTGTCAATATCTAATCTCCCCAAGTAGGGTTGCCCTTATTTTTATATATCTGAGAATACTCGTGAATATTGCAACCTCTCATATCTGAGAATACTCGTGAAATTGGTATCACTAGTGTTAAATGTGCAGTGTTGGTATTCATTTTTGTTGTTTTTCAGGGACAAAGATAATGGTGATCGTTGGTTTTACTTTAAAGTTATTTCTAATTTTTTAAGAATTTTGTGACCCAGCTTTTTTGCTATATAATCGAATTTCTTAACTTGGTATTTTTATTTAGTAGATTTTTTAAAATACATTACAGAGCTAAATGATATATTGCACGAAAAAATGGCTAATAAAAAAAGTGAAAGGGCAAAAGATCCTTTACAAATTGTAAAATACGAACCAATGAAAACCAGTGTACTTTCTCAAAAAAATTGATGTATTGCGACACTGTCTATTCCTTCAAACATTCAAATATTCCAAAATAGCAGCTTCCTATAAATTATGTGAAGAGTTGTATCAAATCATCTGTGCCATATACCAATTAGCTTTAATTCCAGTAACTAAAAGTAAAGAAAGAATCATTGGTCTGATCAAAAAACTGGAATCAAAACGAAACCAAATCAACAGAAAGAGAAGTGGAAAAAGAATAATAAAATTGAACAAAAACCTTTATAAAATCTTTCCAGTTATTAAAAAAATGACCAATGTTCCCTAGTAGAAAGAGAATTTTTTAATGATCAGTACAACAGTAGGAAAATGATGATCTCTTCCGGCATTGCCAAAGCACAAACTAGAAAAAACTTTTGAAAAACTAAAACTCAACTGAGATTTTCAACATCAACTACTACCAGCTTCACTGAAGAAGAAACAAGAGATTGCGATAGTAGTTTACGCCAGAACACATCTGATACCATGTCCAGTAACTCAGAATCTGCTTATGAAAAAGAGCTTGATCCTTACTCCAAGTACTAGTCAGCAAACTTCTACTTTATCATACTAATACGGCTGATGTAGATGCCCAAATAAACATTGGTGAAGAAGAAGTGGTTAAGTTGCTAATGGCTTATAATGAAGACATTGGATTCAAAAAAATTTATCACAAAAAAAAAGTATCAGGTCAAAGAGAGAAAGCAAGAAAGAAGCATGTTGAAGAGATTGTTTAAAACTCTACATTTGGTAAGTTTAAAGCATTATTTAGTGTCAAAAAATGCCATAATTACCGGTAATGATTGTAGCAATAACATGTATTAATATTATCGAAGTATTCATTACAACCAACTACGCCGGCAAAGTTTATTCATTACATTTTCACGAAGCATTAACTCTTAATTAACTCAGTTTAGCGCTTTCAAGTTTTTATTAAGATGGATGGATTGACACAACAGTTGTACAGGGTTCAGAAACATCTGGAACTTCCTCTTCGGAAGCAAGAAGATCTCATTAAAGCATCGTCTCCCAACCTGATAACATTTGTCGTGGATTTTGTTCCCCAAACAATAAAACGGATCAGTGTGCTTTTTTTTTCGTGGAAATATGACCTTGAGGATGTTTAATTTATTGACTATGCTGGAGGGCGTAACCAAACCAATAATTGGATGTGTTGAAATCTTGAAGATGAGACTATTTCATCACCAGTAATTATTATACATCACAAAGTAGTCTTTGACGCTAATTGTGAATCAAGTGGGCAGCGGTATTAGTTTAGCTACAGGTTGACAATAATTGACAAATCAAAAGAGTCTGTACAAGTTGTTGACAGGGCCTCAGAGAGAAAATTTTCCAGGGGTTACGAAGGTAAATACCTGGCCCCCAAATCTTATTGGGGCTCCCTTAAACCTTATCGGGGCCCAGGGCGTGAATCATTTTTTGTCGGTTGGGTGTAGATCTTCATTTAACATTGAGGGGATAATGATATATCGCATACAGTTAGAACCTATGAAAAACACAATTAGACATAAAATTGGTTTAAATTCAGCTAGGGGGTTTGGGGGAGCGCTGTGAGCTCCCCCAGCGGGGTCTGGGGTAGAGCCCCGGAAGCTTAGCACTTTTTATGTTTCTCAAGGGTAAATAAAATACAGCATTTGATCAACATCCCAGCACCAAACTTGCTTAAATTGACAAGCAGAAAACGTGATATAAATGAAAAAAAGTATGTGAAGTGGAGGATGATGACATTGACACAATATTATACAATATAATGACTTTAATAATGCAAATCCAGATATTTTACTGATAAAAGTTTTAAGAAGTCATCTGCAATCACAGACGTTACAAACCCAAATACCTATTAAACTCATACAGATAGAGTGAGTTACTTAATGATGGTAGTATAGTATGTCAACTTTGGCTCCGCTCTCTGAGGTTGAAATGCTTTTGGATCTCTGGAAATGTGGGCCCTCGTACATTGTTATACCGTAGAATTAGGGCTCTAAAGTCAGTATAACAAGTAACAAAACGTAATTTCGGTGCAAGTGTATGGCTTTTGATACATTTTCCTCTTTTTTGAAACAAATCAACCACTATTGGATGCCCTAAAGGCTGTGTAGCAAAAATAGCAACTAATTACCAGTACTGAATAAGCTAACTAATATTTTTGCTGTAAGTAAGTTTGATTACGGTGTTATGGTGCAATACCAAAACTTAACGCGTAAACCTAAACTCTTCCGAAACCCCCTAGGCCCGGGCCCAGGTACGATGTACCCCCTAAACCCCCCTCAGGCAGGCCCTGGTTGTTGAAAGTACAATTAAATTTAGTGCTATCGGTTCAACTATTGATATATTTAGGCAAATGCATTGCAAGCTGCATTCCGGACCACTTAATGGAATTGCAAATTTATGCTTATGATATTTGTGCTTTGGGATGCAATGGAACAAGTAACAATACAGGATGGAAAGAAGGATCAATGTTCCACATAGAACAACATCAAGGCAAGCCATGCCAAAGAGTCGTTTGTCTTCTGCATCATTGTGAGTTACCTTGTCGAAAGCTATTCGAGATGCTGGATGGACAAACCACCGGACCAAACAACTTTACTGGGCCAATTGGAAAAATGGCTGCCACAAACGTTTGGGAAGAGTTCCCTGCAGAGTTGGGACCTCTGCATATAAGTGATGTTCCTGTTCTCTTGCCGGAAGTGGTTTAGAATCTTTCTACAGATGGAAAGTATTTATATTATCAATGTAATCTCGTCAACTTCGGTTTTAATATTAGCAGCAGCAATCAAGGAGTTTTACACCACAAGATTGGTTCATTATGCCACTCTCGTTGGCTGACTTTGGCATTTCGTGTTTTGCGACTATTGGTACGTGTCCATGGATCCTCAATTTCCTCAATATGACAAGATTCGATTTCCGGCCAAGTTTATCGTCGGTCTATATTGGAAGACACATATTTTAACAAAATACAAAAGCACAATTTTGTACGGGCCAAAAATTCTTTTTACAGAAATCCAAGCTCAAATAAAGTTATTTTCTGGTACAAATGAGTTGATAGCATTACAGTAGAGCGTGTAGCAAAATAGCTATTTTGCTCATCCTAAAATTTGCTGTTGGTTACGTTGGAAGATGAGGACCAAGCTGTATGATCAAAAGCTGTTAATATTATTCAGAAAATCAGATATGCTAAAGAAGGAAATCAGGAAGGAGAACGAGACTCAGTCCGAGAATTTCATTCACCCAGATGTAACTTAGCAGCAGCATCATACACTGATCTAATAACACTTAAAGACAACGGCCGTGGGAATGGTGTCACCTATCTTACCCACAAAAAAGGATATTTAGTGTTGCATGAGCCTCCATCAATCAAAAGCTGCACAGATATTAAGCAATTTGTCAAGCAACCACTTCACCTAAATTATCCAAATCATACGCAGTCTGTGGAACGTGCTGTGAAATTGACAACAACTGCAAGTGGACAAACTGCTGGCTCAAAAAAGCAGATTGGTGACGCACTGTCTACTATTGCTGGTAGAAAAAAAGCAAATGATTGGGAAAAAATACCACGTCATAAGAAAAGCTGCTCATGACAGTCAATAAAATCAAAGCTACCATTGCTATTTGCATTGCATTAACTGTGTTTTTATACAATACACCATTTCATGTAAACAGTTGTGTTAAAACTTTAAAGAAAATGTTAATAAGACAATGCGCAGGTGAAAAATCTATGTAGTATGAAAAATTCAAAAAATTTAAAGTGACTCTAATGCTAATTAAAGATCACCATTACCTTCCTCTCTGAAAAACAACAAAAATGAGTACCAGCACTACATATCTAGCACTAGTAATACCGTTTTTATTTGTATTCTCAGATTTGAGAGGGTGCAATTCAAAAAAGCCCCAGGGAGAATATCTAAACGGGGTCCAATTTCAAAAAAATTTTGGATTTCTCATTTTTTCAGCCAAAGGCAAAATCTAACACCAATGCATGTTGAAATTAAAAAATGACCCCATAAGGGTCTGTCCTAATGCGCATTGCGCATGTTTTTCTTCTTATATCAGCACTTAGCAGCAAGGATAGCAGTACGCAGTGGCGGATCTAGAAAATTTTGGTTGGGGGGGATGATAAAATTTATGAGCACAAATTGTGTAGAATCTCAAATTTTTGCATGTTTATGATTAATGTTCTTGACCTCGCGCAAACTTGTTGGGGATATTTTTGATCCGTCCCATCCCAAAAATGTTACCAGTATATAAAATATATTTTTAAAATTTAGCCAATGACATAAAACTAGTTTCATGTCATTGATTTAACCAATTCAATTCAAATTAATAGCATAAAACGCTCTTTTCGTCTTTCCTGCGTCAAAAATCGTATTTATTAAACTTTTGTTAGCATAACCGTCTGCATCTACACAGAACAGGCGCGTTGCCAGAAACTCGCTATGAGGGAGCTGCTATGGGGGTTTGGGGGCGGAGCCCCCAGCGATCAAAAATTTTGCATCTTTTTACAAAAATAACTAAATTTTAGGGCTATTTTGATAAAAAATAATGCTTTTAAAACGTGTCATAGCAATTGGCACTGCAAACATGATTAAACCGGTTGCATAAATGGGCTATGTGAGAAGAGGCTAGTGATAAAATTTTTTCTTGCTTACATGCTGGTACATCATAAAATTCTATAGTTTAATAAAAATCACACGGAGTAATCTATTTCGACTATATTTTATAGAGAAAAATAATTGGAGGGGGCTCATGGAAAGATATTTGAGAGAGGTGATTAGTAATTAACTAATACTGAATAGGCCCCCCCCCCTGTTCGTGAGTTTATAATATTTTTGTTGATAAAAACTATGTTAAGCATTTGCAATGAGCTATATTAAATTTGATTGCTTATTTTTAACCATTTTTCAAAGTTTTTATTGATTTGTGAGTTTTACTTTTGACAAATTAGCCCCCCTGAATATATGGTTCAAAAGATGCTTTAAATCACGCTTTAGTCCATTCTAGTCCAAAAACCAGTCTCAGAAGTGCTAAAAACGTGGTATTTTTCTTATTCGGCATTTTGGTCGACAGGCCAATGGGTGGGGGGGGGGGGCTCTTGGCTGCGCTACTCACACAGAATGAGTAAAAACTACCTGCATCGAACTTTGATATTTCTATTGTCAAAAGTCTATTTTTTTCAAGTGTTCATTCAGTATACCGTTACTAACAATGTAATAAAACTACATTCCAGAAGACATTTTACTTGATGTTCTATCAAATCGACACACTTTTTGTGCGAAACCGCACTACTGTATTGCGCAGGCGCGTAGCCAGAAATTCGCAATTGGGGGGCTGTGTTGGGGGGTGGTGGAGCAACCAGCCGCCGGAGGCCAATAGGGGTTTGAGGGCAAAGTCCCCAGCCGCCGGAGACACGGGGATCTGGGGGCGGAGCCTCCAGCGCTCGAAAATTTTGCATTTTTTTGCAAGAATAACTTCATTTTAGGGCTATTTTGATTAAAAAATAATGCTTTTAAAACGTGGCTTAGAAATTGGCAATGCAAACAAGAACTGGTGGCATAAATGGGCTATGTAGGTGGTGGCAATTGGTAAAATGTTAGTTCTCTTGTTTAGATGCTGGTAAATTATAAAATCGAATAATGCAAACAAGAACTGGTGGCATAAATGGGCTATGTAGGTGGTGGCAATTGGTAAAATGTTAGTTCTCTTGTTTAGATGCTGGTAAATTATAAAATCGAATAATTCAATAAAACTCACACAGTTTATAGAGAAAAATAATTTTGGGGGGGCTAATGAAAAGAGATTTGAGAGAAATGATTGGTAATGAACTAATACTGAATAGTTCCCCCCCCCCGCCCTATTTCTTAGTTTATAGTATATTTGTTGATGACATCTATGTTTAGCATTTTTGCACTTGCGATCAAATTTGATTGCTTATTTTTGACCATTTTTCAAAGTTTTCATTTATTTGTTGGTTTCATTTTTGACAATATTAGCCCCCTTTCCCTGCACATATGTTTCAAAAGATGCTTTAAATCACTATTTAGTCTACTCCAGTGCATAAAACAATCTCCAAAGTACTAAAAACGTAATGTTTTTCCCATTCTGCATTTTGGTCGACATATCAATAGGGGGGCTATAGCCCCTCCTCCCGCCCCTGGCTACGCTACTGGTATTGCGTGTGGTTTGAGCGAAAATGCGCCATAATTGAACTCCTGTTGTGTTATGCCTTTATCGTTGAAAAGTGCGAGTTGTGAATTTTGCTAGTTTGGCGCTTTCAAATCAATCGGACCAGTAAAAAACTAATTTGTAAAAAGTTCGCTGTAAAAATAACTTTTTTCTCCCCTCGCCCTACCCCACCCCCCTAATGGCTTCAGAAATTATATCGCAGTCACCCGGCCTATCGAGCATTCACTGATTGCTTATTTTTAATGTTTAATATTATGCATATGCACGTTATGTTTAGGTTGGTGGGGGGGTTGCTTCCCCCCTCCCCCCTAAATCCGCCACTGGCAGTACGGTGCGTAAGTACGGTACGGTACGTCTCAATTTTTGCTAAGAAGTACGGCACGCTGGTACGATACGCCTTTTTTGTAATGGTGCAGGTACGGTACGTTGGTACGCTGTTTGAACTAAAAATCCCAGAGTTTTCGCACATTACACCGAGTTTTTGTATGCAGAGGCAAAAACAGCTCAAGCCGACGCTAAATGAGTGAATTAAGGTGGCTGAATTATAGACAAGTGTTTTCAAAGTCGGTTAAAGTTACGAGTAGTTAAAAGCAAGGATGGCAGTACGGTATGCATCAATTTTTGCCATAAAGTACGGTACAAAAATAGATATGAAAACAAAAATAGACAAAATTTAACTAAAAGTTTGAAAAAATGTTTGAAGGTCTAAACGAAAAGTATGACGAAATAAAATCAGCTCTAGATAATAAAGCTTCTGTTGATTTTTTTAAAAGATTAAAACTACGAGTTGAGCAACTTGAACAAGAACGAGTTAATGCTAAACAAGACGAAGTCGCTAGAGAAGCATATAGCAAAAGATTAAATTTGCTAATACACGGTATCGAAGAATCACTAGAAGAGATTTGGGAAACCAAGCAATCTACCTTAGAGAAGTTTGATCAATTTCTGGAGAATGGTCTAAAAATTTCTAGGTCACAAATAAAAGTAATTGATATTCATCGGCTTCCACAGCGGCCTCTCTTTCAGCAAGGATACCAAGTTTGCCGACCAATTATCGTCATACTAGGCAGTGTTTTCGACAAGCAGCTAATCTTATCGTCATGTAAGAACCTGAAAGCGTACAACGCTAACCTCTTCCATGACGGTAAGTTGACAAACGGCAAGCAGAGCCGAACTATCTATGTAACAGAACACTTGCCCAAGACTTTCGTAAACCAGAAAAAGTTGCTGCTTCCCTCTTTCAATAAAGCCCGAAAAGAAAAAAAAACAAGCCTATTGGCGAATTGATCGCGGACAATATTGTTTGTTTGTGGATAACGAAACAATCCCGCCACCAATTACATTTAGACGTCTTGACTCTAGGGAAAGTTTTAAGTCAGTAAACGAGTATGTGTCCAGTTCTCAGTCGGAAAGCGGATGAGTAACTCAAATTTTAATAACATACGGACAAGATTATTGCTTAACTGTTATTCACATCGGTGTTGTATTGTAACTGTTGTATCTGTTAATCTATTTATGTAATAGAAGAACAAAGCTGGATAGTAATACTTGAAGTATTCACTCGCACTGCTAGATTAGTTTCTTTATTTTGAAGTAATATTAATTCTTTTAAATCATATTGCATTGTTTTACAGTAAACTTCAGAACTAATGGTGTGAAAGATAAAAATTACGTTTCATTACATCTGGTAAACCCACTTTCTCAAATTTTTCTTTACTAATTTAGTATGCATTAGTGTTTACTTAAATTAATATGATGTGAATGATAACAGTTTTCCTTTCAGACGTTTTAAGTGCTTAACCAAGCTTAGGCTTATTGGAATTAGCGCCAACTAGTTTTATGCAATTGATGTTGTAATGCTCAGTAGACCGCTACGCTTATGCATAGTGTATCATTTTCATTTTTGTCTTTGCGTTTAACTGACCCTTAATTAATGGCCTTCTTTGCCAATGGCATACCAAAACACCCCAACGAACATTGCGAAGCTTTTTTTTAATTTTTGGGTTCGAGTCAAGTCGCTACGACGTTGAAAATCACTGCGAAAACTTAACTAGGTCTTTTACCGAAAACATTATCCACCTGCAAATATTGTGAATTAAATTCGAAATTTGAATCGGAAAACAAATCTAAATTGTTTATATTGCACGCAAATATACTGTCTTTACAAAAACAATATGAATCTTTAAATGAAATTATCGCAAATTTGGATCTTAAACCTGATATAATTTGTCTTTCTGAATCTCGGGTCAAATTGGATGCCTTGCTTAGTAATCTTGAGCTTACAGGATACGATTTGCTCCTCACCAATCCTCACAAAACTGCCGGAGGTGTTGGTGTTTATTGTTCTAACAACTTAAATTATCGTGTTGTAAAACATAACTGGCTTGGGATTGAGGAATCTGAAGATATTTGGTTGAACGTTGTAGAACCTTGTACAAACACTATCATAAATGTCATTTTTTTGTATAGGCATCCCAACACATGCAAAAAAAAATTATTTTGAAACTAGACGAGGCTTTGGATGAACAACCTTTTGCTAACACAACTACTTATACACTAGGTGACGTAAATCTTGACATTAATAAATTTAATCGTTCTACTCTTGCACAGAATTATTTAGACGGACTAATTAGTAAGGGTTTTTTTCCATTAGTAACCCAACCCACAAGGGTAACAGGCTCATCTGCAAGCATCATTGACCAAATGACCAAATCATTACTAATGATTTGTCGCAATAAATTAATCCCGGGAATTATTAGAACCGACGACCTAAATGACCACAACATGACATATGTAATTATTAGGGATAAAAATAAACCAAAAGTTAAAATTTGCAAAAGAATCAAGCTAAGGAATACAAGTAACTTTTCGCCTACTACAGTATATTCAAAAATGACCTAGTACTTTCCTTCTCCGAATTTCTTAATTCTCTCCCTGAAGTTGATGAAAATCATTTTAATATTGTGTTTAAAGACTTTCACGATAGATTCACAAAAGTCTTGGACAAAAATGCTCCATTCAAATTGTTATCGCGCTAGCAAAGTAAACTTGCCCACAAGCCTTGGATATCAAAAGGAATCTTGGCTTCCATTCGAAATAAGCAAAAAATGTATAAAACGCCTTTTATTGGTGGCAGTGAAATCGCAAAAACGTCGAACAAGACTTATGCAAATAAGCTCACTAAAGTAAAGTGTCTGGCTAAAAAGCTATATTTTCATAGCGAATTAGAAAACTGTAAAGGTGACGGTCGCAAAATCTGGGATTTACTCTACTGTCTTTTGCCCAGTGAAAAAACAAACAATGCCCTAAAACATTAGAAGCCAGTGGTGACATTACGCATGATCCAAAACTCATTGCCTAACAATTCTGTGATCATTTCAGTACTATAGCTTCAAAAATTGTCAAAGATAATCCCAATTCTACCTCGGCCGACTCGTTTAAACGATGTCTTAATAGACGCATTTCTGACTCAATATTCTTGCAACCTACCGAACCGGGAGAGTTTCTTAACCCTATTTGTACCGGGGGGGGGGGGCAAATTTGCCACTCCTCTCAATTATTTTAATATAGCTCCTAAACGAAAGCAAAGTTTTGCTTTGATGCACCCTGACTTTGAATCAAATTTAATAACACACATTTTCAGAAAGTTTGGGGTTAACCGGACAACCGGAAGTGACGTCATGTTTGCCTTTGTTAGAGGCACCTAAGGAGTTTTATGCAGTTTTGAGCACTATTCATGCTTATCAGTGCGCACATTCTAATCATTGTGCTGCGTATTCATTGTCAATGCTAATCTTCTGCTGGAATAAAATATTTTATTTACTGATAAATGCATTGCATCATCATTACGTCATTGATGACGTCATAATTTAAAAATATTGATTTTTCTGCTGTTTCTCGAAATAAACTGCTTTTGCAGAAAAAAAATATTCATTTTCATCAGCTGTTGAATATAAAAATGAAAATGATAATGCAGTATTCTATAATTTTGAGAAATACACTATATTTCAGTCACAAAAAATTACAAAGAATAATCAACAAAATATATTAACGATGAGGTCATCATTTACGGTAGCTTTATCAGAGTTGTCTTTGAAATAACAAAAGTCCAAACTAAAACTAATATTAACATTTAGGCAAATTTGCATGCTGTTATAAGGATTTACTGGTTTTGATGACGTCATCATCGTTTTCGTGACATCACAACCTCAAAAAATTTATTTTTAAAAATTTAACAAAAAATAGCATCAGCAAGCAAAAAAGCTCGATTCTATCACTTACCAATCGGTTTTTAGATAGGGGGGCAAATTTGCCCCCCTCGGTATAAATAGGGTGTAAAAATAGCCCGGTATATATAGGGTTAACACAATCAATTCGCTAAATGTAAGAAAAAGTAGTGGTTTTGATCATATCCCTCCTTTTTTTGTTAAACCAGCGGGGCCTGTAATTTCTGAACCGTTTTCTGTGCTCGTTAATCACTCGATCACACTGGGGATTTTCCCTGAAGTTTTAAAAGTAGCTAAACTGATACTTGTTTACAACTCAGGCAGTAGACATAATCCAAATAATTACCGTGCAATTTCACTGCTGTCATGTTTTGCCAAAATTTTTAAAAAATTGCTATATAAAAGACTTTATAATTTTATATGTATGCACTCAATAATAGCTCCTACCCAGTATGGCTTTAGACCAGGACTTTTCACCATGCATGCTGTAACTGATGTGTTAACACTAGTTTATGATAACATCCATGAGAAAAAATATTCTGGATTAATATTTCTCAATATCCAAAAAGTTTTTGACACAGTAGACCATAATATACTGATTGCAAAGCTTGAACATTATGGTATCAGAGGCATTGCTAAAAATCTGATTGAATCCTACTTACAAAATAGATGAGTAGGATTTTAATTTACGTCAATGACTTAATCAATTGCACATCAGTAACACCTAAATTGTTTGCAGATGATACTTATAACCGATCAGTGGTCGAGTGGATAGAGCGTCTGCTACTGAAGCGGATGATACTTATAACTTATAACCGATTTATAACCATCAGTGGTCGAGTGGATAGAGCGTCTTCTACTGAAGCGGTAGACACGGGTTCGATTCCCGGTCGAGTCAAACCAAAGACTATAAAAATTGGTATTCACAGCTTCCCTGCTTGACGTTCAGCAATTAAAGGGACAGTGTGAAGCCACCATCGTGTGTGGTAGACAGATGGGCAGGTGGCAGCTTGACTCGAAGACCGAAAGGTCATTTCGCTGTCTCCTGGCCAAGGCAACTTGGTGAAAAAAATGTAATTACAATTACAGATTGACTTGACTAGACAGCAATTTGTTGCTTTGGATGACGAATCAAGACTATATACATCTAACTGGGGAGTTCCCCAAGGATCAACTTTAGGTCCATTACTATTTTTCATTTACGTCAATGACTTAATTAATTGCACATCAGTAACACCTAAATTGTTTGCAGATGATACTTATCTGTGCTTCAGTTCGCCCAAACCTGAAAACTTGGAAGAGATAATTAACTCTGACCTAAAAATTGTTTCTAAATGGATAACTGTTAACAAATTGGGCATTAATCCTCAAAAATCTTCAGCCTTGATAATATCGCCAAAAAGCAATGATAAAGCTCCTTACCAAAACTTGACCATTCGCTTTGACGGCTTCAAAACTAATCTTTCTAAATCAGTTAAATATCTTGGTATAAAAATAGACGACAACCTTACATTCAAAACTCATATCAACTTTCTCTATTCTAAGCTTTCTGGAACATTAAGTGAAATGTTCAAAGTCAAACACTATTTACCAAAAACTTATCTACATCTTTTGTACAATACTCTCTTTCACCCTCATCTAATTTACTTCATTTCTGCTTGGTCTTCTACATTTTCTCCTTACCTAAATCCTTTACAAACACTTCAAAATAAAGCAATAAAATTAATCGAAGGTTTAAGCCATTGGCAGAGCAGTACTACAGCATATAAGAAACTAAAAATCCTCAAAATAAACGAATTAGTCAAGTTTGAAATAGGTAAATTCCTTCATCGACACTTCAATAACAAACTTCCATTGAACTTCCAAAATTATTTTGTTGGTTTGAATCAAATCCACACAATAGACACCAGAAGACGACTGACTGGTTGCAATTATCGTATTCCTCTTTATAAAATATCCCGAATGCAACGTTCAATCAAATATAAAGGCGTTATTATTTGGAACAATATTCCTTCCGATATAAGGAAAAATACTTTCCGAAAATTCAAATCTAATTACCAGAGGTGGAGTCCTTGAGGACGTCCTTGGCCTTGGCCTCGAAGCCTCAAGTCCTTGGCCTTGGCCTCGAAGCCTCAAGTCCTCAAAAATCGCCCTGTCCTCGGCTCAAGGACAGCACTATTTTTTGAACAGTTGAAATTTCGTTGGAAAGCGCCAGAAAACTCGCAAAAAATTTGCGAGCACCTTTTTTGTTTTCCTCGCTTGGAGCATAAGCGTAGCCAAGGGGAGGGGGACAGGGGTCCGCCCCCTCCCCAATTGAAATTTCACCAATGACAAAAATGTGACAAAAAAGCCTGTAGTTTCTTCAGTTTCTTTTTAGCATTTTTCGCTTACAACAGTGTAACTAACAACAATATTGAAGACCAGGGGTCCGGGTCCCTCTCAATTTAATTTTTGCCAGCCAATTTAAACGTATAACCCGAAGAAAACAAGGAGTTTTTGTCCTAAAAGTTGCTATCTTAGGCTCACATCTAGCCTTTTTGTGAACGTAATGCATTAATCAGGGCCGGATTTACCATAATATGACGCAGTACCAGCAATAGCGTAGCCATGGAGGAGGCGGGGGCTATAGCCCCCCCCCCATTGACCTATCAACCAAAATGCAGAATAAGGAAACTACCACGTTTTTAGCTCTTTTGAGACTGTTTTTTTGCGCTGGAATTGACTAAAAAGTGATTTAAAGCATCATTTGAAACATATATTCAGAGGGGGGGCTAATTGTCAAAAATTGAAGTCACAAATCAATGAAAATGAAAACATACCCGAAAATAAACAATCAAATCTGATCGCTAATGTAAAAACGCCAAACATAGGTTTTATCAACAAATATATCATAAACTCAGGAATAAGGGAGGGGGGGCTATTCAGTGTTAGTTAATTACCAATCAATTTTCTCAAATATCTTTCCATTAGCCCTTCCCCCAATTATTTTTTTTATAAAATATAGATGAAATAGATTACTCCGTGTGAGTTTTATTGAATAATAAAATTTTATGATTTAGCAGCAAGTAAACAAGAGAACTGCAATGTCATCATTAGCCACTTCTCATATAGCCCATTAATGCACCCAGTTGAATCATGTTGGGCTGCCAATTTTTATGCCACGTTCTAAAAGCATTATTTTTTATTAAAATAGCTCTAAAATTAAGTTCATTTTGCAAAAAAATGCAAAAATTTTGAGCGCTGGAGGCTCCGCCCCCAGACCCCAAGCCTCCGGCAGCTGGGGGCTTTGCCCTCTAATCCCATTGGCCTCCGGCGACTGGGGGCCCCGCCCCCAGATCCCCAAAACAGCCCCCCATTGCGAATATCTGGCTGCGCGCCTGAGTACCAGCTAGGGACCCCGAGCTAAAATCGTAAGACTTCTTTTGGTCTTCTCCTATATTTGGCAGAAAGATGTTGCGAAAATCTCCAAAGTGCCAGGGGCCTAGCGCGAAGTAAATCTGGCCCGGCAATAACATGGTTAGTTGACGTAACCATCTATTTTACCATTTTTCAATAACAATTCAGTAATTCACCTCCAACCTCGCCGGTTTTTATGCACAAAATACTTTTAAAAAAAATTAGCCATTGAAAATGCTGATTGAACGAATCGTTGAACTTCAGTTGAGGGTCCTGGGCCCCCTGGCAGAACAAGCACTCCTAAAACTGGTTATTTTCATGACAAAACAAAAATTTCCAAGGAAAATCCTCGAGTGGATTATTATTTACTGCTAAAATGTTGCAAGAGACAATGCAACCTTACTTACCCCTACCTGCGGACCAGATCACTTACAATTAAATTTAACTCCAAAATGCAAGATATTAAGCGTGTTTTAAACTTGAATTGCAAGTAAAAGGAGTACGCTATTAAATGATTTGATTTTTTCAATTGGCTTTTAAATGTCAAAAATCTAGTGCTTTTAAATGGCTCTGAACACTTGCAAAATGTGATTCAATGGCATTAAAATAGTTTTTTTTCCAAAAAATTACAAAAAATCGCCCAACGGCTGGGGGCTTCGCACCTTGTCGATCTTCCATCTTACGATATCTTTGTCCCACAAAAACTTCCTCTTTGGAAAAATTTTGATGACGTCATTTCATGTGATTTGTGGTTTAGGCTTACCCAGTAATTAAATTGTAAAATTTTGCATGGGAGAACGCTTTTGCAGCCTTGACCAAACGCATTTGGCATGCGAAAATACTTTAGGAAAGATTACGTAATTCCGTTGCCGAAATTGAACAAACACCAAAAAAAAGAGGTCTTCGCCTAAAATTGAAGTGTTTTTCCGCCAAAATTAGGTAAAAACCAAAAAAAAATTGTCTTCGCCGGAAATTGAAGCGGTTTTTTGCCAAAATTTGGTAAAGAATTAGGCCTTTTTCGTCTGATCATCCGGCGCTCAAATCTCGTTGGGGGGACGCTAAATCTCGATGGGGGGACGCGTCCCCCCTACAATTAAGTGCTGGGCTTACCCCAATCAAAAATTCTGGGTACGCCAATAAATTGGAAATCGCCTGAAATAAATTTTTGAAGACCTTTTTTTTTTTGGAGAACACTTGCGCCGGTGTCCTTGGTCGTTGGCCTTGGCCTCGAGCATTCCTGTCCTTGGCCTCGAGAGGTTTTGTCCTCGGAAAGGCTGTCCTTGGCCTCGGATTTTTTTTGTGTCCTTGGCCTTGGCCTCAAGCCTTGTGTCCTCGACTCCACCTCTGCTAATTACAAAGACCAGTAAATTGCAAATTACTAAAATTCAAATGCAGAAAATTTTGGTTGAAATGTTGATGTAAAGCAACACAAGTTGCAAGCAGGGTGTCGAACAGTTTCAAATAACGGTTCGGGTTCAGGTTTAGCTCCTGCTCAAAATATTTTAGCGGTTCAGGTTTGGTTCGGGTTCACTAGAGCACCATTTTCAAAGTTCAGGTTTGGTTCAGGTTTACTTAAGTAAAATATTTCTGGTTCAGGTTCGGTTCGGGTTCATTGACTTAAAATTTAACTGTCGTTACTCGTTCGTCCAGAAAAAAAAAGGAGAAATTGCTAATCTTGTTGATGATCACCACTGCTCTTATAGTGCGTCTACCAGCGCCAGCGGCATTCGGATATGGAAAAATATATTCTAACTTTTGTTAGGGGTTCAGGTTCGGTTTGGGTTCTCTTGAGCACAATTTTGAGGGTTCAGGTTTGGTTCAGGTTCACTGAAGTAAAATTTTGCTGGTTCAGGTTCGGTTCGGGTTTACTAATATGAAACGGTTCATTCGGGTTTACGCTTCTGGTTCCGGTTCGGTTCGACACCCTGGTTGCAAGAGACATCCAAATACTAATAGCTTTTATTTGAATCTAACTGGCAAATTGCCTACCAATATAGGGTGGCTGCTTGACTCGAAGATTTAACGGTCCCTTCGCAGTCTCCCCGTCCTTCCATGTTATTCTGTAGATGAATCGGTATGTGATTAGTATTATTTAAGAGTAAATGAGTTGGACGCAATAAATTCTGAGTTGAGTTGAGTTGAGTACGCTGATAGGTTATGCCTTTTTTGTAATTGTACGGGTACGGTACGCTTCAAAAATTGAACTGAAGTACAGTACGCTGGTACGGTACGGTTCAAGGTGTGAGGTACCAGGGGCGGATCTAGCCCTTTGGTTTGGGGGGGGATCCAAATTTTGCAAAAAAAAATTAAAACCGTATATTGTTATTGAACAAGAATGGCTATACTGCATGGCTATACCAGTATATAACGTATAGCGGTGTAGTCACGATTTACCAAAGGGAGGGGTTTTACAATGCTGCGACAATCACAGCAAAGGGGAAGCAGGGGCCAAATTCAAGCCATACTGAGAAAATTTTACAAATTTTGAAGCCAAAATAAGCGATTTTATAGTAATTTTAGTCTAATTACGCCGAATCAAGCTACTAAAGAAATAAGTTGACAAAAAGCATAATTGATTTTAATATTAGGCTGAAAAGTGCAGTAAGTTGTCAATCTAAACTCTTTGTAGCTACGTCACTGGCTGTATACCAGCTAGCCATAGATAAACTTCACAGCTCACATCGAGAGGCGATATTAGCGTAATGGTAATAATTTCTCGAGAAAGCTTCTATCATGCTTTAGTTAAAAATAATAGTCTACTATAGTGAAGTTTTGAAAAATTAAAGGATTCGGTACCAGAAGCTTCAGTAAGAGTAAACTACATTACAGCAGGTATATGTTAAGTGTGTGTTAAATCCTCAACGACTACAGCGCTTCTCATGAACATTCGTCTAGGATGCATTTGAACGAAGTGATTTGCAACAGCATCAATGTTAATTGGGACACTATAGTGAGAAGACATTAGTGTTAATCCCGACAAGCGTTTATCGCCCATGGTTGAACGTAAGTGGGTCTTAAGTCGTCTCAAAAGAGAGAACTCTACGATTGATCTGCTCAACAGCTGCTTACTTATTACTGTATACCGGTACTATTACTAGCCGTACCCGTAACAGTCTTTCACAGTATGCCTACAACACCAAGGGAGTGTGCTGTTATTTTCCACTTCACTTTTAGAGTAGCACCAGCAGGCTGAACTATTAGGTAGAGTAGCGGCAAGGCGTCAATCTCTAGAGCGTAAGGGCTAGAGTTCGATGCTCTTTAGGGCTGCCTATTCAGCTTTGCTTGCAATTGCAAATACGGGTACCTAATTTGTGTTAAAAAATATTCTGTTCTTTTATTCACTTTATATTCTGTTAAATTTGAAAAAATAGCCTGATTTGCTGGGATTGCGTAGCCTACTTTCTCAAACTACCCGTACGGTATCGCAATTAGCAATTACTATATTGTCTTTTAGAGAAATAATGCTGCTCACAGGCGCTAGCTTCTCCTTGGTCCTTTTACAGGCTTAAATCACGGATTGAAAACTAAAGTTAAGAACTTACGAGAGACGATTTATTGCAAATTCTCATTCTACTTCAATCAATCAATCAATCATATTTTATTTTGTCACAAAATTAAAACAGTAATTCACGAGAGGATCGGTTATTATTTTTATACGTGTGGACTAGGAGGGCTGCGAAGTGACCTGCCGGTCTTCGAGTAAAGCAGCCACCTAACTTTTGTAGGTCAATAGTTATGGCTTAATAACTATTAGCTCGTACTTTAAGTTCAAAATTATGTTTAAATAAACGGGATGGATTTTTTACAAAAATTACTTATCAGATTGCATGCTGTCTAGTGAAAAATTGGAAAAAAAACAAAAAAAAACAAAACTTTTATTTGCAGAAATCAAATCACTTGTGAGATTAGGTATTTTTTGTTGATTCTTTTGAAAGCTGAAAAATTGCATTTGTTATTTTTAATTTCGTTAGGTATATCGTTCCATACTTTAACTCCTCTATACTTAATGGATCTTTGTAATCTGTTAGTACGGAATCTAGGAATGTAGAGTTGATTTTTCATTTGTGAAGTTCTCGTACTTCTTTTATGAATTGCATGGACATTATCAAAATAGTTATCGAATTGTACAGGAAATTGCTTGTGAATGAATTTATACATAAATTTAGCTGTTTCTTGACTTATTAAGTTGTTTAAACTAAGTATATTATTTTCTTTATATAGGGGTTGCGCGCTCTGAAACCTTGATGCTCCAGAAAGTAATTTAATTGCTCTATTTTGCAGAGATTTTAGTGGAGTTAGGTAAGAAGGAAATGTGGCTCCCCATACTATAATGCCATAAGTAAGATGTGAATGAATGAAGGCGAAGTAAATTTGTTTTAGTATTCGTAAAGGAATAAAGTACCTTATCTTCGTCATAATGCCAACGGCACGAGAAACAATTGTTCGTAGTTGTTTGATATGATCTCCAAAAAGGAGCTGATAATCGACATTTATACCCAAGTATTTATGCTTTTCTCTACTATTAGAATAGATGAGTCAAGTGTGATGAAGGCATTCGGTGTTGATTTGCTTAAGTATGGCGAAACAATAAGCAAGTGGGATTTGGTCGGATTTATTGTTAATTGATTGGTTATGGCCCATCTGGATACATTGGCTAGGTCTTGATTTATGTTTTTTTCTAACTTGGCTACTGATGAGTGACTAAGAATTAAACATGTGTCATCTGCAAATAATCTAGGGAGACTATTAGTGGCATTAGGAAGATCGTTTATATAAAGTAGAAAAAAAAGTGGTCCTAGTGTGGAACCTTGAGGCACTCCTAACCCGATATGCTGTTGTGAGGAGTTAATATCACCTAGACTAACATATTGTTTTCGATTCGAGAAATAGGAACCAATCAGCTTATTAACTTTTCCTCTAAAACCATAGTGATGAAGTTTAATTAACAGTCTTTTGTGACAAACCGTATCGAAAGCTTTAGTTAAATCAAGTGTTACCAGCCCAGTGAAATTTTTAATGTTAAGATTATGGTAGGCAGTTGTGATAATGTCTAAAATTGCATGTTGTGTTGAGTGGTGAGGGCGAAATCCGTATTGCGTTGGGATTAAAATCGATTTTTTATCTAGAAATTTGTAAAAACGATTAAAAAGTAATTTTTCGTATATTTTAGAAAAGGGGGATAACAATGATATAGGGCGATAGTTACTGATAATTTGTTTGTCTCCAGACTTGTAAATAGGAATTACTTTAGCAATTTTAAGAATATTTGGAAACATCCCTAAATCAAATGATGCATTAATTACTTTAACCAGAAAAGGTGCTATAATTCTATCTACTAATTTAATAAAAATGACTGGAATGTTATCATGCCCGACCGATTTTTTCAAAGGTAATAAATTAATTATGCTAATTAGTTCTCTTTCATCAACTGGTTCAAGAAATATTGAAGAGGAAACTCTGTTAGTTAAGAATCGAGTTACACTTTGGCTGCTGTTGTTTTCCATTTTTTCGGCCAGACGTTTGCCAATGGTACAAAAAAAATTGTTGAAATGTTCAGCCATTGTCAATGGATTGTCACAGATTTTGTCATTTATTTTTATATTATTGGGTGGAGAATTTATGTCAGCTGTTTTATTGTGGAGAAGTGAATTGATGGTTTTCCACATTTTACGACTATTATGTTGGTTGTCGTCGAATTCTTTAAAAAAGTACATTTTTTTAGAAAGGCGTTTGACTTTGGTTAATTTGTTGGAGTAAGTTTTGAAAAGCAGTTTTTGAGCATCATTTCCATTCAAAAAATTGTTTTTGTACATTTTTTGTTTATTTTTAATAGAGATTAGAAGCCCTTTCGTTAACCAAGGCTTTTTAAATAATTTATCTTTTTTGCGTGATGCTCTTTTTATTGGGGCGTGTTTGTCAACCACACATTTGAATGATGAAATGAATTGTTCCAATACGCTATTAACATTGTTTTCGCTATTTAAAGGCACTAATGCGGATTCATTTTGTAAAATGGTTTTTATGTCTTCTTGAAATGGTGGTAGACTAAAAACTTTGTAATCTCGGTAAAACCCACGTTGGTCAACTTTTTTGTGTTTTGGTGCGTTGCTACGGATAAGACAAAATATAGGAAAGTGGTCTGTTATATCGCTTTGGTAGATACCTGATGAGATTGTTCGAGTTGTTATGTTGGTGAATATATGGTCAATTAATGATTTCGAGGTTGCAGTGACCCGAGTTGGTTTAGTGATAACTGGAAATAATCCAAATCCTAACAGAGTGTCGAGATAATGCCGAGCCTCGGTTTGGCATTTTTCAGGGTCCAAATTAATGTTAAAATCGCCCACGAGAGTGATATCATAAGGTTGTTTTGAATATGAGTCAAGAATTGTACTCAGTTTATCTGTGAAGAGAGCAATATTATTTTTCGGATGTCGATAGATTACTCCTACTATTGCGAGGTGCTTGCTAGTTAAATTCGATAGCTTGATGAATAAGCTTTCACAACCAGAAGTATCAATGGAATTGATTCCTAGAATCTCATATTCAAGAGAGTCAGATATATAGAGTCCCACTCCCCCAGCATTAGTGGGTGAAGCAGCGTGAATAAAGTTATAATTGGGAAGGGAAATATCTAAGAGAGGCTGGTGTTTTATTTTGGTTTCCGAGAGACCAATTAAATGCGGTTTAATGGGTAGTTGGTCTAGAAATTCACATAAATTATCGTGGTTTTTTTGAAGTGATCGGATATTAAAATGCAACAAAAATAGATTTTTCGAGGAATTAAACATATTGTTTTGGGAGTTTAAATCATGATATTTACACGGAGAAATATTATCAGGCACAAGTGACATGATATCTGCAAAACTATTAGGTGTATGCAAAAAAAGAGGTGAATCAGTGGCATCTTGACCCGACGAGAAATACTGTAGCAGGTCATTTGCATCGCAGCCCACGATGCTTTTGGACTTTGCCATAAAAATCAAACACCGTTACACTGTTTAGTTACAAACGTCACCATGCAAAGGAGAATAGATAAATTGATTACAACATAAGCAGCATTACATTCTGAAACTAGAGTTTAAAGACTTACCATTTTTCAATGAAGAATTCCACATCCCGACATCGACCGCAAGAGCCTCCTCCCTACCGCCAACATATCTCGAACTTAGCAGTAAAAAATGTAAAGTAGACTAGCTATCCCACTATCACACAAATCAAAGTAATAGATACAAAGCTACAGCGGCCGATGTCAGAATGAAGAATAACCGAAAGTCAACTTTGTAAATAAAAAAAAAAATCAAAAACACACTATTATCTTAGTCTGATTCTGGTAATTTAACCACTCGCTTATCTATGTTTCCTCATTCACATCATCAACTAATTAGACTACATACTGTGCCAAGTGGAAACTATAGATCTTGTTTAACATCGTGAAAACAAAGTTAGTTTAGTAAAGACAGCAACACCGAAAATAAGTCAGAAGCACTTCATAATCTTTTAGCGCAAGACTGAAACTAAAAACCCGATATTGGCAACTTCGCAAACCAGCAAGCAAAATCAGTCTATAGCATAAGCACCATTGCTCGTAACTGTGTTCGATTCTGAGCGAAGATTGACTGTTTGGAAGAAAAGCTCTAATATGCGATAAGATACAATTTATTATCATTTTTTTTATTTTTTTATTTTTTTTTATTTATGATTTTAATATCATTTGCTATTTAAGTATTTAGCGAAGTAGAAAGCCAGCTAATCTTTCTTGTTTTCTGTAATTTGTCTTGAATCGAGATCGCCTTGGTAAGTTTAATAAATTGTAGCATTCATCAAAGTAAATAGTTACAATTTTAAGAAGTAAAAAATAAATTCGCAGTCGAGAATTAACAAAGTTGAGGACTTTTCTAAGTGATTAAAGAGAGTCATTCTAATTTAAAACAAACACTATGCTTGCTACATTATGGAGTCATTAGATTCGAATTTTCATGTACGATGAAATTCATGAACAATATTATTTTTTAACTTAGGAAATCAACGATTTTTCGGCGTTTTTTTTGGTAAGTCTATTTTGTCGCCGTCAACAAACAAGCAATAATTGCCATCAATGGCTCTCCAGTAGGTAGATTGTTTCTTTCGTTTTGCTTCCTTGAAGTCAGGCAAGAGTAATTTTCTTTGTTGTTGAAATTTTGCGGGCAAATGTTCTGTTACATACACATAGGGAGAGTGTTCATCGTAACTTCTTCGCGTCTCGTTATATGTTTTGAGGTTTTTGGCCGAACTAAAGATTCGATTTTTATCTTGAGTGCTAGTCAGTTTAACTATTATAGGCCTGTGCACGGTTTTACCATTCTTCTTAATCGGATATTGCGGTAGTAGATGAATATCGACAAGCTCAATATCGTCAGGATCAATATTCAATCCATCGTTTAAGAAAGTTTCAAATTTTTGCACAGTCTCCTCACGCTTTTCCCAAGTATTACTTTCATCTTCCTCGATGCCGTGAATTAATACATTAAGGCGTTTGCTATATGATTCTTGCATGATCGCCGTTTTTTCATAGTCTGATTTAAATTTTTCGAATTCTCTCATTTTATCATCAAGGATGTCAAGAGTTTCCGCCTTGGCTGTCAAATTTAGTTCGAGAGTTGCTGTTTTATTCTCCAACTTGAATATTCTAGTGTTGAAGCTGTCCACTTTTTTCTCAAGCGCGTCTAATTTCTGTAGTATTTGATCAAGCTTTAGTTCAAGAGTCGATATTGTCCTGTAGTACTGTTAATTTGCGCTGCTTTTGTCTGTTTAACAAATTGACATATTCAACTTGCTTTGGCAACTATTTGCTTCAGCTCAATAGGTAGATGTTGCTGCTACCATTGCAAATTCGGTTTTTTGACAGGTAGATGTTGCTGCTACCTTTGCTTGTCAGTGTTCTCATTTGTGTCAAAACAATAACAAGCAAGAGATGAAAAGAAGGTGAAGAAAGAAAAAGTGTGACTTTCGAATTGCAACAGTGTTGGAACAGTGTCGGTTATGCTTTTGATCATATTCTTTTGATCTTTTCCATTTGAGAATTTCCAGGTTTGAAAAGCAGTTGCACTGACTCGCACGGCAGAAGGGAGCCATTTTCTTGACTACTGAAATACCGAAAGCTGTATACATCCTTCGTAACGTTGCACAGTATAGCAGCACATTTTATATTGCGGTACCGGTTTGGTCTATACGCTGCGCTTTCAAATGGTACGGTAGAAAATACACAACTAAAATTCATGACAAAACGGTGGTGACTTGAAGCACACGCTAGAAAAGCGTAAATTGAAATGATGCCGTTGAAATAAGAATGTTTGCATTGTTAAATTCTAAAACGTTCTAAAATTTTTTCGAATGCCTGAAAATTTGGAGGGGATCCGACCCCCGGATCCCCCCCTGGATCCGCCCCTGGGTACGTAGTATGCAAGTTCTGAACTTACCGTAACGTACTGGCGTCCTTGCTCAGTAGCTCTAAAAGCATGGGTTACGAAAGATCAAAATATGTGTCGCACCAAGATGGTTCAACTTTGTTAAAATAAAAGCTTTTTTTAGGTTCGTTGTTCTCTAATGCGTCGTATTTGTTTCATAATGCTTTGCAAGTTTTCCAAGAGTTTAAATGACGGTGCTGCTGCACTGCTGCAATAGCGGCAAAGAGCTTGTAAATTGAGATTCGTTGATTACGGGAGTATTTTGGAGGTTTTTGGCGTAGGTCTTTTCTCCTTGCTCTACTAGAAAAGGGACAGCGTGGTTATACGGATTGTGAGGATAAAACACTGGCTGATGTAAGGATGATGAAATCAAGCAAAAGTGAAAAGCTGAAGAGGAACAAATGAAAACACAAAAGGAGTACAAAGTTTAATTTCAAAAAATGTTATCTTAGCATCTTCCAACAGCAGTGAGGATGAGAGCAATGCTGATGATACTCTGCCAAGTATGATGGAAAATGTTTCGCCAAAGCGAGCATGAGCAAGACAATATTTCCTTACACCCGCAACAGAAGAGGCCTTGGTTTTAATCCGCTTACTTTTGCTATCAACAGAAGTAAATTTCTTGTTCACGAAAAATAGCAAGAGCTAAGTTTGTCCAAAACATTCAAAATGGGTTTCATGCCAACAAAGCGCTTACAGCTCTCTGAGATGGTAAGTGTTTGGAAGACTTGACAACCAAAAAATGTGTAAATCGTCTTCTAGTTTTTGTCTCTGGGTTGAGTGTTAATCGGATTCTGAAAGACCCTAAATTAGCTTTTGGAACTGATAAAGCTTAGCCAATCATTTGATATAGCAGCAACTAAATCCTGGAATTAAAAATGGAACTTGCATTTTGCTAGAACAAACAATTGGTAAAGAACGTGTTGTACCTCGCTGATCACCATCATATTGTGGAGCTTCTTTTAGAAGCCGAAAATTCCCTTCTCAAACGATTCAAAGTTCTGAAGCATTGACACAACCTATTATGAATTAGGAATCGCTGACAAAATTTGGTGCATGCTCAGTGATTTTGGAAGAAACTAGCCATTGCATGATGCACTTTGCCACTAACTACCTTTAAAAATAACAACTACGTGATGATTACCTTGAGCTTTTGGAGCTATTTCTGCTTCTAGGAGGAACTGCACCTCGTGGTGTGAAGTTTCGTGCACCTGGACCTCTGCACAACCCACGCTGGCTAAACAAACTTCTGCTTTAAAAATACGAATGTTTAGAGGACAGTTTAGTTTCGTTGCTCAAGACGAAGAAGCTTTAAAGGAACTGTGTGTTTTTGCAATACAACTTCATTGAAGCTTGGTTTACTGCTCCTGAAGCAATTGAAGCACCTCGTCGGGATTTAGCTCTACTAAAATCCCTTCTTCAACATTTTAATACAGCAGTTTTCTTTGCCACTTCTTAAGAGATGACTAAACATCAATGGTATTTGTCTGAAGAGCTAGTTGCTCATAGCTTTTTTGATGATGCTGTTTCATTTGCAACAAAGCAGTACATGGTTGCCAAGCTTCAAAACAAAAATTATGAACAAGATTTTCTGAAACGACCCCAACATCCACTTGGTTTTTTAAAAGATAAACATCTTCAAGATTTCGCGTCTACCAAGACAAAGAAATTTTTTGAAATTTTTTGACTTGATTCCAAGTGTCTCAATGAAGATCCGAGATTTTGATCAAAATGAAAGCTTTCGATCTCCAAAACTGATTTACTTAGATTTTTCGGGATTGTTCCATTTGCCTATAAATAACGTGAATATTCTTGATTTAGGGAATAGAAGTGATAATATCTTTTGACGTAAAACTGCTGTTAAATTGCATTACAAGTATTAGCCTAATAGGCTGCTTAGGATTCAGTTAATGCTAAGTTATGCAACAAAAATATAATACAGTAATTCTGTTATAATTCTGGAGGATATTGAATGTAGGACGTCTTGACCGATGTCCTTTAGCCAGTAGCGTATCCAGGAAAGGGGGGGCTATAGCCCCAGCTTCACCCAATTGGTCTGCCGACCAAAATGCAGAATAAAAAAAGTAAAACGTTTTCAGCAAATCTGAGACTGTCGTTTGCCCTGGAATAGACTCAAACGATGATTTAAAGCAAATTTTGAAACATTTATTATTATTATTTCTTTTTTTTTTGGGGGGGGGTGCTGATTTATCAAAAATAAAACTCATAGACAAAAAAAAAACATTAAAAGATTGCCAAAAATTGGTATTCAAACTTGATCGCTTATTGAAAAGCACTTAACATAGGTTTCATCAAAAAAATATTTAAGCTTAAGTATAGGGGTAGGGGGGTGTTTAGTATTAGTTTTTTACCAATCACTTCTCTCAACCTTCCATTACCCCCCACATTATATTTTTTTCGCTATAAAATATAGACGAAATAAATTACTCCTGAAAAAAGTTTATTGAACAATCGGTATAGAAATTTATGGTTTACCTACTTGTAATTAAGAGAACCGAAATTCTAGCAATAGCTATCTCCCACATAGTCCATTTATGCAACTAGTTAATTATGTTTTTGCGATGCATAGTTTTATGCCACGTTTTAATACTATTATTTTTGTAAGTTATTTTTGCCAAAAAAAATACGAAATTTTCGAGCGCTGGGGGCTCCGTCCCCAGGCCCCCGTAACAGCCCCTTCCCCATTGTAGATTTCTGACTACGAGCCTGTTTCAGCCGGTCAGCAAACAGTGCAATACTGACTTCATCCTTTTCCTCATTGGTTTCGAGCATTAAAATAACAACAATAAAATGTATTTAGCAGTTTTTTAGGCATAATTTTTTTGAAATTAAAATCTAGCATTTTTGATTTGGATCAGACATTTTTGATATATATTTCTACCACTTTTTTTCTGATCTAGCTTTTTTGTGTTTTACGATTTAATAATATTTCAATCATAAAAATCACAGCCAATGTTATTGTAATAAGTTTATTGTGAACATTTCAACCCTCTTCTGGTGCCATTTTCAACGAACAGTAAAAAAACTCACGCGAATTACATCCTGGTATTGATTGAAATGAAAAGTAAAAATAGGCCTAACCCTTTCACGCAATAAAAAGCCGGAGTGGATAAAATGAGGAGTCAAGGTTGAGATTAGATTTGAGGTGTTGGATACATAGTGATTCTAGAATTAAAAGTTTGTGTTTGTCTGGGCAGGAGTTGAGTATTTGTGGATTATGAAAATCAACTTTGTGGGAAGGGTTGAATTGGAGATGGTTGCAGACTCCAAAGTCTGCAACTCTGTAACTCTGAAGTCTGCAACCATCTCCAATTCAACCCTTCCCACAAAGTTGATTTTCATAATCCACAAATACTCAACTCCTGCCCAGACAAACACAAACTTTTAATTCTAGAATCACTATATATCCAACACCTCAAATCTAATCTCAACCTTGACTCCTCATTTTATCCACTCCGGCTTTTTATTGCGTGAAAGGGTTAGGCCTATTTTTACTTTTTATTTCAATCAATACCAGGATGTAATTCGCGTGAGTTTTTTTACTGTTCGTTGAAAATGGCACCAGAAGAGGGCAGAAACGTTCGCAATAAACTTATTATAATAACATTGACTGTGATTTTTATCAGTGTTGGGATTTAACTCGTTAATTCGTTAATAATGAAGTTAAGTTTTTCATTAACGAGTAAAAACTTAAAAAGCTTTTGTGAGTTAACTTATTAACTATAACTTTCGTTAATCTACTTTAATGTTTACGTTAATCCATTAAATTTTTAGGCTACACCTTACGTCCTGATGCCATGATAACAAAAACAAAAAATATAATAAAAAAAGGCTTCCACTCTGTCTAACTTTACTAGAATAGTAAGTACCATAGCAACAGAAATCAGAATTAGTAATTTTTATCTTGTATGGAAATGGAATCATTTTATTGGATATCAACTACAGGTATTCACAGGGCTATTTTTACAACCTATCTAAAAACTGTTTGGTAAGTGATAGAAGTACAATTTGCTGCTTGTTGAAGCTGTTTTTTGTTAAATTTTTAAAAATCAATATTTTGAGGTTGTGACGATACGAAAACGATGAAGTTGTCATCAAAACCAGTAAATTCTTATAAGAGCAAGTAAATTTGTCTAAATGTTGCGAAATATTATTTTCAGTTTGTACTTTTTTTACTTAAAAGACACCTCTGATAAAGTCACCGCAGATGATGACGTCACACGCATTATGACTCACATGCACGATGACGTCATCTTTAATTTATTGTGTTGACTATTATTTGTGATTTTTTGTTACTGAGATATAGTATAATCCACTAAATTTTAAAACACTGCAGTATTATGTTCATTAAAACATTCAACAGCTGATGAAAATGAATATTTTTTTCATGCAAACGCAGTTTATTTCGAGAAACAGCAGAAAAAGCAATAGTTTTGAATTATTACGTCAACAAGGACGTAATGATCATGCAATGCATTTATCAGTACATAAAATATTTTATTCCCGCTAAACATTAGCATCGATAATGAATACGCAGTACAATGAATAGAATAAGCGCACAGATAAGCATGGATTGTGCTCAAACCGGTATGAAACGCTTTAGGTGCCTCTGACAAAGGCAAAAATGACGTTACTTCCGCTTGTACGGCTGATTTCAATTTTGCTGTGGGCAAAATTGCCCACCCCCCATCCGGTTCAAATAGGGTTAATATGGAATTTTTTTTTTAATTAACGAATTAACTTTTAACTTTAACTTGCGTTACTTTTGTTTTTCCGTTAACTATTTGACTTTAATTTAGTTAAAAAATTGCTTGAAAATTCTCAGCGAATTAACTTTTAACGAAGTTAACGTTTCTCATTAACTTGCCCAACACTGACTTTTATGATTAAAATATTAGCCTCCCCCCAATTATACCGTTTCCCAATGATTGAATAAATTCTCCAAACTTGAAAATTTGATTTTTTCTAATTTTTAGCATGTGTAATTAAATTATAAGACTTGAACGTAAAACGTTAACTAGTGGCGGCTGTTAGTGCATTTATAGGATGTTTTGCGGCGAACAGTAATGAAAAGGTTGTGCAACACTAGCTGCTGTTATAGTTGATTGATTGATTGATTGGTGCATCTTTATCCTACTATCACGAGAAAGCGACGGTGCGCTATATTTAGGACGAATCCGCACCCGCTTAGGAGTTGACCATTTTCCAAGCTTTCCTGTTGACGTTTTGACTTCTTCCCACGTAAATTTGCTGCTTGTTCGAAGCCACCAAGCAGAGATAATTATCGTAAAGCGTCTTATCCAAGGACTCAACAACGTGACCAGGGTGCGGGTTGAACTCATGATCCTGCGATCAGAGTCGTCGTAAAAACGACGCCTTTACCCATTCGGCCACGCTGCCGGCTTATTTAATGCATTTTAGTTCGTGCATATTTAATGCATACAACAAATACCGTCCATTCGTTCGGCTAATTTTTTTGAGAGAAGGGCTACCCCTTTAGCTACAGACCTGCTTTTTGTTTTTCAGATGAATTTAATTGTAAACATATTGCGTATAATTTTTGTTTTTAAAAAATATTTACGGCGTTAACGTTTATTTTAGTGCAGCATTTTTAATAAACAAGGACAAAAGAAAAGATCAATCGGGGTATCTAAAGCTGGGTCAATTGCATAAGACTAGATTGGTGTTGTCTCCATCCATCTTGATTTATCCGTTTCAGATTTATTTGTGGTAATTTTTATTGGCAACCCTGATGTTGATAGCTTTAGCTAGAGATGGCAACAGTACCGCGTACGCGGCCGCGCGCTGTTGTTGGTGCACCGCACCGCGCAGCGTGGCAACTAAAATCTGTATTACGTCACAGCGTCAGCGCAGCGCCGCGTACCATAATTTTTTACATTTTTTTACAATTATTGCTGGTAAATTATTTCTTAATGTCCAACAATGGTTAGTCATGATGCAACTACAAGATGAATCGAAAATAATAACAAATCATATTTTGACAATACATATGTTTAGGCTAATAAAACGGTAAAAGATGCCTTCGGTTCAAGTTTATTTTTGCAGAATTTGGAGCATCCTAAAATAGGCTATTTTGGCTACAACGAACTTAGTTTTGATTGGCTAAGCTTGTTTTTTGTCACCAACAAAAAGATTTTGGTTTTGGTAGGCTAGGTTAGGAAAAGTTAAGGATGTTTGATGTGAAGATGGAACAAAGGCAGACAAAAAAATGTTGATGAAACAGGTTTGTGGTAAACAGTTATCAGAACAGAGGCACATAGCCTTGCCACATACCCACCCTGTATGCAGTAGGCCTATGGTATTGGTACAACGCTTGCATTTCACTTTTCAGAGTGACAGCGTTAGTTTAGTGCAGCCTATAGTATTCATCAACAGGTCATGGCATAAAACATTACGCTTCAGACCTTTATGTCTGTAGTCTGTCTGGTATGTGGTAGAGTAGGATGGCTAAGCTACACAAAGTTGCTATGACAGAATAGCCTACCGGTATGTGGTAGTAGCAAATGATTAGAGGGTTCTCGGTTCACGGATAAGTAAGCTACCGGTAGTTTACCCGATATTGAATACCCATTTATAGGCTTTCTTTGGGAGGCAGCAAAGTTGTTCTTATCAAGTCAGACAGTTAAATATGAGTGTAGTAGCTTGTGACAGCATGCAGAGCACGTCATATACCAGTATTTGGGCTATTGGTTCAGGATTAGTACAGTAGTTTCATAAATCATCAGGTAGACTGGTAGATTGTTTGTTTTTGATTACCAAAACAAGGTTCAGAAAACCTGATAGAAAACACACACAAGGCAGATAAAAGCAGTTCCTTTGTTTTTACTCGGCCATTTTCAAAATTAACAAGTGTGAAGTTTCAGACTTTTACTTATAACTCTAGAACAGTGAGGTCTAGCTGTATGAAATTTTAACAGCAGTTTGAGATTAATAAGTTATATGTTCGTGCCAAATTTTGAGGCCATGAGTCACGTACTTTGGTTTTAGGACCCGAAAAACACGTTGAAAATTTGGTATAAAAACCGGTCTTGTTCAAAAACGGCTTAAATAGAGCAAAAAATATTTCACAGGGTTATACCGGTATATGTCTTAAGATACTTTTTTATCCCTACCAATCCACTTTTGGCCACAATGTGTTTTTTTTTTTCTTTTTCCTTTCTAAATCTTGTGTGCTCTTCTTCTCCCAAACCACTACATATCGAAATCTAATTTTTGTGTAAAGTTGCTAAGCTGCAAACGCAATTTTGTCTCCTAAAATTTTTTGGGGCCACTCCTCCAAAAACCTCCCAATATGGAGCTCCTAAAATTAATTTTTTTGATTGCTCAAGCTAGGGTGATAGTTTTTTTTTTATATCAGTCGATATTTAAGCAACAAATGTTTTGACATACTTTTGAGGTACCAACCCCCAGGGACCACCGAATAGACCCCCCAAAAATTAATTTTTGATTGGCTAGAGCTAAAGCATTATTTTCTTTTATCAGCAAATGTTAAAAAAAACAAATAGTTTGATATGGGTAAAGAGGGCCACCCTTCTGAAAACTGTCCAAAATGATGCCCCAAAAATCAATTTTTTATGTCGTAAGCTAGAGAACTAATTGTTTTCTGATGTTTGTGGAAATTTGAAGAATACATAACTTGCGGTGCGGTGCAGCGTGAACTTAGTTGTGTTTGTATGTGGTGCGGTGCAGCATGCGGACAAGGTTTGCGGACACAGCGCAGCATGCGGATGCATTTTTTGTTATCCGCGCCATCTCTAGCCTTAGCAATGCCATTCTAGTTCTAGCCTCGAGCATTGCCGCTGTTAGACTACTGTACTACATTGAGTCGTTTCGCTTCGCACTAATCAGTTTGATCTAGTCTAATACGATTTGTTTAAGTTTAAATACTTGCATTGAATTTGCCTTTAGTCCTCGTTTAGGTGATTGCGGTAACGAAAGCAATAATTTGAAAAAAAATTGTACATGATATAAAATAATGTGCTCGGATATTATTGGAAACTAACAGGTATTGGCAGTTTAACTTTTTATTTAGGTCATATAGTTTATAATTGATGTTCTTTGTAGGTGTATCTGTGATGTTTTATTAAAGAAATATTTGGGACTTCGCGACGCGCATGGTAGTCGCAAGTAATTTTATCGTTACTTGGCGATTTGCATTATAAACAACTATTTTTTATATAAGAAAAAAGGTGAAAAAATTTGGGGTTGGGAATCCTTTTCGAATTGGACTTCGCAAGATTTGATGTTTTGTAAGCACATTTGAAACCTAGTCTTTTCTGATGATATTGAATATCAATAGACTAGCCAGATTGCTAAAAATTATTTGTTGAAGGCAGAGTATTATGTTGTTAATCGGAATTTTATAGTTTTGAGGTCAGAAGAGAAAAATAATTATATACAATGAAGGCAGGATAAGCAATAAACAAAACATTTAGCCGTTTAACACTTAGCAACATTTGTCGGTTTGTTGAATACCATAGTTTGAGTTTTGTGTAAACTACAAAACTTAAATCTATTTCAGGCAAAATCAAAATGCATTGATAGTGTGGTGAGGTAATTGATGCAAAAAGCATGCTTTGCAGCGGTCCCCAAATACATTCTAGCGCATATTTGTTTTTTAAATTGGTCACTTCTTCACAAACTAGCCTATGCAGAATCGGAGTAGGTCAATAATTACTTAATTAGTAAAGCGTGAAGTTAGTGATTAAAAGGTTATGCATTACTCCCAGTTTGATTCTCTAACTGGTGAATTATTTTTTGTTACTTATAATCTTGTACGATTGACGCACTCTCCAACCACAAATTAGGGGCCAACCTGACGACAAATTTGCGAACACTAAAAAAACTGCCCTGCATTGGTGTAGTCAGCTAGAACCAAAAGCTTAGCGCGTGTTTTGTACGCATGAATCAACGTAAATCATAACAATATTTGAAATGAAAGAAGTTAAATGCAATACTATTTGTATTAATAAAGTTTTGAACTATACTGTATTATACAGTATATTAACGTAAAATAAGGTAAAAAAAAGTTCTCTGACTTTTTCAATTAATTGCGTTAATTTTTAGTCGAGATACAGTTAGTAGATGAAGTAGAGTCTTATATTATGTTTTGGTAAGCTGAACAATTACAAAGATAAAGCTATATTACACAATCTGTTGAATTTTGACACTTCGAATTCAGTGATTCGTAAAAATGTGAATAATTTGTTTGTGTTTAGCAAACATTTTTGCGTAGGACATTACGTAAAACACGCCATCAGCGATGCAGAAACTGCGCGAGTCGTCGGTTTCCAGTTGAGTTTGTGATTGATGATGGCAAAAATCAGCAAAAAAACAAAGGTTTTGATCACTTTTAATTAAACTCAAAATGCAAATTTAATGCAATTTATAACTAGACGCAGTTTTGAACAGTTTTTCACTGAATAGCGAAAGAACAGTGCAAAAATCTCTCTTCTTTCAAAAGTTGAAAGCGCTTGAATATCACTGTGTTGCAACGACACAGTGTCTCGCTATTACAGGGTTCAAAATTAACGCTTGCCTGCTTGTCCGAGGCAAGCTAAAATCGAATCGGGCAAGTTATTTTCTGGCTTCACTTGCCCGATGGGCAAGTCAATAAAATTTAGCGTATGAAGTAACGTATGAAGAAAGTAACTTCCAACAAGATATTTAAAAACGCACGTGACCGCTTTTGCTACAGTACAATTTAAGGTGCAAGTAAAGTAACCTTTTGCTTTATTTATTTTAGAGCAATCACCGCACTCAACACGTAGTTTACTTCCACACACATCATTAATCGCAATTATACTTCTTGATCGCACGCAGATTCGTTCTATACTAAGACGCGCTTTGCGATTATTTTGGCGCAAATGTTTTGTTCTTTTCCAGCGAAAAAATTTTCCCACGCTCGCTGCACTAATCGCTCTTTTGGGTATCGCTAGTAGTACCCTGTGCAAGGTCGAAAATTCGGCAGCTTTTTATTACAACTTTTTTTAAAGATCTTCAGTTCCTCTATCTTTCACAAAAAGTCAAACTTTTTAGCTAGTGCAGTTTACGAGATATCGACGATTGAAAAACAAAATGCGTTAGTCGCAAAATGCAACGTGAATTATTATTATTGTTAACGCGCAACAATTGAAATGATTACAATCCAAAAATCAGTTTTTGTACTTTGAATAATTGTAAAAAGCAGGGATGGCAATTGCACGATGATCGACTTTCTGCGATAAATGTACGCAAGAAAACTGAGATACAATGCGAAGTAGAACAATAGGTGTGATGTTTTTTCGATAATTTAAAATTTTTTCGCTGCGATAAATTCGCCAGTGGTTTATGAAGATAGATTTTTGATTAATTTGAAACTAAAGTTTGTTTTCTAAAACAATGAAATTGTAGCTCAGCCAGCGCAAGGCTTTAGTTTTATTACGCATCGTGATTGTTACGTAACCTATGCCGAAAATTCTCAAACTTCTGCCAAAAATGTGACTTATGACAAAACAGAAAAAAAAGAACAGAAATATTGACAAAAATTGGAATAATCGCTCGCAAAAATTGAAGATTTTTTTGTTGAATTTTCTAATGCAATAAAGGTGAATTTACACAGTATCCGTTTTTCGTACGTTTTCGTCCGTTTTTTTACGTTTTTGCTTCTCCTTGATAAAGTATGCGCTTTTTCATCCGCATTTTTATAAGTCCATATACGCACTAAGTAGATTGTTATATATAGATAAAAATTTTGTCCAAAAATTTTTGTCCAAAAATTTTGTCCAAAAATTTTGATCGATAAGAGCGATATTTCGAAATAGAGCTGTACACCTTTAGGCCTACGAAAAAATATTTTCGGAAAACTTTTGTCCAGTATGTGACTGTCTGGTTAGTGCGGATATGGACACATAAAAATGCGGATGAAAAAGCGCATACTTTGTCAAGGAGAAGCAAAAACGTAAAAAAACGGACGAAAACGTACGAAAAACGGATACTGTGTAAATTCACCTTAATGTAAGTTATGTCGATTCTTTTGCATGTTTTGATGTGAAATTTTCGGAAAAAAGCGTGCAATGCGATTGTTATCTAGAAAAAAGGTTTTCATTACGCCACAATGATTGAAAATTCGCACTCAAGAACAGGATTTTCTCGAAATCCGATATTATGCAAATTCGGTAGTAATCACGCACTTTTTAAAATTAAACAACATCACAATGAACTGTGCCTCTTTGTTTTGGGCAAGTTGAGATTTCCCCCAGCAAGTGAACACCTTGCTATAACTTGCCCGTCGGGCAAGTTGCTGAAAAAGGTAAATTCTATCCCTGCGCTATTAGCATCGATTTTGAGTAGCTACAAAACAGAGTTAAAAAGTTATTATGGTCGTGTTTTACTTAAAAAATCTGAAGACCATCTTCATCTTATTGAGTTTTCACAACTCTCTGTCTTTCAGATTTATAGGCATTTTCCTTTACAAATTTTGCCAGAGTTAAATAATAGCAATAAACAGCAAGATGAAAGTCATTCAAAGGATTTATTTACAATAAAATACAAACGTTTTCGCTTTTCATCTGGCCTCTTTAGGTATTAGTTAAATTATAGCCAGGTTAACTTCAGACTAACTGGAAAAAATAAAACAAAAAAATTAAGCGATATCAAATTCTTTATTTATCATTAGTAAATGAACTGTTGACCTTTTAAATGCGATTGATGATCTTAAGTATTTTAACACCCGGCGACTCGAAACTTTGATATCACTTGATTTTTTTGTGTTTCATTTTTTCCAGTTAGTCTAAAGTTAACATGGCTATAATTTAATTAATACTTAAAGAGGCCTGATGAAAGGCGAAAACGTTTGTATTTCTTTGTAAATAAATCCTTAGAATGACTTTAGTCTTTCTGTTTATTGCTATAATTTGGCTAAATAAAATTTCCACTTTACCGAAGTTATATTTTGCCAGAGTTGCCAAAATAAATCAAATTTTCAAAAATTTGTTGCATGTTTGTAATTTGCAATGAGTTTTTTGTCGCAGCGTTGTTTTTAAAACAAACCAAAGGTTGAGAATTGTGCAAATTAGCAGTTTTTTAAGTAAAAATTCATTTAACAATAAAAATACATTATATTATAAATATCAATCGTCTGTCACAATACTGACAAAATGGCTGCACCTTAAATTTTAATTTTGAACTGATATATAAACGGGTTTGCAACTGACATTTTAGATGAATGATTTAATTCAAATAAATAAAACAAAAGGTGTATTTGTCAGCCATAAACCTATTCATTGGGCTGCTCTGAACCTGATGGGATTCTTGAGCAATCTTCTGGTTATGTCAGCAACACAAATATGTTATTAACTGTAAACACCAATAATTTGAAAATGGCAAAACGTAGGCTACATTGTCGAAAGCTCAACACGGGGATGCCTTTTAGGCCTTTTCAACATTTTGGTCAATAGGGACCCGTTGAATATTCTTTCAAAATGCTGATACCATCAATTTCATTTCGTTGCAAAGCTCGGACCCGATTGGCTGCAGACCTAGATTTGATATGTTTCAGTGTGACAAATTTATTTTGCAGACACGTGGTGATGAAAACGCTCGCTGGAATGAAATGGGCATCAAATAACCTTCAAGATAACGATTTCTACACATCTGGTGATGACGACATGATTGTGAATTTGGGTCAACTTCAAGAAAACATTGACAAATATGCCGAAGAAAAATCAAAAAATGAGTGGCCAGAATATCCACTTATTTGTACTTACGAGCTCTGGAAAAGAGCTAATTCACCTCCCCGCGATGAAAAGAACAAAAATTATATTTCTTACAAAGAGTATAAATGGACAGAATGGCCAAAATTTTGCTTCGGTGGAATGTACACAACCAGCGTTAGCGTAATTAAACAGTTGTACGAAATTTCTAAAACACGGACGCCATTACGAACTGATGATGTATGGATAACTGGTATATTAAGAAACATTTTGGGAATGCCATCATCTATGGTTGTATTTCCTGAGCCTTCTATTGCTCAACACAAAGCATTTATATACCATGGTAACAAAGACCGGACTAAAAAATTTTTAAGTTTTTGGAAAATAATTTTTCGAAAATTTTCTTCCAAAACAGTGTGTAAATGCTAAACCGATTAGTTGTGTTGAACATAAGTATACAGCAGTTGTAGTTACATATCGGCCAGTTGGTCGAACGGTAACGCGTTTGTCTCTGGAGCGGTGGTCTGGGATTCAAATCTTGGGTCGGTCAAATCGGACGGAGTGTTGCCAATGGCTCGCCACCACTACGACAATTTTTCAATAAGAGCAGTGTTGAAAGGGTGCAATGACGCGGTGATGAGCCCCACAAACTCGTTACACGCTTCGGCGTATTACAGCAAGTATAACGAAAGATTTGATTTTATCAAGGACGGCTTGCCTACGTGTGCTGCGGTGCTGCAGCACCCCCAACCAAAAATATAAACTTTATGCTTTCAAAGTTATATTAAAAAAATGTAAAAATTTCAAACCCGTTTTGCTCTATTGTTGACAAAAAAACACAAATAATCCAAAAAAAACGAAAGCGGATTATGCGATCTACTTTAATGACATGGCAACATTGCTAGCTGTGCTGCTGCTTCCGCAGCTCTCCCTGCAGATCAAAAACAAACAGAAAAAGCTTTAGGGCTTGTCGAAGTTTGAATGCGTACTTAGCAAGGTAGTATGTGCTGCTTTCTTGGCAGCACATACTTTCTTTCACCGCGACAGTTATATCGTACTCGAGATTTTTACGCTCCGCTGAAGTCGTGCGTTCCCTAGCTGATAGAGAAGCTATTTCGTTCTTGTGTACCGGGATGAAAAATTGAATAAAAGAAAGTGATCGGTTGAATAAAACAAAGTGATAAGAAAATATTTAAAAAAGAATTGGCACATTTAATTCAAAACCGTCAAATCATTAAAAAAGGTCAAAATATTTGTATTCTAGCCTCACTATTATATTTGCTATTATTATAACTATTATAACAGACAACTTGAGAGAAAACACACGTCATAACTCAGAAGCCAAGTAAGCTAATCGCCATACTTTAATTTCATTCCTTTTCAAAATTAGGAATATTTACGCAACACTGAATGCTTCAAACATGAACTTAACTGAGGAAAAAGATTCTCGTCGTTAGCGCACAAAATGCAAAAAAAAAGAGACAAAGAGTTCACTAAAATAGTAAAATATCAGGTTGTAGGTGTAATTTTGAATAAGTGTGCGAGTAAAAAATGTTACGAAATAATTAAATTCCAGCAAAAATCTGCTAAAAATGCTCAAATTTTTATGGCAACATAGCTTATTAATTCAAATCAAAATAAAGTTAGTTTCTTTTTATTATTCTTATTTGCAGCACCCCCAAATATTAAAGTCACAACCCGCCACTGGATTTGATAGTAAATACATTTATATTCAACTTATTCTGGCCAAAAGAAAGCAAAGTGATCCCACTCGGTCTTTGAGTCAAGCTGCTGATGTCCATCTATCTATCACATACAGTGGAGGCTTAACGCTGTCCGTTTAGCAAAGTTTATTTGCTATTGAAACGGTAGATTCGAGTTTGATTCCTTGTCCGGTCAAACCAACGACTTTGAAAAGTTGGTACTCACAGTTTTCCTAATTGACGGTCAGCCTTAAAGTAGCAGTGCATATAATTTGGATGTTGCAGTCGCCTCATAAATTTTAAAATTTTATTGTAAGAACTTCTATCTTAGCTTAAGTCGGAGACTTCGAACAAAAACCCTTTTAGTCAAATTTTGTAAATATTTGTCAATATATTAATATAGCACAGGGACATCAAAATTTTGGCAATTTCAAATAAAACCTGTTCTTTTGTGTTTTCAATGTTTTTGGATTATTAGACGAACCTATCATCACCGTAATCATTTCCACTGTTTTTAAAGCTGTTGCTTAGTGTATAGCTAACAAGAGAATTTCTTAATTCAAAATTTATCAAAAGTTGCAATATAGGCCGACTGCCACAAGCACAATTAATAACCGATTACTGCATGTTTTTCTTATAAAAATAATTAATTCAATATCTGGCTCTAATTTTAAACTAAAAAATGCTCTGCACGCTTATTTATCCAATATCAGTTTTTTATTGTAGACATCTGTGTTAAAAAAGCTTCTTATTGACTAGCTGTCATAACTTTTGTTTCTTTTCTGTTACAGTCAGAGTTTTGCCCTTATCATCTATGTTGGTTTTTCAGTCAAACATTGTGCTATGCAAAAATGTTTTGTCTTCTTCATGTTTCAATAAGGTTACGGCGTTTGTTTGAAGACCAAAAATTTATTGTTCGAGAAATCGTGGAAATATGGCACAAGATCTTTCCACATGCTATGTCGATCTTGAAAAAGAATACGATCGCCTTTCTAACTTTGGAGGGCTAAGCAGAAGAATGGTGTTGTTGATCTATTGTTACATGCTGTGGCGCAGCTAAAAGGAAATCCGTGTTTTTTTGCGTTGTTTCGCTGTGTGCTACTTGTGACGCTGTTCAGATAAAGTCGGACAAAAACGTTGATTTTTGTTAATTGCTTTTTTGCTGTTTTTGCGTTGTTTTGGAGCTTCGTGAGCTACGCGTTGTAGGGTTCCATAAGGTTGGCTGGGCAGCTTGGCGTGGTCAAGAGTTGTCTTGCGCTGATTGGCTAGGGGAGTCTCTGGCTCATAAAGTTGCAGAACAAATTTGATCTTTACATTCATTCCAGATTTTCAGTTTAACTGACAACAGGATTTTTGTTCCTTTTTCGCTAAAAGCAGTCTCAAGTTTATTTAATACAATTATTTTTTTGGTGATAAAAAAGTTTGTTTTATTGGATAAGTAGAGGAGTCAAAAAATAACAGAAGAATTAAAATAATTGAGGAAGACACTTGAGTGAGTTGCATCGCTTCTTCAGATTGGTGATCCCGACATTGGTGAACATCACAATGCCATTAAATCATTTTATGGTGGCGACTGGAATTTTGTGGTTTGGTGAATGGCAGGCAATCAAAGGTTTCCATGTAGGCTTTGAACTCAGGCATGGGTGCTTTTTGTTTCCTCTCTTCTTCATTGTTTACATGAATTGGATTGTCAAATGCTCAGCAGCCAAGCTGACGAGTGTGCCACGATCGGAAATTGCAATATCAGTTGCCTGCTGTTTACTGATAACTTGATTCTGCTTTCACAGAATCTGATGGCCTCCAGCACGCACAAAATAGCTCTGCAGCTGATTGTGGCATAGCCGGAACAAAAATAAACACGATCAAAACTGACGTACGTACGTACTTCATGTTTCAAGAAACACTAATTAGTGCGCGTTGCAAGTACATGGAGCGGAACTAAAGCATTTACAGAAGATCAAACAAATACTAAATTTATTTTCCTCAAACTTTGTTTTCTTGTGGAGTGTGCAGGACGATGGGCATTATGGAAAGCAGCTTAAGTCAAAAACTGCTTCAGTTTTCTCTGCTGGCCAAAGTAATTTGGTAAATAATTGAAAATTTACGATTAAACGAGATTGCATTTTTGTTCTTGATTTTTTAGTTTCCTTCTCAGACGTGAAATATTATTTGATCTGCCTTCCAACAGCCTTAGGTCGGCTAGCTACTATTATTCCTAAAGTTTGTTTTCTGTACTTTGTTTTCATTATTTTCGGAATAATGTTGTTTTGTTTATTCCGAAATAATTATTTTACTGTTTGTAATAAAATGTTTATCTGTGGCAAAAACAGCGAGCAACTCAGCAAGCGCGTAATGCGGATTTAGCTGTTATAGAGAGAGACTTGAACCCCAAATTTAAGCTTTTTTGTTCGAAAACCGTATCATTTCAGCGGTGCGCTGAGCAAACTGTTGCAACAAAGCGTATTACAAACAGTGATTTGGGGACGGAGCTCCCAATCGCTGGGCAATTTTTGGTTGATTTTCCAAAAAAAAAAAAAACAAACAAACAAACCCATTTTAACGTCATTTGTATCCCATTTTGTTTAGGAGCTATTTGAAAGAACTAAACTGCTAAAATTGGAGTTATTTGCAAAAATCAAATTGTAGCCCCCCTGCTTTAAAGTGAAGCCCAAAACACGTTTAAAAGATAGAACTTTAGAGTTAAATTTTTGCAGTGACTTAGCTAAGTGGGTGAGAGGTAATCCCTTTCATGGTTCCTCTATTGCTACATTGCATTATGATTGCTCGGTTATTGTTTTTGTACGCATGCCGAAGAGAGAATACTTCAAGCGAACTTTACAATATATGCAAAAACGTTTTCAAGTCTATTGCCCGTACACTTTGCTTGTTAAATAAATGTAATTTTATACGTCAAAAAACAGTTTTTTGAAACTTTTGCAAAAATAGGAAATCTTCAACAGGGCTGGGAGAATGCAAGTGTTATTTAAAGAGAATGATAATTCACAATGTGGTGTATTTCATATCAAATCATCGGTGGTAGCGTACATTTAAATACAGTAATATTGAAATTTTTATATAATAATTAGGGCCGCAAAAGTCAATTGAGTCAAACATTTTGCAAGGCTTTATTATATCATCAAACGTTTACCAATGTTGGTTTTGGGTGCTTTGAAGCCAGTTTAGGTTGATTTTATAGGTCAAAATGGAGTCAAAATTTTGAGTTAGGTCAAAAAAATTTTTTTGAATGAATCTGAATTTTTGGAATAATGCAGAAAGGTAGTAAGTGAAAAAACACGAAACTGGAAAAACAGGTTTTAATGTTTGAATACAAAAAAGAAATGCAAGCAATTAATTTTTAAACTTCGTTTCTCAATAAAAGTTTATGATTCACAATGAAGTATGAATGCTTGATAGAGTTATTGGAATTAGGAGTCCGGTTTCGGTGCAGAGGCAGATACAAGATCATACAACCTTTCATCTCTAAAGGAATGTCAAGAATCATCATAATGACAAGGTTGTAACTGAAAATCATTTTGCGATGAAGTCTTATTCTAGCATTGTAAAGCAATATTTCAACTTTTTATTCGTCATTATCGTAATTTTCATAGTCTCCAATATCTGGTTCTGGTAAAAAGCCTTTAATGAGCAATAGGTGATGGAGATTCTTGTAAAAATAATAATGATTAGAAGGAATGTGATCTTCTCTGCACGATTTGAGGAGATTTTTGTACTTTACAACTTCTGCGATGCTTGGCTTTTCTTTGCACGCCATTGGATGGTTGTGCATTTTTTACTTTTTCAACGCGTCCGTCTCTTGTTGCTCAGTTGATAATGCTACAACAAAATTTGATATTATCAAGCTGGTATTTGAAATAATGAAATATCTCGATGTCAGTTCATCTTTTCTATATTGCTGCCATTTCACTTTCAGCCTCAACAAGCTCCCTCAATCGTCAGCTGATTTTCGATTTGTAAAAATTTCTTCAGCTACTTCTTTGAAACCCAAAACATTACATGTATTCATTTCTATAATTTCATATTTGGGTTGAGTAAGTTTTGTTAAACGAACAGCCATGTACCATTGTGATGGTGTGTAGATATCCAGGTTTGTCCATGGGACATATTTTTCTGTTCCATTCCATACCATTTCATAACAGTTCATATGCCTCACATCCCATCCCATTGGATTCCCATCAAAATACAAATCAATAAAAGCTAATAAATTTATGAAAATTTAAGTATAATGTGTGCTAGATAGGGCTACACGTACAAAGAGAAATACAAAGCGACAAAATATATTGACTTTGTTAACTTTGAAATTCAGAAGAGTTTACAATTCATTATCATTCTGGCACTCATATTCCGAGCTATTGTGCTCATTCAGCAAATTTTCAATTTCCTGCTCATCAATTTCTATCCCATGGGTCCCACAGGAAAAGCAATGCGTGCTGTTCCATTCCATCCCATTCGCATGGACAAGCCTGTAGATATCCGAATGCATCGCAGCTTGCTCTATTGTGGAGTGCACGGAGTCACCCTCCATTTGATAATGCCTTCTTTCGAAATATTTGTGGTTGTTAGTCATTAATGGCAACTTCTCTACAGCATTCAGCAACATCTTGGAGAAGTTTCAAATTCTTTGCTGCCCACTGCAAGTATCTCTTTTATCGATGAAGGTGGAGCCTTTATGTAGTCATAGACAAGTGATGCAATTTCATTTGACCCTCTTTTCACTAATTCTTCATGCAAAATGTAGCGCTTGGCTGCTTTGGATGCCATGTCGTATACAGAAAAATTGTACGTGGACAGTTTTTCGCCGTAATAAAGGTTTGATACCTTCATTTGCGGCGTCTGCAAAACTTTGTGCAAGTCAAAATTTATTGATCGATTGGAATCTGAATTTTCAATTGCACATTGCTTATCACTGGCTTCGTGTTGTCGTGTTTGCTTCTTTCGTGCTTGCTGCGCTTGATATTCGGTCATCGTATGTTCTTTCTCAGATGAATTTGCCTCTTTATATATATCGCAAAGACTGCACTCATCATTTTTTGGTTTATGAAAACTGTAATTATAATCCGAATGGAAAGTGGACTTGTAGAAAGAAATTTCCACTGGGTTTCGTGCATCTTCTTCACACGACCTCTGTACAGATCTTACATTTTGCTTACGTTGTGGTTGCTGTCCAAGAATTTGCGCGATGTCCTCTTTCTACAGCATAGACGTAGCCAGAATTTTTGATGGGGGAAAATCACTTCCCAAAATTTTTGCAATTTTTGGCAAAAATTTAACTTAAATGACGTCAGAAGACGTTCTTCTGACGTAACTTACTTAACTTTGGCATATTGTGATCAGTATCAAAATGTAAAGCTATGTACAAAATTTGAACCGCTTGTGACGTCGTTGGAAATAATGACGTGATTCTTCAAAAATATGGCCGTCACGGTGCAATGATGACGTCAACTCAAAACTCGTTTTTCTAAAAAAATTTAGGTGAGCACCGACCAGAATGCCAATTTGATGTTCTCATGACTTTTGGTTTAAATGTTGGATAGAGGGTATTTTTGCTTTGGTCAAGTTGTCCAAGTTCAAGTTCGCTTATTTTTGCCACAAAACTCACATAATGTAAAAAACAATCAAAAGAAGGAATTAATTTGGCACGGGGGGCTATGAATTGACCTCTTGGTCTTCAAAGTCTGCAGCCACCCCGATTACCAGTTGAACTGTTGTAAATTAATAAAAAGACATATCATTGCCATGAAGCCTGCGACGAGTTCTACCCAACTTGCAATACCAATGTTTTATACTGAGTATTAAAGTTTCTGTAATACGTACTAGTACAAATTTAATACATAATTTTTATGTGATACTTTAAAGCTTTTGAAAGATTGTTTGGCTTTAATGCTTGATGGAATTTCGTTCCATATTTTAACAGCTTGGTACCTGATGCTTTTTTGAAGTCTGATTGTTTTGTAAAGAAAAATGTATAAAGTAGGATTATTGGCAGTGCTTGATAGTCGTGTAGACTTTTGAGAAACTTGATCAGTTTTAGTGAAAAGGTTTGATTTTAAAGGTTGGAGACGTTGATGATGATGATGATGGCAGGGGTGGAGTCTTTGTGGATGTCCTTGGCCTAGAGAACTGCCATCTACATCAATACTATTGTTAATTACTGTAATTGACCGCGAAAATCCTAAAAGAGACTGAATTTGAATAAACAATAGGCTTAATTGTAATCCTTTTGATCGATAGTTGCATTTCATTTGGGGTTACCCTGCGCCCCCTCTTCCCCCTTGGCTAGGCCTATGACTTCTGGCCAGTCAGTTTGTTTCCTTTCCCTATTTCAAAATAATATACATGGTAGCCAAGTCATAGTAAACCTTATTTGCAATGGCATTATGTGCATGAAAGCTATAATCGAACTATGAGGAAACAAAACCCAGTGTAGATAGTTCGTTTGACTTCTGCTGATATTTCCCGTGCGGGTGGTACAAACAACAAAACACAAAAATCATTGAGGGCCACTACGATGGATCCGAGGATCCGGACACAAACATTTTTGAGTTGCTAATACTAAAACATGACCGTGCCTACGTGAATGTGGAATTAGATAAAAGTATGTGCGTGATGATGAAATGAAATACATCAGCAGGAGGGCCTGCATGATATACTAAATATGTTATATGTAGTACAGACCTGATAGCACAAACAAAACGTTAATTGAGAATTACACCTATTGTTCTGAAATTACGCAAGTGATTATTGCGAAGAATTTGTTGCAAGATAAAAAAAAAAAGCTTAATTTTTACGTTTCGACAATTTGTGGGACTTTTGAAGGTGGGCCCGGGGGGCAAATGTTTCCAATGTTTTCCTTCTTAATACGGTCCTGTTAGGATTCTCAGATTACTTTTTGCAGTGAAATAACTTATGCTGAATTTTACTAAGTATCTTTTAGCGGCCGAAACGTTTGCACTCATTCATTGATAGACAGTAGATGCAAAACTATGGAGAAACATCATTTTAGAGCAGACCCTTTTTGGGTCATTTTGGAATTTTTACTTGCCAGGGTGTTAGATTTTTTGCCTTTGGCCAAAAAAATGGGAAATCCAATTTTATTTGAAATCGGACTCTATTTACATACTGCCCTAGGCCTTTTTTTGAATCAAGCCCCCCAAAATATGCTAATATTGATAGAAATAGAACCACTAGCGTTAGATATGCAATGTTGGTACTCATATTTAATGCTTTTTAGGGAGGAAGACATCTATAACCTTGAAAGTTGCATTAGGGTTACTTCAAATTTTTTCAATTTTTTGTAATTTGTTATTTAAAAGAAAAATTATATCATTTTAGCACGTGTTGTCAAGCCAAATCTCAGTCAGTTTAAGAAAACGATATGCTGCAACAATAATCACACTTAATCAAATGCACATTTCAATTCTATGGGTTTTAAGTACTTGGAGGAAAGCGGGCACTTACACTAAGTAGATTAAGATGCTGTGTTTTTTGATATGTCAAGTAAAAACGGCCAGAAAAAATTTTTTCCTACACTTTTATTTGTTTTATTGGTGAAATGGTTTTAGAAGTTCAATTGAAGTGCTGTTTGACTTATAGCTTTTGCTTCGGCAATATAAAATAATGCCTGAATGCAGCTTTTGTGTAATATCTAACATAGAAGTAATTGCATTTAAACAAACAACGGTTTAATCCACGAAGTTTCTGTAATTTTAAATTTAACTTTAAAAATGTTAATTTCTATCCCTAGCTAAGTTGGAACCCACTTCATATTACCTTTTGTTTTTTACCATAATTTATTGGTTAATTTTTCATTCAAGAATGCACTTGGCCTATTAATGTCAGCACAGAAATTGGCATGATCAATATAGCCAGCATTGTGGTGCTTTAGTCAGCAAATCCTACTGTGCTAATTTTAACACCAAAAAAATAGAACAGATAATAATTCACATAAAAACGGTCTCCCATATCACTAATAAACTGATTTTTGTATTTTACTTAAGTAAGTTTGCTCTGACATTTTATGCTTGCTTGATTCTTTTTTTAGAGATTCAATTGCTTTTTTTCCAATCTCTTGATATAAGCGTAGACCGCAAAATTGAAATCTATATCTAGTTGAATTTCTGTAGATGAAAAAAGGGGCACTGCAGGAGAAGTTAAGTGGTATGAGATTCCAGACCACAGTCGCAATTATTTTTTTTCTCTTTTATCAATGACTGTTGTGTGCTGTGGTCTGCTTTTTGTTTTCCTTTTCTTTTTCTTTTCTTCCCTTGGTTTATGTAGTATTTACTAAAATGTAATATCTGTTTGAATCGCGAAATTTACAAATTTATGTGGCATTATCATGAAGTTTTATTTTATTATGAACCGTAAGTAGGGTGGCAACTGACTTTGACCAGACGATATTTTCGTTGTCTCCCAACTATTTGTATCTACATGTGGTGTGTTTAAAAATTTGGAGTAAATAAATAAATCTGAATCTGGAATTGTTCAGTTGATCCCATTATGCCATGTTTTGTTGCAACACTCAAACACGTAATCTCTGGACTCTGACTGCTGGAAAGTCAGTGTTTTCCATATTACTAATGCTGCTTTCCATGTGATTGGGATGGTGATAGTATCCTAATTTTATGAAGAGGAGCAGCAGGCGGTTGAGTTGGTCAACTTATATTGTAGTTTTATCACTTGCTACCCAAATTATCTGATGAGAGGGCTGGTTCTGCACACCACCATATTTGTATTTCATCCATACTACTCAAAAAGAAATCTGATATAACATAAACCTCCAATAATTAACAGTGCAATAAGCACAAAATAAACAAATTCTGCAACTGAGGAACGAACTGGGAAGTTCCAAACAATAAGTTGTCAAATAGCTGGTCAATAAGAACAGGTTTAAAAACATCTGTACAACTTTTGGGAGGAAAGAAGCCATGGTTAAATAGAAAAATCGCAAAATGGCAGCTCAAATGCCAATTTATCCTTGCCCATTCCAGAAATCGAACAAATATAGTAGTGTGCATTTGAGTGTTTGATTCTTGATGCAATAAGTTATTCACTCAAACTGATCGACTTTTGATTTGGTAACACATGCTAAAATGCTATAGCTTTTTTTTTAATATCAAATTACAAAAAATTGAAAAAATTCGAAGTAACTCTAATGCAAATTTCAAGGTCATAGATGTCTTTCCCTCTAAAAAGAATTAAATATGAGTACCAACATTAAATATTTAGCACTAATGGTTCTATTTCTATCAATATTAGTATGTTTTGAAAAGCTTGATTCAAAAAAGCCCCGGGGGCAGTATGTAAATGGGGTTCGATTTCAAAAAATGTTAGATTTCCCATTTTTTTGGCCAAAGGCAAAAATCTAACACCCTGGCAAGTAGAAATTCCAAAATGACTCCAAAAAAGTCTGCACTAACATCATTCATTATTTCATTCATTTTTTTTATTCCAGACCACTACAACAATAGCAAATGCATGGTAACACAATGATAACACACAGAGTCAGGAAAAGGAAGTAGCGACACAAAGTCAGACGTTAAGACATGTAGAGGATACTGAACACAAAAAAACGATTTTTATTTGCATGATTGCTACACCTGTCACACCAGCTTAAGTACATTGTAGGCCTAATCAATTACACTCATTAACGTACACGCAGGCACACAAGATAGAAGTAAAACTAACGGCTGGGGTAGCTGTTCGAATAACATCACATGCACTGAAGCGTAAAAAAAAAGTTGACTTAAAATTAGGATTGGGAAAATGTGGGGAAACTAAACTTTTTCTAACTTTTTCGGTATTTTCTTTTTTCAAATTGCTTTGAAAATCTAATTGCGTAATTTTCTTTAAAAGCCACAAAAATTGCTATGTTTCTGAAAAAAAAATTGCTATAATTGTTTAATAGAGAAATTGGGACTTTGCTCTCGCTTCCAGAACCCAATTTTTTCCTAAGACTTGAACTTGCAAGCACGGCATCTTATTTTTTTTCCAAAATATAAATTTACACTAGTTTGCAATACTTCTAGATAATTATATCGGAGTCGGAATGAAATATTTAAAAACTATAAAAATATTTAAAAATTTTTGTGAAAAGAAATTGTCTTTGAGAAACTTTTGAAAAAACGGGGATCCATAAAAAGTGAACGTTCGCACAGGGGCCCTAACTCATGAAATTAAGACTTAAAATTGACCATTTTTACGTCAAGAATTTGTAGTTATTAGGTATTCCCATTTCCAATCACAAGTTTCGCCGTAATTGTTTTACTATCACAAAACAGCTATTGGAACGTAATGAACATTGCCGCTAACGTGCAAAACTTCAAAATGACATTCATCATTTTTAGATACTATTATTTTCAAATTACCATTAAAAACCTAACCACATGCAATATCTTCAGACTTTCGCGCTTAAAAATAATGGAAAATTTGGCAATCATAATTAAGAAAAATTGGATCCTTGGTCCTTGGCCACGACTATTCCTGTCCTTGGCCTTGAGAGGGTCTGTCCTCGAAAAGTCGGTTCTTGACCTTGGCCTCGAAGGTTGTGTCCTCGACTCCCACCTCTGGATGATCGTGAGATACCAGTTTGGCAACCTCACGTTTATATAATCCAGGAATTTTGGGGATCTTTGGTTTAGAATAAAATGATGCTGCATATGGTTCAGATATTTGTGGCCCTCAATGATTTTTACAGCTTTGTTTTGAAGTGTTTGTAACTTTAATCAGTAAGATTTGTGCAGTAGTGTACGCAGAATTTTGAAAAGGGGGGTGCCAGAAACTTCAGAAAATTTGAGAAGAGCAAAGATCTGAATCAGAAATTGTTCCGCCCAAAATCAGTCCAATTTTTCGCCCAAAATTAGGAGAAAAGCAAAAAAACAAACAAAAAAAGGTCTTCACTCAAGTTTGGTCCAATTTCTCGCCCAAAATTAGGTGAAGAGCAAAAAAAAAAGGTCTTCATTCAAATTTGGTCCGATTTTTTCGCCCAAAGATGAATGCAAGGCTAAACGAAACGCACAAAACATCGCCCTTTGTGTGATCAAACCTTATGCCCAACTTGCAAAGGGGGGGGGGGGGGGCATGCCGCCATTTTGCATACTATTCTATGCAATTATACGATCCTGGCGACACAAAGGGGGGGCCATGGCCCTCCCTAAATACGCCCTTGGATTTGTGAGTAGATTTTTAAATGGATAAACCATACTACAAATGAGGATATGTAAAAGTGCAGCATAATTTAAGAAGAGAAGTAGAAGGAAGAAAATGTTTCAATTTTGAAAGAATGGGAATTGAAGTTGAAGTGTGAATCAATAAAAACACCTAAATATTTTGCCTTGTCTCATAATAATATTGGTGAGCTATTAATGAAGAAGGTGAAAGAGAGACTTCGAATGTTTTGTTTAGGGGGAATAATAAGATGATCTAATTTTGATGGGTTTAGACTTAATTTGTTAGCAGCGATGCACCATTTGTAGGCATTTGCTAAGTCCTTATTCATTTCAATTTCTAATGATGTTAGATTTGAGCTATGTACTAAAACGCAACTATCGTTAGCAAACAATCAAGAAAGAAAATTGAAGGAATTGTTTCGGTCATTGATGTTCAAAGAAAAAGAAGTGGACCAAGTATTGACCCTTGAGCCACATCATAAGTTATAGATTCAATTTCAGATTGTATACCGTCAACTGAAACAGATTGTTTTCGATATAAGAAAGGACAAATAAGTCCATTGGCGGGTCCTCGAATGTCATAATGATTTAGTTTTTTAAGCAAAATACTGTATAAAGTGAAACGGCATTGAAAGCTTTTTGAAGACCTTAAAAGATAAGTCAGTATGTTTTCTTTGATTGATATTTTTAGGAGTACTTGTTACAATAGTTGTTACAAAGTTACGAATAGCCCTAGCAAAACATCGTTAAAGATTTACCAAAGATTCGAGCTAATCAATATTATCATTAAAAGCTACCGTAACATGATTTGCAAATCGTAATACTTATGCATTTAAAGCTACATTCACACGGGCGGCTTTTAGCTGCGAGAATCAGCATTTTGCCTTTTTTTTTCTTCCTCGATTTGACCAATCGCGAAAAAGTAATCGAGAAGAAGACTGGTAACATGCCGATTCTCGCCAGAATTTTAAGTCGGGCCGGGCTTTTCGGGTCGGGTTCGGGCTGGGTTTGGGCCTAAAGTTGACAAAAATGTCGGGCTTAATTCGAGCCCGAGACGTACTTTTTGTCTTTGGTGTACAAAAAAATAACCAAAATTACTTGGCAATATTGCTAAATTTTTTAGACCTAACTTGACTTTCGGATTTTTTCAGGCATGATTTAGGCTTGAAATTAATTTTCGGGTTCGGGCCTGAACTTGTCGGCCTGTTTACAACTCTGATTCTCGCAGCTAAAAGTCGTCCGAGTGAATGCAGCTTAATAGGCACGGTTTGTTCATAACTTGAAGCAGGAACTGAAACTAAAAACCTGCGTCTGAAATGTGGACACGTGAAAACGCAATTAATTTGTTTATATAGTGCTTTATTAGCTTGGCTTAAGTATAAGATCAAAAACGTTCTTTTTATGTTGGACTAATTATTAAAATTGGACAAAAAAGTCGCTGCAGTACTTCTTTCGCGTGATGGTCCAATTAACGAAGCTCGCACAATGAATGATTACACTACTTGAGCGTTGATCGTCGTGTACAAACATAACAGTGGTAAGGTTAAGCTGAGTAATACAAAACCCGAATTTTGAAAAAACATTTTCTTAGCTAGAAAAAAAGTAGTAGTTTATATATCTAAAATATTTGTTCCTCTGTTTTACTGTCAAATGCATCAACGAGTGTGTTCGTAACTTGAAACAATTTAGACAAATTTTTTTAAATTTATGATACTCAACGATCCTGTTCATGATGTAACAATGCATTGCAATAAAAAATTTGGAGACCTAAAGCAACATTTTTGGAAGGGAAGGCAAATAAAGATTGCATTTAAACCTACACAATTTTTCCACAAAGAAACAACTTCTCTGCTTTGAAACAAAATTGTAAGAATAACTCCAACACTTTTTTACGAGTACATGGTAGTCATACAGGCAGTTACACAATTAAGCATGTAATTAATAGTTCATTTTGATCAATTTTTCATGGCCAATCAAAAGCAGCAACACAACCACATAAAAAAATGAATAAAATAAAGCAACACTGGCAATCAAGCAGTAAAAAATGCATTCGAGTTAATTCTAACAGGAAGTTGTGAAGAGTCTTCTTGGTCATTGAGTCAAACAGCCACTAAGTTAGTCCATAGGTGGTGGGACTGGGCGGGTGGGTTCAGGCACCCTGCCAACTTTTTTTCAGGAGGGGCCCTAATTTTTGCTTTAATTTCTTGAATATTACCTTTAAATAAATGTACTCGCAGTTTAATTCTATAGATGGTGAAACCGAAAAAATGCGCACACTCACATTTTTTAATAGGGTTAGAGAAGTCGGCCTCATTACGGTTTGAATAATGTTTATGTGCGCACTGCACATTCTATTAAATCGAAATACATTGTTACCGCATCCTTGAAAGACTTCATTGTTTTGCAATAACTGATTTTAAAACAATCAAAATCGCGTTAAACTTATAGTTACATGTTGTGGCGCAACCAGGGAGTGGAGTAAGAGAACCTCGCCCCAATCTCCCCTCCCCCCTTGGCCAAGTTATTTACTAATTTGAAACAAAAATGCAAGTTTTTAAATACATTTTGGACTTGACCTGTACGTAAATGGGGGGTTGAACCGGTTTTGGTTCATCAACTGGCTATCAAATTTTAGCCAGTTTTTCCAAATGGCTCTAAAACGCGCAAAAAGGTAAAGCCCCTAGACCCCATGGCGTCCGTCTGCCCACAGACACCCGTTTGCGACATTCTTAAGCTGTCCCAGTTACTTCCTCAACCCAAAATTTGAGACATTTTTTGAAAGAAAAACTTTAACTTTGGATTCAAACCCCCAGTTTAGTAAAATTTAGGTTGCTTGCACGCATTATGTGCCGTAGGCATAAGAAAACTGGTCATTGCATTTAGATCTACCCACTTTAAATATGGTTCCGTCATTGCTGAGTTAGTCAGTCAAGAACAAGTGTGCTCTGCCCTGCCATCTACGCAAGATTTTCATTGGTGGAGGGGTAGTTTTGAGAGTCTATCGCTACGGAATCGACTGAAGATCAACGATGGTTTTATAAGAGTGAATTTATATTAGAAAAATAATTTAAACAATCGCTGGTAATTAGACATTAAAACAGTACTGTTTAAAGCGAATTGTTTTAAAAGAGTAATGATAATGTTTTCATATTTTTGTGGGACGGAGTTTCAAATGCTAACTCTCTGAAATTTAAGAATCTTTGGAATTTTTGGTTCTTTGCAATGGTACTAGCCTGGTAATTATATTGGGTTGAACGCGGAAAAAAAATTGCACGAAAGATTTTTAGGCCGAATAGCTTCAGATGGGTATAAAGAGCCACAAAAAAATCCCCGCATATCCGACCCAGGGAACCTCCTAATTTGCATAAAGTGGAATCCTACCTTCTAAACCAGTTTTAAACGTTTTATAAGTTTTTTATGGTGTTATTTAGACTCTAGAAATATGTTGTCAACTGATATAAAAAGGATCTAATGATGCAGTTGGACATATTAGCCGCATGTTATGACGTCAAAACGACATTACGTGTACTTTGACCATGATTTTCAGTAAATATAACAACCTCATTCAAATAGAAGCTTATTCAAATAGAGTAAAAAAAACAACAGCAACGTTAATGCAAAACAATAAAATAATAAAAAACAAATATTTAATTTAGTAATAAAAAATTAATTTCGAAAAAGATCACTACAGGTCAATTTTCAAAAAATATGCTAATCAAACTGTACAGTCAAATGCTACGATTACAATTGAAACTCAAATAATCACTAAACAATTTTTAATGTTTGATAACTCAGATCTACGCGCCTGAACTTAGCTAAAACTGTTAACTTCGAAATGATAGATTTTCAATACAAAAAAAAAACAACCTTGGCAAAAATAACTGACTCAGAGATCCCTGAATTAACACAAAACAATAATTTTCCAAATTGCTGTCCATCAAAGGGTTCATTTTGTTGTAACCAATTTAGGTACAAAAAAGAAATGCTACCTATGATTTTGGGCAAACAACACTTGGAAACAATTTTTAACGCAGCAAACTATTACATGTCACAAAATCAGCCAGCACGAAACACAGTCTTCAGAACAACCCTTTTTCACCAGCCTGCTATTACCAATATTCGTGCCACGCCTATTACGTTTTTATTTTCTTTGCAGCAGTCTTTTTTGGGCTTTAAGATTTGTCAAGATCCTCAGATGGCAAAACGTGAGCAGGGATGGAAAATTAATCTTTTTTTCTCAGAAAGGGGGTGCTTTCTATGTAAAATCAATAACGTGCAAAATTTAGCCAATTTTGAATGATATTTTTAACACTTTTTTAACAGCTTAAACTCGAAAGCATATGTAGACTAGATTGTAGAGTCAACTCCCGTTAATCAGACCCCCTTTAATCGGACACTCTCGCCATCGGAGTCAAATTGACAATAAACGGAACTCCTGCATTGCAACGCACTGTGTTTTACCTCTACAATCGGACAACCTCGCTATCCGATTAAGACAGCGAAATTCTAGGTACAAAAGTGCAAAATGCATTAAAAAGATGTATAAAATCAATAGGCTAGAACGAACTGGTTGTTAAGTTTCAGAAAACGGCTACAGATCCGGTTTCAGCAAAATTTGAATGGCACCACTGATTTGACTTCAATATAGATGATGCACAATGACTTATATTTGTGACGTCATGCCGGCCATTATCAATTTAGTTTAGAGTCGATGAATTTCAAACATTTGTCTTAGACTAAACAGAATTTTTAACCAATTGTTTTTTTAATTTTTTTTTTTTTTTTTGTAAATTTATCCAAAAACTGGTCAATGATAGCACGACCAAGAAAAAGTTATAAGGCATTTATTGCTTGAAAAAGCCCTATTTTAAACTGATGCAAATTAGGGGATTTCCTAGTTCCGATTTGAAGGGATTTTTTTCTGAAGCTTTTTGAAAGCTAACCATTTTCTTCTCGAAAAAAAGAACTTTTGTGTAAATATTTTCAGTTTAGGTAATTTTTTCCTAGCTTATTAGTCAATTTGCTATCACAAGTTGTGCTTCAAGCGTAACGAAAATTAGCAATTAAAATTCGATGCAAGCATGTTCACAGAGGCAAAGTAAGCTTACTTTAACCCAGGTTACACTTTTTTAGAAGAACCAATTAATTTAAAATTAAGGTTGGCTTCTCTTAGTTTTTTGCCAATTTGCTGCTTCATTTGTTCTTAATATTAGTCCTGGAATTCTGAGAACGTTTATGCCAATTTAAACGACCATGTTTTTAAAGTTATTTTGGCGTCTAATTCCGAATGCTCTGTCAGCTTGAGCAAAGACTTTTTTTCTTTTTTTGCAGCATCGTAAAACTGCAAAAGCGAAAAAGTACGGAGTTTTTTTTTGACTTGAGAACATTCAAATATTTATGAGTTGCTTGCGCAGTTTGAAGCAGCACTATGTAATTTTAGAATCGTAGCAAAATTTTGCTTGTAATTACTGGAAAATTACTAATATTTCGTCGTTTTGAATTAGCACAGAACTTAGTTGCTTTTATGATTTGAAATTTATTCTTTTTCGTTTCCATTCTTTTTGTTACTGATAGAGGCTGGCACTTTTTTAGATTCTGAGCAACATATGAGCTTCGAGTTTTAATGAAATATTATTGTTATGAGAAAAAATAGTGTAATTCGTCTTGCGTTCACGACAACATTAAATCTGCAGCTGTAATACGAAGCAGCCAAAATCTACATCAAATGCAAGCCAGCTAAACAACACTTGTTGCAATCCTCGGCAAAAGATTTCGCGCTTTAGCTTACAAACACTCAAAAAAGCAGCAATGGCGTATATTCCCGCAACCAGCTTCAAATAGTTTTTAGAGGGAAAGCTCATTATGATGTCAATTCCGCCATTCACATTTCATACAATTTAAAACATTTCATTCGGCAGTTCATGCGAAGGTAGTAAGGAGATAGTGATTCCTTTAGGTGACGTCACAATCAATACCAACGAGCCTTGATCTAGCAAAAACTGACCGCGTAATGCAATGTAATAAACAACGTAGAATGAATGATCTTGTTGAGATTGTTGTTGGGGAGGTAGCTGGACTGCAACTGCATAGGATGAAAATTCGAATTTCCTGCAGTTAAGAATTTTCTGCTGTGCACTTTTGACCAGAGAATTTTGAGTTAATATTTGTTTGCAACCAGGCTTTTGCCAATCTTTCGAATTGAACAATTTCACCAATTTACATATGAGTATCAGTGAAACATTAATTTTTGCTTTAAATAAATTTTCCCTCAAGGCGCGTTATGTACCTCAAATCAAAATGACAGTTCCGTACGGTGTTTTTTTTTGAATTCTTCAAGTTTATTGATACGAATAGGCCTATTTCATTATATTATTGTACAATTAATGCGAGAAAACGCTCACCTAACGAGCTCCATTAAAGCAGACTGCAGGCCAGTGCTTCCCAATTTTTTCATCACCATGACCTATTTTCAATTCGAAAATTTTCCATGGCCCACAACTAAATCGCTAGCTTAACCGCAATTTTGTAATTGTCAGGTGATGTCCACACAAAAAAAAAGGGTATTCACGCCAAAAACAGCAAATTTTGTGCTAGCTCTCCAACGAACCCCACAGCGCCAATAATCAAGACATTTTTTCAACCGAATTTGCAATTACCTAAATAACTCTGTAACCCATCACAAAATCCTCCTATGTCCCACAGGTTGAAAACCACTGCTGCAGGCCATATGTAAGCTTAAGGGTCGTAAAATTTCAGTTTCGTCTTTTCATACGTGTAAGTCTGCACTAAGGTCAGTGGCGTAGGCGGGGAAGCGATGCAGTGCAGTTGCTACAGGGGGGCTGTGCCCCCCGATTTCAGTTTACTCAAAATACTGTTTTGCAACATCACGTAACGATAAAACCATAGTCAATGATGGAAACATAGCAATAATAACTTTCAAATATAATTTTTCTTTGACGTTTTCAGATCATTTGCCAAATTGCTGGCAATCAACTGGTGTACATAACTGTGACGGATCAACCCGCCTTTTTACTGTAACACGCCTTTACAAATGTGTCGCGGAAGCGAGATATAAGACTGCAGAATCGTTACCGATACTTTGCTAGGGATTATGACATGCACAATAGGTGAAAACATTTTTTTTAAAGTGCGGCTGTTTTTGATCTTTGGAGCACACTCAGCATTTTTAGCTCGCAGTCAGTGGAGCACCATGGTGAAGGGGCTTAGACCCCCTTAGCCAAGTCACTTAGAAAATTTAACTTCAAAATACTAGCGTTTAGACGTATTTAGACTTTACCTGAAGTAAGGGGTAGGGCTAAAAGGGTTAAGCAATTTAAGTGTTTGAAATGACTTCTAAATTTTAGCAATTTAGTTATTTATGCGGCTTCAAACAGTGCGAAATGTGATTAAAATGCCGTTATAATCGCCATTTTTGTGCTGTAAAATCACAAACATTGCCCAGTGGTTGGGGGACCCGTTCCCAGGCCCTGGTCTGTGACACGCTCGAGTTGCATCAGTTTGTTTGGCACAAGGCCTAAATTTGACAATTTTTGTGCAAAAATTATTTTTGTTTCACCCCTCTTTAGCAAAATCAGGAGGGGCGGCGCCCGCCAAACAAAAATTTTGCCCGCCCAAATTCCAAAGCGACAATAGAAGAAAATATTGGTAGGCCTAAGTAACCTATTGTAAAGCTGATGATTAATGATTTGAACTGATGCGGAAAAATGCGTTTTACAAAACTTTTATAATCGGTACATTGATTGCGGTGGCACCCGGTATGCATAAGCCTAATGCATAATCGCAACCCTTGCTTGATTTAACTGACATGCTACAAATTACAAATTGTTTAGTAAGTAAAATCTTACAAGAATATTGCAAAATTTTATTATGACGCAATAGCAACTACTTTACAATCAAAAATTGACGTTAGGTGCCGTTGCAGTAGCACCAGGGTGGCACGCTAGCATTAACAAAGAGTGCATGTGGTCACTTTGACCTTGGCTAAAAAGTTTAGTAACTGTTGTACACTGCCTTTTTGTTTTGTTTGGCAGTAATGGATAGGTTTGTCATGAGAAGTATTAGAGACACTCACCCCGGTCCGGATTCTGCTTCCTCTGAAGCTACCAATACTCCTTCCACTTAATCGTCTGCACATGCTTTTGGTCAGAGCTGGGCAAGTCCGCAAGTTAGTCCGCAAGTCCGCAAATCCGCAATTGCGGGCTAACGAAAAAAGTTGCGGACATGCGGACCTGCGGACTTTGGCAGTTTAAATTACGGACTTGCGGTTGCGGACTATTTTTAATTTTAGTCCGCAATTTCGCAAGTTTTATACAAATATTGAAATTTCTTACTATTTTCGTAAAATATGCATGTTTTTACCCAGTCAAACATGAGAAATCAATTTAATTTTTACGAGTTCAAGTTCGGCAAAAATATCAAGCTTTTCGAGTTCAGGCTGACATAAATACTAGATCTGCTTTTCGACTTAATCGCTTTCGTTTTGTTGACATGCTGTTTGGTAACGTGAGAAACAAACACATGCCGCGTTCTCATCTTTTATGCAAATAGTTGGTTGATTTTTTAGAACATTTTAGAACCCCCTTTTGAGCTTGTTTTAAGAATCTTCTAGAACTGTCATTGTGATAATTTTAACTGTATTGTCTTTAGACCTTTAATTTCATAATCTTTAAGTTTGCAGTTAGTGCTCAAATTAGATAGTCTTCGACAGTACGAGTGATGTGGTGTCTCAAATTTTCGTAGTTTAGTGTATCAAGTTAGATGTGTAGTAACTTGGTTGCTGATGTTTCTATTTCTATAGTGCGACCTCGAAGCAGTTTTTTAATAGGATTGTCTAGCATAGTGTTAGTATAATCAATAGCGTAAATTTTGGTCCAGTAAATTTTAGTTAACTGATATTGATTTGGCTAGCTAATAATTGACTTCTTGTTTTGCCGTGCTCCTTTGGATGAATCAAATTTTTGGTTTTCTGTGAGGAATAACATTGTTATATTTATATCCAAAGTGTGGTATGACTGCAGAAATGTGAAGGATACGGCGCGCGGCGAGACAGGCTATTACAAGCGGGTCTAACCTGATTTAAATTGTAGTCAACACTATTTTCTCGATCTCCGCAAGACAACCGACTTTTTTTGGGTTTAAGTTCGAATTGCAGCCGTGGTTCAAAGTATGGCTTTGTTGTTTTTTCCCGTGAGTTTGCAAAATTTGCCACTGAGGTATCATTTTTTGTACTGGTAGCCAGTGCCGTCGCTACGGTGGGGCCAGGGGCGCCGTCCCCCCCTAACGACTGCTTGTGCCCCCTCCCATTTTGGTTTATTCAGAATGCTTTTTGGAGCATCACGTAACGACAAGACAACAGGCAATAATGGAAAAAGGAATAATCATTTTCAAAAATGATTCTCGTTTGAAGTTTTCTCGATTGTTTGCAAAATTGCTGGCCACCAACTGCTTTACATAAATGTGACCCGATAATCCGTCTTATTAACACGCCTTTACGGATGTGTCGCGGAATAAGGATGTATGCCTACAGAAGCGTTACCGATATTTCGTTAGTGATTATGACCTGAAACAATACGTGAAAACATTTTTTTAAAAGACCTGCTGTTTTTTTTTTAGTGCACACTCAAGATTTATTTCAGTTCGCATTCAGTGGCGCAATTAGGGGGAAGAGGCTAATGGGTCATCAGTACCCTTTAACCAAGTCATTTGGAAAGTATAACCAAAAAAAGAATAAGCGTTTAAATGTGTTTTGGACTTGACCTAATGTATATGGGGGCTCAAGAGGCTAGACAATTTAAATCATTTAATGACTTCTAAATATTAGCAATTTACTGTAATTATTGATAAGGTTTTAAAACGTGCGAAATGTGATTCAAATGGCGTTAAAATTGCTTTTTTTGCCGCAAAATTGCAAAAATCACCCAGCAGCTGAGCCCCCTCTGTAACACGCTTTAGTAGCAACGGTTTGTTCAGCACGGGACCTAAATTAGACAATTTTTGTGCAAAAAACATTTACTTTTGGTTCAAGCCCCCTCTCTCTTACTTAACAAAACCCTGGTTGCACTTCTGGTCGCATTCACTCCTGTAGACATATTTTTCAAGAGATTATACCGGCCGCATGCGAAACTAGCTAATAAACGCTGCCGGGCTTATATGTATCTTTTTCCAATGATGAATACAAAATTGTAGCTTTAAAATATCAGTTTTTATGTGCCAAAGTTCAGTCCATTTTCGGCTAGGGCCCTCTCACTCCGTTTGGTCTGGCGACGGCACTGCTGGTAGCGTGTGCTTATCTCATTCCTAGAGTATTTATTGAAACTAGGGACTAAAAATTTAGTAATACGATTACTGTAGTGATATAAATGTTTTTTTGCCTTCTACTGCCTTTGCCTTTTCCTGCCTCGAAAAAAATTGTTTTCGTAGAATATATTGTTGCAAGCGAAAATGCGGATTGTGCTTTGCTATTTGATGGCTTCTCACTGTAATCCAATGGCTTTTAATCTCCGAAACCCTAGCTTCATTGTAGCACTTTTGAGGGTTTGCCGGAGGGTTGTGCATTATGCTTCCACGCAGTTTAGACACCTGCTGTATAAACTGAAGCGCAACCAGGAGGGCTGGGAGCTAAAAACCCTTAGTCAAGTCACTTAAAAATTTTAACCAAAATTACAAGCGTTTGAATCTGTTTTGAGTTGGACCTGAAAGTAAGAGGGGCTGGGCTATTCTTAAGTTTGCCATCTGAAAAAGCAGCTCAATAACAAGTCATGCTGTGGTACATTTACTACAATCAACGATTGTGAGTAATTTCTTTTATTGCGTGGAATGTATTCACCATACGTTTGCTATACTTTCCACAAGTCACAGCTTTTGACTTATTTTTGCCAATCAACTCTGAGCAGTTCACTTCGGGACGTGGTTGATTGCAAAACTTTTTCACTCGGTTCATAAAAAGTTGCGGACTTGCGGTGCGGACTTCAAATATTACGAAGTTGCGGACTTCAAGAATTACGAAGTTGCGGACTTGCGGTTGCGGACTTCAAGAATTACGAAGTTGCGGACTTGCGGTTGCGGAGTTCAAGAATTAGGAAGTTGCGGACTTGCGGTTGCGGATTCAAGAATCTCGAAAAGTCGTTGCGGACTTGCGGTTGCGGACTAAGCTTTTAAACGTCCAATTGCGGACTTGCGGTCGCGGATTAAAAAAATTGAAATTCGGTTGCGGATTTGCGGACTGCGGATTTAAAAAAAAACTTGCGGTGCCCAGCACTGCTTTTGGTACCCCTGGTTATCTTAACCTTCTTGCTTCTTCACGTCCAAACTTGACTTTATTCCAGAAAGGCAAAAATAACTGCAGCTTTTGTCCCGAGTGGTTTTGAACCCATACCCGCACCAACCAATGAATTGAACTCAGCTTCAGAGGCTGCTAAAAGCTTTTTTATTTCTAAAACAAACTGTCCAGCATATAGGTGTAGCCAGGGATACCGCCCCCCGCCCCCAATTGAAATGTCACCAATGACAAAAATGCGGCAAAAAAACCTCCTGTTTTTTCAGTTTCAATTTCTTCTAGCATTTTTTGCTTACAACATTAATTAATAAGAATAATGACGACCAGGCCCCCTCAATTTAGTTTTTGCCAACCGATTTAAATGTATATATAAATCAGGAGAAATGGATAGTTTTGTTCTAAAAGTTCCTACCTTAGGCCCTCATTTACCTTTTTATGAACGTAATGCAATAACTACGGCAGGATTTACCATAATATGGCACAGTACTAGCAAGGGGTTCCGTGCTTAAATGGTGAGACTTTTTTTTGGTCTTCACCAATATTTGGCAGGAAGATGTTGCAAAAATCTTCAAAGTGCCAAGGGCCCCGCACAATATAAATCTGGCCTAGGGAATAACATGGTTAGTAGGCGTAACCATCTATTGTACCATTTTTAAATAACAATCCACCTCCACCTCGCCAGTTTTTACGCGACAAAATACTTGTGAAAACAAATTAGCTAGGGGAAATGTTCATTGAACAAACTATTAAAATTGAATTCAAGATGCTTGTACCTCTTGGTCGTATAATTATGTACTTCCGCAACTGGTTATTTTTATGACAAAACAAAAATCTCAAAGGAAAATCTTCGAGTGGATTATTATTTACCGCTAAAATATTGCAGTAGACAATGTACTTTGCTTTCCCCTTCCTGGACCAAATCACTTACAAACTTTAACACCAAAATGCAAGATTTTAAAATGTTTTGGACTTAACTTGTAAGTTAAAGTAGGATTAAACAACTTAATTTTTTCAATTGGATTTTAAATGTTAAAAATCTAGTTTTTTCGAATGGCTCTAAACACGTGCAAATTGTGATCCAATGGCAATGAAATAGCTAGTTTTCCAAAAAATTACAAAAAATCGCCCAGCGGTTGATGGCTTCGCCCATCACGTCTATAATACGTTTGAGTTACACCAGTTTGCTCGAAACGTCTTCCGATTTACACTTTTTTTGGGAGGTTTAAGCTCTCTCCCTTAACCAAAATGCTGGTTATGTGCCAACACACTGATCACAGCTTCCAATTATCCAATCTACAATATCTTTGTCCCGTAAAAAGTTCTTCTTTCGAAAATTTCTGGTAACGTCATTGAACGTGATTTGAGCCCCTCCTTCTAATCAAAAAACCTTGGCTATACTTATGGCCAAGCATGCTCGTATTGTAGAAAAAAGCAGCAATTTTTGGCCTCCCTGAAAGAAATTTTTCCCTATAGAACAACGCTCTAGTTGCCGCACTGTATTGGGGGCTGCAGACGAAAGCGAGGTTAGGAACATTGCCGGCCTTATTATAGGTCTTTTTTTTAAACATGAATACTGCATTTTTAAATATATATTTGTAGCCGTACAAGATGTGAAGGTCGGTTTTGATATGCAAAAGTTTAGTCTATTTTAGTGCCCTTCACTTTCGGCTAGTGCCCCTTCGCTTCGTTTACTCTGGGGATGGCGCTGGGGTAAAGGCTATAGCTTTCTGAGACAGCAGTCTTTTGCACTGGAATGGACTCAAAAATGATTTAAAGCATCTTTTAAAAAAATTATTTAGGGGAAACTGATTTGTCAGAAATAAAATACCCAAATAAGTAAAAACTTTCAAAATGGCGAAAATAAGAAATCAAATTTGATCGCTAGCTAAAAAATGCTGAACATGGATATTCATCAAAAAAAAAAGTAAAACTCAGAAAAAATTATTTAGGGGAAACTGATTTGTCAGAAATAAAATACCCAAATAAGTAAAAACTTTCAAAATGGCGAAAATAAGAAATCAAATTTGATCGCTTGCTAAAAAATGCTGAACATGGATATTCATCACAAAAAAAAGTAAAACTCAGAAATAGGTAGAGGGGCTATTCAATTTTAGTTAATTAACAATCACTTCTCTCAAATTTTGTCAACCACTTCTTTCAAGTTTCGTTCCATTAGCCCGCTACCCCTTCAATTATCTTTCTCTAAAATATACACGAAATAGATTACCCCTTGTAAGTTTTTCTGATCTAGGATTTTATGATTTACCAGCTTATAAATATGAAACTAAAATTTTACCTTTTATATCCACCTTCTACATAACCCATTTCTGCAAACTGTTTAATCAAGTTTTTGCACTGCTAACTTCTTATGCCACGTTTTAAAGCAATGGTTTTTAACAAAATAGGCCTAAAATTAGGTCCGTTTTGCAAAAAATACAAAATTTTCCAGCGGCTAGGCGCTTTGCCCCCAGACCTCCAATGGCCTCTTGCTGGAAGATCTGCAATCAAACCCCCGAAACAGCCCCTCATTGCACATTTCTGGCTACGCGCCTGACTAAGATTCTTTAATGATACAACGTTGTATGCTGATGTTTTTGTGAGTTTTAGATACTATCGAAATAACGTAATATTACCAATAATCTAAAAACACATCAAAATATCATCACAAACTTCGGAAGAATAGATCGGTTCTGAAAATGGCACTTATTTTCGTCAAAAACCAAAAGTATTTCAGATCTACCGTTGTTTGTCAAAATAGTTACAAGACGTGAGAGACTGCTTTCCTTTGCCCTTTTTATTCCACACGCAGCTTAATAATTTTTGAAAATGAACAAGCATAATTACGTATTTTCGTAACGTAAGTTCTGTCAATAACGAAATTTCGGTTTAATGTGTATAATACCCAGAAAATTAACTTTCGGGAAAATGTTCGGCCAAATGTACACTTTGGTAAGCGTCAATTCTGGAAAATAAGTTTTCGGAAAAATGTAATTTCGGCCAAATGTACATTCTGGCAAGCGTCAATTCTGGAAAATAAGTTTTCGGAAAAATGTAATTTCGGCCAAATGTATATTCTGACAAGTGTCAATTCTGGAAAATAAGTTTTCGGAAAAATGTAATTTCGGCCAAATGTACATTCAGGCAAGTGTCAATTCTGGAAAATAAGTTTTCGGAAAAATGTAATTTCGGCCAAATGTACATTTTGGCAAGTGTCAATTCTGGAAAATAAGTTTTCGGAAAAATGTAATTTCGGACAGATGTTCATTCTGGCAAATGTAGTTTCAGGCAAGTGTTCATTCTGGCAAGTGTGAATTCTGACAAGTCCTAATTCTGGAAAAAGAACGTTTAGGAAAATGTTTTTCTGGCAAATGATTTTCGGGAAAATGTTTTTCTGCGAGGTGTAAGGATACCGCTATAGAGATGTCTTGTGTATGCTTATTGCTTGTCTGCACGGCAAATTGATTTTATGCAGCTATGTTTCTGCGTGTGTATGTTCTGCTAGACTATTTTCAACAATATATGTTTAAATACCCTAAAAACTTTTTTTCCTAAATCTGACTTGCTAGAATGGGGTGCGTCTTACTTGCCCGTGGGTCCTACATGCCGTCAAATACGGTATGTCTACTCAAACCATGGATCCTAAAATTAACAAGATATCATGCACTGTGCGAATTTGCCTATTTTCCTACGCAATTTTGACTGTTCGTCTGGCTCTCCTATAGCAGCAAGCGGGATATTTACCAAAAAATACCGCCAATACTATGCAATCAAATGCGACTAAGCAAGGTCAAGCTTACTAAAAGACGGAAATAACTGGGTTAAACAATTTAAACAGAGTTAAAGTAGAGCTTGCTTTTGTTAGACCTATTGGTGGTCTGTCAAACAAAAATTTAAGTTGCGAAGACGTATAAAAGTTAGAGAAATTAGTAGCATACGTAAGTAGCCGACTGTATCAGACAAATAATGTTAGCCTACTACATATATAACATTTAATTACTTAGGTGAAACTATTCAACATGAGCTAAAATGTGCGATCATTGGTTTCATGTTTAATACAATCATCAGGCACATTAAATCTCTGTAAAAAAGCAAATGCATCATACATCAACTGAATGGGTATTATAATTCTCTATTTAATGCAAATAACTTAACCACTTACCGTCGAAAAGTTGCAGTCCATTCTATTAAATGCAAGGCAGAATATTATCCAAGGCAGAATTTAATAGGATGGACTGCAACTTTTCGACGGTAAGTGATTAAGTTATTTGCATTAAATAGAGAATTATAATACCCATTCAGTTGATGTATGATGCATTTGCTTTTTTACAGAGATTTAATGTGCCTGATGATTGCAATAAACATGAAACCAATGATCGCACATTTTAGCTCATGTTGAATAGTTTCACCTAAATAATAGTTCTGCTTTGGCATCGAGCACTGTTTGTAGGTGCTGTGAAAATCACTTACTCTAGTAACATTTAATCACGGTTTTCTATAAATTAATTGCTATCATAGGTTTGAAGAACTAATATAAAGTAATAGGCCTCCCAGCAGCCAGTATCACAATAAATATGATGAGTTAGTGTGAAAAATAAGCAGGCTAGCTTAATGCCAAGTACCGGTACTTTACAGATACAGTAGAGTCAATAATGATCCGGCAGTTTGTAGTACCGGTTCTATGTATACGGGTAGATTTGCAAAAAAATTTCGTAGAAACGTTTAGCACGGTGGTCGTAGTGGTAGGCCTATTAATCTTGTAATGTTTATCTGCAGTCTATCTGGAATAGTCCAAGATGAAACTAAGTGCTGCATCAGGTAGCCCAAGAAATTTGATTAATTACAGCAATAATTTCAAATCATAAAACACAACAATCTGTAGTTCAGTTGATTTAGAGGTATCAGTAAACTAGGCAATGCCAAAATACTAAAGTAAATAAAGTGATGATTAGTAAATAGTACTTACCGCTAGGTTTTCATTTAAACCATAAGCTACTGGCTTGATAGATCACAAATTCATGACTACTGTAGATTGAATTAATTAATTAATAAAGCATAATTTAGGCAAAGAGGTGGGTTTGCCGAACCACATTTAAGCAATAAGCATACACTGAAAACAATTTAATGCCAGAGCTACATTCAACTATAAAGCTCTCCCTGTTTGCAGTACTGTCATAAGTGTTTGTCGTCACAGAATTTTACATAAACTAAACAAATGTGTATACTCTAATAATTTTCCACCTAAATTTAAAGTCAATCGCTTAATGTGTATATTTTGTTTAAGTGATGTATAAATATTGTGTTATTGTCGCCTGATGAGACTCTTGATCAAGGTCGAAACGCGTTGCGATAGCTGAGCAGATTTTGCGTTAAATTGTTTTCAGTGTATTACTTATGTTTTTAAATGTAACGCCGTGAAGATGACATAAGACTGTGCAAGTGTGCATCTCTAGTTTGAGATCCCAAACATCGAAAAAAACCTTTCCAAAATTTTTCTTTCATCACAGCAAAAATTCGTGTTTATTTCTTTATCTCCAATTGAACATAAATTTTTTTGTGTTTATAAGTTCAATTTTTTTTTTGGATGCAAAAACTTGTTATTTTTGTAAAATGTTTTTTGGCAGTTTGGCTATGCGAAATTTTATTGTTGGAGTGATAACAAACTTGCAATCAATAAATCCTGCGCATACCGGTCGGCCTATCGTATATTGATTAACTGGTTGATATGTTTACGCTGAATGCATTTTTATGGTAATACATTGTGATAGCGCTTTTAATATAGGATGAGATGCGTTGTAGTATGAAAGAACTACTTACAGCTATCGGCTTGCTGTTATGATTTATCTATAGTGCCGCATACAAAGAAAAGTGGTTTATACATAACCTATATGAGTTGGAAAAAAAAAAGAAACTTTTAGTTTTGTTTCATTTTTAAGTCACTCAAATTTTTCTACCATGTTTCATCCTTGCATAGTATATTACTATATGTATTAATACTAGGGGCGTATTTAGGGGGGGCCATTGGGCCATGGCCCCCCCTTTGGGTCGCTAGGATTGCAAAATTGCATTGTAAAGTGAGCAAAATTGAGGCTTGGCCCCCCCTTTGTAAGTTGGGCATCAGGCTTTCAGGCTTTTGGCTGCAAATTTGAGTGAGTTCGGGTAAAAAACGGGACGGACCTTAAATAAAGACCTTTTTTTTCTTTTTTTTTTTTGTTCTTCACCTAAATTTGGCCGAAAAATGAGACTTAATTTGAGTGGAACAACTTCTGATTCAGATCTTTGTTCTTCCCAAATTTTCTGAAATTTTTGGCCCCCCCCTTTTCAAAATCCTGAGTACGCTACTGATTAATACGAGTATGTTGCAACTGAGTCGCTATGCAGCACCTATGGTAGAAGCTTAAACAATTAGTTAAAATGATTCCTCAAGTTAAAAAAGGCTAATAAAACTTATTGGTATAGCAAATTAATTGCTTTTTAAGTGATCTCAATATATGATCACAATCAAATTGAGGTACTTCATCTTTCAAAAAACCCTGATCAGTGCAGGTTCTTGCTAGTAAATGAAGCGACACTGAGGCAGGTAGAAACGTTCAGCTATCTTTGAGCTGCGTTGACGAGTGACGGAAGGCAAGACGAAGAACTGGATACCCAAATTGGCAAGGCTAGTGCAGTAATGCGAGCTTTGCACTATTCGGTTGTCATGAAACGAGAATTGTCAAAAAAGCAAAGCTCTCCATTTTCAAAGCAGTTTTTGTCCCCATTCTTATCTAAGGTCATGAATCTTGAATAAGGACAGAAAGACTGCGATCACAAATACAATCGTCCGAAATGAGTTTTTACAAAGAATCGAAGAAGTTACACTATCTTAAAAGGTGTGTAGTTCCAGTAGCGTAGCCATTGGCCTGCAAAGTATGCAAAATAGCACTTTTTTTGTACTTTTGAGGCCGATTTTTGCTCCAAAAATGGAAATAGCCCCCCATCGAGATTTGGGAGCAGAAGTTGTGGAGGACTAGCTGTTGTTTGGTCCAGAACACAGGAGTTTTTTGGTCCTGGAGCTCACCCGAAGTTGGCGAAGCCCTTTTTATTGGAGATTACCTGATTTCGGCCGGAAAAACACTTCAATTTTTGGTGAAGACCTAATTTTGACAGAAAAACCGCCTCAATCTAATTCAAGACTGATGAAAATTTGGGTCAATTTCGATTGCAGTTAGTCCCCCCTTTGCGAAATTCTGGCTACGCGCCTGTTTAGCTCTGAGATTCTAAAATCTCTCAACATCGAGCCGTCACTTTTCCGAACTGAAGGATCTCAGCTTTGATGGTTTGGCCATGTAAACAGAATGCTTCAGTAAAGTCTCCCCGAACAAGTTTTACTTGCCAAAGCAAATGGAAAAAGACCAGTTGGGCATGGGCAACCTAGAGCTAGATGGACCAATTAATTACATTGAGGATCTTGGATGGAATCGCTTGGGACTTCACCCAAACAAAATAATGGAGGTGAAAGAATATCGTGAAGTATGGCGGCTTAATCTCGAGCTGCTGCTCCGCAACCCTCACGGAAAAGCGAGCAATAAACAAAAACTTTTTAATTTTAGCTGTTTTTGAGTCACAGTCAAATCAAATTATATTTCATTGTTCATCTGCCAAAAATGGCCGAGTAAAAACAAACACACGCCGTGAATTTTCGTGCTTTTCTTATTTGTTCCTTTGAGGATTAAAATTAGAGTTTAAATTAGGGATAGGTTATATTTGAGATTATTTTTAAAGCAAAGATTTTAGTTCTGGTATAGTAGTGATAAATAATTAGATAGGTTGAGTAAAATAAAGCTTGTATTATTATTTCTTTCACTATGTACGAGCATGTTCACTGTTCAGAGTCTTTTTAAATTTACTTGTTTTTGCAGTATAATTTTCAACATATCGTTATACGCTGTACTGCCTTCCATGGATTATAACTGATCTGATTTCAATTTGTGATGAAGGCGTTTAAATGGTTTTTCAACCAAAATATATATGCTGTATATTTGTATTTTCGCGCAAGTCGTGCCATTTTGTATTAAACTAAATAAGCAAGTTTTTGTACCGCACAAGCACCAAATCGAATCAACTGTTTAACCATAATTTCCATTTACCTAGAACGCGTAATCCAGACAATTTAACCTTAAGCCAGTGACGGATTTGACATATGGCAAAATGATACTGTGCCGGAGCCTAGCGCTTGAATATAGAAGAGCTTTTTTTAAGTTTTTGTGTGTTCACCGACATTTGGCTGAAAAATGCAGCGAATTTCTGGAGAAGACCTAGGATGGAACCTCAGTGCGTGGATGGAAGAGCTTTTTCGATTCATTTGGTCTTCAACTACATTTGGCAAAAAAAGTAGCTAAAATCCCAAAAGTTTCTGAGGCTCCTTGCAATGTAATTCCGCCCTGATGTATATCGCCCATAGTGATCGATTGAGCTCCCTTCCTACTGTATATTTCGTAATTTGCGTTGAAGGAAATTATGCCCAGAATCATAAAATTTTATGACTTTTTCTGAAATAGACTTCATGTGCTTTCTTTTGCCATACCATTGCCATATGTTAAACTCGTTGTTTATTTTTTGAGAAAAATAATAAAGAACTTCGTTCAGTATTTTTTTCAGTCTTGTGAGCTGAATTAGCTTTCCCTACTAATCAATTTCCGTCTAAATGTGGTGGACCTTAGCTTGTATCAGTTATTCCCTATTAAATTTACAGCTGGTTTGTTTAATTGATAACATCAAATTCTTCAATAAGCTAAAAAAACCTATTGTTTGTATTGAGTTAACTATCGGTAATTTAATATCTGTTTTTGATCAAACGTTTAACTTTTTAAGCAGCGCTACATAGCAAACAATTGCCCCGGATATGGAGCAAAACGAGTTGTTGCACATCTCTGACATGACTCTAACATAGGGCTTGCAGCATACAGACTTCAAATCCGCTGTACAAAAATCTTCATCGAAAAAAATACAGCACACAGAATAGCTAAAAGTTACTGAATAAAAACTTTCAGCATTTCGACAGAAAAAAAGTAATTAAGACATTAAAAAAATGAACTTGAAAAAAATTTAAGCACAATTAATTACGAGTGGCCAATTCAATCCTCAAACCCCGAATGCTAAATTCTAACGTACAACTAGCGATTGAATTGATAATCTTGCAGTAGCTTACAAAAATATTTCTTTGGCGCAAAAATATTTCTTTACCGAAATGGCAATGTGTGATTTTTGCTTCTTTATTAGTTTCTAGTTGCATGGCTATGATTGATCCTTACTTGAATAAAATTAAAGCTGAAGCTTCGACTGTGATATTATTCCTTGTTGTCAGATCATGATGTCATTGTGCTAATTTGTACCATCATTGCAAGTTTCCTTAGCACTTGTAGAGTAAATTTGATCAGAGTTTTGGTTTTAATTTCTGTGTAACTCTATTTTAATAGAACTTAAATACTGTATGAATTATGAATTTAATTTTACCAAAGAAATATTTTTACACGCTATAGCAGAATTATCAATTTGATCGGTAGATTTACGTTGTAATTTAACTTTCTGAAATTTGAGGATTATTCTGGTCGCTTATAAACTTGAGTTTTTGCTGCATTCGTTTTTGCTGCTAGCCCTCGATTGGAGTCATGTCACGGATGTGCGACAACTCGTTTTGCTCGAGACCTGGAGCGATTGTAAGCTATATATAACGTTTCTTATAGAGTTAAAAGTTTAATCAAAAAACAGATTTTACAATGCCGACCGTTATATTTACAGACAATCATTTTTCACCTAATCGAAGATTTTTATGCCATCAATATGCAATTATAGACGCAACCTAATATAAATTCGATTGTGAATAACTGATTTTTGCATAGATCAACCACCAAGCCGGAAATTGATTACTAGAGAAAGCGAATTCAACTCATATGAACGAAAAAATACTAGTGAAGATGGATGAGCGGAAGTCTTTATCATTTTTCTCAAAAAAATACAATATTTAAAAATATAGCAACAGTTTTGCCAAAGAAAGTTCAAGCCGTAAAATTTACGACAAGTCATGCAACTTTATTATTGCGGCGTTATCTGCTTCACAGCGAAATGTCAAAATACTGTATACAGTATGAAGGGGAGCTCAATCTATCCGTGTCTAGGCTGTATAGAGCTAAAATTGTTTCGATTACATCTAGGTATTATGTACATTACGGTCATGTTTAAACGTTTATTCATCCAACCTTGTGGCCGCGGGGTATAAAAGTTTGCTTGTTGGGTTGATCGCAAAATGGCACAGAACTTGCATGGATAGCATAATGTTATAGAGCAGCTTTTAAACATCACAAATTGAAGGTAAAATCAGATCAGTTAAAATACATAGAAAGCAGTGCTGTGCGTAAAATCTTGAAAATCAAACAACAAGAAAGATACTCCGAACAGTCAACACGAGCTTATTACATGTAAGAAATAATACGGCAAGCTTTATTCTATCCAATTCTATCTTAATTTATTATTAGTAATTCATTAATTCTGAACCAACTGACCTACTATAAACTAAAATCTTAATTGCTCTAAAACTAATCTTAAATCTAATTCTAACTGAAAACTCTAACCTTAACCCTACAAAAAGCGCAAAGAAATAATTATTCCGTGCACGCAAACTTGCAATTTATGCTATTTTGCTTTGCTGTTTTAGAAGATTAAGAATTAATATATGATTTGATTGTTGCTCAAAAGCGACTGAATTGTATTTTGATCGTGAACTTTGTATTTTTTTGGTGATCTACACGTAATGTATTGTGATGTTGCATGTTGCTCTTAGTAAGTTAAAAGCAAAGATACATTTTGGTCTGCTGCCTAACAAGAGTATGATATTTCTGGTTTCTTGGTGGTTTTGTTACTAGTTTTATTTTGATTTTTGCAATCTAAAACGTGTTTCTGTTCTAAAAATGCTCCCCGGCCGAAAAGAAAAATACCGACGGTGGAACGAAACGAATACTTATATACAAAAAAAAAAAACATCGAAAGACGTTGTCTTATTAAATGTTTCACGCATTTTGTCCCCAAGGAAAAAGCAATATTAATTTTGCATTTCACTGTCAGTTTAATTTTTTTTAAAGAAAGTTATGCAATTAACACGTTTTAAAAGCTACAGGTACAGTATTTGAATACTACATGGTGGTAATTTGAAGTACCGGATTAGCAAAAAACTTTTGACTTTTTGAAAAAGCATTTTGTTAACGAAAAATTGTCTGGTCTCAAAACCATCATTCAAATAAAATAAGAAAATATTTTTGATTGAGGTTACTTTCTTCGGCAACACAAACGCTGTTGCGATTTGAATTTCAGCGATTTTATTATGCACTGTAAGTAATAAAATAAGTATTACCAAAAATAATTTTGCAGTTTTGTTGCAAGAATCTCCTTTTACTGTATATCTAAGCTGATTTTCGGATTGCTGCTCTACATCTAATTTAACATGATAGTCCAGCAAAAATCACATAGCAATCAGCGAGAATAAAATCGACATACATAATGCTGGATAAATTCGTCTATAAAGGCATCTTTAGTGTCTTATTCAAATTAAATAAGTAAAAATAAGTAATTGCTTACAGAGTAAGTCAGAATGTCTCTCGCAAATACCATCATTTTTTACGAAAAAAACTTTTTCTTGTGTTCTAAGCTAGTTTTATAAGACTTTAAGGATACATACAAAACTGGTTGATCTGTGTTCGCAAGTCGAACAACAACTAAATGGCAGGAGATTTGAGTCGTAGAAAAATCGACTTTGATGAATGTATGGCCATGAAACGTAGGAAAGATTTGTAAATGGAGAGAAGCAACTTGCAATGATGGTACAAATTAGCACAATGACATCATGATCTGACAACAAGGAATAATATCACAGTCGAAGCTTCAGCTTTAATTTTATTCAAGTAAGGATCAATCATAGCCATGCAACTAGAAATTAATAAAGAAGCAAAAATCACACATTACCATTTCGGTAAAGAAATATTTTTGCGCCAAAGAAATATTTTTGTAAGCTACTGCAAGATTATCAATTCAATCGCTAGTTGTACGTTAGAATTTAGCATTCGGGGTTTGAGGATTGAATTGGCCACTCGTAATTAATTGTGCTTAAATTTTTTTCAAGTTCATTTTTTTAATGTCTTAATTACTTTTTTTCTGTTGAAATGCTGAAAGTTTTTACTCAGTAACTTTTAGCTATTTTGTGTGCTGTATTTTTTCCGATGAAGATTTTTGTATTGCGAATTTGAACTCTGTTTGCTGCAAGCCCTATGTTAGAGTCATGTCAGAGATGTGCAACAACTCGTTTTGCTCCATGTCCGGGGCAATTGTTTGCTACGTAGCGCTCATAAAAAAGTTAAACGTTTGATCAAAAACAGATATTAAATTACCGATAGTTAACTCAATACAAACAATAGGTTTTTTTAGCTTATTGAAGAATTTGATGCTAACAATTAATCAAAACCAACTGTAAATTTAATAGGGAATAACTGATTCAAGCTAAGGTCCACCACATTTAGACGGAAATTGATTAGTAGGGAAAGCTAATTCTGCTCACAAGACTGAAAAAAATACTGAACGAAGTTCTTTATTATTTTTCTCAAAACATAAACAACGAGTTTAACATATGGCAATGGTATGGCAAAAGAAAGCACATGAAGTCTATTTTAGAAAAAAGTCATAAAATTTTATGATTCTGGGCATAATTTCCTTCAACGCAAATTACGAAATATACAGTATAAAGGGGGCTCAATCGACCACTATTGGCCGTATACATCAGGGCAGAATTACATTGCACGGAGCCTCTGGAACTTTTGGGATTTTAGCTACTTTTTTTGCCAAATGTAGTTGAAGACCAAATGAATCGAAAAAGCTCTTCCATCCACGCACTGAGGTTCCATCCTAGGTCTTCTCCAGAAATTCGCTGCATTTTTCAGCCAAATGTCGGTGAACACCAAAAAACTTTAAAAAAAGCTCTTCTATATCCAAGCGCTAGGCCCCGGCACAGTATCATTTTGCCATATGTCAAATCCGTCACTGGCTTAGGGTTAAATTGTCTGGATTACGTGTTCTAGGTAAATGGAGATTATGGTTAAACCAGAGTTGTAAACAGGCCGACAAGTTCAGGCCAAAACCCGGCCCGAACCCGAAACTATAAGCCCAAACCCGGCCCGAACCCGAAAATTAATTTGAAGCTCAAATCATGCCCGAAATAACCGAAAGTTGAGTTAGGTCTAAAAAATTTGGAGATATTGCCAAGTTATTTTGATTATACTTTTGTCCACCTAAGACAAAAGGTACGTCTCAGGCCCGAATTAAGCCCGAAATTTTTGTCAACTTTAGGCCCGAACCCGATCCGAAAAGCCCGGCCCGACTTACAACTCTAGGTTAAACAGTGGATTCGATTTGGTGCTTGTGCGGTACAAAAACTTGCTTATTTAGTTTAATACAAAATGGCACGACTTGCGCGAAAATACAAATATACAGCGTATATATTTTGGTTGAAAAACCATTTAAACACCTACATCATAAATTGAAATCAGATCAGTTATAATTCATGGAAGGCAGTACAGCGTATAACGATATGTTGAAAATTATACTGCAAAAACAAGTAAATTTAAAAAGACTCTGAACATTGAACATGCTCGGACATAGTGTATATGAAATAATAATACAAGCTTTATTTTACCCAACCTATCTAATTATATATCTGTACTATACCAGAATTAAAATCTTTGCTTTAAAAATAATCTCCAATATAACCTATCCCTAATTTAAACTCTAATTTTAATCCTCAAAGGAACAAATAAGAAAAGCACGAAAATTCACGGCGTGTGTTTGTTTTTACTCGGCCATTTTTGGTAGATGAACAATGAAATATAATTTGATTTGACTGTGAGACTCAAAAACAGCTAAAATTAAAAAGTTTTTGTTTATTGCTCGCTTTTCCGTGAGGGTTGCGGAGCAGCAGCTCGAGATTAAGCCGCCATACTTCACGATATTCTTTCACCTCCATTATTTTGTTTGGGTGAAGTCCCAAGCGATTCCATCCAAGATCCTCAATGTAATTGGTCCATCTAGCTCTAGGTTGTCCAACTGGTCTTTTTTATATTTGCTTTAGCAAGTAAAACTTGTTCGGGGAGACTTTACTGAAGCATTCTGTTTACATGGCCAAACCATCAAAGCTGAGATCCTTCAGTTCGGAAAAGTGACGGCTCGATGTTGAGAGATTTTAGAATCTCAGAGCTAGACAGGCGCGTAGCCAGAATTTCGCAAAGGGAGAACTGTTTTGGAAGTTTGTTACAACTGCAATCGAAATTGACCCAAATTTTCATCAGTCTTGAATTAGATTGAGGCGGTTTTTCTGTCAAAATTAGGTCTTCACCAAAAATTGAAGTGTTTTTTCGGCCGAAATCAGGTGATCTCCAAAAAAAAAAGGGCTTCGCCAACTTTGGGTGAGCTCCAGGACAAAAAACTCCTGTGTTCTGGACCAAACAACAGCTAGTCCTCCACAACTTCTGCTCCCAAATCTCGATGGGGGGCTATTTCCAGTTTTGGAGCAAAAATCGGCCTCAAAAGTACAAAAAACGTGCTATTTTGCATACTTTGCAGGCCATTGGAGGGGGCTTGAGCCCCTTACCCCTGGCTACGCTACTGGAACTACACACCTTTTAAGATAGTGTAACTTCTTCGATTCTTTGTAAAAACTCATTTCGGACGATTGTATTTGTGATCGCAGTCTTTCTGTCATTATTCAAGATTCATGACCTTAGATAAGAATGGGGACAAAAACTGCTTTGAAAATGGAGAGCTTTGCTTTTTTGACAATTCTCGTTTCATGACAACCGAATAGTGCAAAGCTCGTATTACTGCACTAGCCTTGCCAATTTGGGTGTCCAGTTCTTCGTCTTGCCTTCAGTCACTCGTCAACGCAGCTCCAAGATAGCTGAACGTTTCTACCTGCCTCAGTGTCGCTTCATTTACTAGCAAGAACCCGCACTGATCAGGGTTTTTTGAAAGATGAAGTACCTCAATTTGATTGTGATCATATATTGAGATCACTTAAAAAGCAATTAATTTGCTATACCAATAAGTTTTATTAGCCTTTTTTAACTTGAGGAATCATTTTAACTAATTGTTTAAGCTTCTACCATAGGTGCTGCATAGCGACTCAGTTGCAACATACTCGTATCAATATATATACTAATATACTATGCAAGGATGAAACATGGTAGAAAAATTTGAGTGACTTAAAAATGAAATAAAACTAAAAGTTTCTTTTATTTTTCAACTCATATAGGTTATGTATAAACCACTTTTCTTTGTATGCGGCACTATAGATAAATCATAACAGCAAGCCGATAGCTGTAAGTAGTTCTTTCATACTACAACGCATCTCATCCTATATTAAAAGCGCTATCACAATGTGTTACCATAAAAATGCATTCAGCGTAAACATATCAACCAGTTAATCAATATACGATAGGCCGACCGGTATGCGCAGGATTTATTGATTGCAAGTTTGTTATCACTCCAACAATAAAATTTCGCATAGCCAAACTGCCAAAAAACATTTTACAAAAATAACAAGTTTTTGCATCCAAAAAAAATTGAGCTTATAAACACAAAAAAATTTATGTTCAATTGGAGATAAAGAAATAAACACGAATTTTTGCTGTGATGAAAGAAAAATTTTGGAAAGGTTTTTTTCGATGTTTGGGATCTCAAACTAGAGATGCACACTTGCACAGTCTTATGTCATCTTCACGGCGTTACATTTAAAAACATAAGTAATACACTGAAAACAATTTAACGCAAAATCTGCTCAGCTATCGCAACGCGTTTCGACCTTGATCAAGGGTCTCATCAGGCGACAATAACACAATATTTATACATCACTTAAACAAAATATACACATTATGCGATTGACTTAAAATTTAGGTGGAAAATTATTAGAGTATACGCATTTGTTTAGTCTATGTAAAATTTTGTGACGACAAACACTTATGACAGTACTGCAAACAGGGAGAGCTTTATAGTTGAATGTAGCTCTGGCATTAAATTGTTTTCAGTGTAACTTACGCTTATGTTTTTTATTGTAACGCCGTAAAGATGACATAAAGCTGGGTCAAAACATAATTGTATCTCTAGTTTGAGAGCCCAAACATCGAAGTAAATTTTTCTAAAATATATAGCTTTGTAGCCGTTTTGCTAAAACTAAGGAAAATTTTTTATCATTAGGCAAATTGCTAATCTCAAAATAAAAACTAATCTAGCCAGATGTCAGCAATGAAATGAACTTGAGCGATTCAAAACATCAATGTTGCAAATTTTTACGAACATAAGCCATGATGCAATACAATACTGTCGAAAAATTTGCATTTTTTTGCAAAAATACCTTAACTTTAGAGCTATTTTAATAAAAAATAATGTTTTTGAAACGTGGCATACAATTTGGCAGCGCAACATGATTCAACTGGTTGCATAAATGGGCTATGTGGGAAGTGGCTAATGATAACATTGCAGTTCTTTTGTTTATATGCTGGTCAATCATAAAATCCTATTATTCAATAAAACTCACATGGAGTAGTCTATTTCGTCTATATTTTATAAAGAAAAATATTTGGGGGGGCTGATGAAAAGATATTTTAGAGAAGTGATTGGTAATTATCTAACACTGAATAGCCCCCTCCCCCTTATTTCTGAGTTTATAATATATTCGTTGACAAAACCTATGTTTGGCGTTTTACACTAGCGATCAAATTTGATTGTTTATTTTTGTCATTTTTGGAAGTTTTCATTGATTTGTGACTTTAATTTTTGACAAATTAGCCCCCCCAAAATATATGTTCCAAAAGATGTTTTAAATCACTTTTTAGTCAATTCCAACGCAAAAAACAGTCTCAGAAGAGCTAAAAGCGTGGTATTTTTCTTATTCTGCATTTTGGTTGACTGGCCAATGGGAAGGGGCTATAGCCCCCCCCTGGCTACGCTACTGATTACCAAATAGTTCTGTCCGAAAAGCTTCCGACGAAAAGAATGACTTTTACTATACTGAAAGTCATATATACATTTTACACCGCCTGAAAATTGTTTAAACGCAAAAGTGCTTAAAATTGGATTTCGGAAATTTCAATACAATAGTATTTTTTGTGTGACTTAAAGCCATTTTTATTTCAATAGCAATATTATGCTTTAAAAGCACTATCAGATTAATTTCCGAAGCGATATCTTTGTATTGGTGCAAAACAATAACTTTTAGAAATGTAACATTGCAAGCAATTATCGTGACATTAAAAGTTATAATAAAACTACGAGCATATCTATTGGCAGTTATTGTGGTATTATTCCGAATCTTGCTAGATACCCAATCAAATCAATAATAGTTAACTTCTTAAGACATTATGTTTTAAAATCGACATGGGAACACTTTGCCTTTGATTAGATTGTTAATTATTTAGTCTTGGTTGTTTGCAAAGGTTATGTAGTGTCTCTTAGTAATAGACACTCACTACATTTTCTCTGTTCAAATACTGAAAAAAATGGCTCTTTGCCGCTAATGCTTTGTACGTATATTATTGTTGGAATAAAAGTGATTGCTTTAATGCTGCAATCAAAGCTTCAAAGGAATTTCTGGTAAAACTGGCAAGAACAATATTGTTAAAATCTATTCCTATCAAAACTTTTGAATTTGAATAAATTGAATAATTGAATTCGAATAAGACACATCTGAAATGATCCCATTGAGTAATGAAGCAGGCAATTTGGTTTTATAGAATTGTTTTTAGTATGTGGTAATCTGCTCTCTACAGAAAAAGGTAGCAAAAGGTATAGTGAAAAAATCCAAATATGAAGAAGCTTGTGCAAATACCAGAACAAAGAATGTCGCATCTTTCAGTTCAAGTACTAATTTCGCCCAACATCGCGGTCAATCAAACTCAAAACTGGCAATTTGTGAGTATAATCTAGAGTAGACAAAGTTTATGAATTGCAAGACACATTCTTGAAAACATGCAAATTCACGAAAAAAAAACACGCAAAAACGTTTTTTGCTACCCAGATTGCAGTTTATAACATCCGATAAATTATGAATAAATGTGACGGAAGAAACTTGACTACGTAGAGGTGGGTGCTTTAGCTCCATGAACATCATACCTAGTCGAGCCATTGAGCTGATATCATTGCTTTTTTACTATTGCAATTACAGTACGTTTTATTCACCAAGTTGCTTTGGCAAGGAGGCAGCGAAGGGACCTTTCCGACTTTGAGTCAAAGTGCTAATGAGAAGGGCAGTCGTACAGTACAATAAGGTATTCTACTAAAGAGAGTAGTATAACTAAAAATTGTTCTTTGTATCCAGGTCTCGATATCAGGCTTTTCCTGTGTCTGGTTTCTTCAATGTTACTTTTCCCTTCTCTATGTTGACGATGAACTCAAGAACAATAACCAAACATCGACATTCGATTGCGAAGTTTTACGCACAATGTCACCCACGAGATGCCTGCATGAGTTCCAAACGTAAGCACCTACTTTTATGGGCTAACTAGTTGTTTAATCAGGGGCGTACGAAGAGTTTATCCCTTTACTGCCACTACAAGCAAAACATTTCTGAAAGGGTGAAAATGTTTTAGAAGGGCTTCAACGGAGCGCAATTTTTAGATACCGATATGTTTAAGAATGCAATTCTAAATTTTATGTCTAAGCGTTCAAAATTGCCCATGCCCTCGGGCGACTGGGCTCCACTAGGTTCTTAGCCTTGAAGAGATACTGCTCAAGATCGATCTGATTGAAGAAACAAGAACTATAATACTTGAGCTAATAAAAAACTACCCAAACCTGTTTCACTCTTCTTCTTGTTTGCGAAAAATAGATTTACTCAGTTGGGTCCGTACCATTGGTACCATTGCATTTCGACCTTTCGTGATGACTTTACAAGTTTTTTGGTAGAATATCGAACATCGCGTAAATTGCTTGTTTTGAAAAGTTACTGAATTTACAATTTCTTGCAGAATAAGCAACGCGATGATTGATGATCGAACATCGTATTTCTTATTCTGTAAGCGATTTTGCAAAGCCCATCTTTTTTGATGTCATGAAAGTTCGAAACTCAGAGTTGCCAATGGTACGGAGTCAATCGGATTAAATCTATTTTCACGGCTAAGGGGAATAGTGGAATAAGGATTGGGGAACCTTTATATCACCGCAAGTAAGTTTTCATTTCTTCAATAAAACTGACTTTAAGCAGAATCTTTTTAGGTGTGACTTCAGAAAAAAGGCTAAATGGAGTTTGATTTTCATAAAACCCTCTCCTAACTACGATAAAACTTGTGCGAGCGCTACTGCACTTAATTTCTAAGTTTCCACAAACCCCCTTTTATATTATATAAACGAGTTTTCCTTCGCTGTAGCAATTTCAGCGACGTATTTTGTATCATAACTACATTTGTCACAAGTTCAGCCGTAAATAGAAAAGTTCACTAGATGGGAGCTTGCTTAGGAGCAACCACTTTGAACGACCGACGCAATTATCTACAGATTTCAAAAACATTAGCGCCCTAGCTTTAGCCGTTAAAAAAATTGGCTTGGGAGAGTTTATTTAGGAGGTTTCCGTCGAGATGGTGCTTCCAAACTATGTCAAAACATTTGTTTTTCATACATCAACTGATATTAAAAAAACTGGCACCCTAGGTTAAGCCGTTCAAAAATTGATTTTTAAGGGGTCCTTTTTGGGGGGTCCTCGGGAGTGGTACTTAAAACTATGTCAAAATATTTGTCTGTTAAATATCTGCTGATATCAAAAAAACAAACAAACTTATACTCTAGATTAAGCCGTCTAAAAAATTGGCTTTTTGGGGTTCCATGTAGGGGAGTCCCTGTGGGGGTGAGACCCCCAAACTATGTCAAAATCTTTGTCTGATGAATATCTACAGTACTAATATCAAAAAATCTGGCACCCTAAGTTAGGCCGTTCAAAAAATTGGTTTGAGGAGGGGGTTCATTTGGGGAAGTTTCTGGGGGGGTGGTACCCCCAAACTAGTCAAAATCTTTGCCCACTGAATATCTATAATATCAAAAATTCTGGCACCCTAGGTTAAGCCGTTCAAAAAATTGTTTTTTGGAGGAGTCAATTTGGGAGGGCTCCCGAAGGGGAGGTGTTATCCCCAAACCATGTCAAAATATTTGCCTCCTAAATACCTACTGATGTAAAACAAAAAAACTGGCTCCCTAGCTTAAACCGTTCAAAAATTGACTTTTTGGGCCCCATTTTGGGGGGGGTTTCCGGAGGAGTCGTCCCAAAAAATTTCGGGAAACTAAATTGCGTTTGCAGCTTAACAACTTTACATAAAAATTAGATTTAGATGTTTTGTGGTTTAGGAGAAGAGCGTACAAGATTTAGGAAAAAAAAAGAAAAATAAAGTACAAAAACGGAAAAAAAAGGAAAAAAAGGGACAAAAAAAGAAAAAAAACCTCATCGAGACCAAACTTGGGTTGATAGGGATAAAAAGATATCTTAAGACATATAACAGTGCAAAATATTTTTTGACGTACTTGAAGCTGTTTTTGAATGAGACCGCTTTTTACGCCAATGTTTTAGGGCGGTTTTCGGGTCTTAAAACCAAAGTCACGTGACCAAATGCCTTGAAATTTACTACAAACATGCAACTTCTTTAACCTTAAACTGCTGTCAAAATTTCATGTATGTAGACCAAACCGTTTTTGAGTTATAAGCAAAAGTCTGAAACTTCGCACTCGTTAGTTAGAAAATGGCCGAGTAAAAACAAAGGAACACACAATGCGAGCGCCGGTCGTTTCAATAATGAGCCACCACACTACGCTGTAAAAGCCTAATTTTATATTTAGGGGCAGAATATTTTCAAACTAAGTTGTTTTTGGCTTAAAATTGAAACGGCTCGTACGGACTTGACAAAAAAGCCTGAGTTTTAAAATCGTTTTTCAAATTAGACAGCAGACACTTAACAAATTTTATGCTGCGCGAAGCTGGGATCCGGGCGTATCGAATTTTTGTTTTAGGTCTTGTCTACTCTATGCGTAGAATGGCAAGCGTACTAGCGTTTTTTTAGTTTATTTTAAACATAAGATCAGTACTGTTGGTCGAGCGGTAACGCGTTCGCCTCTGGAGCGGGAGGTCAGAGGTTCAAATCTCGAGCCGGTCAAGTCAGATATAGCGTTGCCAACGGCTCGCCACCGCTGCAACATTTCTTCGATAGGAGCTGCGTTTCTCAAGCGCAGTTACGCGGAGACAGACCTCGCCAACTCGTTACACGTTTCGACGTATTACAGCGAGTATAATAAAAGATTTGATTTGAAGATCATTAATCCCGGCGTACCACTTTAGCAGTATACAAGCTGCTGGCTGGTTAAAACAAACTATAAGGTAACTATAAGGTTACGATTTTACTCGCAGCTTAAGCTGGGCCGAAAATGTAAAATAAAGCTCGTATGCTCACGACTTTACGCCATATGCAGACTGGACTTAGGTAGATTTAGCAGTTTCAGCTAAAAAAAAAAGTACATATTTAAATTCTACAGGATTTGAACTGGAAATCGATTACTTAAAAACCATGGTGGGCGTTTGGCAATTTTCATGTTGCTCTGCTTATTAGTAATTCTTCAGACTCTTTTGAGCAGGGGTTCCCAAAGGGGGGTACATTTCGCCATTTCAAGGCGTACATTACAACCAAAACTTTAATGCTTAAATTGTAGGGGGAACGCGTTGAAACTATATTGCGGAGATTTGGGGATAAAATCCCATTCAAATTGCGGAGAAGATTTTTTCTTTTTTATCTTCAATCAAATTTGGGGACGAAATCCCACTCAAATTGAGAAAAAAAATTTTTTTGGTCTTCCATCGAATTCGGGGACAAAATCCTATTCAATATACGGAGAAGACCTTTTCTTTTCGGTCTTGAAGCGAGGTTTTGGGTGATGTAGCGAGTTTTTTTTTGCAGAATAATATCTGAGAATTTGAGTGGACACAAGCAAATTGATACATGGCCAAAGGGTACCCATAAACAGCAAGTTTGAGAAACCCTGCTTTAGAGCAACCAAACGGCTACTAAATTGGCTGCCCAGTAATTGGTCAAATTTATTTTTCCATTTCCTTGTCTTATTTCGAGCAATTTTGCTCAAATAGAAGTTCAATGTTAATTTATTTGTTGCTTGTGTGTTCATTGTTCAACGACTGAAATTGTTTCTTAATGCATTGTTTTTAGCATTTAGATGGAGAATGTTTATCGTCATTAAAACTACTGTTCCAAACAACAATTTGAGGAGGATGAATATTCGAAAAACCTGGGACGCAATAAAACACGTCGATAGGGGTCTATTTTCAACTGTATGTATAGTTGGGAAAGGAGAAGGAAAGACTCAAGTATTACCAGATGAAAAATCTGAATAATCAATGACATCATGGACATTGACGAATCTGATGATTGCCGGTAAGTGATTGTGTCTTATTCTCTGCAAGTGTGCACTGAAAGTTGCATATTAGCAATGCATTAAATCATCATAACAGAAGATGTTTTTACTCGGCCATTTTCATAGATGAGCATCAAAATTTATTTGATTTACTTATAATTAAAAAGCTTTAAACTTAAAAAGTTGAATTTTGTTCACTACGTGGAAATAAATGAAAAAATCATGTATGTTGACTAAAGGGATCCTAGGTGACGAGATTTAGGAAACTAAAAACCGGAAAAGGGCCATTTCTAGCCCGAAGGTTAAAGTTTAAAGCCTAATAACATCTAGTAAAAGTTGAATACTGTCGCCAAGCCTCTGCATTTGGCTTGTAGTATTAACATTACTTTCGAACTAAAACATTCCATTCAAACTTATCTTCCGTAATTATTCCGTAAAACAGTAGCTATTGTTGTCAATATTATTTTTGGCGAACAATTTTCATTTTAGGCAAGTCGTGATGAAAACGCTCGTTGGAATGAACTGGGCATTAAGTAACCTTCAAGATGACGATTTCTACTCGTCTGATGATGACAACATGATTGTGAATTTGGGTCAACTTCAAGAAAACATCGACAAATGTAGCAACGAAAAATCAAACAACAAATGGCCAGAATGCCTAATAATTTTTGGCTATGAAGTGAGAATCGGAGGAATACCTAAACTCAGTAGAATCAGCAAAAATCCTATTACAATCAAAGATAATAAAAATTTTGTTGTGGACGCATGTGCACAACCAGCGTTAGCGTAATTAAACAATCGTACGAAATTTCTCTAAGACACCTTTACAAACTGATGATGTATGGATAACTGGTATATTAAGAAACATTTTTGGAATGCCATCATCTATGATTGTATTCCTGAACCTGCTGTTGCTCAACATACGGAAGTATATGGCAGCAAAAGTAAACCTGAAGTAGTGATTTAGAAATTCTTGAAATTTTGGGAAAGTGCTCATCATTCATTCAAAAAGCATATGCAAATGTTAATTATTTAATTATCGTTTTCATTTTAAAATATAGCTTCTAACTTTACTTTTAAAATTTAAAGAAAAATGTTGATTTGTTTGATCTGAGGAGATTGTACTTTTGACATATCATTTGGCGTGGGACAGCTTGACCCAAAAAAGAGTGTCTAGCTAGGGAAAAAATGTCAAGAGTACGACCCGCGAAGAAATTTTTTGGCCACAACTTTTTTCCGACCGAAATTACAAATCGGCAATCGGAAGGGCTTCAAGAGGCCTATTTTACGACTAAATATAGGCCAAATCTTTGTTTAATTTTTGGTCATCAGCTTTGCTCTGGTTAAACTTAAACATCGGCCTGTGGTCTTGGTCAGAACTTCTGGCCAACGGGCACCTTCGCGAACACTCATTTGGCAATCCAATAAAAAAGTTTGGACACCCCTGGTTTAATACAGACATAGGCTACGTTTACACGTAGAAGTTTTCGCGATCAGGAACGATACTTCAGCCATGTGTAAACGAGTTTTTGCATAGTGAAACCAGGTTTGGCACTTTTATTTTCCGAGCGGGTTTCACTCCTGATTTCACGATGCGAATTGTCAAACTCCATTGTGTAAACGCTTTGACACAAAAACTTCGATCACATGATGTGCATTGTGTGGGATTAAGGTGTAAGACGCGAAAACAGCTTCGAAGCTTGAATTGGGCAAGAACTCTCTAACTTCGGCTGCGACTTTGTTTTTCATTCATTTATCGCACTTCTTTAAATGCGTTTCAGGTTTGAAATTCTCAAAAATTGCAGATTTCAAAACCGGGTTTGAAAACTATAGTGTTTGCTGCTTTTGACCGTTCACACATGCGGTTTTATTCCTCGTCGTCAAAACCGCTATGTGTAAACGCCCTGTTTTTTCATGTGTAAACGTGACAGGTTTGATAACCAGGTGCGAAACCTAGTAGCCAAACCAATATGTAAACGCGGCCATACAAATTTATTTTGATATTCACAGGGCTGCAAACTCAATCGATTTTTATTCTAGTACAGACTACTTTAACAAATACGAGTTCAAGTTCGAGTTCTCTAATTTAATTTTTTCGATTCGCCACGGCACAAACAAGTGAACGACAATCGCAATCAAGTTTAGAAAAACTATTTTTTTGAGTTCGAGTTTGGCAAAACAACAAAGTTCGAGTTCGCAGTCTTGATATTACATCAGTACAAGCAAAAACGACAACATAAATAGTACAAAATAATGCAATTGAAGACCTGAGAGACAAAAGTTGTTAAGTCAGTTTTTTGGCAAATTGAGTTATGACCATATTCTGGTACTGTGGTGCAAAATACAAATTTTGGCGAAATTTTGAAGAAAAAACTCGTTTCCTTCCCTGAAAAATTAGCGATCAAAGATTTGTTTATAGGTTCCATTGTCAGAGGAAATTGTTGTTAAGTCAATTTATTTTTTTCAGGTTCGTAACTATGATGTAACAGAGACATGTGATTGTTAAGAAATTTAAAAAGCAATGGTTAGACATATTCTATGTCAGTTGCGTGTTACCGGCAGAACCGGCAAACCTACTTGGAAAAAAGGATTTATTAGGGTCATTGCTGTTGATATTCGACCTACGTTTCAAAAATTACCGGCCGACCAGTTTTAAGAAATGGAAAAAGGTTAACTTACAAGTTAGGACTGGGCTATGGAAAACCAAAAACAGCAGACTGTAAGCAGCTAGGCTGAATGTTTCTAACAGTATACAGCAGTTTTCGCTTCCAAACCTCTTAGGCCCCAGACTTATCAAAAAGCATAGATCTAATTGTAGCCTATCGTAAAAAAAACAACTATAGAATCAGCATTAGTATCTAGTTATGCCTAGTATAAAATTCAAGCAACATGTGAAAATCAATTTACTTTAATGCAAAACGTGGCATTTGTATTGGCAGTGGTCTGGCTTGGCAGAAAGGATTTAGGAGTCATGGGTTAAAGTCGGGCTAGATCACAAACTGGGTTATGGGTCTTGAAATAGAAATCTCCAGTTAGTGACCAAACACCGTACAGTTCAGCCGGCGGAAACCAGGTTTGTTGGATAAAAGCTTTTAGTCAATTGAAAACCAAGAGCACTGTAATTTAATAACCAATACCCTACTCGGTATTTTAAAATTGCCCCCTATTCCCTGCATTTCTGTTGGGCGAATGAACATGAAACAGTGAAAGGGGCAATGATAAGATGAATTATAGCCAACGTAATTGTTTCCACTAATCCGCCTAAACCTGATGTAGTGCTGATGCTACCATAAAAATACTGTAAAATTTAGTCTCTAGGCTATAGTATAATATTCAGGAAATTCTCCTCTGGCAGCTCTGATATGGGCCATGATAAAATTTTACTACTGCTACTCGTGTCTTGCTAAGCTGATTTAAACTATAGTGCTTTTTCCTAGTGGTGATTTATAAGCTGCTTAGTCGGTTGGTTAATGCTGCAGTGCATGAATATGCATGAGCTTCTTGGAGTTACACAATATATCAGAGGTGGAGTCGAGCACCCAAAGTTTGAGGCCCAGGACTCAAAAAAGTCCGAGGGCAAGGCCTTGGACCGACTTTTTGAGGACAGCCGCTCTCAAAAGGCAATGGGTGCCCACGTGCCTAAGATATTGCATTTCGTTAAAGTTTTTTATGATAATTTGAAAAGAGTTGTACTGTTTTTGAAATGACTTCAGACGCCATTTTGAAGTTTCACGCGTTGGCAGCAGTTTCGATAAATACTGCGAAGCAGTATCGTGGTAAAAACCGTAACAAAAGATGGCGGTAACTCGTGAAAGGGAATAACTTAATTCTAAATGTGGAAATGATGTATTTTTAGGCAATGAAGGTCCAGTGCAAATGTCCACTGATAATGGAGTCCCACTTTTTCAATAGTTTTTCAAACGCAAACGTTATTTCTAGTTTATTTATTTTAACGAAATTTTTTTTAATTATACGATAATATCTCAAATTGTTACAAAGTAAATATTTTTTCTTAATTTGAATTAATCAATTGAGGTACCACCGTACCCGTAGTTGTGAGCGCCAAGTCTTTATTGGCCGTAAAAAAAAACAAAAAAAAACGGAGCTCTGAGGACGAGGGCAAAAAAGTTCCCATGCCCCGCTAAACAACATTAGTAATTTTTGTCGGAAAAATAGCAATTTGGGAATTTTTTTGCAATAATATGTTTTCAAAGCAATTATTTAAGAAGAGAAGATACCGTATAAGTAAAATTAGAAAAAACAGTTTTTCACATTTTTCCACATTCCAAATTTAGCATAAAATTGGCATTTCTACTGAACTTACGTTATTCTTGGGCAGTGCCCGACCAGGGAAGTTAAGAGGGCTGCAGCCATCTCCCCGATCTTAAAAATTCAAGCGTTTAAACGTGTCTTGGACTTGACCGTAAGTAAAAGGGAACTTGAAAGAGTCGGGCAAGTTAGTTATATTAAATGGCTTCGGAATCGGAACAATTTTGTTCTTTCAAATAGCTCTAAAAACGCGTGAAATGTGATTCAGATGGATTTTTTTTGAAAATTTACAAAAATCGCCTAGCCGCTGGGGCTTCCGCGTATAATACGATTGAGTTGGGAACAAATGTGGCCATTCTGCTCGACAAACGAAGCCATTTTCAAACAAAAAAATTTTAACCTTTGGTTCAAACCCCTTCTTGGAAAAATACTGCTTGCGTGCCTGCTCCTGCCACTACATGCTCAGATTTTTTTGGCGTCGCAATGCGTATATTATTCAAAAAATTGGTGCGCAGAGAAACTCCGGTGAGACACACCAGCCTGCTGGTCACAGCCTAAAATCTGGATCAGAGATCAGAGACAAAAAGGAAGAGCCAAAGACGTTTTTTTAAGAGACTCAAAAGATGAACACTTGGAAGAAAATAATTGAGATCCTGGAATAAGTAACCACACGCGCTGCAAAGATAATTTTTTGCAGCCTTCAGTATAAAGGAAAGCTGTATGCTGTGTTCGAGACGCGATATCTGCAGTCAAAGTCTGCGTTTGGTATGTTGCAGTCGTGCAAGGCCAGTTCTTCCAAAGAAACTGAATTATAGTTGTTTAAAATTTAGAAAGTGTTTACTCCAAAAGTTGCTGTTTTACAATATTATAATTTTTTACTTTGTTTGGCAGCAACGCTGACACAATTACACTAATTGGGAATTAACAATATACATTTTTTGGATTTCAGTTAAAACTTTTGGAGGTAAAACACTGACTGTCAGCCTGCAGCATATCTTGAAAATAGAAAGATATCGAAAGGGTAGGTTCAAACTTGAAAATTACAATTTCAAGAAATTTCTATATCTTTTGAGAGAAAACGGAAAAGAAAATTTTTGACATAAATGTCGTTTAAAGTCAAGTATTGACAAGTTACAAAGAGCTACAAAATCGATCATAATTGATTTTTGTTTTATTATTAATAGCTTGAGTGAGTGAGGTTTGTTTTATGAACTTTTTGTTTTGAGCTATTTGAATGGTTTATGACCTCTTTGTTTTATTTAAAACTCCCTTGGATGATGCATTTGTTCATTCAAAATCGTTTTAAAATCTTCTTTTGAAATGTGAAATAGCAATGCAGTGCAGACTATAATGCAAGAAACTTTATTGACAAAGACAAGTACATATTTAATGATTCCACAGGCTAGCATCGACTCTGTTTTAGTGGTTTAAAATTGTATCGTTTGTTACCGCAACATGCAGCAGTACTGTTAATTATTCAAAAGAATTTTGATCGCAAATGCAAGTGTTGTGGAAGAGTCAAGTAATCTTACTACATCAAGTTTGTTTGTGACGATGTTAATATGAAACAGCTGCGCTGCCCAGGAACAATCCAAAACAGGTATGTTTTAGCCTAGTTTACTCAGCTTATTACTGCAGATTTTTTCAATAAATTATTATCTTTTTCAAATAAGTAAATTCTTCAATTCGATTTGAACACTAGAACAATGCATTTAAGAAAGTTTTTGATGGGAAAAGGGGCTATGCAAATTAAATGGAGAAAGCTCTGTTCTTCATACGCATAGCACTTGCAAAAGTTTGGAATAAGATTATTATTATTATAAACTGTATATGAATTATATATGAATCACTTTACATGTAAGTTATAATCAAAGTAAGGCGCATCTTTGACAATAGTTTACAAACATATATAAAATGTTTTATCATAATTCACATATAGTTTGCAATGATTATAATCTATTGCAAATTTCAGCGCTGTCCAGAAGGTCGAGCGGTATTGCATTCGTCTCTGGAGCGCTGGATTCAAATCTTGGGCCGCTTAAACCGGAAACAATTTTGGCAACAGCTTGCCACCGCTGTTGCGTTTCTTCCAAAGAACTTGTGTTTGCGCAGGCGCAATGAGGCGGAGATGGGCCCTTCCAACTAGATACACGCTTCGGCGAAAACAGCAAAAGTATGATAAAAGATTTGTTTTAATTTGCAAATTTCTGCAAGAGCGTAAAAACCAGAGTGAAAAATCTTTTCGATAACTTTAGTTTTTTCAGCCAATACCTACGTTATGCTTTTGGTCAGAGGTGTACAAAGTAGTCAGAAACAATAGTCAAGTAAAAGTGTTGTTACTGACGATCAAATGTAGTGCAAGTAGAGTAGAAAGTACTAAACCATTTAACTAAGCAAGTAAAAGTATAAAGTAAACAGATTTTGAAGCTACTCAAGTAGCCAAGTAGAAAGTTTTCTTTCACAAGACCCTTGTATTTTCTGCATCCTGGTCTATGAATGTTGCTAAATACCACGTATAAATATGCGATATCGCGCTTTAAAATGAGAGCCCAAACCACTATAACTGCCCAAAAGTTAGTAATTTTTGAATGCGGACGTATATCAGTAGTTCAGTGCTATAAACGGCTCCATTGTTAATCGTACCAAAAGCATGAATGTGGTAAAGTATTTCAATTATAACACTTAATAGTAGTAACGCAACATGATTAGTTGGCTACTAATATTAATTACCAAGCTGTGTCCTTTCCTCGCTAGATTATTGTGATGAGTTGTGATGTCGTCATATATGAAACCTGTGCAATTTATTCAGTGTACACAAAAAACAGTGAAACATCAAAATGACTTGAGCAATAGCCATTCTGTTAACAGCTTTCATGGTGTTTACCCAACCGATATGCTTCAGACTACAGTAACTGCACCAGCAGCCTATGTTCCTTACTACTAGGAACTAAGGTTTTGTGGGATAAACTTAGGCAACATGACCACTGACTGCAATATCTACACTAACTTGCGCATTTTTGCAATTGTTAGCCGAGTAAAATAATTTACCAAGCATGCAGGCCTTGACTATTGGCTACTGGTATCTATAGCCTAGCCCAAAAACTAATAAACTTTCAACCTCACAATTAAATATCACGTCACTAGCACCGAGCATCACAGCCACCCTTATGGTCAGTTTAATGTGTTACACAGTGGTCAGTAACTAAACTAATATTCTCGTGGCGCAGTAATCGCTAGTGCCGTACGCAAATCTCGTCTCTTTTCCAACAATACCTTAAGGTGAAGAAGCGCGGACTTGGGCCTGTCTGTACTAGTCGAGCTCGCGCTCATTCATAATTTTCACCACGGTTCGAATATTTTGCCCGACGTTGCCAAAAAAAAAAAAAAAAAAAATTAGGTATGCCTTACTAAGCCTACAAACTACTTCTAATATAAAATGTACGTAAGTAGCGTTATGTTACGTTAATGTTACTCAAGTGAAAGTAGAAAGTATTCAAAAATATAATTACTTAAAAAGTGCTCGTTACCGACAAAATCTACTTGAGTAGGCTACTTAAGTAGAGCTACTTTCGTTACTTTACACTTCTGCTTATGGTGCTGCCTCACGCGCGATAATTTAGCTTGCAACAAGCTGAAAATATTTTTTTTGGCAAAATTGAACTCAAAAACATTATCAAAGCGAGCCAAATTGTTCTAAATCGGTTCCATACATTTGATCCACGACCAAGCGCAAACACAAGACCACACAAAACTTACGGCCACGATATTGGAACAAAAAAAAAACAAAGACAAGGAAAAATAGTGACCCTAAATGACTTGTGTAACACAGTAGCATTTCAACCAGCTCTATATAGCTTAGACCGAATATTTTTCAAATATTTTCTGCCCAATGCCAAAAGTTATTATTCACCTTGACCTTACCCGTGGTAAAGAACCTATAAGCAAATGAAGCTGTTGTAATAGCTTGCACTCCCTCGTTGGTTCATGCTTGTAAACCGGGCACGTGCGTCAGTTTAACATCACAACAACCTAAAGTACTCTTTTATTGGGCTTTATTTGCCAGCGTTTCATGTAAATATTGTTCTTTTTCGGCGTATAGATTACACGGAAGCTCGCACGCCAACCATTTTATATGATTTTTGACAAATTTTAAACAATATTTTAAATGAATAGAAACTTCTTAACGAATTGGTATTCGGGAATCATTTTTTAAGTTTCATGAAAAGAATGAATACAACAATTTCTAGTGTTCACTGCCGGTGCGCAACTAGAATTTTGTTCAGGCGGTTGGGAGAGCTTAAACCCAAAGATTAACCGACAAGTTTGACGTCCTTCGTGGTCGACTCCTGGGAAATCGTAACGACTTCCACTGGCAGTTAGGTGGCTAGATCAATCACCAACCCTGCAGCTACAAAGCAGCTCGAGTCATAAGATGCACAGAGCTGGACAGCGCTGTTTCGAGCTTTTAGCTCTCATCGGCAGCCCTCAGCTTCTCTAACAAAGTTATTCCCCAACTCGACCCTTAAGGTTTGTCCAGTTCGGCCAAGAGTCTTGTCCAGCTGGGGAATAACTTTGTTAGAGAAGCTGAGGGCTGCCGATGAGAGCTAAAAGCTCGAAACAGCGCTGTCCAGCTCTGTGCACCCAAAGATCAAGTTATTCCTAAAAATGTCGCAATTGGGCGCCGTGCTAAGCATAGGGGTTTAACTCATGCGCATCACAGACGGGGCCTGGCAGTAGAGCCCCAAGCTGCCGGGCAATTATGTTTTGTTTTTTTTTATTAAGAAATTTGCTATTTGAACACCATTCGAATCAAGTTTGGTATCTTTTAGAGCCATCTGAAAAAAATAATGCGCTAAATTTTGAAAGCCAGTTGAAGAATTGAGTTGCCCAGCCCCTTTACGCCCCCGTTTCCCTTACTTCCAAGACAAGTAAAAAACAAGAGAAAACGCAATATCAAAATTTTTTATCAAAGTATGGTAATATTTTTTGGTAAAATGTACTGATAATATGAGAAACAACGTTTGACAACAAAACGAAATTAATGTTTTGAAATTTTGATTTTTATTTTTTTTACCAAACTGAGTTGAAATCGATATTTGTGCCTTTGCCAATAAAGGGTTATTTGACGGTGAAATAAAAATATTCATTTCTTGCCTTATTTTCGTTTATCACAATAAAAATGCATGTAGTAAAAGTTTTCATTTTCGCTGTGTTTCGTCATAATTCATCAACTAATAGATGTTCAATAGGAATTTAAAAATTGCCGATAATATTGCAAGTTAATTTTTTAGCAAATACGCAATCGAATAAATGCCGAATTTATGGAATTTTTTGCTTTGGAAATGTCACACTCGTGATAAACGGTCTCAATTTTTAACTTACTGACTGTCAGATCTAGATTATATAAATTAATGTGGGTAGGAAAAATATCACGACGTCAATCAATGCATTAAATGAAACTATGGTTTTGTTAAAACATTAGTGCGAATTTTTCAATAAAAAAATTTCAATTTTGGCCCCAATAGCTAAAATCTTCGGTAGCTATTTAGTGTAAAAAAATCAGCAAAATTAAAACTACATTCGTAAGAATTGAAAACTGTAAGGCAGTACGACGCACAGAATGCTATAACAAGAATAAAATAACAAGCCCTAGAAAAATTCCGGCCGTTAAACACTGTTTAAATTTTTACAGTTTTTTTTACTTTCCAGAGAAAAAGAACCTATAGTTTCATTACAGTGGCTTGTATAAGAGTAGGGGAGGGGGAACCGTTGCAGCTAAACTCTTGAATCACGGCCTTCAGCAAAACAAAGTTTGGTTTTTGATAACCTTGTACTTACCAGTGGTATACAGTATCTACAAGCAAATGAGGCGGTTGTAATAGTTTGTGCGCCTTAGTAGTTTTATGCTTATAAACCAGGCACGTGCGTCAGTTTACAATCACAACAACCTAAAGTACTCTTTTATTGGGCTCTATTTGTCAGCGTTTCATGTTGACTATTGTTCTTTTTCGGCGTATAGATTACACGGAAGCTCGCACGCCATCCATTTTATATGATTCTTGACGATTTTTGAACAATATTTTAAATGAATAAAAACTTCTTAACAAATTTGTATTTGGGAATCATATTTCTAGTGTCGTGAAAAGAATGAATATACAATTTCTAGTGTTCACTGCAGGTGCGCAACTAGGATTTGTTCAGGCGGTTGGGGAAGCTTAAACCCAAAGATCAAGTTATTCCTAAAAATGTCGCACTTGGGCGCCGTGCTAAGTAAAGGGGTTTACTCATGCACATCACAGACGGGGTCTGGAAGTGGAGCCAAAAGCTGCCGGGCAATTTGTATGCTCTATTTGAAAACAAAAATTGCTACATGAACACCATTCGAATCAAGTTTAGTATCTTTTAGAGCCATCTGAAAAAAATAATGCGCTAAATTTTGAAAGCCAGTTGAAGAATTGAGTTGCCCAGCCCCTTCACGCCCCCGTTTCCCTTACTTCCAGGACAAGTAAAAAACAAGAGAAAACGCAATTTCAAAATTTTTTATCCAAGTATGGTAATATTTTTTGGTAAAATGCACTGATAATATGAGAAACAACGTTTGACAACAAAACAAAATTAATGTTTTGAAATTTTGATTTTTATTTTTTTTACCAAGCTGAGTTGAAATCGATATTTGTGCCTTTGCCAATAAAGGGTTATTTGACGGTGAAATAAAAATATTCATTTCTTGCCTTATTTTCGTTTGTCACAATAAAAATGCATGTAGTAAAAGTTTTCATTTTCGCTGTGTTTCGTCATAATTCATCAACTAATAGATGTTCAATAGGAATTTAAAAATTGCCGATAATATTGCAAGTTAATTTTTTAGCAAATACGCAATCGAATAAATGCCGAATTTATGGAATTTTTTGCTTTGGAAATGTCACACTCGTAATAAACGGTCTCAATTTTTAACTTACTGACTGTCAGATCTAGATTATATAAATTAATGTGGGTAGGAAAAATATCACGACGTCAATCAATGCATTAAATGAAACTATGGTTTTGTTAAAACATTAGTGCGAATTTTTCAATAAAAAAATTTCAATTTTGGCCCCAATAGCTAAAATCTTCGGTAGCTATTTAGTGTAAAAAATCAGCAAAATTAAAACTACATACCTAAGAATTGAAAACTGTAAAGCAGTACGTCACACAGAATGCTATAACAAGAATACAATAACAAGCCCTAAAAAAATTCCGTCGGTTGAACACAGTTTAAGTTTTCACAGTTTTTTTGTACTTTCAAGAGTAAAAAAAGCTTCATAGTGGCTTGTAAAAGAGCAGGGGAGAGGGAGGCGTTGCAGCTTACCTCTTGAATCACGGCCTTCAGCAAAACAAAGTTTGGTTTTTGATAACCTTGTACTTATCAGTGGTACAGTATTTATATACGTACCAGTGGTACAGCAGAGGTGTCGCAAAGAGGGGGGGCCCACCCCGGGTGCCACCATTTTGGGGTGACACCATATTATGAAGTGAAACCATATCTCCACTGATTTATGGTGAAGATTCTTTTTCCGTCCTCATTTGAACTGAAAACCAACCAATTTAGCGGCAAAGACTTTTTTTGGTTTTGGAATTCACATATTTCTGGGCTGAAAAAACCTATTACTTTGACGGCAATGACTTTTTTTTTGTCGTCACTTGTTTTTGGACCGAAAAGGGGTGACATCACGAAATTCCGCCCCGGTGCCACCATCCCTAGCAACGCTACTGTGGTACAGTACCTATATACGTACCGGTGGTACAGTATTTATATGCCTAGCAGTGGTACAGTATCTGAAAGCAAATAAGGCTGTTGTAATTGCCTGTGCCCCTTAGTTAATTGTTTCATGCTTGTAAACCAGGCACGTGCGTCAGTTTACAACCTCACCAACTTTAGATTTCACGGAAGCTCGCTAGCTAACAATTTTACTTGATTCTAGACGATTTTTGAACAATATTTTAAATGAATAGAAACTTCGTAACGAATTTGTATTCGGGAATCATATTTTTATTTTCGTGAAAAGAATGAATATATGATTTCTAGTGTTTACTGCCGGTGCGCAGCTAGTATTTTGTTCAGGCGTTTGGGGGAGCTTAAACCCAAAGATCAAGTTATTTGTATAAATGTCGCACTTGGGCGCCGTGCTAAGTAAAGGGGTTTTAGATAGCTGAGGGCTGCCGATGAGAGCTAAAAGCTCGAAACAGCGCTGTCCAGCTCTGTGCTTAAAGGGGTTTAACTCATCCACATCACAGACGGGGTCTGGCAATGGAGCCAAAAGCTGCCGGGCAATTTTTATGCTTTTTCTGAAATAAACAATTGCTATTTGAACACCATTCGAATCAAGTTTGATATCTTTTACAGCCATCTGAAAAAAATAATGCGCTTAAATTTGAAAGCCAGTTGAAGAATTGAGTTGCCCAGCCCCTTCACGCTCCCGTTTCCCTTACTTGCAGGCCATGTCCAAAACGAAAAAACACTATCTTTTTGATAAAATGCTGTGAATATATGAGAAACAACGTTTGGCAACAAAACGAAATTAATGTTTTGAAATTTTGATTATCATTTTTTTTAACCAAACTGAGTTGAAATCGATATTTGTGCCTTTGCCAATAAAGGGTTATTTGACGGTGAAATAAAAATATTCATTTCTTGCCTTATTTTCGTTTGTCACAATAAAAATGCATGTAGTAAAAGTTTTCATTTTCGCTGTGTTTCGTCATAATTCATCAACTAATAGATGTTCAATAGGAATTTAAAAATTGCCGATAATATTGCAAGTTAATTTTTTAGCAAATACGCAATCGAATAAATGCCGAAATTATGGAATTTTTTGCTTTGGAAATGTCACACTCGTAATAAACGGTCTCAATTTTTAACTAAATTGACTGTCAGATCTAGATTATATAAATTAATGTGGGTTGGAAAACTTTTACGCCTTCAATTAATGCATTAAATGAAACTATGGCTTTGTTAAAACATTAGTGCGAATTTTTCAATAAAAAAATTTCAATTTTGGCCCCAATAGCTAAAATCTTCGGTAGCTATTTGGTGTAAAAAATCAGCAAAATTAAAACTACATACGAAAGAATTGAAAACTGTAAAGCAGTACGTCACACAGAATGCTATAACAAGAATACAATAACAAGCCCTAAAAAAATTCCGGCCGTTAAACGAAGTTTAAGTTTTCACAGTTTTTTTGTACTTTCAAGAGTAAAAAAAGCTTCACAGTGGCTTGTGAAAGAGGAGGGGAGGGGGAGCCATTGCAGCTTACCTCTTGAATCACGGCCTTCGGCAAAGCAAAGTTTGGTTTTTGATAACCTTGTACTTACCAGTGGTCACGGCCTTCGGCAAAGCAAAGTTTGGTTTTTGATAACCTTGTACTTACCAGTGGTACAGTATTTATATACGTACCAGTGGTACAGTAGTGGTGTCACTAAGGGATGGTGGTGCCCCGGGTGTCACCATTTTGGGGTGACACCATATTATGAAGTGAAACCATATCTCCACTGATTTATGGTGAAGATTCTTTTTCCGTCCTCATTTGAACTAAAAACCATCACAAAAAGCTTCACAGTGGCTTGCTTGTAAAAAAAGTATGGCTTCATCATTTTGGTTTCATCATCGAATCATCATTTTGGTTTCGTGAAAAGAATGAATATAACAATTTCTAGTATTCACTGCCGGTGCGCAGCTAGGATTTTGTTCAGGCCGTTGGGGGAGCTTGAATCCAAAGATCAATTTATTCCTAAAAATGTCTCACTCTTGGGCGCCGTGCTAAGCAAAGGGGTTTTTATCTCATGCGCATCATAGACAGGGTCTGGAAGTGGAGATAAAAGCTGCCGAGCAATTTTTATGCTTTTTCTGAAATAAACAATTGCTATTTGAACACCATTCGAATCAAGTTTGATATCTTTTACAGCCATCTGAAAAAATAATGCCCTTAAATTTGAAAGCCAGTTGAAGAATTGAGTCGCCCAGCCCCTTCACGCCCCCGTTTCCCTTACTTACAGGCCATGTCCAAAACGAAAAAACACTATTTTTTTGATAAAATGCTGTGAATATATGAGAAACAACGTTTGGCAACAAAACGAAATTAATGTTTTGAAATTTTGATTATCATTATTTTTAACCAAACTGAGTTGAAATCGATATTTGTGCCTTCGCCAATAAAGGGTTATCTGACGGTGAAATAAAAATATTCATTTCTTGCCTTATTTTCGTTTGTCACAATAAAAATGCATGTTTGTGTGCCTTGGTAGTTTTGTGCTTGTAAACCGGGCACGTGCGTCAGTTTACAATCACACCAACCTTAAGTACTCTTTATTGGGCTCTATTTGCCAGCGTCTCATGTAAATATTGTTCTTTTTTGGCATATAGATTACACGGAAGCTCGCACGCCAACCATTTTACATGATTCTTGACGATATTTAAACAATACATTAGAGTAGTGACTGTTTCACCGAAAATTTTCAAGTTAAAGAGAATAAAACGAAACTGAGAAATATTCATCCGCGCTTTTTTCATTTTCCGACAAGTGTGACGTCCCTATGAGAGCTAAAAGCTCGAAACAGCGCTGTCCAGCTCTGTGCATTTTTTCATTTTGTTATTTAGGGGTTAAGATTAGGGTTTAGGTTAGGGTTTGGGTTCGATTTGGGAATAGTTTTAGACCAAGCATATGAATTTGGATTAGATTTGAGTCAGAATTAATAAAAAAGTAGATAAAAATTTTCGGTGAAATAAAGCCTTCTTTTTTTAAAGGAATAGAAACTTCTTAACCAGAGGCGTAGCTAACAATGGTGTGGTGGCACCCGGGGCGGGATTTCGTGGTGGCACCCTTTATCGGCCGAAAAATAGGTGAAGACCAAAAAAAAAAGTCTTCGATGCAATACGAGTTGGCTTTCGGTCCAAAAGTATGTGATGACAAGAAGAAAAAGGTCTTTGACTACCAATCAGTGGGTTTTCGGTCTCAAAAGAAAACAAAAAAGAAACAAAATGGTGACACTCGGGGCGGACCACCAACCCCGCCCCTCTTGCGATGCCACTATTCTTAACGAATTTGTATTCGGAAATCATATTTTTAGTTTTGTGAAAAGAATGAATCTAACAATTTCTAGTGTTCACTGCAGGTGCGCAACTAGGATTTTGTTCAAGCGGTTGAGGGGAGCTTGAACCCAAAGGTCAATTTATTCCTAAAAACGTAGCAATTGGGCGCCGTGCCAAACAAACCGGTTTAACTTATGCACATCACAGACGGGGTCTGGCAATGGAGCCAAAAGCTGCCGGGCAATTTTTATGCTTTTTCTGAAATAAACAATTGCTATTTGAACACCATTCGAATCAAGTTTGATATCTTTTAGAGCCATCTGAAAAAAATAATGCGCTAAATTTTGAAAGCCAGTTGAAGAATTGAGTTGCCCAGCCCCTTCACGCCCCCGTTTCCCTTACTTACAACTTATGTCCAAAACGAAAAAACACTATCTTTTTGATAAAATGCTGTGAGTATATGAAAAACAACGTTTGGCAACAAAACGAAATTAATGTTTTGAAATTTTGATTATCATTTTTTTTAACCAAACTGAGTTGAAATCGATATTTGTGCCTTTGCCAATAAAGGGTTATCTGACGGTGAAATAAAAATATTCATTTCTTGCCTTATTTTCGTTTATCACAATAAAAATGCATGCAGCAAAAGTTTTCATTTTCGCTGTGTTTCGTCATAATTCATCAACTAATAGATGTTCAATAGGAATTTAAAAATTGCCGATAATATTACAAGTTAATTTTTTAGCAAATACGCAATCAAATAAATGCCAAAATTATGGAATTTTTTGCTTTGGAAATGTCACACTCGTGATAAACGGTCTCAATTTTTAACTAAATTGACTGTCAGATCTAAATTATATAAATTAATGTGGGTAGGAAAAATATCACGACGTCAATCAATGCATTAAATGAAATTTATGGCTTTGTTAAAACATTAGTGCGATTTTTTTTGAAAAAAAATTTCAATTTTGGCCCCAATAGCTAAAATCTTCGGTAGTTATATTTGGTGTAAAAAAATCGGCAAAATTAAAACTACATACCTAAGAATTGAAAACTGTTAGGCACTACGTCACACAGAATGCTATAACAAGAATACAATAACAAGCCCTAAAAAAATTCCGGCCGTTAAACGAAGTTTAAGTTTTCACAGTTTTTTTTGTACTTTCAAGAATAAACAAAGCTTCACAGTGGCTTGTATATAAGGAGGGGAGAGGGAGGCAATGCAGCTTACCTCTTGAATCACGGCCTTCAGCAAAACAAAAGTTTGGTTTTTGATAACCTTGTACTTACCAGTGGTACAGTATCTATAAGCACACGAGGCTGTTGTAATAGCCAGTGCCCATTAGTTGTTTCATGCTTGTATACCAGGCACGTGCGTCAGCTTACAACCTCACCAACTTTAGATTTCATCAACTATAAAAAATGACCGGTCCGGGCTTTTAGTGTTAACAGTTCTGTAGGTTGGAAAGTTACGATACCACAAGACTATTTGGTATTTTCCAGGAAAAGTGTTGAAATTAAACTTTCTGCGGAAACATGTTTGAACAGTTTTATTAGATCTAGTCTCTATTTAAGCCTTAGCGCAAAATTTTTTTTTTCTGATTTCCAAGCCTAGGGGATTTTAACTAAAAATTGTTATTTGTAACTCCTATTGAATCTGAAAAATAGCAAAAATAGGGTTTCAATAAATCAAGATATTTATTAGCAAGGTTATGGTTTTCATTTATTTTGGGACACCCTGTTTATGGCCTCGCATTGTATCGTTAGCACGTCTACATGATAAAGACTTGCGGTTTCCAGCGGTACAACTTCAGCTTGTATATTTTTACCTTTTTTTTTTTTACCGGTATCTTTCCATACTTATTTTTTGGAGTTTAACAATAAAAAGTTTTATTTTTTAGGTATGCACAAAACTTGATTAGCAGAACATCACGATTCCATGATTGCCAGCTTTCATAAAAAATGAAAAAAATCAACCTTGAAAAACCATGGTGACGTATTTTCCAAGCTCTTCTTCTAATTCTCATCCAATTTTTAATTAATTTACAGTATGACATCAATAAGTTCTGAATTTTTATATCAAACACCTGGGCTTGCGCTATATGAAATGGAAATTGTTGTAGATTAGAGATCACATATTAAAACTTGGAGAACTATTAATGTCAAGCTATATATTAAGCTATACATCTTTAGGCTCTTCAAGATCAACCATCGACTTTTTCGTGTGCTTTTTATTTTAATGCTACTTGTATTTAATGTAGTGTATTTCAACAATAAAGAAACACGAATTTCGTGTCGACCAAACATTTGTTTGCTGAATGAAGGTGGATCTACTTAGTTCGGAAATTCTTGTTGACCTCTATATCAACAGGGGACACTTTGCTCCAGCTTATCGCAAAATATCCCTATAATATACGATCTATTTTCTGACTTTATCTCAGAAAGCGTATAGCCTAGTTGTTCACAGCTGAGCAAAGCTATAAAGATAAAATCCCTTGGTTAAGTTACTTTTGAGATTAGTTTTTGAAATTGCAATTACAGTTTATTCGCCAAATTGGCTTGGCTGAAAGACAGCGAAGGAGCCTTTCGGTTTCCGAATCAAGTTGCCACCTGCCCACCTATTTATTACATACGGTGGAGGCTTCACACTCTTCCTTTTTATTGCTGAACGTCAATCAGAGAAGTTGTGATTACGTACCATTTTTTATAACTTATATAGTCTTTGGTTGGACCCCGCCGAGAAACGAACTCGAGTCTACTTTTTGAGTAGCAGACGCTCTATCCATTCGACCACTGCTGATTGGTTAAAAAGTGTTTTTAGCGTCACTTTAAAAGACGACTTCAAACACGAAAAGAATCGCGCAAGTTTATAAGTAATTTGTGACTGGGAAGTTTACAAGACTGAAAAATCTGGAGAAGTATCTAAATTTCTCGTTATTTGAGGGATACAGTAATTTAGACAAAATTTTGTCCTAAAAGTCAACCTCTGACTCTTATCTAATCTTTTTATGAGCTGAATCAATGCAATTAATCATCTATTGCAGGAGCAACTTTAAATAACAATCCACCTCGTCAATTTTTACGCGACAAACTTCAAAAAAAAATCAACTATGGAAATGCATACTGAACATATTATTAAATTTGAATGGAGGGGACCCGGACCCTTGGTCATAGCTGTACTTGACCTGTAAGTAAGGGGTGCCGAAGGGGCTGAAAATTTAACTCTTTTAAATGACTTCTGAATTTTAACAATTTAGATCTTTCAAATGGCGATAAAAATCTGCAAAAATTGATCAAAATGGCGCTTCAAAGCCTATTATTTGCCAAAATATCACTATAATTGCCTTAACAGATGCTCCAACCTCATACTCACTCTGTAAAACGCTTGAGTCGCACATATTTTCTCGGCCTCATGAACAAGTTTCTATCAATTAGTTAATTGCTCTGCTCCTTGAAAACATTTTATTTTAGCTGTCTTTTATATTGATTACCTACTTTACATAAACTAGGACTAGAAGCAAAATCAATGGGGTTATCTAAAGTTGGGTCAATCGTATTAGATTAGATTAGTGCTGTCTCCAGCCTTCTTGACCCAGCTGTTCCAGAAATATTTTACTTCAAACACGACGTAATTAAGGTCCTCCATAAATACGACGTATGATCTACATAAACCTATACGGCAAAAATAATAAAAACACCTCTAACATCGTTAAAATGATGCCCCCGACAGGCTGTTTCGCCGTTAGGCTCTTCAAGATCAACCTATAATGTATATTGGTTGAAAGACTTATGCTGCTTATCTTAATTAATAGAATGATTTGCGGCATTGTCTTAGGATAAACTAAAATGGCGTCGCCGATATAATAAACGTCAGGGTTGCCAATAAAATTATGATTAAAGAGGCTCCTATGTCGTGTTTGAAGTAAAATATCTCTGAACTGGCTGAGTCAAGAAGGTTGATGTCAACGCCAAGGCTATCAATTAGGATTCGTCTAGCTTTGGATATCTCCACTTCTGTGCTCGTTTAATACTGTTCGACCCTTTGAATAACGTGGAAAAATTCTTTTGATTATTATAGGGACGCTAACTCTCAATAGGGGGACGCGTTCCCCCAAAAATTTAAGTATTGCAACTGTAATATGTTACAATTAATATTGTGTACTTCAATATGCTTAAACCATGCTTAAACAATATATCTCACAAATATTTTGTCGCTAGGTGACAGCAGAGATTAACAAAAATCTATTATTTTCGCGCTCAGCAAATTTTAGCTAAAGCAAGGTTGATAAAATATTCAGAATGGGTTTCCTAATTCCCAAATCACCTCGACAAAGCTTAATTGTAGTAAAGACTTGAATACCAACAAAAGTAGTTAGAATGAGTTACTTGCGGCTCTTATTAGTTTTAAACAACCAGGCATTTGCTATTACTGCATTTTGGGATTTTGCTTCAGGATTTAAACGCTATTTTTGAGCAGCTAATAAGGGTCCTTTTTTGGTTTCGTAGCTTAATCGCAATTGAACGCAAACTTATGTAACATCTTTTTTTAGTGTCCCACGATTAAAGAAACTAGAAAAAAATCATCATCATAATTGGCAGCATACCTTCGACATGACATAGAGAAAAAAAATATATACATGACATAGAGATGAAAAAAATAAATATTAACCTAAAACAAAATCCGACTCGAAAGGGCTAAAAACGTTTAGAATGGTTATGTTTTTAATGTTTGTTCTTTGTTAATGCAGTATTATGCACAAAATATTTGTATAATGCTAGAATATTAGCCTACTACCACTTATAAATTTCGAGTAAATTAAGCAAACTAGAAAATAATATAACAATAACTGAAAAAGCTTGTTCAGTTTGGCCGAGAGCTGGCTGGGGAATATTTTTTGGTTTAGACCGTTTAGATATTCTGAAGGCTGCTGATGAGAGATAAAAGCTTGAGATAGCGCTGTTCATCTCTGTGCATAACAATAACTGCTACCAGTTCTTAAGATTGACAGGCACTTATTCCTGCTGTTTGATAAAGCAAAATTTTCTTGAAGAGAAGTCAAAAAAATAAATGAACCACCCCATGACTTACACCATTTGTCATCTCAGCCTACCCACAAATTGTAGCAGCCAAGCACAGCTGATGTTTCAAGGAATATTATCTCTAATCACTAGGCTATCTAAGTAGGCTTATCAACTCTAAAATGACTGCTGTGCTACATTGAGCAGCTTGCAACAATCACCGGAATTCTTGCTACCCAATTAACAACCGAAACTAGAAAAGGTAGTGCCCATGCGGGACGCCCTGGAGATAATTTACTTGTAGGCTTCATTATCTGGTAATCTACACTACTACCGGTACAACTAGTTGTAACTGATATTGAATCGAAACACTTTCGTGCTTATATATGCGCGTAAAAATTTTTAATTTTTGATTGTAATTTTAATTTTTTATTACGTAACAACAGAAATATTATTCTCCTCTAAAATGTGACAGGTAAATGTTGTTAAGTCAAACCTTCTTGTGACAGGTTAATGTTGTTAAGTCAAATCGTTTTTTGGCCATAATTCGGCCATTTGTGACGCGATTTGCACCAAACTTGACATGTACAAAATATTGCTAACAAATTACGAAAAAAACGTTTCGTTTGACGTCTGTGACATTGCAAAACCTTTAAATTCAATTTACTCAAAACAGCAAAAAGTGACTTAACAACATTTGCCTCTAAGGTCTTCAATTTTACAAAAACTCATTCTTGCACTACGAGCAAGCCCTAAAAGAACGTAAGATCGTTTTGTCAAACGGCTACTTTTTGACTGCTTTCATGAGCACAAGGATACTCACATTCAATTACTCTAGCAGTAACATCTGGTTCCCCACACGTTGTTTTTTTGTAAATACAGTGTATGGCTAATTACGAGAAGGAAATTCAGCGTAAATGTGGCTTAGTTTTGATATGAAGCCAATCACTGCAGGTGATAGTTTGAAAAAACTTTTTCAGTTTTAAACGTTGTACTGTATTGCAGTTGATATCCAATTTCAACGTTTCGACTACTGATACTTAATTGGTACCGGGGAGGAATTGACAATTTATCATCAGAAGAAAATTTAGTAAAAGTTTGTGTACCGATAAAATCTTGTAAAAGTAGAATCGAAAATAGTTAGAGAGGAAGTGATTTAACAGGTTTGCCTACAAATTTTGCGCTTTCCAACTTGGATACGTCTTTTATCTGCAAAATATTTATGCGGTCAAAGCACGGCGTTACGTGCTCGCACCAATTCAATAGACAAATCGCACGCACAGCTTTGTTTTGAATCAATAGTAAGTTCTTGAGAAGCAATCGAGGTATACGCGGAGCACCTTTAACAAAACCGGACAAAATATGAAAGTAACTTATCGAATGGTTCAACATTGATAGTGCAGAAGTACGTAAAAATGTTTCGAGTTTGTTGTTACACATACATTTTGAAATTGCTTATTTTAAATTTTGAGAGATTGGGCAAAAAAATTTGATTCTTGGTTTAGTTCAATTTCTCAGTTTTATGCTTGCCATAATGACAGTTTTATTAATTTTATACAACGCTATGCACACCTACAAAGGTTTTGGCAAACAATTTAAGTCAATTCTACTCCTCTTGCTTATTTTTTGGTAACCTCGTAAAAAAATTACGGCAAGCAGAATGTACCAAGAGCTTTTGTTGCTTTTTTATGTTTTTTTTTTTTTAATTTGCTGACAATCAATTGCAATAATAACTATCGAGTGTTATTGGTGCTCATTGTCGTACGTTAGAATAGCCAACCGCTAGCGCTGGACAAAAACTTGGGTCGCTTGTCATTCAAAGAAGTACAAACACTTCAACGTAAAGAACTATAGAGAAGCAAAGTTTTTAAAAATGGTGCAATTTAAAGTTTTTTTTTTGCGAATTGTCAAGTTGTTTGTGCAATTCTTCGTGGACCACCGCCAATTGATAACACTCTGAAGCAACTCTGAGTCACTAGCATAGATGAGGAAAAGGAAGGAATTTATTTTTCTAAAGAAAGACACACTCAGTACCATTAAATGCAGTATTTAAAAAACAGAGAGTCCAATAGAAAATAACCAAACCAGTTGCTGCTTTCATTAGTCCGTTGATGGTGTTTGAAAACTTGAGCAGCCTTAAGGCTAAGTTTTGTGAAGATCTTTTTATTCAAGTGGAAAGCATTGGAGTTATTTAATTAAACTAACAAAAATAGAAACAGAAGTTTTTTAATGAAAAATGCAAACGTTTTACATAAACAATGCGGGTGTTTGACCCTTTCCCTCCTAGTTATTTTATTGATCGAAACGTTCCACCGCATTGCGACCAAAAACAATGGTCGTCAAAGATTGGCTCAGTTTTGGAGGGTCGGGCTAATAGTGATAGAATTGTTGGTGGTTCACAATTAGTTCGAATCTTGAACTTGCTGTTTGTTGTTATATTTTCTGGAAAGACGCCTAACAAATAAATATATCCAATTAGGGCCAAAAAAAGCAATAGGTAAATATTAAAGATGAAACATGACAAAATTTCAGAGTGTCATGTTAGGGAAGAACCCGCAAATGAGCCCCTAAAATTTGAGATTTCAGTGCTCGATTTAAACAAATGACATTTTAAATATAAATATATTGTATACGTAACCAATAATAAACTATGAAAAAAATTGTTATTGCCATGATGAGTGCTGGTCACTACCAAATGGACCATCCAGCATAAGGTTTAGATTTTTTTATCTCTCGAGCTATTGTATAAGAAGAATGAAATTTTTGGAAAAGGTGAATATAAAACACGGCTTTCCAAACTTTTTTGCTCGCGACCGCCTTTAATCTTCTCAAAATTTCTGCGACTCTTTACGGTTAGAATAAAGACTGCTATTGGGCATCTGTGATAATTATTCAACGGCAAAAAATAATAACAAGGCACTGGTCAACAATAACAAATCATAATTGGTTTGAAGATGTGGTTTTAACTTGACCGGCTTAAGACTCTCACTTACTACACTTACTAACTTAACACCTTGTAACAAATCAAACAAGGTGGACAATGCTCATTGTTTCCCGATATGTAAGTGAAACCATACTACAAAAAACTTTTGTTATACGTTCGGTTTTTGGTATGGCTCACTTTATTTTTCTCACTGAACTTCCGCTTTTTCTCGCTGCAAGTCAGTGTCGCAATTTGCCTTTACCGGGGCTTCAACATCATATGCAGTAGGTTTATTACCGTTATCGTTCGACTTTTTTAACCAGCTATCCATTGATTGGAACCTAATCAGTAGTAGTATGGTAGTTATACCTCTACTGAACTACATATGTATTACGCTCCTACTCCTCTACTAAACTATCGGTACCACAGCACTCTATTAGCATTAAATTTGTTCTTCATGGTTCTACTTCGTCATAAACCAAAGTGACAAAACAAAAAAAGTCAGGCATAAAGACATGCTAAATGATACGAATGGGGAAAAGTTTATCTGCTGTCTTCGTATATAATACTCCGTTTAACAAAGTCTCACTATTGAATAGCGCCTATTTAATTAGCATCTACGGCTAAGTTAAGAATGACGTTTCTCACAATTGCACAAGTTTTGAAAGACAGTCAGGAGTCGCAGAGAGTATAACAATTTCACGCTTTGTTGTAAAATTAGTATGCTTTCTGCAACCCCGAAAGGTCGTTACGCGACCCCTTAGGGTGTCGTGACTCCCAGTTTGGGAAGTCCTGATATGAAAGATATAAAACATGACAAATTTCGGGAGTGCCAGATTTTGCTTTTCTTTTAACTTTGTCCTATATTGTTTTTTTCTGTTCTGAGGCAGTAATAACTCATATTTTACTATTAACAATTCTACAGCTTAACACAATTGGGACACTATTTTAAACTTCAGCCAAGTTGGATATTGCTGCAAAGTCTCTGGATGTTGTTTACGATATCTAATGTCTTTCTTAACACCCAAAAACCTCATAAAGAGAGTAAACGTGCAGTATAAAAAGTGGACGCTTTACTCATTTATTTTTATTTCATTTTATTTAACGTTAGGGTTTGGATAAAGTTTTAAGTTGGGTTAGGATCAAGATTAGGATTGAAGTTAGGATTAGAGTTTGCTGGGATAGGTTTAGATTCAATGTTTGGGCTAGGATATAAATTTTTGGTCGTACAATTTAAAAGCAGCCTCTGCCATTTTTTACTGTGCAGTGACATAATAATCCTATTAATCGAAGGATCATTTAAATGGACTTGGGGAATATTTTTTCAGAAATTTACAGCCAAAACACTGCGCAAAACACACTTTTTTAATTTTTAGATTTACACTCTTTTTAAAAACAACAATTTTATTAGAACACGAGGATCACGTTTGCTTAAAATTCAAGAAGAATGCAAATAAACTGAGCATGAAAAAATAATTAAGAACGCGGCCAAACTACAAAAATAGTTTAAATGTGTATCGGTAATGCCGTACAATATATTCATTACTTTGGTATTATAAGTATTTAGTTAAAACGGCAAGTTGGTCAAGCGGTAACGCGTTCGTCTCTAGATCGGGGGGTCAGGTTCAACTCCGGGGCCGGTCAAATCGGACGCGGTGTTGCCAACAGCTCTCCACAGCTGCGACATTCTTTCGGAAGGAGCTTTGCTGCTTACGGGCGCAATGACGAGAAAGATGGGCTTCGCCAACCCGTTACAACCTTAAGCGTAATACAGTGATTATAATGAAAGATTTGATTTGATTTAAAATTTTTTTGGCTTTGTTCTGCATCTACGTATAGTATTGCCATTTTTGATTTGCCGATTATTGTAATAACAAAAAACAACTTTTGATAATAACCAAGAATTGTCTTCTGAGCGCATCCTTTTTCCTTGTAGTTGTTGGTGAGTGTCACTTCAGTACGGTAATGCTTATTTCCGTGTTTTGGATTTGCGAGTTAGTTCCGTTATTTTTATACGCCACTAGCAGCAAATAATACTATTAATTATTACTAAGCATTAAGTATTTTTGATCTTGTTGGAAAGTAAAACTGCGGAATTATTGTTTTACAAAAACTTACAATAAGTTGGCCTACAGCTGCTAATCCTAATCGTAAACGTGTGGCTAAGTTTATACTGAAACTGTTAAAGCGCAGATGAATGACAAAAATCATCGTACAGCACGTACTTAAGCTCTAATTTTTTTACAGTTTTCAGCTAAGTAGGTTTTCTGTAACCAACATTTTATCAAAAATGTTTGATTTGCAGAAAGGAAAATGTAGTTTATCTGTTCGATGGTTTGCTGTTTTAAAGCTGCTTTCACAGGGCGACTTTTAGCTGCGAGAATAAGCATTTTGTCTTTTTTCTTTCTCAAACGCTTACGCCGCGCAAGAGTCACTTGAGATTTTGTCTGAGAGATAACGCCGGACACGTCTCCTAAAAAATCAAGCCGATCAGTGGTCGAGTGGATAGAGCGTCTGCTACTGAAGCGGTAGACTCGGGTTCGATTCCCGGTCGGGTCAAACCGAAGACTATAAAAATTGGTATTCACAGCTTTCCATGCTTGACGTTCAGCAATCAAAGGGACTGTGTGAAGCCTCCGCCGTGTGTGGTAGACAGGTGGGCAGGTGGCAGCTTGACTCGAAGACCGAAAGGTCCCTTCGCTGTCTCCTGGCCAAGGCAACTTGGTGAATAAAGTGTAATTACAATTACAATTACAAACCGCAGCAGTCACTTACACGGGTGATATTTTAACGCGATGCTCGCTTACGATGGCAACTTGCAGAAGACAAGACAAATTTATTTCATAGCTCAGTAACAGCTCAGTAACTTCAATTTATTTCATAGCTCAGTTTATTTCATAGCTCAGTAACAGCACGAAGTAGAAATTATAATCAGCATTTGTTTGAGAAGGCGACAGGGCAGTTGTGAAAGCCCTTAAGATCATCGAGTCAAGCAACCACCCTTTTGTCAGAGAGGTAGTTTATATGGCAGTATCATGAATGGTTTTCATTACTTTGTCTAAGTGAGTTGCGACATTTTGACAATTTTCAAAAAAAATGACGGCTCGTCATCATCATGAACCTTTTGATGTCACCAAAGCAGAGTCACCAATGTCATGAAAAGGAATATGCAAACTGTGTAAACAAAAAATATTTGATGCTAATATTTGTACGCAGATAATAGAAAGTTTTTGTAGCAAGATTTGAATTTTTTTGTGCGAGAATGCCCTAATAAAATGCAACTCGAAACTTCGACTTCCTAATACTTAATAAACCTATGTAGTTTATTTGTGCGGTAACGAGGTATGCATAAATTGTTACAATCCGTCGACTGCCTGGTAACTCGACTTAAACGGTCATTAGTTTTACAAAAATATATGCGAAATAAATTTGAGTTATGTTGTTCAAGGAGCCATAAACAAATTTGGAGACTTCGAATTTGAACAAGTCATCAATTTGCGGAATTTTCAATAGTCGGTAATATGGGTTTACTGAATCTCGGAAATAAGCACTAACAACGCCTCATATCGCTCGATTTTGAAAGGATTTTCATTTTTACATTTAAGTAGGATACGTGGCTCTATATATTTTTATACTAAGCAATAGTAACGGATGTACTAGTGCATAGTAGAGTTGTAACTTTACAGCTGAGGAAGAGTTTGGTTTAGTTTTGTATTCCAACTAAGCGCGCCGATTTACCCTCTATTACTTTATTTGGTTCGAAATCAATGATAACTTCTGGGTATTTGGCGCAACTGACTATATTTACTGAAGTTTCGTTACTTGTTAAACTTAAATGCGAGATTGGCGCTTTAGTTCGTTTGAGTGGAATGATTACGGTATTGGTTTTAGCTGGATTGACGGATAGCTTATTCATACTGGACGACAAATGGAGATGATGTAGTTCAACATTAAAAGAACATTCACCCTATTTTTGAAAACCGGAAAAAAATTTTAAAAATAAGTTTACCAACATAACCCCATTGCAATTCCTGCAACTTATCAGGTTAAGAAAGCGTAAGGAAAAAATTTCATGTTTTCCTCCTAGAATCCAAATTTCGCCCATCTTGTTTTAAGTAGATTGCGCAATAAATCAGTTTTCAAGTACCGAACTTTTTGGAATTAGTTGGAGGGTAGATTGTAAGTAAATAAATGAGTGGAACAACTACTGTTTGAATTCAGAGAGGTTAGATGTTTTCCTGGAGCGTTTTGGGCGCCAAGGGCAAGTAAATTACTTGAAATCATGATAAGGTTTTCGTACATTAGGCAAAGAAGGTTTTAGATAGCCTACTGTGGATTGTTTACTGTAGATAACCTATCCGAAAAAATGATTGCATGTTGAAGACTAAAGTCTAAAGCATCCTAGCTGACTAGAACTTAGACTAAGATTCCAGTTTTTAGTAAGCCAGCATTTATTGTACACTTAGTTTAGGCTTAAAGGTCAGAAGACCAGTTAGTTTTTCGCGTAATTATGCAATTGCAAACTTTAATGCAAAGCATTTTAGCTAACATTTTTCGTATTAGGTTTGCTACGGTTATCAACAGGTACCTACAAAGCCACTGCCTCGACATCTGCAGCTGTAGTCAGTTATTTGGAACAGTTTTGACGCACTTTCGTTCGATTTGGTAATGCTCGGAAAGCGTTTTTCCCACGTCTAAGGGGAAAAAGAATTGCGAATATCTTGATTTCTTGGCCGAAGAGAATTAAAATTGTTGCGAAAAAATTTAAAAAAATTGACATAGTTGTTTCACCATAGTTTCATAAAAAAATTTTTTAAATGAAAACGTCCTAAATAATGCCCTTTCAAGATTAATCTCGAGTTGTTTGAAATTCGAACCTTTTACTAATAAGCACGTTCCATCCGCAAATCATCTTGGTTGGCTTTCCAATGCATTATGTAGATCGTTAATGTAAATCAGAAAAAACATTGAGCCTATACTGACGATCGTTGGTGATTTTGGTTTATAGATACAAACTGTTGTCTGTTATCAAGATAAGAGCGGATTAAAGTGTGTGCTACTCCTCAAATGCCATTGGTTTTTAACTTTGTCAAGAAAATGCTGTGCGATACTGTATCAAATGCTTTTTTTAAATCGACAAATGCTAATCCTGTATAGAAGTGATCATCACTGTTATCGTAGAATGAGGTGACAACGTCCAACATCGCATGAGATGTGGAAATGTTACTTCAAAAACCGTATTGATATTCATATGTTATACTGTATTTTTTGAAAAAAAAACTGTTAAGTCGCACAAGCAGAATCTTTTCTATGATTTTTGAAAAGCAAGTTGGAATAGATATGGGCGGTAATTATTCGTTTCCTATTTTGCTCCACTTTTATAAATAAAAGAGTGATCCTTGCAATTTTGCAATTTCGGGAAAAGATTCCTTTCGTAAATACAAATTTGAGAAATAAACTTAGATACGGTGCAATTGGGTGTCTGGCAAGTTTGAAGAAAAATGGTTGGATGTTGTCGCGCCCCACCGCTTTATTTTTTAGAGATGTAATCTGATTTAGAATTTTGGTGGTACTTGGCGAGTCAAGATAAATTAAGTTTAAAATCATTTTTTAGGAAACCTTTAGAAAGTTTAATTGTTTTACTATTAATGGTTTCTGCCAAGTTAGAGCTGATTGTACAAAATTTATTATCAAATTGATTTGCAATGAGGTTAGGGTTGTCGGTAATGTCATCATTAACTTCAAGAGTTATTGGGGGTTCGAGGGTTGATTTATGTGGCAATATTAAACATATAATTTTCCACGTTTGTGCAAGTTTTTTTGTTGTTAGCAAATTCACAGTGACAGTGAACCTTTTTAGACAAGGATTTAATTTTTGTAAGCATGTTCGAGTAACGCCGAAAGACGCTTTTTTCATTCTTTTAACTATCCAAGTTTTTCCTGCAAGTTTTCGTTTTTACGACTCGAGTGGGACATGCATATGATTGTTTTTGTAATTATTTTCACAAACTGATCAAAAACATCATCAAAAATATTGCGGTTTAAGGGGAAGGTATTTGCAACAAGGTTGCTAAGTACCTAGTCTAATTCATCAGAAAAAGCTTTTGCTCAAAAATTTGTTATATTTCTATAGAGCGTTAATGACGTTTTATTGCGACTCGTTTGAATTTTACTAATTTTGCACATAATTGCGTGGTGATCAGTTATTGAGCTTTGTATTACGAAGAGCATTACCGTATATGCTCTACATCGTTTGTGATAATGTGGTCAATGACCGTTGCTGACTTGTCCGTGACCCGAGTAGGTTTTGTAATCAAGGAAAAGGCTTAATTTTTGGTTATTGCCTGTAGGTATTTTTCAGCTGGGGGGATAGTGCTTAGTTCCGTTAACATTAATGTTTATTTCATAAAGTCATTTACATGTTGAGATTGCGTGGCAATGATTCTAGCAAAATCAAGTCGGCTGAAGAGTCGTTATCCCACTAGTGCACTTACACGATGCAAGATACTTTTAAAGTGCGGCATGCTGGATTTGCCTTTGCAAAAGCAAGCTGAGGCAAAATAACTTCAAACGCGGCGCTTGTCAGGTTTTTCATTGAAAACAATCACGCTTCTGAATTTTTCGCGTCTTTTTGAAATCAAGATATACGCGTTTGTACCATACGGAAGTGTAAAACGGAATACACTGAACACAATCAAGCAGCTAATTTCAATAAAACTTGAAATGTAAATGCAAAGTGAAAGATGAGACAGCAGGGGCGTCGTGCTGCTCGTGCCTGATGTGTGATACGTAAACACTTGAAATTCTTGTAAAAGCTTACCTACTCTGTATCATTCTGAGTTGGCTTGGGTGAAGCGAAGCCAAGCAGGCGTTAATGCTCATAAATTATTAGAAAACGTTATCGTTTACCTATTGGGCTTGTTTTTTTTCCACCGCAACCCATCCATGATTGTGTTTTTTGTTTGGGTTCACATAATTTTTGGTAATATGGAACAAAATTTATCAAAATTTTAGTGTAGATAATCCTAAAAACACTTTTGAAATGACATTTTCTTCAAGCATGTGTGACTGACAAATTCATGTAGTTTATTTTCTTGATAGTGTGTAAATATCTTGTATTTTATAATACAGTGTGTCCATAAAGTCTTTTCACAATTTTAAAAAATTACTACAACGCCAAATGATGAGATAACGCAATGAGGGTTGTTTTATGTCAATCAGTATTTCTTAAGCTTTGTTGGCACTAAAATTTATTGTTTTAGATGAAATTTCTATGTGTTTAATGATTGAGTTATGTGAACCCCCTCGTATGACTACTCCTGAATAAAAACCTCATTAAAATAAAATAACCTGTTCAACCAGCTTGTGGTGCAAACTACTACAGCGACGCGAAGTCCCGTGATTAGCATCACAAGCTGGTTAAACAAAATTAGCGTATCACAACCTTGTTCTGTTCAACCAGCTTGTGATGCTGATCAAGCAACCTCACGTTGCTATTGGCCTTTGCATCACAAGCTGGTTGAACAGAAAAAAAGGCTTCGGTTGTTTGGGATTTGAGAGCCGTCACGTCCTTGTCTCCATAAACTTCTTGTACCATAAACGAATTAAAGGGCGTGGTGGTGGGTCTCTTCCATACTTAGTTCTGTTGCCTCGATAGGTCTAAACATCTGATTTACTCAATAAACCAGGATACACATTGCGCTTTTTCTTAAAGAGTAGTCCTTTCAGATTTTAAGAGGGTTCATATAACTTAGTCATTACACTAGTAAAAATTTTATCTGAAGCGCATAAAAATTTATCTGAAACAATAAATTTTAGTGTCAATGAAAACTTAATGAAATACTGATTAACATAAAACAACCCTCATTGTGGTATCTTATCATTTGAAGTTGTAGTAATTTTTTTTAATTGTAAAAAGACTTTATGGACACCCTGTAGATCTGCGCTGTCATATTCCAAGAAATGCTAAATTTTATTTTGGTTTTGCGAGTTTATTTTTCAGCGCTTTTGCAGTCATACCAGGCGCCTGCTTTTGCAGTGATACCATCAGTCGCTGCAGATAAACACTTAAAAATCCAAAGCATTTTTTTGTGTTTTTATTTAATTCTGATATGGTGCTACTAAATTACCGCTGTGATAAACCACCAATATCCATAGTATTATAAATAAATTAGCAAAGCATGCACTTCCTAATGCTCGGCAATTAAGTCTAGTGCAGGAATGAATTATTATAAACCGCGCAAAAATACGTCAGCGAGTTCAGGTCACCTGGCTTTATTCCAGTTAAAAAGCGCTATGAAACCACTCAAATATTAAGAGTAGTGCAACTGAAGTTAAGAGCATGGTTTGATTAGAAACAGCATTTTCGTAAAATTAATGTTTAATTGCAATGCGGTGCAGCCGCTGTTGTGTTTCTTCTCACAACTGTGGTTATTTCAACCCGCAAGAGATACCGATAGGCTATTTGCAATCTCGGATCAGAAAAGAAAGCAAACGTTAACGTCTTTTTAGCCGACACAAACCGGTGGATGTACTTTTATGCAAGATGCTGGACGTAATGATCGAGCATAGGGTGCGAGCCTATACTGCTGGACCTCCATTTTCAAAATAAATCCTCCGAATGCCATTATTGTGAATTCATTGCGTTAGCTCAAGACTGCCCAACCTTTAAACTGCTACGGGCCACTTTTACAAGACAAAAGTTATTTTGGGCCACATGCACTTTTACAAAAAGTAAACACCAATTAACTCAAGTTTATTTCGATAATATCAATCAAAATGAATTGGAGAAGCCAATAGAAAGAGTCCATGAGGAGATCGTCCCCGCAAAATACCCCAAAATTGCTCGAAATTATGCGCTTGAAGTGCGGAAAGACCTTTTTTTGCTCTTCACCTAAATTGACTTGCAAATTTGTGAGACTTAAGACCTCCAATAACTTTGCAATCCTCCTCCCTCCTATTGCAAGTTCCAGGAATAACTAAAATGAAAACAACGTCTTTTATGCAAAATCCCGTCGTCATGAAATCTGCCTACGCCACTGCGTGTGTATATGTAGACATTTTTTTGCATGTTATCAACTAGGTTACTGTATCTAGCAGTACTAAAGTCTGACATAGCCATAGAACCATGCCTAAAACATGTCCTCACTGTCTACCTAAGTCTGCGTCAGTTAGAAGTACTAATGTCCTTGTGGTACAAACAACTTAAGCAACCCTCTTACCTCTTCTTCTTCAGCCGACTCGATTTTGCGAGAATCACTACCACGCAGTCTCAACCAGTAAGTGACTTCTGCGAGTTGCAATCGTAACGCGAGGATTTCGTTAAAATCTCACCGTATGAGTGACTGCTGCGATTTGATTTTTTTTTTGGGGGGGGCGAGGCGAGGGGCGTGTCCGGCAATATCTCTCAGACATCTCACGCTAATCTTGCGCCGTGTAAGCTACCTTCGAGATTTGAGAATGAAAAAAGCGAAAATGTCAATTCCCGCAGCTAAAAGTCGCCGGTTTGAATGCAGCTTAAGTGCTTGGCCCAGGGATGTGGAAAGGGGAATTATGTTTTATCATTATTTTTGTTTTTAACTTTACGTCTTTTTCCGATTGAATTCAATTAAAATTAATAAACTGTAACTATTTTTTCATATTTTGTGTATTAACTAGGCACTCTGCCTTTTTTGTAACCGGAACAATGCAACGGACGCATTTTGACGTACGGTGTTATTTGCAGCTTTGTCGTAAAGGTGGGTCATCAATAACGAGTAGACTTCCTCTCTTTGATTTAATACGCCAACTAAGTGTTAGTATCGTTAGTGTTAGCATCGTTAGTAAGGCCATATACTGTAGTGACGCATTGCCAATCATATCAAGTTGTAACGAAATTAGCTGCTTAATTGTATTCATTTTATTCCGTTTTACATTGGGATTGGCTAGATTGGTGAATGTTATTTTCAAAAGACGCTAAAAATTCCGAAGCGTGATTGTTTTCAGTGCAACAGTTTTCAATGCAATTTTGCAACAGTTTGCTTTTGCAAGTAAAAACCAGCAAGCCACGCTTTGCAATTATCTCGTGTCGTGTAAGACTGTCAGTGAACGAATGCGATAACGTATGGGGCGCAGTTTGTCTAAAATATTTGTTTCATTTTATAAGGACAAATTTTGCTTCGATTTGACATATCTACTGCTATATGACATATTGCAACGATTTGTAACATATCTACTGCTATATGGCATATTGTAAGACTATGTAACATATCTACTGCAATATGACATATTGAAACACTATGTAACATATCTACTGCAATATGACATATTGAAACACTATGTAACATACCTTCTGCAATATGACATATTGTAACAATATGTAACATATCTACTGCAATATGACATATTGCAACAATATGTGATATATTGCAACGATATGTGACATATTGCAACAATATGTGATATATTGCAGCGCAATATATGACATATTGCAACAATATGCTATATAGCGCAGCGCAATATGTGACATATTGTTGCAATATGTCATATTGAAGTAGATAGGTCACATATTGTTGCAATATGTCATATTGCAGTAGATATGTTACCTAGTCTTACAATATGTCATGTTGCAGCAGATATGTTACATAGTGTTGCAATATGTCATATTGCAGTAGATATGTTTCATAGTCTTACAATATGCCATATAGCAGTAGATATGTTACAAATCGTTGCAATATGTCATATTGCAGTAAATATGTCCAATCGTAGCAAAATTTGTCCTTATAAAATGAAAAAAATATTTTAGACAAACGGCGCCCCATAATAACGACTCTCCGCCGACTCGATTTTGAGAGAATCACTGCTAGGCAGTCTCAACGTGTAGGTAACTTCTGCGAGTTGTAATCGTACATATAAGCACCGCGTTAAAGTCTCACCCGTGTGAGTGAATGCTACGATGTGATTTATTGGGGGCTGTGTCCGGCAATATGTCTCAGACAAAATCTCAGACAGTCTTGCGCCGTGTAAGTGACCTTCGCGATTCGAGAAAGAAAAAAGGCAAAATGCCAATTCTCGCAGCTAAAAGTCGCCGTTTGAATGCATCTAACAAAGACAATTAAGTAGCTAAAATGTGTCACAGCCAGTCATAGGCGTAGCCAGGATTTTTGATTGGGGGGGGGCCACACCACAAATCACATGCAATGACGTCATCAAAAATTTTCAAAAAAGAAAGTTTTTGTTGGACAAAGATATCATAGAATGGAAGATCTGAAGCTATAGTCTGTTGGCACTTAACCGGGATTTTGATAAAGGGAGAGGGCAAAAAATAATCGTTAGAAATTGCAAACGCCTAACTTAGAAAACGTGTTGAGTATGCTAATGTACTCAAACGTACCACAGACGGGGTTCTGGGGGCGGAGCCCCCAGCCGCAGGTGGCTATCGGGGTCTGGGCAAAGCCCCCAGCCGCTGGACGATTTTTGTAAGTTTTTGTGAAAAAAAGCTATTTTAATCCCATTGGACCACATTTCGCACGTGTTCACAGCCATTTGAAAGAACTAGATTTTTAACATTAAAAAGCCAATCGAAAAATTTTAATTGTTCAATCCTCCTTTTACTTGCAATTAAATTCCAAAACACGTTTAAAATCATGCATTACAGTGTAAAATTTTAATTGTGGGTGATTTGGTCCATGTAGGGGCAAGTAAGGCACAGTGCCTCCTGCAATATTTTAGCAGTAAATAATAATCCACTCGAAGATTTTCCTGAGAGATTTTTGTTTTGTCATGAAGTTAACCAGTTACAGGATTACATGTACGGCCAGGGAACCCAGAACCCCTCAAATTCAATTTCAATAATTTGTTCAATGAGCATTTTCCCTAGCTATTTTTTTTAAAGTATTTTGTTCGTAAAAACTGGCGAGATGAATCGTGGTAAAATAGATGGTTACGCTTACTAAACATGTTATTCCAGGGCCGGATTTACTTTGCGCGGGGCCCCTGGTACTTAGGGGATTTTTGCAACATCTTCCAGGCAAATATAAGTGAAGACCAAAAAAAGTCTTACCATCTGAGGGCCGGGCCCTGCCACTTAGCCATATGGCAAATACGGCGCTGGTTATTGCATTACGTTAATAAAAAGTTAAGATGAGGGCCTGAGGTAGCAACTTTCGGACAAACATCCTAGATTTCACCATGGTTATACGTTTAAATTGGTTGGAAAAAATTGAATTAAGGAGGTACGCCGGGCCCCCTGGTCGTCAGTATTATTTATTGTTAATTACTGTTGTAAGTGTGTACTGTTGAACGCAACGATGCTAAAAGAAACAGAAAATGAAGAAACAAGGCTTTTTTGTCAAATTTGTGTCATTGATGGCATTTCAATTGAGGGGTACCGGGCCCCACTGGGTCACCCCCCTTGGCCACTCCTCAGGCTACGTCTATGATTTTGAGATAAAATCGCGCCCTTAAGTTCTTTCATAAAAAAAAAGAACATTTAAAGCAAAATTGAAATAACTTTTTTTTCAAAACGTGGAGAACTCGAGTCAAGTCACTTGACAGTTTTTTGAAACCTCCAGGAATTGCATGACATTATTATGAGGTGGTCGTCATTATTATTACTTGCTTTTGCAAGCGTATATCCTAAATTAAAGAAACTGCAATTTCGGACAAGGACAACATACCGGCTATGCTCTCATTATATGTATCATTGGTAGTATTTCAGTTGGGGTTTGCCTTACCGCCTGTGTCATAGCATTAAGTTCATAACAACGTTAAACGAGGGCCTAGGGTTACAACTTTTAGCACAAAACTTTTCGATTTTTCACAGGTTTTGAGTATGTATTGTTAAAAATTTGAATTGTGGGGTCCCTGGCCCGGGACCCTTGGTCATCAGTTAGGAGCCCCGGGCCCTCTGGTCATCAGTTAGAAGCCCCCGGGCCCCCCTGGTTGTTAGTTAGGGGCTCCGGGGGTCTCTGGTTGTCGATTAGGGGCCCCAGGGCCTCCTGTTTGTCAGTTAGAAGCCCCGGGGCATCCGTTTGTCAGTTACGGCCCTCTGATTGTCGGTTAGGGGCCCCGGGGTCCTATGGTCGTTAGTTAGGGGCGCTGGGGCCCCTTGGTTGTTAGTTTTGGGCCCCCTGGTTGTGGTTTCGGGCCCCGGGGCCCTCTGGTTGTCGGTTAGGGCCCCGGAGCCCCCGGTTATTAGTTATAGGCCCTGGGCCCCCTGGTCGTTAGTTAGGTGCCCCGGGGCTCCCTGGTTGTTTGTTATGGGCCCTGGGCTCCCTGGTCGTTAGTTAGGGGCCCCGGGGCCCCCTAGTTGTTGGTTGGAGGACCCTGGTCCTCTGTTAGGGGCCCTGGGGCTCCCTAGTTGTTAGTTGGGGGCCCTGGGAATCCCCGTTTTTTTACTTTGGGGCCCTGGGGCCCCCTGGTTGTTGGTTAGGGGCCCCCTGATTATTACTTACGGGCTCCCCTGAATGTTAGTCAGGGGCCCCTAGGCTCTCTCGTCGTCCGTATAACTGCAACTAAACATCGCTAGGCTATGTTATCATAATTTTATATCATTGGTGGTATTTCAATTGGGGGGGCCCGGGCCCCCTGGGCCCCCCCCCCCCTGGCTACGCCTATGCAGCCAGTGCTGCTACTAGTATTGAATTTTCATCAAATATACTAAAGACCACTGCGGTGAGGTATTTTTGTACACTAAAAGATAATGGTTATCATTTTGTATTTTTATTCGCTAAATGATAATGGCTATCGTTTTGAAGTAACTGCCTGACTGTATGATCTACAGTATAGCTGCAAATTAAAGCCTCGTCTTTGTTTTGCGTTATTTTTAAGCAGTAGCGTAGCTCAATTGGTAAAGCTTTGTGTTAGTGATCGAAAAGTTGCTTGCTAGTGGTTAGACGTCTGAACTGGCAATAGCGATGCTCAAATGCTGCACTCATACGGGCGACTTTTAGCTGCAAGAATCGGCATTTTGTCTTTTTTCTTTCTCAATTCGCGAAGGTCACTTACTCGGCGTAAGAGTCGCATGAGCAAGAATGGCAGTACCGTACGGCACGTTCAGATTTTGCGCACTAGGTACCTCGCACCTTGAACCGTACCGTACCAGTGTACCGTACTTCAGTTCAATTTTTGAAGCGTACCGTACCTTGTTTTTTTGCGTGCCTTACCTTCAATCAATATTGCTAAACAACGATCCATTAATGACATATGCGACTTATGTTGAGGTGTTTTTTATTTATATCTGATTCGCATTATAGGTTAATAAGCATTAGCTGGTACTTGAACTTAATAACATGTTGAACTTAAAAATTGCTCAGATTTGTATGTCGACACTTCATTCAAGGTCGTCAAAATTTTACAGAACCAAAAATAATACAACCTCTAGAGGTGATTCTTTATGCTTCAGAAATTTTTTAGGTTTAATGATAAAAAAATGATAATATATTTGCGAAAATTCAGTTTTATTAAAAACAAAGACACCGAATAGGCTACGACCATAAGGGTATTAGTGTTTTCTTGTAATTTTGTGCAGCAAATATATCTGCATTTGTTTAGTTGGCCAAATTGATTGTAATGTATCGGAAACCTGTTTACGTGTTGCCATTCACGAGGCGTTATTGCAATGCAATTTATTAGTATTTTTCTCAAAAATACAAAAAACCGGCGCATTGTGCGAAAAGACCGGGATTTTTAAACCACTGCATATTCAACTTACGTGTCGCAGTTGTTTCTGTTCAAATTTTGCTTCAATATGTCATATGCCACGATGGTCCCAGCCCCTAGCATCTTTAGGCAAGAGTAATGACATCACAATTGGCCATATACTTGTGGCTTGTGACATCATAATACAATTGTAACGACAAATTAAGAGGATATAATGATTACTCGAGAATAACCTAGACTATGTGCATAGCGGGCACGGTCGCACGAATCTTCATTGACGGCCGCACGTTGCACATAAAATGTTAAGTAAGCAAATTCAAACAGCGTACTAAGGTACTGTACCTGCACTATTACAAAAAAGGTGTGCCGTACCAACGTACCATATCCGCACCATTACAAAAAAGGCGTACGGTACCAGCGTACCGTATAACTTACTTCTTAGCAAAAATTGAGGCGTGCTGTACCGTACTTACGTACCGTACCGTACTGCCATCCTTGCGTGAGAGATTAATTGTATGAGAGATATCGCCGAACACATTTAATTGTGATGGTTTGACATTTGCGGGTCCAGAGTTTTAATGTTTGACAATTTAATGGTTGCGCCACCCATTGACCACCAACGTAATCGTGACTGGCCTTGCACTGTCACTGTCCCTCTCTTTTCTCTTTATCAATCATTCGAACAACTACTCCAGCCGTTAGTTTTACTTCCATCTTGTGTGCCAGCGTGTATGTTGATGAGTGTGATTGATTAGGCCTACCATGTACTTTAAGCTGGTGTGACAGGTGTAGTAGCAACCATGCAAATAAAAATCGCTTTTTTGTCTTCAGTATCCTCTGCATGTCTTAACGTCTGACGTTGTGTCGCTACTTCCTTTTCCTGACTCTACGTGTTATTATTGTGTTACCATGCATTTGCTATTATTGTGGTGGTCAAGAATAAAAAAAGAATAAATGAATGAATGTTTAATCGTCGCAAATGTCAAAACATCACAATTAAATTAATTATTATTAACATCACAGAACAAAAAAGTTACTGGGTTTAAATAGCCCAAATTAAGCATGCAAGTAGACGTTCTCTCTAGCTCAAGTGATAGAGAAGTGGACCAGTAATCCGAAGGCTGCAGGTTCGAATCCTGTGGGAACTTTTTCGTATTGCTTGTTTTAAGTAGTAGCCGTTCTGGTGGCTCTTCCTTTGGCTTCCGCGCTGGTTGTCTTTAGGCTAAATAGCACATAAGCGATTAAACATTAAAACTCTGGTCGCGCAAATGTCAAAATATCACAATTAAATTGTTAACAAAGTGTAGTGTCTTCCAAATGATTTTTCGGGTTATCGTATTTTAATTTCTGGAAAATAGGTTTTCGGGGAAATGTAAATTCTGGCAGTGGCACGTAAGGGGAAATGTACATCGGGGATTATGTACATTGAGGATAGGGTAGTTTACTGTAGGCCAAATGTCTTTCAGGAAAATGTAATTTCCTTGAAGGTGTTTTTCCGGGAGGTGTATAGGATCCGGTCTTAACCAGTCTTTCCGAAATTTAAATTGTTCAAGAACGTTAATAACAGCATACTATAATACAGCGAAACTGACTTTGCATCTCGACTGTTTTTTTATTTTAAACCTGTTTTTGTATTTTCATTGTAAAGCATAGTCCTATTTTACCCGTGGTAAATTTAATTTTTTGTGATAGCCCTAAATTCCTTCAGAAAAAAAAAATTTTTACGTCGGATCAGAGTTGTAAGTCGGGTCGAGCTTTTCGGGTCGGGTTTATTGTACAGTTGACAAAATTTCGGGCTTAATCCGGACCTGAGACTTGCGTTTTGTCTTTGGTGCACCAAAAATAATCAAAATAACTTGGCAACATAGCTAAATTTTTCAAATCTTACTTAACTTTCGGGTTTTTGTCGGGCGTGGTTTGGGCTTCAAATTAATTTTTGGGTTTGAGCCGAGCTCAAGCTTGAACTAGTCGGCCCGTTTACAACTCTGCGTCGGATTTAATTGACTTCTTTAAGTCAAATATTTATTCTCAACTTAATCTTGGAAATTTAAAGTCGCTAAGGTAAAAAAAAGTTCCCCGATTATGTGAGGTTTGCGTAAGTAACTTTCCAAAATCTGGAAATTTCTGGTATAAGTAACTTTTATTTGATTGCATTAGTAACTTTTATTTAGCAGACGGTTTTGTGACGTAACCACCTTGACATAAGCATTTTGTGGTTCAGTTTTAGAAAACAAACCTGTAACGTGTAAAATTTTACATCGTCTTTATGACATTTTGCCAAAATATTAGCAGCGATGTCGCTATAATTACGACGTCTGCAATTCAAATCCAATTTTTACAAAACAGAACACCAAACCCCATGCTAAATTTAGTGTTATCATAACTCCAGGATAAAAGGGTATTTTTGCCTTACCCTTTCTCTAATATGTTATACAGCTCGCGTAAAAGAAGGTTAATATATTGTCTAATCAATGACATAAAACTAGATGATCCGAAACTGCGCGAATGCGCTCATTTTATTCTCTGCTTGGTCACGCTTGGCTGCAGGCCCCACTCTTCCGCTTTTCTCTGGCAGTGGCGATTGGTGCGCAGTTTGAAAAAGGTCGGTTGAAGCGCTAATAATGTGCTTGCACACTAATTAACGGTGGTTTGCAGGGAACTAATTTGTATTGATGTTTATGTCATTCGAGTGAAAGTGATATCTTGAAAATTGGAGCTGATTCTACAGATCTTTGGTAGCCTATTCAGAGTAGGATCGAGTCCGTTGTTAATCGTTTAAAGAGTGTGAACGAAATAGTCGAAGTCTTACACATCCGCACCAACATTTTTCATAGGTCATGAACTTTTGCTGTAGTCACTCGATCGATCATTCGTATGAACCAAGCACTTTGTGTATGTCATTGGTCTAATCATTTCATGCTGGCAAAAAGAAACGCTGACCCTTTTATCTTTTTTTGTGAATCGCAACCTTTCCTATTTATCTTCTACGCGTTTTGTGAGATCACAGCGAATCTTGTTTAAACACTGCTACGGTAAAGAGTTGTAAAAACAAAATTCAGTCATGTCTGTAAAGCGAGTGCAAAAACTAAAATTATGAAGTAGAAAAATCAGCATAAGTTTTAGAAAACGGAAATTTTTTAAGCGGATTTGAGGCAAAGACCAAAAAACAGGTTTTTACCTCAAAAAGGACACAATTTTCCGCTAATTTCAGATGAAAAACAACAAATAAAATGAAAGTTTTCACCTCAGGCCTGAACGGTAAAATTGGTGCAATACCAAAAACTTCGAGATCAATCAGGAATTGTCGTACAAAATGGTCATCCTGGTGGGACAAAGCCAGAATACGGCTCTGTTTCAGCGAAAATAATTCGAATTGCATTTGTACTGTAAATGAAAGGTTTTAACACGTTGACTGCCTACAACGACAATACTCGTATTTTAGGTTTTGTTCGCTGGTGTCAACAAAGAGTATACTTGTTTTTTTCTAAGCTTCAGCCAGTAGTGGCCTTGGGAATGTGCAAAGCGTGCGAATGCACAGAGCCCCCCCCCTTTTGACCTATCGCGCTCAGAAAAAATTTGATTGTGAAAAAGTATAGCAAATTATGACAAAAAGTTTATGCACTTGTTTTGAGTGTCATTACATATGTACCACCTCCCTCAAGGTGCACTTGTTTCAAACGTTATTACTCATATCCCCATTTCCAAGACAATATTAGTTTTAAGTTTTAAGTCAGATTTAGCAAACAGATAATAAAAATTTACTGGGAAAGTCAACTTGCCACTCTTTGTTTTTTGCTTGCTTCTGTTAGGCTTCTCAGGTCATAGCCCAAGGGCCCGAGCCCCCCCTCCCTTGAAATGCTACCTATGATAAAAATGTCACAAAAAAGACTGTTGTTTCTGCGGTTTCAGTTTCTTTTAACATCTTCGCGTGCAACAGTACACTCGTACAGCAGTAATTAACAATTGTATTAATCCAGGGGTTCCGGGCCCCCCCAATTTAATTTTTACCAACCAATTTAAATGGGCTCCCTACAATAATATTTAAATGGCCGCCAAATAAAATGGGCCCCCAACTATAATATTGATCCAGGGGGCCCGGGCCCCTTTAATTTAATGGTTGCCAACCAATTCAAACGTATAACCCGAGTGAAATTAAGCGTTTTTATCCTAAAAATTGCGAAATGGGCCCCTCATCTAACCTTTTTATGAACGTAATGCAATAACCAGGAACAGATTTAACATACGACAGTGCCAGGGGCCCCGCGCTCAGATAAGACTATTTTTTGCTCTTCACCTGTATTTGGCAGAAAAATATTGCGAAAATTTCAAAGTGTCAGGGGCCCCACTCAATGTAATTCCGGCCCGGGCAATAACATGGTTTGTAGGCGCAACTATTTATTGTAAATTTTTCAATAACAGCTCACCTCACCTCGCCCGTTTTTATGCAACTAAATACTTTTGAAAAAAATTAGCTAGAGTAAGGGGAATGCTCATTGAATAAATTTTTAAATTGAGAGGGCCTGGGCCCCAGATTTGTTAGTCGAGCTGGGCTTTTCTGGTCGGGTTCGGGCCGGGCTCGGGCCTAAAGTTGACAAAAATTTCGGGCTTAATTCGGGCCTGAGACGTGCTTTTTGTCTTGAGTACACAAAAATGTAATCAAAACAACTTGGCAACATTGCTAAATTTTTCAAACCTAACTTAACTTTCGGTTTTTTTCGGGCATCATTTGGGCTTCAAATTAGTTTTCGGGCTCGGGCTGGGTTCGGGCTTGAACTAGTCGGCCCGTTTACAACTCTGCTGGGCCCCTTGGTCGTATACGTATGTACTCCTATTACTGGCTGTTTTCATGACAAAACAATAATCTTTAACAAAAATAATCGACTTCATTGTTATTTACTGTTAAAATATTGCAGGAGGCAATGTACTTTACTTCCTCCTATCTTGGCCAAATCAATTACAAAATTTAACCCCAAAATGCAAGGTTTTAAGCGTGTTTTGGACTTAAATTGCAAGCAAAAGGAGGACTGAACAACTCAATTTTTTCAATTGGCTTTCAACTGTTAAAAATCTAGTACTTTCAAATGGCTCTGAATACGTGTAAAATGTGATCCAATGGTATTAAAGTAGCTTTTTTCTCCAAAAACTTACGAAAAATCGTCCAGCGGCTGGGGGCTTCGCCCCCAGACCCCCATAGCCTCCGGCGGCTGGGGACTCCTCCCCCAGACCACTGTCTGTAATGCGTTGGAATTACAGTGCACTTCTTTACTCAAGCACGTCTCTCGATTTAGACATGTTCGCATTTTAACTATTGGTTTAAACCCTCTCCTTAAACAAGTTCCTAGTTACGAGCCAACAGCAGGCCATGGCTTCTGATCTTCGATTCTACGATCTTTGCCCCCAGAAAAAATTCCTCATTCGAAGTTTCTGATGACGTCATTGCACGTGATTTATGGTTTGGGCCCCTCCAATCAAAAATCCTGGCTACGCCTATGATTCAGGTAGGCGTTTTTCCACTTGATTTTTTTTTCAACTGCTTTCAGCAACTGGCAGTAGTAGGTTTTTGACTAACTTATGCAGTATATCATAATGCTAAGCAGTATAAAGCATTCAAATATTATTGTTAAGTACTTAAATATATTCTGCAATAACACTAGCATACTGAAAGCAATTGCTGAAAGTTTACGTTAATTTACTACAATTAATTGAGTTAGTATGCCAGATGAGAGGAACTTATGAACAAACATTTGATTTAATTAGTGCTGCAATAGCACTAGTCCTCTGGTCTTGTTATTTGTGAAATGCATTGTTGCGCTTAATTGCATGTGCAGATAAATCATGGTAGAGTCGTGCGTAAAAAAGAGGGCCCCCATTTGATTTACACAGCCCCCTTCCTTTCCTAAGGCCACCACTTACTTCAAGAAAGATAACTGCGAGTATTCTCGTGAAATTAAAGCATTAAGTCAGCTCTCTCGGGCATCTGCATCAAACCAAAATAATTACTTTGGCACTTTTAATCCCAACACCAGCCTCTCAAAAGCGCAAATTTTGTGAAAACAAGAAAAGTGACATTTTTATGAATGACGCTTTTGAACAATGAAAATTAAGCTTCTGAACCATTGCTGTTTTTTCAGTAAAAAACCTAAACGTTCTTTGAAGTTGTCCGCACTCTTATTTAAACAACGTAAATCTCAAAAAAGTTGATTAGACGTGGCCAGCAGCTATTTCTTGATTTACCGTCTGATCCAGTTATTTTTTACGTTTTTCGCACACCGTATGCAATTACAGTAATGCTTATCGTAACGCTAAGCTTGTTCCAAAGTTATAAAAATGGGCCCACTCAAGTTATTAATGACGTCATTTAAGTCCTTACGCCTGAATTTGTTGCTTTCATGCGTGTTTGGTTACGATCGAGGAGCCAATTGTGCTTCGGTTTATGTTCAGTTGATTACAAAGAAACTCACCTTTTTACAAGCTTAGCTGGCTGATCTTTTTGAAAAGAAAGTTGCCTTCTTTAACCATGAAATTGTAAGCGCTAAGTGAATAAATTTAAATGAACAACCAAAATGAAACGTTTGCATTGAAGCGTCCAACTATTAATATCATGCAGTAATCGTTTATCTAGCAAATCTACGAAAACTAGAAATAATAACAGATTATCAAAATCGTTTGCAGACTATTTTGCAATTAAAGAAAAACGTATAACGGCAATATATAAGTAATAACTAGGGCCACTTTTATTTTGACCCCAAAAAATTAATTTTGACTTTATTTTGACCTAAACCGTATTGGCCTTATTGAGCTCCAAATTTTCATTAAAAAAAAAGTCTTGTTTTTCGCAATTTATATAAGTTTGAAGCAAAGTAACCTTCTTCACTTTTCATTGACAGCATTTAGAAAGAAATATCAATAATATCAATCAGTCTTGTGATTAAAGTAACTAATCGCTGCAGGACAAAAACCTAGGAATCTGCCCTCATTTCCATTACACTCTTTTTATAACCAGTAAATTTTGGATTGAAATTTGCCGTTCTTAGATTTTCATGAATTTTTAGCCTCATTTGTTCTTAAATTTTTATTGGAAAATACATTGACGCAATTTCAATGATGATTGGTAAAAAGTTGCGTCGTGTAAAAGTTTTGTCGATTGCTGGAAGCTGTGAAAGCAAAACAGTACAGTCTTAACCCTTTAATGTCCGGACATAGAAGCGGTACAAAATTTTTTTTTTTCATTCCCTGATTGATAGGAGTCGTTTCAACACATTTTCACCAAATTTATGTTTATGTCGCGCTTATATCGTAAAATAATAATTGTTGTTGCCATGTGGCAACATTAAACAGATTTTTGAGTTTGGATTGGGCAGATTTTTGACTTTATGATTTTTGAATTTGGACATATAACGTTTTTAGTTATTTTAAACATGCCGAGGCTGGCATTCTTGATTTGTTTTTAATTAAAAAAAAAGAAGTTTCGCGTAACTATATGAGTGTTTTTTTTAAGAAGTTAACCCAGGCAATTGTATTGCGGCATATTGCATCTATTTGCAGAAGTTTGAGTAGCAAAACTTCATTCAAACATGTATAAAATTGCTCATCATAACGTTTCATTGGTTTTTAAAATAACCAGAAAAATAGAGAAAAAAACTTTTGCTTGCTTTCGAAAAAGAATTTTTGATCCCACACAATTTTGACAAATTTTGACCTAACCCAAAATTTTATTTTGGTCTATAAAATCTAACTTAACTGGCTCCAGAACACCCGAAACCAATATGTTGGTATACGTTTGATGATATACCAAAGCCTGGAAAAAATTTTGACTTTATTGGCTTTTGCGGGCCTTAGTAATATCGCAATTTTAATACAGCGTTGCTGGAGCTGAAAGTCAAAGATTATATTACACGTCTTTTTCTGATGTCGCAGTGCACTCTAGTTAGTCTATTTCGAATTTTGGAAATTATTTTGGGTGCCACTTGGAGCATAAAAATGTACAAAACTCGATCTTCGAAATATATACAGCATTTTGTTAGAAATAAGAGATTTGGTCTCAACAAAACCAAGATGTACTCTTTAGCAGCCATTCCAAAATTACCCAATAAAATCACTAAAACAAAAAAAAAGATTAAAACCACAACAGCAAATTCTTTTCAATTCGAATAAGTTGTTACGTCATAGCATGAAATCCTGATTTGCTGCATTGCATTTTCAAAATTTTCATTTGCTGCCTTCACGCGAGAGCGTGGTCTACAAGGCATTATTGCGGCTGCTGTAAATTAGCTAGAAACTTGTTAAAAATGGCTAAAATTTGTAACTGTTTGAATTTGCAAATAATCAAGCTTGTTTCTTCAGTATACGTAACGCATGAAGAAGGCAAGCTTAACGATTTTTGTCTGTGATGGCAAGCGTTCTTCACATCATTTTTTTTTTTTTATGACCTGATGGTCAGACGTTTTAAAATGACGTTACTTGTGTTGGGTGCATTTTGTTAACGTTCATTTTTTGGTTAAGCCAGCTGGGCTTTAGTTATTTTGATTTCGCTTGCCGGTTTTCAAATTTATTTGAAACCGTGCTGTGCGTGGTGTAGTTATTCATACGTTTCATCTTTTGTTTCTGAATAAAGAACTCGATCTAAAGCAACAGGCGTCCTGTAAGAATCCCAGCAAGCGAGCTTAGTTTTTTTTTTAGAGTTCGTTATATAAGTACTTATTGACCTGCGAAACCGTTTTTCAGCAAAACAGTCTAAGGCCCGTATTCTAAGAGAGGACTTCAGCAGCAGGTACAGCTCAAGCTTTTCTTGGGCTCAAAATCGGTATTCTAAGAAAAATTTCAAGTAGCACTTTCAAGCTCAGCTTGGGACCTACTTGGGAGCTTTGAAGTTCAGCTTGAACCGCTGTGGTATTCCAAAAGCGAACTTGAAATAAAAATTTGTCAAGCTGGTCTTGGAAATTGCCAAAATCTCGAGCCACCTCAGGGGCAGGCTTGAGCTTACGCTTCACTGAAAAATTGGTGTTAAACCTTTGATTTCTGGCGAAATTTTTATAATATAGGCATAGTCCTTACAGGCCTAGAAGGTTTCAGGTTTCAGAATAGTGGTTATGTTTTGGCCAGGCCGAAAATAGTCTATGATGGTTTCGAGACCTTAACGGCATGTAGGCTACCGGCAGTGGTGGGCAAGTTACTTTCTAAAAGTAACTAGTTACAAGTTACAGTTACTTGGCAAAAAAAGTAACTAAGTTACAGTTACAGTTACAAATTTGAAAAAGTAACTAGTTACAGTTACAGTTACAAGTTACAGTTACTTTAGTGATTAAAAATTTGGACTAAAAACAGGCCTGACGGCTTTAACTTAAACTTTAACCCGCAACCACATGTATAGTCCAGTGAACACAGTGAAGAAAATATGGATAAAAGGTTATGGTTGATCAGACGTGCGACTGTGCGTCCTGTGTTGCCATTGTAATACAATTATTTTGAATGAAATTCATAAAAAATCTGTAATTTGCTGCAAAGCATGTAGTACAAAAAGTAACTGTAACTTTTTTAGGGCTCTAAACTGGTAACTAGTTACAAATATCGTTACTTCTGAAAAAAAGTAACGAAGTTACAGTTACAGTTACTAAAAAAGTAACTAGTTACAGTAACTAGTTACAATTGTAACTAGTTACTGCCCACCACTGGCTACCGGTAACCTTATTCAATCAGTTGCGGCAAAAGTTTGCTGTGAATCGGTACGGTAGCCTAACTTTTTAAGCTAGCATTTAATAGCAGAAAAAAATAATTAGCTGACTGGTAGATTATTAAGCTTAACAATAAACATAAATCAATTTGGCTGCAAATAATAGCCTAACTTTGCTTGAGTTGCACGTCAGGCGTGTGATCCGTTGCATTTGATACGTTAGTGCAATTCGGTACCGGTAGCCTAGGCCTATTTGAACTGAATTTGAGAAACGCGTTATGCATGTTGCTGTTGCTCACTTACCGGTCTCCCAATAACTACGGAAGTTCAAGGATAGATTTAAGTATAAAATAGCCTAGTAATTTTTTTTAACTGTAGTACCAGTAGCTAACCTATCGGTATGGCTTATTATTTGGTGACATGATTTAGATTTTTTTTTAATAGGCTTACTGAAAGTAAAATTAGAAGTCTGTAAGCAAGAACCCTACAATCTTCAGCTTGGTTTTTTTGTCGTTCGCTAAACAGCGTTTCCTACTAGGCCTATTCAGTGCATAAATTTAGAGGGCTTGTATATGCTACTCAGTTAATGGGCAAATGTATTAATCGTTTGACATTTTAGTAACCAGGATTTAGCAAATTACTGGTATATTGTCTAACCTGCAAACGTATTGCAACATCTAAGCAAAATAAGATCTTGAGCTAAATGCCAAAATAATTATTCAGCTTGATGATAAATGAGCATTCAGAATAAGAAATATAAAAAAAGTGTAAATGAAAATTGATCCTTATATACCCCTATTTTTTGTCAAGTCATCCAATTCGACTATTTTTGACCTTATCAAAATGACATTTGATTTTTAGCAACATGCAAGTTTAGAGTATAATGCAATATCTGAACAAAGAAAATAGTACAAGCGTTTTGGTATCTAGCACTACTCGATTTTTTGCTGTTTCAGGAATTAAAGATTTTGATTAAAGTTATTTAGTATGGTAGTTGTTGCATAGTTGAAGAAGAAATTTTCTGCATGCTGGTCCAAAGTATTAAATGATAGATGTGGTCCAAACACTAAAAAATCCATTGAAGACATTGCTGTAGCATGTGATTGTGCAGCACAGGTAGGCCAAGTTCTAATTCATTTCTCAAGTTACTTACTGCACAATATATAAAAATGCAATCATTTGAAAATCGCGTAAGAATAGTAGCGACACTCATCAATAGTAGGTAGTTTTGTAGTATTATGCTTTGTATCACTAAACACATGCTTGTTAGAAACATGCATATTGGAAATAACTGTTTACCGGTATAGTTAATCAATGCTTTCCCAAATTAATGCAATTTGCATTTTAGAATTTTTTGTTTGTAATTTATGATGTTTTCTGAGTTGCGCTACTAAAAGTATCTTTGCTGTACCTTTGGCCCATGCAGCTTGTCGAATCAAGATGCAATTGCCAGAACGTATACAGAGAGAAGGGGCTCGTATGTGCGGTATCAGTCCAAGGTTGCCTGCGTGGTGAATTTGGTGAGGGTGAATTTATTCTTTACTCAATATTGCAGAAACATTTGTTTTAGGAACATTTGTCTCGATGTATACCGGCATAATCAACTCATGCCGTGGCAGCAGATAAATAAACTGAAACCCGAATGGTCAACAAAAAGCGAACGATGAAAGTTGTGCTGAAGAAAATGCATTTCAAGCCTAAAAGCAAACAGAAAGCAATAAGCAGTAACGCAGGTAAATACAGTAATTAAAACTCAGTGCGGTGACTTAAGTCCTTTTTTTAACTGTTTCTAGAAACTAATCCACCGCTAAGTGCCAAAGCGTGTATCAGACTACATCAGTTATCCCACAGTAGTTGAGCTAAGTTATAGTGTTCAAACCCAATACGTGTTTTTTTTTTCTGAAGTGTTTTTTCTGAAGTTTTTTTTTCTGAAGTGAAATGCCATTGCAATATTTCCAGATTTTAAATTTTCGTTTTTTTTTCATTTGGACCAAAACCGCGACTTCAAAAAATAAATAAACGCAATCCACTTAATGAACAATGCAATAGTACCGGGTAGCTCAAATATTATCTGAGAAAGAGCTCTAAGAAAATTTGAGAAAGGACGTTGTTAAAAAAACAAAAAATAACGTTCTAATCCAATATGCTGCACTTTCTTAAGTATAGGAAAAACTGTAACAAAGGTAAAATAATCATTTATAGGAACATTTTTCTGAAGTTGATGAAGCCTATTTTGTTGCAGAAAAGCTGTAAAATTTTCACGAGACGACAGAAGCAGCTGGCTGAAAGAAGCAATAAGTTTAATCACTTCGCAAATTTTGTGGCTGCTGGATTGTGACATGATAAGTAAAATCTCCACAGTATGGCGTGGATGGGTGGATTGTGAAAGAGATAACAAAACACTGCCAGTGATGCAATGTTTTTTTGGGGGGCTGACTAAAGTTGCAATACCTGCAGGACGTATCACAATGTTTTTGGGGGGGCTGACTAAAGTTGCAATACCTGCAGGACGTATCACGTGAATGTAAACAATGAAACAAGATTAGACTTTTTTTCCGTTTGGCTACGCCGTTTTTGTTGCTTTTGCATATCAATCAACTACGAGACCAGGCGCTTAACCAGATTTTGCTAGGTATAGGGATGCGAGCTTGAACTAAAAAAAGTCATATTTTTCTGGACGATTTTTATAATTTTTCGGAAAATATAGCTATTTCAACGCCATTTGTGTGCCATTTTGTACGCTTTAAGAACCATTTGAGAGAGCTAAATTACTCATAAAATTTGTAAGCTGTTGGAGTTTTTCTAAACAATAATTGGCTCAAATCCTCTCTTTATTCACCTGTTAAGTCCGAGTTTGTTCTAAAACTTACATAATAAATTTAAGCTAAATCTTCTTACGTGACTTAGCTGGTGAATAGGGGCTGTAATACTGTATTGTGTATATTAACAGGAAGTATCTCGACTAAAAAACCTTAAGGTTGTTTGCTGCTCCTTTTCTTTCGAATGTCACTTTTGTGTGTTTACGTAGCTACAATGAAATTACTACTATAGTATTTGCTTTTTTAGCCCCTCTTCCCGATTACGATTACGCCATTGTCAACTGTATTTTAGGCCAAAAAATAAAGGAACCACCACATGTCTACTATTAGCTTGTGATTACATCTGAATTGAATCTTTTTCACCTAAGGGTGCGTTTAGACTGGACGCGAAGCAACCAAAATTTGACGTCATCGACAGCTCGCGAAAGGTTGAAACCGGGTCACAACCTTTCGCGAGTTGTCGATGACGTTAAATTTTGGTTGCTTCGCGTTGCTTCGCGTCCAGTCTAAACGCACCCTAACTTTTGTGGATTTCTCTTGTTGTGCACTTGATTTTCTTTATTTAATAAAGTACAATTTGATAAAAAAATATCCTCGAGTTTGAGCAAATTGGAAAGATAAAAGGCCATAAAACTGGATGGAGGAGACATGTCTGCAAACGGTGCTGAAGGCATCGCTATAAGCATGAAACAGTACGACTATTTTTCCATCGCTCAGTATAGTGTTTAACAGTCCAAAGTAGAAATTACTTGGCATTCATTTAGAGTGAAGTTTGTCTAACTAATTAGAAACGCTGTAATACCAATTGTTATAGTCTGTTGGATTTCTGAGTTAAGATCGGAATTCTGAGTGTACTATTTCAGTATCATACGCTACACCCAGGACTTAAATTGTGGGGGGGACGCGTCCCCCCATCGAAAGTTAGCGTCCCCCCATCGAGATTTAGGTGTGCCCCCATCAAGAGTTGAGCGCTGGATGATCAGACGAAAAAGATCTAATTTTTTTACCTAATTCTGGCGAAAAACCACTTCAATTTCCGGCGAAGACCTTTTTTTTTGTGTTGATTCAATTTCGGCGACGGAATTACGTAATCTTCACTAAAGTACTTTTGTATGCCAAATGCGTTTGGTCAAGGCTGCAAAAGCGTCCCCCCATGCAACATTTTACGATTTAAGTACTGGCTACACGGCACCCACTACGCTATTATCCAATACAGAGATGGAATCGGTTAGGATTTTCTCAACCCACCCCGACCGGTAAATTTCAAAATCTACGCCGGTCGACCGGTTTTTAATAGTAGGCTTTTGTTCACTGTTCAATGCATCTAATGAAAAACTTTCAGAAGGGGGAGTATGGGTGAGGTATTAAAATTTGTGATTCCGGACGGGCGAAGAGTTGCAAACGGGCCGACTAGTTCAGGCCCGAAACCGGTCCGAGCCTGGACCGAACCCGAAAACTAATTTGAAGCCCAAATCATGTCCGAAAAAAAACGAAAATTAAGTTAGGCCTGAAAAATTATGCAATGTTGCCAAGTTATTCTGATTATATTTTTCTGCACCCAAAATAAAAAGTACGTCTCTAGCCCGAATTAAACCCGAAATTTTGTCAACTCTAGGCCCGAACCCAACCCGAAAAGCCTGGCCGACTTACAACTCTGGATGGGGGTCTCAGAAAAAAAAAGTTTTTGCGTTTTTGCAAAAATAACTAAGGAGAAAATCAATCTGTTATATCTCAGGAATGGAAGGTTCTAGAAAGCTCAAAGTTGGTCTTCAGATCTGTCAAAAATTTTTGAGAAAAACTTGAGCAAAAAAATTTCCGACCTAAATGCCATTTTAAGTACTGAGTGTAGCTATGAGCCTGTAGTGGTTACTATAGGCTGCATTTGTCTGTATAACTTGTATTTTGTTTCGGAATAATTCAAGCAAATACGCAGGCTATCATTTTTTGGAAACAAGGCAACATTTATTTAATCCAAGCAAATTACTAAAATGCAGAAGACTACTAATATTGCATTAATCCCTTTTGTAACTATATTTATATTTTCACACTAACAGTCGCTAAAGAGCGCGTTGCCACACAACCTTGCAAATTAAATGCATTTTTCATTTTTCTTTCACTGCAAAATATTTTTCAAAAAATGGCCAATCAGGTAGTTGAAATAAATCACATGATGATTGCGTAATTCAACTTGAACTCGAAATTTGGTCGATCTGAAGTTCCTGCCAAGTTTGTTCTTAGAATACCATTTTTAGCAGGGACTTGAGTAGATCCCAAGCAGATGCTTGAAGTAGATGCTTAAGCAGCTGCTCAAACCCTCTCTTAGAATACGGCCCTAAGTTTTGTTTTTGAGTTTTTAATTTTAGTTATTTTACTGTGTATTTTTATTGAATGTTGTTACTGTATGAAAAAAATAGTGACGAAGAAATCATAAAAAAATACGATTTAATGCTAAATAAAACTAACCGCTCTTAGGGCCCGTTTTACACAGCGCGAACGCGAAAAGCGGCGCGAAGACGAAGCCGGCATTCGCGGAAGAAAGGTCATAACAAAATAAAATAAACTCGTTTATACAGAGCGCGAACGAAAACACGAACGTAATTTAGTTTGTGCGGAAAACCGCGTACTGCATCCAGAGCGAAAATTTAGGGTCTACGACTTTTAGGCGCGGACGTTTAGGCGCGGGACGTTTATGCGCCGCCGATTAGGCGCCGAGACTTTTAGGCGCCAGAGGTAAAAATTTTTTTTTTTCAAAAAATTTTTCAACAATTTTTTCAAAAAAAATTTTTTTTTCAAAAAAAATATTTTTTTTTCCAAAAAAAGTTTTTTTTTCAAGAAAAAGATTTTTTTTCACAAAAACAAGTTTTTTTCCGAAAAAAAGTTTTTTTTTTCCAAAAAAACATTTTTTTTCTACAAAAAAACGTTTTTTTCCCAAAAAATTTTTTTTTCTTTCAAATGACAGTCTTTTTTCAAATAAAAACTTTTTCCAACACTTTGATTAAAATGTTAATGTTTTCGAAGCTTTTCATCAGTTGTTTGTCAAGAAGAATCGTCAGAACAGAGAGTGCAGGAAAAGGAATGGCTATAGGAAAAATCCGAGCAGTGATTGGCTGGAAAAGGATTGCTAAGAGAGCGTCATTTGTGTAGAACCTTTAAGCTGAACAAGAATTCTTTTTGTCAGCAGAGGGCGGGGTTTGAAGTTTTGATAAAAGTGACTTCAAAAGCAGATAGATGGAAACAGAGCGGAAAAAGTTTTACAAAAATTTGATTTCTTATTGCATTTTTTTCAATAACAAAGAATGTTTTCCACTACTTACTTGCAAAGCTTTTTTTACCTAATCCAGACGCATGCGATCTCCAGCCAGCGGTCTCAGGATTTGCGGCGCACAGACACGAGTTGCTTGTGCAATATTGGCACACGCAGCAAGCCGTGTGACGTTTCATAGTTATTTTGAGTCTACCTCTACCAAACAATACAGTGCAAACTTTTTCAGGAGCTAAGGATTCATCTCTCGGCAGATTTCTATTTATGGTCTTTACATCTTGTTGTAAATATAGTAAAAGCAATGTTTAAATTGATATTTTTCAGCTTAATCTTTACACCTTGTTGTAAATACACTTATAGTAAAAACAATGTTAAATTCTTGAAGTCAACTTCTTCCGAAATCAGCCTGAAAGCGAAGTTTGCGTTTGACTAAAACTCATTTTATTTGAGCTTTAAAATTGATTGATTGGTTTTGCGACATCTGGAGCAGCACAGATCAGCTCAAATTTTGTCCCAGGATACAGCACGATAATGAGTGTAATTTGTTTACACTTACGCACCGACTTTTCTATGTTTTAACTTATATGTATATTTTTCTCCCGAATGTACGGTAAAGACCAAAAAAAATCAAAGAAAAAGGTTTAGTTGTTTTAATTGACTTGGTATTTCACCAGAGCTCCGCTCTTCAACACTTTTAAAGGCGGTGAATCATCCAGCCAATTCCGGTGGTTTATAATAGCTAAAATTGAACTATAATTTTTGATATTTTTTGTTTTAATTTTGTGACTGCGGTTGCAAAGTTATTCAACAAATACAAAAAGATATCCCCTGACAAAAATTTTTTGGAAAATCTGAGTTTTGTTCTTCCCGCCAAAACCACAATAGGCCTAATAGTTTAGAGAACTGTAGTTTTGGCGGGAAGAACAAAACTCAGATTTTCCAAAAAATTTTTGTCAGGGGATATCTTTTTGTATTTGTTGAATAACTTTGCAACCGCAGTCACAAAATTAAAACAAAAAATATCAAAAATTATAGTTCAATTTTAGCTATTATAAACCACCGGAATTGGCTGGATGATTCACCGCCTTTAAAAGTGTTGAAGAGCGGAGCTCTGGTGAAATACCAAGTCAATTAAAACAACTAAACCTTTTTCTTTGATTTTTTTTGGTCTTTACCGTACATTCGGGAGAAAAATATACATATAAGTTAAAACATAGAAAAGTCGGTGCGTAAGTGTAAACAAATTACACTCATTATCGTGCTGTATCCTGGGACAAAATTTGAGCTGATCTGTGCTGCTCCAGATGTCGCAAAACCAATCAATCAATTTTAAAGCTCAAATAAAATGAGTTTTAGTCAAACGCAAACTTCGCTTTCAGGCTGATTTCGGAAGAAGTTGACTTCAAGAATTTAACATTGTTTTTACTATAAGTGTATTTACAACAAGGTGTAAAGATTAAGCTGAAAAATATCAATTTAAACATTGCTTTTACTATATTTACAACAAGATGTAAAGACCATAAATAGAAATCTGCCGAGAGATGAATCCTTAGCTCCTGAAAAAGTTTGCACTGTATTGTTTGGTAGAGGTAGACTCAAAATAACTATGAAACGTCACACGGCTTGCTGCGTGTGCCAATATTGCACAAGCAACTCGTGTCTGTGCGCCGCAAATCCTGAGACCGCTGGCTGGAGATCGCATGCGTCTGGATTAGGTAAAAAAAGCTTTGCAAGTAAGTAGTGGAAAACATTCTTTGTTATTGAAAAAAATGCAATAAGAAATCAAATTTTTGTAAAACTTTTTCCGCTCTGTTTCCATCTATCTGCTTTTGAAGTCACTTTTATCAAAACTTCAAACCCCGCCCTCTGCTGACAAAAAGAATTCTTGTTCAGCTTAAAGGTTCTACACAAATGACGCTCTCTTAGCAATCCTTTTCCAGCCAATCACTGCTCGGATTTTTCCTATAGCCATTCCTTTTCCTGCACTCTCTGTTCTGACGATTCTTCTTGACAAACAACTGATGAAAAGCTTCGAAAACATTAACATTTTAATCAAAGTGTTGGAAAAAGTTTTTATTTGAAAAAAGACTGTCATTTGAAAGAAAAAAAAATTTTTTGGGAAAAAAACGTTTTTTTGTAGAAAAAAAATGTTTTTTTGGAAAAAAAAACTTTTTTTCGGAAAAAAAAACTTGTTTTTGTGAAAAAAAATCTTTTTCTTGAAAAAAAAACTTTTTTTGGAAAAAAAAATATTTTTTTTGAAAAAAAAATTTTTTTTGAAAAAATTGTTGAAAAATTTTTTGAAAAAAAAAAATTTTTACCTCTGGCGCCTAAAAGTCTCGGCGCATAAAAGTCCCGGCGCCTAAACGTCCGCGCCTAATAGTCACGGTCCGAAAATTTAGGCGGCGTTTGCGACGGTTTTTAGGTTCAACCAATCAGCGCTCTCAAATTAAACTACCGGTAAGTCCCCATGTGTACTACGTCACTGCACTGCGATACATACAAATAAGTACACCATAACGTACGTAATTCAACACAGCTATATCATGTAATATATGCGGGCATAAAAATTTAAGGAAAAAGATTTTCTTAAACTTTATTTGGGTACTATTTACTGCAATAAGCATTTGACATTGCATAAAGTTTAAAATTAATTTCAACCGACCGACCGCTCGTTTTCTCGACTCCTTAATTCCAACTCAAATTATATTTGAACGACTGTATGTATATGCTATGGTCGTGGTTACTGTTATAGTAAAAAACAAAAATTTCTTAGCGTTATTATCTCATAATATTATTTTCGTTGTTTTTCAGATAAACAAAACCTTTTCTTGTCGGTCTAAATACCAATAATAAAGTACAATCTTTTTATGTATAAGAACCAATAAAATTTAGATTAAGGGTGACGGTTTTTAAATGTTTACAAATTTGAACTTCATTTGTTCTTAAATTTTAATGGAGTGACACAAGCTCATTTTTGCTTGGTTGGGTTAAACATTTCTTTTGTGTTATTGATCCTGATTATTGAACAAAACAGTATATTCCACTTGCTATGATTGTTGAAACATGGTTAACTGTTGAAACATTTTGTTAAGGTACGATACTGTAAAATAGCAGGTTTGTTGTTGTTGTTTTTTTTTTTTAATTTGACTCGAGTTTTATTGAATTGTTGTAAAAAATGGTGCATAACAAAAAAAACAGTTGTAAGGTTAAAGAAACAAAGAATCGTTCTCTTCAATAAACTATAAAGAGTTGCTTTCTCTTAAATGACATTAAACGGAAAAAGTAATTGCTTTCCTGTAGTTAGTATTGCTTTTTTTTTAATGTCGTCAATTAAAATATTCTCAAAATTAATCAGGATCAAAATTTCAAATAGGCTACAACTTCTGCAATACATCAAAGTGGAATTAGCCGTGACAGGCAAGCCGTCTTTATCATCAAAAATATTTGTTAATTATAATAATTTACGTCGAAAAATGATCAAGTTTCAATAAAAAACGGCTTGCGGTTTTCGCGCTGAAAACCGCTTTCTATTAGACTATCAAATCACGCGGAATATTGACTAGTTTTCCGTGTAGCTCGAGTTCGCGAGCGTGCTCTGTATCGCTCCTGTTAGTGAACAAATTAACTTGTGGTTAAAACATTTACTGTAAAAATTCTCAGAAATCCTCCTTCTCTTTTTTGCTTGAACAATCATTAACTAATGTTTTCGCTGAATACAGAGTGAAAAACATGATTATTTTTTTAGCGTGCTTTTCTATAAGAGTTGTAAGTCGGGCCTGGCTTTTCGGGTCGGGCTCGGGCTGGGTTTGAGCCGGGTTTCGGGCCTGAAGTTGACAAAAATTTCGGGCTTGAGACGTACTTTTTGTCTTAGGTGCACAAAAGTATAATCAAAATAACTTGGCAACATTGCTAAATTTTTTAGACCTAACTGAACTTTCGTTTTTTTTCGGGCATGATTTGGGCTTCAAATTAGTTTTCGGGCTCGGGCCGGGTTCGGGCTTGTATTTTCGGGTTCGGGCCGGGTTCGGGCCTGAACTAGTCGGCCCCTTTACAACTCTGTTTTCTAGACCTACCTTTATGTATAATTAAGATTTAGTCAATAAGTACACTGTACGGAAATAAGGTATAAAGAAGATAGTAAGTAACCGTGTACAAAACTAGTAGTCTAGAATTACTTGTCTATTTCGTTATTTTGAAATAATACGTAGCCAATTATGCAATAAAGCAACATCTTTTATTTTAAAGGATTAAGGTTTACAGCCCACTTGGGTTTTTAAGCTGGCAAATGAATTACTGTGGGTGTAAAATGGCAAAGACAACGGTGTTGCGTAACCCATAAATTCATTACGTAAAGTTTTGAAAAGATGTTGATTAAAAATTTTAACACCATTTCGTCATAAATTTGCTAATGCATTACAAAACTTGTGTCATGAATATCATTACCTCATAAAAGTCTTCAAATCAATCGTGAAATCTTTTGAGACGACGAAATGGTATTGATTTGTTTCATATTACCAATGCAAAATCTTATACTTTTTTACATGCGTTTGCTATGGTGTTCATAAAAAACATCAACACCATTTCGTCATAAAAAATATCACGGTTTAGGAAGACTTTAATAAGGTACCGTAACAATATTTGTGATATGAGCTGTTGTGATATAATAACAAATATGTATTACGAATGGTGTTGAAATTTTTCATCAACACCTTTGCATAACCTCATATAAAAAGGAAGAGTTAGGGGAGATAGAAGAATTGTTCGGATAAGTCGTTATCAAATCTTTACTCAACGTCTCACGCCTTCACTGTTGCAAAAGTGTTCGTTTCAGAAAAGGTTTTTAAAAATTTTCGGTTATTGCTTTGGTCTTAATACTATCCGCATTGGTTGCATTTCTTGTTTTCGTTGTGATTGAAACGTGAAGCAAAGAAACATCACAAGTTAAGCAACTTACGAATGCTGTCAGTTCCTGCACCACAAAGAATTGTATTATATGTGCAGTTCCACGGAGGAGGTAGGAGAGATATATTATATTGTCGACGCTTTGGGAAATTTGATTTTCTAGCTCTATGATACACCTCTTATGCTACTTGTTGTAGTTTGGTAAAAAAAATGCAGTTTTAAGCTGAACAAAAAATAACATTTTGTACTACCGGTCAGAGATGGAAACCGGTCGGGTCGACCGTCATCGGTCTGGTCGACCGTCACCGGTCTGGTCGACCGGCACTGGTCGGGTCGACCAGCCCGTGGGGTTACCGGTCGGGTCGAGATTCTTCGACCGGCCGGTCAAGCCGGTTGAAACACCGGTCAAATTCTCCTTTCTTGCAGCTAAAAGACATTTAAGCACCAACCGAAATATATATATATATTTTAATATAAATAAAACTTGTTATGAAAAACAGTATTACCAAACTACACATTTTGAAAACACTTGTTGAGTAGTTTCAAGCTGTGACTAATATGCTGTGACCATTAAGACATGCACATCCAGGAGGCATTGTTCCATGCCCTCCCCCCCCCCTTTCCCCCCCTTAGGCCACGGCACAAAGCAAAAAAATGAAAAATATACTATATAATATCGCTATATCACAAAGAAAAATATAATAAAGTTGTGGAAGAGGCTTAAGCTACCTGGCATTTTAGCATCATTTTTAATCAGCTTGAGAGTACGTAGAAGCGGCGCAGATTTCAGATTTTTTACTACATGGTAAAATCTTGCCGCTTTGAAAAGCTTTTTTCAACTTAAATTTACCACATTCTACACTGGGCAAGAAAGACATAGCTCTAATGTTTTTACATCTAACTAGCCACGGCTTGTTCTGAGGCAGCAGCATTTCTACAAACTGCTGAGGCACATTATATTTCGAATATTTTCTGACTAATGTCATTACAGTTTAGTGTTTGCTCCTCGCCTAATTGCAAATAATCTGTTACCAATAGCAAAAAAATTGTAACTTCTTTTCTTGGCCTAACGCATAATATCATTAAAAAGAACGTCTAATAATTTAGCTTGTGCCCTCCAGTTCTTTTCATGCTTATTTTGTGCACGTTTTGCGCTGCTCAAAGCAGGTCTTTCAAACCGAAATTTAATCTAAAAAGGTTTTCAAATTAAGTTGTTTTTGCAAAAAACGCAAAAATTTTTGTGAGACCCCCGTACGGAGTCACAAATTGTAACACCTCACCCATGCCCCCCATTTTGAAAATTTGTCATTTGAGGCATTGAACAGTGAACCAAAACCTTCTGTAAATAAAATGGTCGACCGAGCAGGTTAGAAACCGGTCGACCAGCCGATCAACCGGCGCAGATTTTGAAATTTACCGGTCGGGTCGAGAAAATCTTTACCGGTTTCATCTCTGCTACCGGTCTCTGCTTTGCGTACAGGTTTGCTGCTGCACTCTATTTAAAGTGAATTCTTAAATTTTTTGCCTTGCAATAATCGTTTTTATCTGCATGGAACCACGTTAGGCGCAGAACAGGGGTTTTGTAATGGTTAAAATTTAGATGAGTAAGGACAACAGTTTTTAAGTTTATATTTTTCAACTTTTTCAAAAACCCTATTTAACCCCAAATCTAGCTGTACAACAAAATCTAGTCTATCTAACTCCCGAAGTCGAAACTAAAAAAAAATCACATTGCAGCGTGGGACCAATCCGCTCGACAATGGACGCGACGCAATCTCATACACATTAAATAATAATAATTTTATAAGCGACAACTTTTTGATAAAAAGGCAGAACTCAATTTATGGTGGCTTGGCTGTGAGCAAACAGGCATTTTACTGACTAAAACTTGTTACGTAATCTTAACCGAGGTTAATGTTGGTAAATCATTAAACGACCATCTTTATGACGAGATCAGCGCTAAGTGCAAGCAGAGCTAAAAGTAGGTTATCACAGTTAATAATTAATATGGTGACTTTTAGTTTAAAATACAAGTTGTTCCTTTAGTAATCCTACCTAAAGGTGTCAATAAAATAAAATTGACATGAATTTACTACTATGTTTAGATATAGTTATGGTATGTTACTGTAAAACGTTAAAAAATTTCAATGCTTAACTGTGAAAAGCATGATTCGATTGAAAAAAATTCTCAAATATTTTGTTTTGGGTACATTCTTTCTCCTAGTAAGTGGAGCTTTATTTATGAGATTGACTTTTCGTTGGAAATACAGGTAATTTATCTTAAAAGTATGAATCTCGTACTGTAAGACTATTACTTGAATTTATTCATGATTTATCCTTAATTTACATGCGAGGCAGCATGATTGACCCTCAGCCTTAGAAGAATTCTCACTGGCTGAAGAATTTTTGACGTTTCTCGGTTTAAATTTGGTGCTTGTCTAAGGCTTCCAATGATAGATCGCAAGTGACCAAGATGAAAGCTGAACTAAGATTATCTTGGTCTCAGTGAAAATGAAGCTTTGAGTCGTATTATAGTCACGAACCTGAACCAAAGTTCGACTAAAACAAGAATTTACTGTAAAGTGCCTATGAAAATTAAAAGGCATTTTGAACAAAGCAGTCAAGCTTTTGAACATGTTGGGACTTGAGTAGATCGAAATCGGCCTTAAAAGCTTCAAATTGAAATAAAATCACTGTTTTAAACTTTCATAATTGCTTTTTGGATTTTGGCTGACGTTGGACTATTGGTTCAAGCTCACTTTTGCAATACGACTATTTAACCTTTGAGGTCACGCATGCCATCAAACAGAAAGCTAACACGTGCATCTTTGAGATTGGTCATTTTCGACAATAATTAAGTAATCCAAAAAAATTGAAACCATTCATCCATTATAGATATACGTTGTAGCACCAATGTATTTATTTGGCGGCCTGTGCCCATTGACATGATGCTACAAGTATTTCAAAGCATTCAATTTAATACCTATACTTAAGGCTTTACCAAATTTTAAACATAAACATATCTGTAAACATAATTACTAATAAATAATATATACACTCGTTTACACTAGCATAATGCGTTATTAGCTGTTTTGTGCTGCTTCTTCAGCTTGTATACTGCTACTTTCAATATAAACTCGAACGTAAATGCACCAAGAGATTGGACAGAAAATCGCGCACTTTGCGATGAAGCGAGAAACAGCTACGACGCGTTTAACCAAATAAGGAGAGCAGAATGGTCAGCTGTAAAACGCAACAACATTCGCATGTAAACTAACTACATAAATTCTGTGGTTCGTTTCCAGATTAAACACATATTTCACATCACCCATATTTGCGAGATTCCGCTGATATACAATCGTTTTAGAAGAAAAAAAAAAGGGTTTTGGTAATTGCAAAATGTTAGCTACACAATGTTCGACTTTACCGGCCTAAAATTAAAACACCAGGTCAACCGTATCAGTGGCGATAGCCTTAGATCAAACTGATACATCTGCCACCGGATGAGCAGAAATGATTGGAGAACCTGCTCAATGCTCATACACATGATGGACGTCCCGAATTAAACGTGGAGCAATTTTAATTTTTTTTTTTATACGATTATATCAACCGCAGACTAATTCCGCTCCTTTCCTCAAACTAGCGAGCATTTTCATTGAAAGTATCAAGTTCATTATGAATTTTGAAACCCTGATACGTATTAATCATACACTACATGCAAAGCAGTGCAGATTAAGCGGAGTTCATGTAGGAGTTCATGTAGTTGGAGACAATCTTTTCTATTGACTCTCTGCTAATTGAATACTTTTTGAAGTAACATAACCGTTCCTAAAACCTCTCGAATTAAGATCTGCCAAATTAATATTCGTTTAATCTGCTTGTGATTTGTGAGTGTGCATGTTATCAAGAATTTACTAGATAACCTCTTAATCGAACATGTTTGCTGGATAATAAATGCCTTAGTTCAGAGGTCGGCAACCTTTTTTACGCTGCGGACCGGTAAAAACCGGAAAAATTTTCGCGGACCGGCTTTCAAAAACAATCATCATTTTGGAAGCATAGATGATCTCCAAAAAAAAAACAAAAAGTCTTCAGTCCGTGAAGTAGCGAACTTCCCCAGATTTCTAGGTCATCTCAAAAAAAAAAGGTCTTTGGTTCGGGTCATGCCAAATTTTTCGTATCTTAGGCTGATCTCTAACATTACAAAAAGACTGCAACATCTTGACGTCATTACAAAAAGACATAATGTGGGTTTTTGAGGTTTTGCACTAAGCTGCATTATCGAAATACTTCCTGTGAGCTGGTATTAATTATCACAAAATGTTACAAATATATTCCAAAGTATTTAGCCTGGAAAAGTATGCGGACCGGTAACGAACTCTCCACGGACCGGCACCGATCGGCGGACCGGTGGTTGCCGACCACTGCCTTAGTTAGATTCCACAATTCAAAAACTCAAATTTAAAATGTTTACTTTTATTTCGTATGTTTACAATTTCAGTTTCAGTTTTAGAGCTGTATATTTCTCTACGTTGGAATAAAATTTCAAATTAATCCTAGTTTATACCGAGTACAAAAAAGTTCTCCTTCTGGATTTTTTCGTCATATATCCCTTCGGAAAAATGCATTTTATTTTAAATCAACTTGACTTTGAGTCAAACTTATTTACTAACAACTCCTGAAAATTTGCAGTTTCCAAAGTAAGGAGAAATTTTCAATGCTGAAGTTTGCCAAAGCCATTTTCTAAAAAAAGCAAAATTCGGCCAATATTCACCTTAACGAGGTCATAAGACATTTTTGTGATGCAACCACTTTGGCATAGGCATTTTATGATTTAGTAAAAAAAAACTTACGAATAAACTTGAACCAAGTATGACGTCATTGGAAAAAATGACGACATTGTTGAAAGTATGGCTCTGACGTTACTATGATGACGTCATCACTCAAAACCAGTTTTTTTTTTAATTTTGATAAACACCAACTTGCATGCCAAATTTGGTGTCTCCATGACTTTTAGTTTAGGAGTTAGATAGAAGAGCATTTTTGACCCAGTGTAAATGCGGTAGTCAATAGCCCGTGTTAACCCTATATTTTACACGAGGTATTTGACCACCGCATTATATACGGGAGGAGGGACAAAATGCCCCTCAATCTAACTCCTAAACTAAAAGTCATGGGAACACCAAATTTAGTTAGACGGCTGGTGTTCACCAGAATTTTTCAGAAAAATTGGTTTTGAATTAATGACGTTATCATTGTGACATCTCGGCAATATTTTCGAAAAATGACATCATTTTTGCGATGATGTCACAGACAGTTCAAATTTTGTACTGGTGCATAGGTTTGGTTTTTGATACTGAATTGTAAAATGCATAAGTCAAGTTAGTTACGTCACAAAACGTCTTTTGACGTCTTTTATTAAGTTAAGCATAGGCCGAAAATTGTTGAGAATTCGGAAGGTGACTTCAGTAAACCTCAAAAATCGGAAAAATTCCCGTTATCTCAGCAACTTCAAATTTTCAGGAGTTATTTGTGATGAAATTTGACGCAAACCCAAATTGATTTGCAATAAAAACGCTTTTCTGAATGAATATATAACGAAAAAACTAAGAGGGGACAAAAATGCCCCTCTCGGTGCAAAATAGGGTTAAATTGACGTGATAAGAGAAAATATGGTTCAAATAAAATGTTATCCAATTGATGATTGTAATTAGATAATACCTACACAGTTAATGATTATTCTACACAGTTAATGATTATTCTATTCAAATAAGATTTATGTCAACCTCTTGAAACAGCCATTCGGGGGCATTACTTTAGAAGTACCGGCCAGTTGGTCAAGCGGTAACGCGTTCGTCTCCGGAGCGGGAGGTCTGAGGTTCAAATCTCGGGCCGGTCAAATTGGACACAGTGTTGTGAACGGCTCGCCACCGCTGCGACATTTCTTCGAAAGGAGCTGTGTTGCTCGGGCGCAATGACGCGGAGTTGGGCCCCGCCAACTCGTTACACGCTTCGGCGTAACCTAGCGAGTATAGAAAAAGATTTGATTTGACTTGATACTTTAGAGGTAAACTGATTTATATTTTGCTATACCTGCAGTTATACAGGTTCAATTTTTTTAAACTCGATCAGTGTCGTCTTGATTTTAACATTTTAGGGTTGTGATTTTTTTAGGTCCATTGTTGGCAATATGAAAAAGCCCAAATCGGCGCACTCTAATTTTTTTTACTCTACCATTTTGCCCGCACTAATAACATCAAATACAACGACAACAACAAAAGCCAAAACTACCGCAACATCAACAAGGACAACAACAACCCCAACAACAACAACCCCAACAACAATGTCCACAAATACTTCACAATTTTACCTAAAGTTGATTGAAAGCAAAAATATAGATCAATGTCAAGAATCGTTTTATATGTGTATGAAATCAAAGCGTAAGTACAATATATGTCGGTAACAACAGTTGAAATCAACTAATGTCATACAGTATAATATACCAAACATTTTAATTTTTTAATGAAATCATATAGTGTCTTAATGTTGGCCAGCAGTATCATATTTTCCGCCATATAATACTAATTTAATATACATTAGTTTGCTTATTTTCAACAAGGAAAGCACGTCCAGTTGTTCATACTTGTTCATGTTTTATTAGTTTTGTTTTCGTAAAAAGAAGCTATTCTCGAAAAGTTATTTTGAGTAATGATTTTGTCAGGGAGGCATTATTGTAACGGTTTCAAAATGGCACTGAAGATGATTGGTAACCATCAATTTGCTATTTTGTTACCATCAATACACAGTGAATTATTTTGTGACCTATTGCAAGTTTGACTGTTCAGCTGCTTTTGAAAAGCGCTTTTCCGTCATTTTTAACAAAGCAGTAATCAAAAAAATACAATTGTTTTATACCGCGAAGGTAAAGCGAAAACAAACAATCACGTGTAAAACACAAACCTTAATAAAGTTTAAAATTCAAAGCTGTTTGATCATGAGTAACGCATAACCATTTTAGTTTGTTGATCAAGCCAACGTTTACGTCTTCCAGCAAATTATTCGTTTTTTGTTACCTGTCCCAACCAAGGCAAGTTTTTGAAAATTTACTGCACTCATCATAACAAGCATTGCTTATAAGCTTCCTTAGATGTGGTATATTTGTTTCTTAATCAACTTTTTTGACTTTTTTTGTGCAATTGAAGCCACTTAGATCGTGGCACAAAGCTTATTCTTAACTTTGGAAAAACTTTAGGCTTTTACTACCCATATTGCTTTTGCTGTCCTTTTGTTAGGGACTTTTTTGTAAAATTTAGTAATGCTTGAACTGCTGCATCATTTCAGCAATTCGATGGAGGATGTTTACTTTTATCAAATCGGCTGCTTCAAATCATTTGAGGAGAATGAATATTCGAAAAACGTGGGGCGCAATAAAATATGTCGATGGAGGTCTATTTTCAACCACTTTCATAGCAGGGAAAGCAGAAGGAATAGTACAAGCATTGTTAGACGAAGAAACTTCTCGATTTAATGACATCATGCAAGTCAATGAATCGGACGACTACCAGTAAGGTGTTAGTGATTGAGCTTTTTTCAGTAGAAAAAAAATTTTATTGCAAAATCAACTGCTTTTAATTTTACGCCAGCAATAAGCGTACTGGTAAAGTTAAAAGTATTGCTTTGGGATGTGTATCTTACACAGGTTTTAAAATCTTCAAGTTATGCATCTACAACAGGACCTGGTTTACCCAATTACCAAAACATTACTTTACCTTCGAGATATCTAACGCAGGTGCAAGCGTCTTTAAAAAGATATTGCTCATGATTTGAGGTTTAGAAAATCACTATATTGTTTCTGCGCTACTTTATTGCGCAAAAACAAAGTTAGGTATAGCAACTATACCCTTCGGTTTTTGCGCTTGAACGAAGTTAAAATCGCTTATTTTTTTAAGCGGTTGTTCTTCAACGCAATCATTGAAAGGAAATAGAACATGACATCACAAGCAATATTACGGGACTTGGCGAGAATATCTATGGGACGCCGTTTGTCTAAAATGTTTTTTCATTTTATAAGGACAAATTTTGTTCCGATTTGACATATCTTCTGCGATATGACATACTGCAGCAATATGTGACATATCTACAGCAATAAGACATATTGCAGCAATATATGACATATCTACTGCGATATGACATATTGCAGCAATATGTGACATATTTACTGCGATATGACATATTGCAGCAATATGTGATATATCTACCGCACGTCGGAACAGTTGGCACCTTTAGGGTGCTTTTTGTTTGCTGATTTATTTCGCTACCATAACGACGTCAAGTGCATTGAATCACTTGAGCGCGAATACACTTTTGCGCCATTTCTGCTGGCAATTAGAATATTTTCACAGCATTTCAACTACTGGAATCAATGCAGAATGAAATCAAGCACTGTTACTTGTAGTTGATGCATGTCTGACAGTCTGAGGCATTGGGAACATACAGGAAGTTACCACTGATAGGGATTTCATCCGAGTAGGGAATTTTTATCAGGCGTTCGGTAGGAATTTTAGAATTTTATTGCCAAGACTGAATTTGATTTGAATCACTGTCGTAATTATGGTTACGTATTTACTCTGTTTATTTCATCCATCGCGCTACACTTAATTGCTGAGCGTTTAGCACGCTGAACAGCAGATACTATTTTTGACTAGGCCACAGTCCAGACTGACAGAGATACTTACCTCTCGTATCAGCACTATCGCAGCTCCTAGCCTGCCATATCTGCATACCCTAGACTGGCAAGACTATATTGTCGGCCATTATTTATGCTGATTGTTTTTTTTTTTTTTGTTGTGTGTGTGTTTGTTGTTTACTATGAACCTTGCTCCATGCTGTTTATGCTTGCCGCTTGTGTCTGAAATAAACAAGTAATAATAGTAATATACCAGCAGAAATGGCGCGAAAGTGTATTCGCGCTTAAGTAATTCAACACACATGACGTCATTATGGTAGCGAAATAAATCAGCAAACAAAAAGCACCCTAAAGGCGCCAATTGTTGCCACGTGCGGTAGATATGTCACATATTGCTACAAATTGTCACATCTCAGTAAATATGTCACATATTGCTGCAATATGTCATATCGCTGTAGATATGTCACATATTGCTGCAATATGTGGCATATCGCTGCAATATGTCACATATCGTTGCAATATGTCACATATCGTTGCAATATGTCACATATTGCAGCAATGTGTTACATATTGCTGCAATATGTTACATATTGTTGCAATATGTCATATCCCAGTAGATATGTCAAATCGGGGCAAAATTTATCCTTATAAAATGAAAAAAATGTTTTAGACAAACGGCGCCCCATAAATATCCAGCTTTAGCAAACTGTAGAGCTTGACTGCACTTTAAAATAGCGTCTCAATTGCGTTCAACCGGTTTTCAATGATTGTTGATAGTCCGATTTGAAGTATAATAAATCGCTTTCAAGTTTTGTTGTGTTCCACTAACTTTGACAGGTTCATTGTGGTTAATGCTTTTCAAAATTTAAATGTTTAGAAAAATAGAAAAAGTACTATCTATGAATATTAGTCAAAATTTTATCATTCTGCTCAGTTCTCACTTTTATAGAGTTTATAACCATTTTTATTTAACAGCGAAGCGCGATCTTTGAAATCGCGGTGACTTTCGTTAAAATTGCGCTATCATTAAAATTGCGTCAACCTTCAAGTAGTATAAAAATGTACAGAATAAATATTATTATCTAGACCAATTCGCTTTGCTAACTAATCTCTCTTTAAAACAAATATTTTTACAATAGTGTTTATTTGACGTTTAATCTTTTCTCATAAAATATATATTTCAAAATAACTTTTTTGCTTCAAATACAGTATATAACTAACCAGGAGCGCAAAACCCCATGGGAGTAAACGTCTCCCCAACTTTTTGGGCAAATTGGACGCCAATGCTTTTGTACCCCAATTTTGACTTGACAAAAGCTTCTTTAAAAAGTAACAAAACAGTTCCATTTTCACAAAAAGAAATCAGTTTCAGACCACGAAGTTTACAGGGATAATCTAATGCTGGAAAGGGGGACGATCCAGCTTCCAAGTATACGTATTTATTTTTTGTTTTAAGATTTCGCAAGCGTTTTCAAAATTAAGACCACATTGCTTATATCTGCATTACCTTGGAGCAGTGGCGTAACCAGAATAGAGGCTAAAAGGACTTGGCCCCCTTTGGCCTTAGCCAAGTTTTTAACAAAATTTAACCCCAAAATGCAAGCGTTTAAACGTGCTTTGGACTGGACCAGTATATGTTAGTGGGATACAAAAGCTAGTCAATTTTATTCTTTTAACTGGTTTCCAAATTGTAGCGATTTAGTTATTTCAAATTGCTCTAAAAACGTACCAAATGTAATTAAAATCGTTGCTTCCGAAAACAACACATCTCTGCCAACAGATTCCGTTCCGTGATTTGCATGATTTGCACTAGTTTTCTCAAAACGTCATCAAACTGAGGCATTTTTCGAACAAAAAGTGTTAACTTTTGCTTTAAGCCAACTTCTCCCCTGGCAAAATCCTGGCTGTGCGCTTGCCTGGGAGCTAAAGCAATATAGCAGACGATGTACAGTACGGTGCAAAATAAGATTCATATATTTACACAATGATATAAATGACTTTGCATTTATGTTGGAGAGCAAACGAAATCATTGATAGTTTAATACAAGCGGTTTCTGTTCCATAATCAACAATGTAATGGTTACATAGCGATCAATGGTTACGTGGTTACATACGTACTATATGCAGAACGCAACAAATAGCTGGGCTGAAGCCCCCTCCCTAGCTATATCTTCAAAAAGTTTACCCTAAATAGTCGAGCTTTTAAATGAGTTTTGGCGTCAACAGTAATTTAGAACAAGCCCTAATAAAACAGAATGAGAAATTTAATTTCTTCAAATTGCATCCAAATCTTAACAATTTAGGGTTTTCAAATGGCTCAAAACGTACTAAATGCTACCAAAATGGCATTAAATGGTAGTTTTACCAAAAAAAAAGAAGAATTGCAAAAATTGCCAAGCGGTTGCTGGTTTTGCCCCCAAACCCCGGTTTGTGATGCATTTGAGATACATCAATTTGCTCAACACGACTCACGCTGAATACATTTTTCGACACAAATAAAATATCGGTTGAGATTCAAGTCCTACTTTGCAAATTCGTGGTTGCTCGCCTGCCGATAACTTACCTACAACATGTTAGCTGGTCTGAGATACCGAAAGACAAAAAAATACTACTTTAGTATTTATTTTGTTGGTGGCAGGTTGAAAATTGTCCCTTCTAAGTTTTTTGGTAGCTTTGCTGCTCCAGAATATACAAACAACAACAACAAAAAAAAAAAACATTTTCACACACATTGTAACAAAACTTTTTCATCTAAAATACCAATTTGGTATTTGGTTTTTGAATTTTTGTAACTTTCGTATCCTTGACAGAAATTTCACACTTTTCTAAAATCCAAACCTACAAATCCCAATTGGCCTCCTGCAGTATTTTTTTTAAGAACATTTTCATATGAACAGTAGTTCTGCCCGTTTTTCTCAAAATTAAAGAACAAAATCGAGAAAAATGCACCTGCCTCAGCATTGAAAAAGATAGAAACACCAATTAAATTAAAAAAAACAAACCCTAGAAAAAACTCAAAATAGTCCTCCACACAAAATGCCTTCTGTTTGATTGACCAAGATATTGTGCAAAAATATTGTTGCAATATTTTAATGGTTTTGCCCCAAACCCCCGTTTGTGATGCATTTGAGATACATCAATTTGCTCAACACGACTCACGCTGGATACATTTTTCATATCTAAGCTCAGCGTTTAGATTTTATAAGTTTAGATTTTATAAGTTGCAATATTTTATGTACTAAATCTACTGCAATCTGGAGAAACAATAGAAATAACTACAATGACTAAAAATTTTATTCAAATGTTTGTGGGTTCTGTTCTATTTTTTTTTTTGGTCTCCCTGTAATATTGCAGAATGCAGAGTCTATAGCTTCATCAAGTGGTTAAAAAATTAAATTTTGGGGGCCATTTCGAGGACCCTTTTAACCATCGTTCATTTCCAAATTTTGTCATGGTTCATCTTTCTTTTATATTTACCTATATCCTGAAAATGTCATCTGTCTAGTTTGAGTGGCTATAAAAAGTTAAATTTTGGAGGGCCAATTTGGGGACACTTTTAACACTCCCATCCCCAAATTTGTCATGTTTCATCCTTCTTTTATATTTCCTATCCTGAAAATTTCATCTGTCCAGCTTGAGTGGTTATAATTGTGTATATTGAAGGACTAGTTTCAGGAGAAGACCTTATCGTGTCATCCCCAAATTTTGCTATGTTTTTTTATGTTCAGTTTCTACCTATTCTGAGAATTTTACCAATCTAGCTTTAACGATGCGAAAGTTCAAACTTTGGAGGATCCGTTTGAGGGAGAACCCTCAAAAGTAGCACCTCCAATTTCAGGCGAGCGCCAATTTTGTTTTGATATTTACAGTCGATCAAAGTTTGAGTTCTACAATGCGTTTAGCGGTTTCACAGTAGATATGAACAAACAAAAAGAAAAAAAAAGAGAAATAATATCCAAGTCAGGAAAAATAAACATAATCAAAAAAAAGGTGGTCGATTGTGTATTAAAAAGCCTCTAACCTTTTTTCTTCAAAGCCTTGAAAATTGCAGTCACGAAACCGGTACCCCTAAACTTAGTACACATAAAGCGTTCTTCTGCATCCACGTTGTGTCCAAGTATTAGCTTTCCACAGCCAGCCGTTTTTGTATTAAATGTGAAAAATTAAATTTTTAACACTAATATGGCATTTTTTTCCAAGTTTTGGTTTTCTAAATCACGATCACGTGACCTAGGAATCCCAAAATGAGCATACATGACACATTAACTTTTTACCATGTTGTATCCAAAATTCAGCTTTCAACGTTTAACCGATTTTTATGTATTAGCAAATCAACAAATTTTGATGCTCATATATCAAAATGGCGGAACAAGAACAAAATGTTTTCCGCAAGCGCTTCAAGTCTCGATTAATTACGTTACAGCACCAGTATATCAATTGCATAATCGTTTATGCAGCCTTATTTTTGTCCGAATTACTGCAAGATCACTCAGCGTTTAGATTTAATAAGTTTTTCCTTAACACTTTTGTTAATAGACAAGACTGTCTTAAACGGGATTCGTTATACCATTTTCAAAATTCGACAAGCTTAAAACAGTGTTCGGGCCAAAGTTGTTAGTCATTCAGGCTTTTTGGTTTAGGTTTGGGCTTTTCAGTTTTGGTTGTAAGTTGACAAAAGTTCCAGCTTTATTCGGGTGTGATACGTGCCTTGTGTTTTAGGTAGCTATAAAAATACGTGTATATTCAAAACAACTTTGCAACACTGAAAGGAGACTTGATGTAGGCATTAGTAGTACGCTATTATCATAATTACTGCATCTCAATTTGTCAATAATCAATAAGTAGTTTTTATTATGATTTAATTGTAATGTTTTGACGTTTGCAGGCTAGAGTTTTAGTATTTAAATACTAGGGTGGCGTGAAACATAAAAATTTTTGAATTTAAAAAAGTGGTCTTGATATATGGCCCCAAATACCACATGAAATACTTCTATCACAATTTTGAGTTCTTGCATCCTCTTATAGTTCAGTGCTTTTCAACCTGTGGGCCACAGAGCATTTTGGTAAAAGTCGTATTTTGAAAAAGTCGTTCTTGAATTTTTTTTAGCTGGAGATCACCTACTTTCGGCCGGAAAAACCGCTTGAATTTTTTTTTGGAGATCACCTGTTTTCAGGCGGAAAAACCGCTTGAATTTTGGTGAAGACCTTTTTTTTTTCTGGAGATCACCTGTTTTCGGACGGAAAAACCGTTTCAATCTACTTCAAAACTGATATGGCTAGAAATTTTGGGTCAAGTTCTAGAACAATACCTTGAGAGTGGGCCACGGAAAATTTTCAAAATCAAAATGAGCCACGGTTAGAAAAAGCTTGGGAACCAGTGCTCTAGTGGCCGTGCAATGTGATCGAACGAGCCCAAAATAGCCAACTTTGCCATTTCTCACTAACCACACGCTAGAAAGCTTGTTGTTAGTTTAAAAGTTGCAGAAACAGCACATATATATCTCCATTAAAAAGAACTTTGCCATTAACACGTACAGAAAAAAAGTTACTGCCAAATTATTGATTACAGATTAACTGATTATTGATTAGTTTTCAGTGCTCGACTTCAAACGCATTGCAATTCATGTTGGCATTGAATATAAGTCAGATGAGGTTTAAATTTATGTATATTTGCGCTTTTAATGTACCATGCTGCCTTATCAGCATGAAATAGTTTCTTTAATGGCAATTAGCCTTACTCAACTGGACAATGTTCAGCACAGTGTAGTAACAAATATTTACAGTTCATGTTATTGCATCATCTAGTATTTGTTGAATCTTGCATCATCATTTTATTTATGCTAAACTTGAGAAATTATATCTAGTTAATTCAAAAACAGTTAAGATTGTACAGCTCAATTCAAAAGCACTGAAAGATGCCAAAGTACAAAATTAAAATTAGAAAAGCAATTTGTACCGTGATTAGAAAAGCTGCAGTTCTAAAGAGAAAATTTGGCAATATATTTTAATGAACAATTTGATTCCACTGTTTATTGTATTGTAGATACAGTATATATTGTACTTGCTGGCATAAATTTGGTTATTTCTGAAGCAGCGTGCTAACTAAAAAAAGATCCAAGTCAAATGTTACTTGTACAAAGTTGTATGGGAGAAAATTTTTCAAAGTTCTGATATTTCTGCCTAACATTTACCCATGTGTTCTGCTTTTTGATTTTCAAAAAAAGGATGATCATTAAATGTCATTTTCAAGCCACATTGAATTTCACATCACTTTCTTTGTTTATAATCATAGCAAAAAATATCAAAAAGTTTATCAGTATCTTGTAAGAAATTAGTTTCAAGCTCTTTGTATCGATCTGATGTTTAAGATTTTTTCGGGTATTTAGTTAAACCGCAAAGGTTAGCATTAGTTGATGGTTTTTATGTTTTTGCTGCGACAGCTAGTAGACTTTGATGACTGCATAGTCGGTTTCGCTGTCCTAATTAATAAATTCTGAAATTCTTTGTGTAGTACTCAGCTCATGAATAGAATAAACATTGCACCAAATCCATCTGTTCTTTTGCAACAATTCGAGCTGTATCCAACTTCCTGAAGTGATTAAAGTTAAGCAAACGCTAAAAAATCACTTGTCTCTTGGTTGGCAGCAATCCTGGAAGGAAATTATCGGAAGTTTGAAAAATTCTCCCTCATACAACTTTGTACAAGTAACATTTGACTTGGATCTTTTTTCAGTTAGCACGCAGCTTCAATAATAACCAAATTTATGCCAGCAAGTACAATATATACTGTATCTACAATACAATAAACAGTGGTATCAAATTGTTCATTAAAATATATTGCCAAATTTTCTCTTTAGAACTGCAGCTTTTCTAATCACGGTACAAATTGCTTTTCTAATTTTAATTTTGTACTTTGGCATCTTTCAGTGCTTTTGAATTGAGCTGTACAATCTAAACTGTTTTTGAATTAACTAGATATAATTTCTCAAGTTTAGCATAAATAAAATGATGATGCAAGATTCAACCAATACTGGATGATGCAATAACATGAACTGTAAATATTTGTTACTACACTGTGCTGAACATTGTCCAGTTGAGTAAGGCTAATTGCCATTAAAGAAACTATTTCATGCTGATAAGGCAGCATGGTACATTAAAAGCGCAAATATACATAAATTTAAACCTCATCTGACTTATATTCAATGCCAACATGAATTGCAATGCGTTTGAAGTCGAGCACTGAAAACTAATCAATAATCAGTTAATCTGTAATCAATAATTTGGCAGTAACTTTTTTTCTGTACGTGTTAATGGCAAAGTTCTTTTTAATGGAGATATATATGTGCTGTTTCTGCAACTTTTAAACTAAAAACAAGCTTTCTAGCATGTGGTTAGTGAGAAATGGCAAAGTTGGCTATTTTGGGCTCGTTCGATCACATTGCACGACCACTAGAGGGTGAAAGAACTCAAAATTGTGATAGAAGTATTTCATATGGTATTTGGGGCCATATCTAAGACCACTTTTTTAAATTCAAAAATTTTTATGTTTCACGCCACCCTAGAGTTTAATCGTTTTGCGTGCTTCGGGCCTAAAAGCTACCAGTGCGTAAGCCTATAAGAAAGAGTGACCAGAACGGCAACTACTTAAACACAAGCAATGCATTTTCAAAAAAGGTTTAAATAGCCAAAACTAAGCATGCGAGGAGACATCCTCTCTAGCTCAAGTGGTAGAGCAGTTAACCAGTAATGTAAAGGCTGCAGGTTTGGATCTTGAAGGTGGGTAAATCGCCCCATTCATTTTCCTATTTGAAACGATGTTTTGTTTCAAATTTTGTTACAAAAACGCGTTTTTCGTTTCAAAATTTTAATTGTGTTTCGAGAAACAAAATTTTTACAAAATTTTTTGTTTCAATGTAACAAAATTTTTCAACAAAAACACAATGTTTCTTTACGCGTTGTTTTTGGTTATGCTTCGTTAAAGTCGTAATTTGGAAACGAAACAGTGCAAAGTTGTAACAAAATTTTTTGCTTTCAAAATTTTTTCTTGACACTAGATGGCACATGGAGCTAAAAAGTGTCGAAATGAAGCAATCAAAGTGGATCAGCAGCAAGTGCAAAGTTGTAACAAAACATTTTGCTTTCAAAATTTTTTCTTGACACTAGATGGCACATGAAGCTCAAAAATGTCAAAATGAAGCAATCAAAGTGGGTCAGCAGCAAATTCACATTTTTTTGAAAGAAACAATTTTTTTCGTTTCAAAAACTTTTTTTTTGTATTTGAAACGAAATTTTTTGTTTCTAAAGTAACAATTTTTTTGTTTCAAAATCATTATTTTTCGTTTCAAAGCAATTAGTTTGAAACGAAAAATTATGTTTCAAAATCTTTATTTTTTGTTTTAATGCAATTAGTTTGAAATGAAAAATAATGTTTCGAATTCATTGGTTTTTGTTTGAAAGCAATTAATTTGAAACGAAAAATAATGTTTCAAAATCATTGGTTTTTGTTTTAAAGCAATTAGTTTGAAACGAAAAATTATGTTTCAAAATCATTGGTTTTTGTTTTAATGCAATTAGTTTGAAACGAAAAATAATGTTTCAAAATCATTATTTTTTGTTTTAATGCAATTAGTTTGAAACGAAAAATAAGGTTTCAAAATCATTATTTTTTGTTTTGAAGCAATCAATTTGAAACGAAAAATAATGTTTCAAAATCATTGTTTTTCGTTTCAAAGCAATTAGTTCGAAACGAAAAATAATGTTTCAAAATCATTATTTTTTATTTTAATGCAATTAGTTTGAAACGAAAAATTATGTTTCAAAATCATTGGTTTTTGTTTGAAAGCAATTAATTTGAAACGAAAAATAGTGTTTCAAAATCATTGGTTTTTGTTTGAAAGCAATTAATTTGAAACGAAAAATAATGTTTCAAAATCATAATTTTTTGTTTTAAAGCAATTATTTTCAAACGAAAAATAATGTTTTAAAATCATTATTTTTTGTTTCGAGTTTTAGTTTGAAACAAGAAATAATGTTTCAGAAACACAGAATATTTTGAGAATAACGACACCCATAGGCTATCCCTACTACAAGGGTTACCCTCTTTGTGACCACGGAAATCATAACCGAAAAGTTTGACGTCCTTCGTAGTCGAGTCCTGGGAAGTCATAACGACTTCCACTGGCAGTTAGGTGGCCAGATCAACCACCAACCCTGCAGCCACAAAGCAGGTCGAGTCATAAGATGCACAGAGCTGGACAGCGCTGTGTTCGAGCTTTTAGCTCTCAACGGCAGCCCTCAGCATCTCTAATCAAAGGTATTCCCCAGCTGGACAAGACTCTTTGCCGAACTGGACAACTTTTCTTTTTTTTTAAGTAGCACAAGTGAAAAATCGTTTATTCCCTAGAAAGCCTCTGCCACTGTGCAAGCCATTAAGGTTTGTCCTGTTCGGCCAAGAGTCTTGTCCAGCTGGGGAATACCTTTGATTAGAGAAGCTGAGGGCTGCGGTTGAGAGATGAAAGCTCGAAACAGCGCTGTCCAGCTCTGTGCATCTTATGACTCGAGCTGCTTTGTAGCTGCAGGGTTGGTGGTTGATCTGGCCACTTAACTGCCAGTGGAAGTCATTATGACTTCCTAGGAGTCGACCACGAAGGACGTCAAACTTTTCAGTTATCCATAGAACTGTTGGCTAAAGTGTATCATTTTATGTGGAAGTTGCAGTTTTTGTGAGATACAGTTACTTGGTAAAAATAAATTGACTTGACTCGGCTATGGGTGACAGGGAATGCTGAGAAGTCTGGGTTAGAGAGATAGGGGTATAGATTAGAAAAAAAGTTGCGTCCGATTGCGTCTGATTGCTGTTCGATTGTGCGTGATTGCTGTCCGATTGCGTCCGATTGTATCCGACTGCCTCTGATTGCATCCGACTGCATCCGATTGCGTTTTGGTACCACTCAATAATAAGATAGGGTTTTGAAACAGAAATTTTATGTTTTGCAAACAAAGCATTATGTTTTCAAACCAAAAAAAAAGTTTTCGAAATGAACCAATATATCATTACCGGCATATTGTTGTATTGAATATATTGTGATTACCGTTTTGGTAATCCTGTAGACCAGATCGAGCGAAAAACGCATTTAACTCATTACAGTTACTTTTTTCTCTGTGCGTAAATTGTAGAATAACTTTATCGCATTGCTTGTTTTTAGGTAGTCGCCGTTCTGGTGGCTCTTTCCAAGCTTACGCGCTGGTAGCCATTAGGCCAGAAACACGCAAAACGATTAAATAGTTTTCATTGGTCACAACAGTTTGAACTTATTTTTTTGGGCTTAAATTTTTGTGTTCAAACTTGATGTAGTCGGCCAGTTAACAACTCTGGTTCGGGCAATGCTTAATATGACATATAGTATTACAGTGGAAAAAATCGAACCAGATTTTGCATTATTATTGAGTGGCTCTTCAAAATCAAATTTTTTTGGGATATCTTTGTCCAAAATTTGTAAAATTTCTTGACTTTTTCTAAAATTCATTCAGATTTGTGATGGTGAAAAGTTTGTCATCAAAAATTAATTGCTTTATTGCAATTAACGGTTTGTTTAACTAGAACCTCAGTTTTCAGGCAAATATCAGACATTAGACCTGTCAAAATAAAATTTAAATGCCCTGTACCGGCGAATTCATTCACTCTGTTAATTCATCATCACGTCGTTTGGCGGCGAAGACGTTGTGCTTAGTCATAAACGAAATCGGCAACGTAACTTGTTTTAAAAACTATTCCAGCTAATAAAACTTTATGTATGGAGGTAATGGATTATGATGATTTGTGAAAAGAAATAACGCTAGTTTCACTTCAGGGCTTTTTATGTTTTGACGTACGGCAATTACGTTGGTAATGAAGCCAGAAAGCTACAATTTAAAATCACTTTACAACTTTGGAAGTTCTTCTTCGTTTTTTCCAATTGCAATAATTTTTTTTGTTTTGGCATAAACTCACTTTTTATTCGAACCAGCGTTACTTCGCGAAAATGCAAACTGTTTTACAAAGGTTGCTATAGTTTTACGAGTGTTTCTAAACGCACAACCGCATTAACTGTATATAAGATAAATAAACGCGAAAATGCAAAGCAAGAACAACTAAAATCCTAACATAAAACAGAATACAAATCAGTGTGGTTTGCACTTCATTCTTTTTAGAATGGAAGGGCATATTTTAAAATTGTACTGTAATACTATATTTTCAGTTTCTTTGAATTTAGGTTTTAAAAAGCTTTTTTCATGTTAGTTAATTTTTCTTGCTCCCATATTCAAAAAAGTCGATAGAAAATTTTGTTATTTCTTAGACACAAGGGCGAAAAGTTTTTTCTTTTATTTTTTTGCAGTTGCAATGATAATAATTTTGAAGAAAGAATCGACGCTTCTTATTATTTTCGAATTACGGAAGGTTCCTAACTTGTACAATATGCACGTCAGCGATTTAAAAAATCAACCAAATTTTGCCAATATCTAACCTCCCCAGTAGGGTTGCCCTTATTTTTAAAATTCTGAAAAGTTGTGCTCTTCGCCTCCAAAATAAATCCATTTACTAAAAAAGCATATCATGTAAAAATTTAAACTATTTGATTAATATTTAGAGGTGGTACAAGCATGTTCGAATATTCTCATTCTGATCATTATAAATAATAGGCTTACAGCTGGAAGTGCCATATTGTAATTTTAATGCAAGGTTGCAGAGATGCATCAAAGTTGGTGACCGAGCTTTTTCCCCAACATCCCTTTTTGTTATAGTAGATGCGCAATTGCTCATGTTTTTCTCTTATATCAGCGCTCAGCAGCTCTTAAAGTATGGGTTATGAAGAATCAAAATATGGGTCGCACCAAGATGGTTCAACTTAGATAAAAATTAAAGTTTTTTTATGATCGTTGTTCTCTAATGCGTCATATTTGTTTCATAGTCTTTGCAAGTTTTCCAGGAGTTTAATTGACAGCGCTGCTGCACTGCTGCAATAGCGGCAACTAGTTTGTAAGTGAAGATTGGTAGACAATGGGAGTATTTTGGAGGTTATAGGCTTAGGTCTTTTCTCCTTGCCCTACAAGAAAAGGGACGGTGTGGTTATACGGAATGAGTGGATAAAACAATGGCTGATGTAAGGATGATCGGATCAAACAAAAGTGAAAAGCTGAAGAGGCACAAATGAAAATACAAAATGAGTACAAACCTTTAATTTCAAAAAATGTTATTCTAGCATCTTCCAACAGCAGTGAGGATGAGAGCAATACTGATGATACTCTGCTAAGTATGATGGAAGATGTTTCACCGAACCGACCTTGAGCAAGACAATATAACCTAACAACCGCTACAGTAGAGGCCTTGGTTATGATCCGCTTACTTTTGCTATCAACAGAAGTAAATTTCTTGTTCACGAAAAATAGCAAGAGCTAAGTTTGCCCAAAATATTCAAAATGGCTTCGCGCTTAGAGCTCACTGAGATAGTAAGTGTTTGGAAGACTTGAAAACCAAAAAATATGTAAATCGCCTTCTAGTTCTTATCTCTGGGTTGAGTGTTAATCGGCTTCTGAAAGTCCTTAAATTAGTTTTTGGAATTGGAGAAGCTTAGCCAATCATTTGATAAAGCAGCAACTAAATACTAGATGTCAAAATGGGACTTGCATTTTGCTAGAACAAACACTTGGTAAAGACGTGTTGTACCCAGCTGGTCACCATAATGTTGTGGAGCTTCTTTTAGAAGCCGAAAATTAACTTTTCAAACAATTCAAAGTTCGGAAGCATTGACACAACCTATTATGAACTAGAAATCGCTGACAAAATTTAATGTATGCTCAGTGATTTTGTAAGAAACTAGCCATTGCATGATGCACTTTGCCACTAACCACCTTCAGAAATAACAACTACGTGCTGATTACCTTGAGCTTTTGGATCTATTTTTGCTTCGAGGAGGAGCTGGTCCTCGTGGCGCAAAGTTTCGTGCACCTGGACCTGTTCACCACGCACGCTGGCTGAACAAACTTTTTAACGCTTTAAAAATACGAATGTTTAGAAAACAGTTTAGTTTCATTGCTCAAGATGAAGAAGCTTTAAAGGAACTGAGTGTTTTTGCAATACAAGTCAACATTGAAGCTTGGTTTACTGCTCCTGAAGCAATTAAAGCACCTTTTCGGGATTTAGCCTTACTAAAATCCCTTCTTCAACATTTTAATACAGCAGTTTTCTTTGCCACTTCTGAAAAGATGACTGAAAATCAGTGGTATTTGTCTGAAGAGCTAGTTGCTCATAGCTTTTTTGATATGATGCTGTATCTTTTGAAACAAAGCAGCACATGGTTGCCAAGCTTCAAAACAAAGATCATGATGAACAAGATTCTTTGAAACGACCTCAACATCCACTGAGTTTTTTAAAAGATGAACATTTTTAAGAGCTCGTGTCTACCAAGACAACGAAATTTTTTGAAATGCTTCGACTTGATTCCAAGTTTCTCAATGAAGATCCGAGATTTTGATCAAAATAGAAAGCTTTCGATCTGCGAAACTCATTTACTTAGATTTTTCGGGATTGTTTCATTTGCTTATAAATAACTGAATATTCTTGATTTAGGGAATAGAAGTGGTAATAAGTTTTGACATGAAACTGCTGTTAAATTGCATTACAAGTAATAGCCTAATAGGCTGCTTAGAATTCTGTTAATGCTAAAATATGCAATAAAAATATAAGAATTCTGTTATAATTTTGGAGGATATTGAAGGTAAGGCATCTTGACCGATGCCCTTTAGCCGTAGCGTAGCCAGGAAAGGGAGGGGGGAGTGTAGCCCCCTCCACCCCATTGGTCTGCCGACCAAAATGCAGAATAAGGAAAATAGAACGTTTCCAGCAATTCTGAGACTGTCTTTTGCTCTGAAATAGACTCAAAAAATGATTTAAAGCATATTTTGAAAAGTTTTTTTTAGAAGGGCGGTGCTAATTTATCTAAAATAAAACTTAAAGATTAAAAAAAACATTAAAAGATGGCCAAAAATAGGTATTCAAATTTGATCGCTTATTGAAAAACGCTTAACATAGGTTTCATCAAAAATATATATAAGCTCAGGAAAACAAATAGGAGGGTATTCAGTATTAGTTTGTAACCAATTACTTCTCTCAAACCTCCTTCCATTAGCCCCTCATTATATTTTTCTGTATAGAATCTAAACGAAATAGATTACTCTTTGAGAATGTTTATTGAACAACCGGTATTGAAATTTATGATTTTCCAGTTTGTAAATAGGAGAACTAATATTCTAGCAATAGCCATCTCCTACATAGCCCATTTATGCAGCTAGTTAATCATGTTTTTGCTCTGCAAATTTTTATGCCATGTTTTAATAGCATTAATTTTTTTCAAAATAGGCCTAAAATTAAGTAATTTTTTCCAAAAAATACAAAATTTTCGAGCGCTGGGGGCTTTGCCCCAGGTGCCCGTAACAGCCCCCCCCCATTGCAGATTTTTGACTACGAGCCTGTTTCAGCTGATCAGCAAACAGTGCAATACTTACTTCAACCTTTTCCCGCGTCGTTTCGGGTATTAAAATAACAGCAATAAAATATATTTAGCAGTTTTTTGGCATATTTTTTTGAGATTAAAATCTAGCATATTTTATTTGGTTCAGGCATTTTCTAATTTATATTTCTACCATTTTTTCTGACCCAACATTTTTGTGATTTATGATTGAATAAATTCTCCAAACTTGAAAGTTTGATTTTTTCTAGTTTCTAGCATGTGTAATTAAACTATAAGACTTGAAAGTAAAACGTTAACTATAGTGGCGTCCGTTAGTGTATTTGTAGAATGCTTTGCGGCCAGCAGTAATGAAAAGGCTGTTCACCTCTGCTCTTATCGCTCGTTCTTATTTGCTGTATGCAATAAATACCGTCCATTCGTTCGGCTAATTTTCTGAGAAAAGGGCTACCCCTTTAGCTACAGACCTGCTTTTTTGTTTTTCAGATGAATCTAATAGTAAACATAATGCATGCTTTTTGTTTTTTGAAAGTCTTTACGGCGTTAACGTTTATTTTTCTGCAGCATTTTTAATAAACAAGCACTAAAGACTAAATGAATGGGGGTATCTAAAGCTAGGCCAATCGCATAAGACTAGATTGGTGTTGACTTCATTCTTCTTGACTCATCCGTTCCAGAGATTTTTTAATAACTTTTATTGGCAACCCTGATGTTGATAGCCTTAGCGTCATTAGCGATGCCATTCTAGTTCTAACCTAAAGCAAAGCCGCAGTTACGCTATTGCATTGAGTCGTTTCGCTACTCAGTAATTACTTGGATCTAGTCTAATACGATTCGCTTAACTTTAAATACCCGCATTGAATTTAACTTTAGTCCTCGGGTAGGAAATTGCGGTAACGTAAGCAATAATTTGAAACTTTTTGTTTAGGCCATAATTTATAATTGATGATCTTTGTTGGCATATCTGTGATGTTTTATCGAAGAAATATTTGGGACTTCGCGACGCGCGCAGTAGTCACTAGGACTTTTGTCGTTGCTCGGCGATTTGCATGATAGGCTACAATTATTTGAAGTTCATTATACTTTATGCAGTAACTCGCAAATGCTGAATGTAAAAAGATCAAATTTACAGACGAAATGGAGATAGCTAAGAGCATCAAACAATAATTTTTTGTCTATCGATCGCGTGAACGCAGTTTAGAGTTCGAAACTACCCAAAATTTGCCAAATAAGCGGTAAAGCTTTGTCAATTTGCTACAACTTGCAAGTGACAGAACGTGGTGAGCTGAAAGTCATACAATGCGCAACACAAAGATACTGTAAATAAAAACAACGAGCAAACCAATTTCGGGATATGCGGTCACATTATCACAATTTCAGAGGTCGAAAACCGAAAAAGTAATTAACATTGAAACGCTATATCTCGGAAGTAGACCAACAGAAAGCGATTAAAAAAAGTATCTAAACACGCGAACCAAACGAAACACATTGTTTGTTATTCCTTTATCTGATTCCTAATCCTAGACCGTTAAAACTAGAAACTTCAAACTTTGATCTGTCGTAGATATCGGGAAATTGTAGTGCCAAGTGTAGAAATTCCTCTCCATCAGCCCCTCATAATTTGAAACTTTTTAGGGCTTGAACAAAATGAATGAAATTATCAGGATAGAAAGACATAAAAAGAAAAATGAAAAAAATTGGGATTGAAAATCCTTTTCAAATTGGACTTTGCAAGATTTGGTGTTTTGTAAGCACATTTGAAATCTTGTCTTTTTTGATGATACTGAATACCAATATAGACATGCCAGATTGCTAAAAATTATTTATTGAAGACAGATTATTATGTTGTTAATCGGAATTTTATAGTTTTGAGGTCAGAAGAGAAAAATAATTATATACACCGAAAGCAGGATAAGCAATAAACAAAGCATTTAGCCGTTTAACACTTAGCAACATTGCCGGTTGGTTGAATACCATAGTTAGAGTTTTTGTGTGAACCATAATACTAAAATTTATTTCAGGCAAAATCAAAATGCATTGATAGTGTAGTGAGGTAACTGATGCAAAAAGCATGCTTTGCAGCGGTCCCCAAATACCGCTCTGCAGTGTTAGATTTTAGCGCATTTTTTTTTTGGAAATCGGTCACTTCTTCACAAACTAGCCTATGCAGAGTCGGAGTAGGTCAATAATTAATTAATTATAGTAAAGCGTGAAGTTAGTGATTAAAAAATTATGTATTACTCCCAGCCAGTACTTAACTTGTAGGAGGGACGGGGGGGACGCGTCCCCCATCAAGATTGAGCGTGTCCCCATCGAGATTGAGCGTCCCCCCGTCGAGATGTAGGCGCCTCCCCATCGAGATGTGAGTGCTGGTTTATGGGAGGAAAAAGTTACCGTTTTTGGCCGGAAAAACCGCTTAAATTTTTGATTTCGGCCAGAAAAAGCCTTCGGATTTCGGCGAAGACCTTTTTTTTTTGCTGGAGATTACCTAATATTCACTAAAAAATCGCCTCAATCCAATTCAGGAACAATGAAAATTTGAGTCAAATTCGTTTGCGGAACAAACTCCCAAAAAATCCTGGCTACGTGCCTGTTCTTCACTAAGGTTCAGTCAACGCTGAAAAAGCGTCCCCCCATGCAAAATTTTACAATTTAAGTACTGCTCCCAGTTTGATTCTCTAACTGGTGAATTATTTTTCGTTGCTTATAACTTTGTACAATTGAGGCACTCTCCATCCACAAATTAGAGGCCCAACCTGAAGACAAATTCGCAAACAGAACTCTAAAAAACTGCCCTGCATTGGTGTAGTCAGCTAAAACCAAAAGCATAACGCGTGTTTCCTACGCATGAATCAACATAAATCATTACAGTATTTGAAATGAAAGAAGTTAAATGCAATATTAGTTGTATTAATAAAGTTTTGGACTATACCGTAATTACAATATATTAACGTACAAAAAGGTAAAAAAAGTTCTCTAACTTTTCGATTAATTGCGTCAATTTTTAGTCGAGATATAGTTAGCAGATGAAATACATTATTATGTTTTAGTAAGCTGAACAATCGCAAAGATTAAATTTTAAGTTGTATTACACAATCTGTTGAATTTTGACCTTCGAATTCAGTGATTCGCAAAAATGTGATTAATTTGTTTGTGTTTAGCAAATATTTTGGCGTAGAACATTACGCTAAGCACGTCATCAGCGATACAAAAATTGCGCGAGTCGTCGGTTTTTAGCTGAGTTTGTGATTGATGATGGCAAAAATCAGCAAAAAGCAAAGGTTTTGATCACTTTCATTTAAACTCAAAATGCAAGCTTACTGCAGTTTATAACCAGACGCAGTTCAGCTTTAAACATTTTTGAACAAATTTTTCACCGAATAGCGAAAGAACAATGAAAAAATCTTCTTTCTTTCATAAGTTATAAGCGTTTGAATATGACTGAGTCGAAATGACACAGTGTCCCGCTATTAGCATCGATTTTGAGCAGCTGCAAAACAGAGTTAAAAAGTTTTTATGGTCGTGCTTTACTCAAAAAATCTGAAGACCATCTTCACCTTATTGAGTTTTTATAACTCTCTGTAGTTCAGATTTAAAGGCTTTTTCCTTCACAAATTTTGCCAGAATTGCCAATATAAATCAAAATTTCAAAAATTTGTTGCATACTTGTAATTTGCAATGCGTCTTTTGTCACAGCGTTGTTCTTAAAACAAACCAAAGGTTGAGAATTGTGCAAATTAGCAGTTTTTCAAACAAAAATACATTTAACAATAGAAATACATTATATTATAAATATCAATCGTCTGTCACAATACTGACAAAATGGCAGCACCTTAAATTTTAGTTTTAAACAGCTATATAAATAGGTTTGCGGCTGACATTCTAAATAAATGATTCGAAAATAAATTGGAGTTGAAGAACGCGGTGTTTTATAGTTTTTTGAGACGTCGAAATTTCCACCTAAAAAAGAAAAAATATATCACGTGAATAATTTTGATTAGATGATTGTCAAACTTCGTATGTACGCCACCTAATGATTAATTATTGTAAATTTGAAGAGAGTATACGAATTCCTTCTGCCAGTACAAAATTGATTGCTGTGTTTTGGTAAAAATAGCGCCTAGCGCTGATAAGTGAAATTGAGTTCTTGCTTTTGCCAAAATTGAAAATCGTCGCTCATGATATTGGGCAGCGCAGTCAGGATTTTGAAGTAAGTAAAGTCTAATGGCCGAATCAAATTCCAGTTGATTTAGAGTAGTCTTGGCTTTGCAGTTTCGTCTAGGCTGAACTTTTGCCTAAAAGTTACTACTTTTGCCTAAAAGTTCTGCCTAGACGAAACTGCAAAGCCAAGACTCCTCTAAATCAACTGGAATGTGATTCGGCCAATTACTTCAAAATCCTGACTGCGCTGCCCAATATCATGAGCGACGATTTTCAATTTTGGCAAAAGCAAGAACTCAATTTCACTTAGCAACGCTAGACGCTATTTTTATCAAAACACAGGCAATCAATTTTGTGCCGGCAAAAGGAATTCGTCTACTCTCTTCAAATTTAAAACAATTAATCATTAGGTGGCGTACATACGAAGTTTGACAATCATCTAATCAAAATTATTCACGTGATATATTTTTTCTTTTTTAGGTGGAAATTTCGACGTCTCAAAAAACTATAAAAGACCTCGTTCTTCGACTCCAATTTATATTTGCGTTCATTCTTGGCAAAGGCGAAACGACGAAAACCATTCGAATCTTTTTTTTTCAGATAGACTTTTTCAAGGCTACCAAACTTTTCAAAAGATCCGACAATGAATCCGCTAGTGATCAAAGCAATTTTAAAATTCTGTACCACTAAACAGCTGTTTAACTATCAATTTCATTCCGTTGCAAAGCTCGGACCCGATTGGCTACGGACCTGGATTTAACATGTTTCAGTGTGAAAAATTTATTTTGCAGACACGTGGTGATGAAAACGCTTGCTGGAATGAAATGGACATCAAATAACCTCCAAGATAACGATTTCTACACATCTGGTGATGACGATATGATTGTGAATTTGGGTCAACTTCAAGAAAACATTGACAAATATACCGAAGAAAAATCAAAGAATGAGTGGCCAGAATACCCGCTTATTTGCACTTACGAGCTCTGGAAGAGCTATGGCTCACCTTTTCGCAACGAAAAAAACAAAAATTATGTTTCTTTCAAAGAATATAAATGGACAGAATGGCCAAAATTTTGCGTTGGTGGAATGTACACAACCAGCGTTAGCGTAATTAAACAATTGTACGAAATTTCTAAAACACGGACGCCATTACGAACTGATGATGTATGGATAACTGGTATATTAAGAAACATTTTGGGAATGCCATCATCTATGGTCGTATTTCCTGAGCCTCCTATTGCTCAACACAAAGCAATATACGGCGGTAATAGTGACCCAACAAAAAAATTTTTAAGTTTTTGGGACAGTACTTTTCGTAAGTTTTCTTCCAAAACAGTGTGTAAATGCTAAACCGATTAGTTGTGTTGAGCATATTTATCCTGCAGTTGTAATTACATATCGGCCAGTTGGTCGAACCGTAACATGTTTGTCTCTGGAGCGGGAGACCTGGGATTCAAATCTTGGGTCGGTCAAATCGGACGCAATGTTGTCAATGGCTCGCCACCGCTGCGACAATTCTTCAAAAACAGCTGTGTTGCCCGGGCGTAATGACGCGGAGGTTTGCCCCCATAAACTCGTTACACGCTTCGGCGTAATACAGCAAGAACAATAAAAGATTTGATTTCATTGTAATTACATTGTAAATCAAGTTACTCCTGCCAGAAGATAGCAAAGTGATCCCATTCCGTCTTTGAGTCAAGCTACTGATGTCCATCTATCTACCACACACAGTGGAGGCTTAACCCTGTCTGTTTTGCAAAGTCTATTTGATAATAAAACGGTAGATTCGAGTTTGATTCCCAGTCTGGTCAAACCAACGCCTTTGAAAATTGGTATTCACATTTTTTCTAGTTGACGGTCAGCCTTAAAGCAGCAGTGTATATAATTTGGATGGTGCAGTCGCCTCATAAATTTAAAAATTTTAGTGTTAGAAACTTCTATCTTAGCTTAAGTTGGAGACTTCGCACAAAAACTCTTTTGGTCAAGTTTTGTAAAAATTTGTGAATACATTTGTGTAGCACAGTGACATTGAAATTTGGGCAATTTCAGATAAAAACCGTTCTTTTCTATTTTAAATGTTTTTAGTTTATAAACCGAACCTGTGATCACCGTTAATCATTTCCACTGTTTTTAAAGTTGTTGCTTAGTGCTCTGCATAGTGCTGCCAACAAGATAATTTCTTAACTCAAAATTTATCAAAAGTTGCATTATACGCCTACTGCCACAAGCACAATCAATAGCCGATTACTGTATGTTTTTTTGATAAATAATTAATTCAATATCTGGCTCTAATTTTAAACTAAAAAATGCTCCTCATTGTTATTTATCCATTGTCAGTTTTTATTGCAGACAGCTGTGTTAAAAAAGCTTTTTATTGACAAGCTGTCATAATTGTCGTTTCTTTTCTTTGACAGTCAGAGTTTGTCCTTATCATTCATACTGGTTTTCCAGTCAAACATCATACAATGCAAAAATGTTTTTGTTTTCTTCATTTTTCAATAATGTTACTGCGTTTGTTTGCAGACTAAAATTTTATTGTTTTTTCAATTTTTATTTCAATGTTCGAGAAATCTTGGAAATATGGCAAAGATCTTTCCATATGCTTTGTCTATCTCGAAAAAGAACATGATCGCCTTTCTAACTTTGGAGGGTTTTGCAGGAAAATGACGTTGTTGTTCTATTGTTACATGCTTTGGCGGCAGCTAGAAGGAAACCCGTGTTTTTCGCGTTGTTGTTGTCTTTCATCGCTGTGTGCTATAGTCATGGCACGGTTCAGATAAAGTCGGACAAAAACGTTAATTTTTGTTAATTGCTTTTTTGCTGTTTTTGCGTTGTTCTGGAGCGTCGTGAGCTACATGTGGTAGGGTTCCGTAAAGTCGGCTAATCAGCATGGCGTGATTATGAGTTATCTCGCGCTGAGTGGCCAGGGGAGTTTCGAGCTCATAGAGTTACAGAACAGATTTGACCTTTACATTCATTCCAGATTTTTAGTTCAATTGAAAACAGGATTTTTGTTTCTCTTTCGCAAAAAACAATTTCAAATTTATTCAATACAATTATTTATTTGGTGATAAAAAAGTTTGTTTTATTGAATAAGTAGAGGAGTCAAAAAGATAACAGAAAGATTAAGAATAATTGAGAAAGACAATTTAGTCAGTTGCATCGCTTCTTCAGATTGGTGATCCCGACATTGGTGAACGTCACATGTCTTTCTCAATTATTCTTAATCTTTCTGTTATCTTTTTGACTCCTCTACTTATTTTAATCTTTTTTATTTTATTTCTCAATTATTCTTAATATATTTAATCGCATTGCGATTAAATCATTTTCCGGTGGCGACTGGAATTTTGTGGTTTGGTGAATACAAGCAATCAACAAAGGTTTCCATGTAGGCGTTGAACTCAGCCGTGGTTGCGTTTTGTTTCCTCTCTCCTTCATTATTCACATGAATTGGATTGCCAAATGCTCAGCAGCCCAGCTGATGAGTGTGCCACTGTAGCGTCAGCTCCAATGTAGCCACAAGCGAAAGATTAATTGAATATATGGATTAGTAAGTCAACCCGGAGAGTAGCTCGGTAGGTTGTTCAACCGAGCCGGTCGACCGCATTGGAACGCGTCTTTTTGACACGTACGTTACAATGGCGAGCACGCCAGGACGTTGGGGTGGGGGACGCTCTCCATTGCACTGGTTAGAGACGTGGATGTGCCGTTGCCAGCGTAAAAGACTTAAGGCTGTTATTTGGTCTGCCTTCGAACAGCCTTAAGTCGGTTAGCTACTATTATTCCTAAACTTTGTTTTCTGTACTATTAAGAATAATGTTGTTTTGTTTATTCCGAAATAGTTGTTTTACTGTACAGTAGTTCGTACTAAAATGTTCAATTTGTTCATCTGTGGCAAAAACAGTGAGCAACTCAGCAAGCGCGTAATGCGAATTTAGCTGTTATAGAGAGGGACTTGAACCTAAAATTCAAGCTTTATTTGTTCAAAAACAATATCATTTCAGCGGCGTGCTGAGCAAACTGGTGCAACGATCGAAGTGTATCACAGACAGTGATCTGGGGACGGAGCTCCCAACCGCTGGGCAATTTTTGGTTGATTTTTTGAAAAAAAAACAAACAAACCTATTTTAATGCTATTTATATCCCATTTTGTTTTTAGAGCTATTTGAAACAACTAAATTGATAAAATTGGAACTTATTTACAAAAATCGAATTGCCCCCCTTCTGCTTTAAAGTAAAGCCCAAAACACGTTTATAAACGCTTGAACTTTAGAGTTAAATTTTTTAAGTGGCTTAGCTAAGTGGGTGAGGGGCAACCCCCTTTCATGGTTCCTATATTACTATATTGCATGCATTATGATTGCTCGATTATTGTTTTTGTACGCATGCCTAGAAGAGAATACTTCAAGCGAACTTAACACTATACGCAAAAACGTTTTCAAGCCTATTGCCCGTGAACTTTGCTTGTTAAATAAATGTAATTTTATACGTCAAAAAAAAAAGTTTTTTGAAACTTGTGAAAAATAGGAAATCTTCAACCGGGCTGCGGGAATGCAAGCGTTATTTAAAGAGAATGCTAATTTACATTACGGTGCGTTTTATATCAAATCATCGGTGGTAGTTTACATTTGAATAATATTGAAATCTTTATATTATAATTAGGGCCCGCAAAAGTCAATTAAGTCAAAATTTTTTCAGTACTTGATTATATCATCAAACGTTCACCAACATTGGTTTCGGGTGCTCTGCGAAGCCACTTTAGGTAAATTTTGCTGGTCAAAATAAAGTCAAGATTTTGAATCATGGATCAAAATTTGTCAAAATTGTATGTGATCAAAAATTCTTTTTCGAAAGCAAACTGAAAGTTTTTTCTTCATTTTTCTAAATATTTGAGAACCAATGAAACGTTATGAGCAATTTTATGCATGTTTGAATAAAGTTTTGCTACTCAAACTTCTGCTAATAGTTGCATTATGCCCCAATACAGTTGCCGGGGTTAATTTCTTTATAAAAACAATTTTATAATAACGCGAAACTCATTTTTTAAATTAAAAACAAATCAAGAATGCCAGCCTCGGCATGAAGAAAATAACTAAAAACACTATATGTCCAAATTCAAAAATCAAAAAGTCAATTTTTATTATACAGTACCGTATATTACAACAAATTCAGGCACGTAGCCGAAATTCGCAATGGGGGTCTGAGGGCAAAGCCCCCAGCCGCCGGAGGCACGGGGGTCTGAGGGCGGAGCCCTCAGCGCTCCAAAATTTTGCATTTTGCAAAAATAAATTCATTTTAGAGCTATTTTAATAAAAAATAATGCTTTTAAAACGTGGCATAGAAATTGGCAGCGCAACATGATTCAACTGGTTGCATTAATGGGCTATATGAGAAGTGGCTAATGATAGCATTATAGAAAGTGGCTAATGATAATGATTGGTAATTAACAAACACGGAATAGCTCCCTCCCCCCCCCCTTCTCTTATTCCTGAGTTTATAATATATTTGTTGATAAAACCTATGTTTGGCGTTTTTACATTAGCGATCAAATTTTATTGTTTATTTTCGGGCATTTTTACAGTTTCCATTGATTTGTGACTTTAATTTTTAACAATTAGCCTTCCCCCTGAATTTATGTTTCAAAAGATGCTTTAAATCACTTTTTAGTCAATTCCAGCGCAAAAAACAGTCTCAAAAGCGCTAAAAACGTGGTACTTTTCTAATTGTGCGTTTTGGTTGACAGGCCAATGGGGGGGCATCCGCCCCCCCCCACCCCCCCTGGCTACGCTACTGAACGAATCAACCAGATTTTTAAAGTCTTAGGACTGTACTGTTTTGCTTTCACAGCTTTATGAATTGTTAAAACTTTTACAAAACACAACTTTTTACCAAGCAAGATTGAAATTGTGTCAATGTATTTTCCAAAAAAAATTTAAAAACAAATGACGCTGAAAATTCGTGAAAATTTAAGAACAGCAAATTTCATCCCAAAATTTTCTGGTTGTCAAAAAGAGTTTAATGGAAATGTGTGCAGATTCCTGGGTTTTTGTCCAGCAGTGATTAGTTACTTTAATCACTAGACTTACTGATTAATATTTCTTCTTTAATGCTGTCAATGAAAAGCGTAGAAGGTTACCTGTTTCAAACTTACATGAATTGAGAATAACACGACTTTTTTTGCACTGAAATTTGGAGTTCAACAAGGCCAAAACGATTTAGGTCAAAACAAAGCCAAATTTAGCTAAAATAAAGTCAAAACTAATTTTTTTTAGGTCAAAATAAAAATGGCCATACTAATAATACATTTTTCTTGTATCATGGTAATTGTTGCATGCCGCTAGTCTTTCAGTTGTTGCAATGTTTCTGATATCATTGACATACAGTTCGATTTTTCTCTCTACTATGCACAAAAAATGTATTATAAAATTTCAATAATATTGAAATGTAAACTACCACCTAAAATCAACTTAAAAACCCAAACAAACATAAAGTAAATAAGAAAAAAATACAAGTTTTTCAACCCTGTTTTACTTGGCTATATCTTCTCATTTTTTCGAGATAAATCCTTTCAAAAAGGAGAATTTTATTCCAAATTTCGTAAAAAATATTTACTAAGGCATTTCTTATTTAGACTAAAAGAAAAAACCAAAGTGGTGCACAAAATTTGAATCGTCAATGACGTCTTTGAAAACATGACGTTATTTTTGCCAAATTTGACTGCAACGGCACTATGATGACTTCATCAAATAAAAGCCAATTTTCCTTGCAAAATTTCTTAACACCAACCCTCATGCTAAATTTGGTAGCCCCGCGTGATTTCTGGTTGAGAGTTACAGTAGATAGGGCTGGGGAGGTGCTGTTCTTTTCTTTTCAGGCCCGGTTTCATATGCTGTTGCATTGGATACTGAGTGTGTCTGCAGCTTATGCTGAGTCATGTCCAATAACCCAATTTCACACAAGGAGGGGAAAGCATTTTTGATTTTTTGGGATCAGTCCCTTCAATAACAAAAAATCCCTTCAAATTAATTTGATCGTGAGTCAAATTTCATCACAAATTATTACCCCTGAAAATTTGAAATTGCTAAAGTAACAGAAAGTTTCCCGATTTTGAAGGTTGCCGAAGTTACTTTCCAAAATCTTAGCATTTTTGGGCTAAAATTTAACTTAAATGACATCAGAAGATGTTTTTCTGACGTAGCTAACTTAACTTTGTCATGTTATGATCAGTATTAAAACTCAAACCTGCATAAAAAATTTGAACCGCCTGTGACGTCATTTTACAAAAATATGGCCGTAACGTCATAATGATGGCGTCAACTCAAAACTCGTTTTTGTTTTTTTTTAATTTTGGTGAATCCCAACCACCCTGCCAATTTGGTGCTCTCATGACTTTTGGTTTAAGAGTTAGATCGAGGGTAGTTTTGCGTTGCTGAAATAGTTCAAGTTCAGAATCGTTTATTTTTGCCACAAAATTCACATAATGTAAACAACAATTAAAGTAAAAAATTAATTAGGCAGGGGAGACTGTTTGTTGATCTCTCAGTCTTCAAAGTCTGCAGCCACCCCGATTACCAGTTGAACTGTTGTAAATTAATAAAAAACAAATCATTGTCATGAAGCATGTGACAAATTCCACCTAAATTGCAATACCAATGTTTTATACTGTGTATTAAAGTTTCTGTAACACGTACTACTACAAATTTAAAAGACAATTTTTATATGATACTTTAAAGCTTTGGAAAGATTGCTTGGTTTCAATGTTTGTTGAAATTTCGTTCCATATTTTAACGTCTTGGTAGCTGATGCGTTTTTGAAGTCTGATTGTTTTGTAAACAGGAGTGTATTTATTATAAAGGTGGGATAATTGGCAGTGCTAGATGATCGAAAAGACTTTTGAGAAACTGGATTAGGTTTAGTGAAAAGGTTTGACACTAAAGATTGAAGACGTTGATGATGATGGCAGAGGTGAAGTCCTCTAAGGACACATTTAGAAGTCCTTGGCCTCGAGCCCTACAAGTCCTCGAAAATGCCCTGTCCTCGGCTCAAGGACAGTATTGATTTTTGATTGGTTAAAAAGGAAAATAATCAACCATAAAAATTTTTTGAATTCTGGCATAGGTAGGCGTAGCCAGGATTTTTGATTGTGATGCCTCAATTCGCAAATCACATGCAATATGACGTCATCAAAATTTTTCAAAAGGAGGGATTTTTTATGGGACTAAAATACCTTAGAATGGAAGATCAGAAGATTGGGAGTTGGGTGGGTGCGTAAACAGGATGTTGCTTAAGGGGGAGGACTTGAACTAAAAGTTAACTGTTTCAAAATATTTGTTCAGTTATGGAGGCGCGGTGAAGAAACTAATGTAACTAAATGTATCATGGACTAAGCGTATCACAGAGGGGGTCTGGGGGCTAAAGGTATAGGCGATTTTTTGAAATTTTGATATATTTTTTTAATTCTTTTTTAGTGCCATTTACAGTAGATCACATTTTGTAAGTTTTTAAAGTCATTTGAAAGAACTAAATTTTTAAGATTTGAAAGCCAATTGAAAGTATTAAGTTGTTCAGTCCTCCCTTTGCATAAAATTTAAGGAAAAAATCTAGCATTTTTTGGATAAATTTTGTAATTGACTTGGTCTGAGTGAAGGGAAGCAAGGTACATTGCCTTTTTTAATATATTTAGCAGCAACATTTACTCAAAGGTTTTTCTTGTCGATTTTTGTTTTGTCATAAAAATGACCTGTTTTACGATTACATGTACAACCAGAGGACCTGGGACCCCCTCGATTCAAAGTCAATAATTTGTTTAACAAAGGTTTTCCCTAGGTATTTTTTTTAATACATTATTTTGTCTCATAAAAACTGGCAAGGCGGAGGCGGATTGTTATTTAACCCTATGTGTACCAGGGGAGGGGGGCAAATTTGCTACTAAACTAAAAATTTGTTTGCTTTGATGCATCCTGACTTTAAATCAAATTTAATAAAACACATTTTTAGATAGTTTGGAGTCAGCCGGATAACCGGAAGTGACGTCATTTTTGCCTTTGTCAGAGGCATCTAAGGAGTTTCATACAGTTTTGAGCACAATGCATGCTTATCAACGCACTTTTTTTATTCATTCTACTGCGTTTTGAAATCTAGATGCTTATCTTTAGCTGGAATAAAACATTTTATTGACTAATAAATGTATTGCATCATTATTACGTCATTGATGACGTCATAATTCAAAAGTATTGCTTATTCTGCTGTTTTTCGCAATGAATTGCGTTTGCATAAAAAAAGATTCTTTGTTATCAGCTGTTGAATGATATAATGAAAATAATACTGCAGTATTCTAAAATTTCGTGAATGATACTTTATCTAAGTCACGAAAAATTACAAATTATAATCAATACAATATAGTAAATTTGACGTCATCATGTAATTGACATCATCATGCATGTGACGTCATCATCTGCTGTGACTTTATCAGAGATGTCTTTGAAATAACAAAATTCCAAACGGAAAAAATATCTAGCAATATTTAGAAAAATTTGCATGCTGTTATAAGGATTTACTGGTTTTGATGACGTCATGATTGTTTTCTTGACGTCACAACTTCAAATTAATATTTTACTTCAAAATTTTAACAAAAAATAGTTTCAAAAAGAAAAAAATCTTTCTTCTATCGCTTACCAATCTCATGTTGAGCCTCCAAATCAGGAAAGTGCATGTTCAAGCAACACCATAAGTTTGCTAAATTACTCTACTTCTGAAAATTATCAAGAGGAACAGGACCAGGAGCCTGCTGTTAAATCATCACCGACAGTTATAATTTTTGGTAAAAAATTTGCGGTTTTTTAAAATTGTTGAGCGGTTCCTCAAGTCTAACCTTAAAAAAACACTGAACATGATACCGATTTAGTCTTTCCAACCATTTCAGTTGGAAAGAAGTTAATTGATCATACGGAAAGATTTAGCTTCAAAATTGCTTCATTTCCTTTACGGGTTTGGGGAGAAATATATCATTGCCTTCCTTCCATGCCAATGGCACATAGCTGTGTCTCAGGCATGCTTGAAAAATGACGTGCTAATAACCTTTCAGTTGATTCGAACTTTTCTGTAACAATACAGGATAGAGCCCGTCTGGCCCTGGGGCTTTGAATGGTTGAAATTCGTTAATAGCTGCTTCCAGTACTTAAATTGTAAAATTTTGCATGGGGGGACGCCTTTGCAGCCTTGACCCAACGCATTTGGCATGCGAAAGTACTTTAGTGAAAATTATGTTATTCCATCGCCGAAATTCAAAAAAGACAAAAAAAGGTCTTCGCCGAAAATTGAAGTGTTTTTCCCTCGATACCAGATGAAGACTAAAAAAAAAAAAGAAAAAGTCTTCGCCGAGAATTGAAGTGTTTTCCCTCCAAATCAGGAGAAGAGCAAAAAAAAAAACAAAAAAAACACAAAAAAGCAAAAAAGTCTTTATTAAAAATTGAAGTGTTTTTCTCTCTAAGACAGGTAAAGACCAAAAAAAGGTCTTCAACGCAATTTGGGACTATATTCGGCCGGAATTTGTAGGAATTATTTGTGCTGGCTGGCTCTTTTTCGTCTGATCATCCAGCGGTCAAATCTTAATGGGGGCACGCCTAAATCTCAATGGAGGGACGCTAAATCTTGATGGGGGACGCTAACTCTCGATGGGGGGGACGCGTCCCCTTTAGAATTTAAGTACTGGCTGCTTCCTTGCGCTTGAATGAACCTATGTTTGCAATCATTTCAGTGTCTTCAGGTCTCATGAACGGATTGTCCAGTAAATCAGACCTGGTTCCATGTTTTTCTGCCTGCTGGCTACCCGGTGATAGGATAGTGAGCAGATAGTTCAAAGTTTCTAGCGGAGACTTTGTGAATTCTCTATTGTGTTTAATTACGTTGCTAACACGCACCGCTTCATTCCTTCGAATAATCTTAACCAGCCGAGCCGTTGGTGTTTGATTACACTGGACAACAAATTTTTTTTGTCTAAAGTCTCTCAGCTGATGTAGACTAATTTGGGGGTGCTGATTCCGAAAATCATACTAATTTTTTCTCATCAGGTCAGGTTTTTGAGATATTTGCTATTTTATACCTTTTTTACCTTAAAATTAGAAATTCTTATATATGCACTGTTACGTTATAATTATAATTGTAGGCTGTTGTTGTGATGTATTTTAACTGATTATGACATCACAAACCTTTAAGTAAACTCAATACTCAGATTTGCTGTACAAGGAACAAGTAGTATGTACAAGTAGCTGGTAAGAATTAAACGCTGAGTAGTTAGTAGGGCTACTGATTGTCGCTTATTTTTGTTGATTTCTGGGTCAAGGTACGGTTTATTCTTTTATATTAGGAATTCTCTTATAAGACAGGACTATTCAACACGCAACTTATTGTATAGCAGTTATTATTCAATTTAGGATGATTTTAATGTGCTGAATCTAAAAATAAAAATGACGTTGGTTTTCTTTAGGCTATTTTAGATGCTGAAGATTTCACATACTTAAACTTGGATGTATTGCTGTAGTTTTTACATTTCTTTCAAGGTTACTAGTGATTAAAATGAAGTCAACTAGAAGATCTTGTCGAAATAGGCCTGACATATTCTGCTATACTTGCGGTGAATACACACTCGTTCCTTATAGGAATCCAGTCACAACTTTTATAAAGAAAACTTATCATGCCTATTTTGGTATGAAACTTGGTGACCAGGACAAAGCTTGGGCCCCTCATATGGTGTGCAAGTCATGCACTGAATGTCTGCGTCAGTGGAGCAAAGGTAAGAAGACCAGTCTAAAGTTTGGAATACCCATGGTATGGAGAGAGCCCACAAATCATGTCTCAGACTGCTATTTTTGCGCCATTGATGTGACTGGGATTAATAGAAAGAACCGTAAAATTCTCAAGTACCCCGATCTTGAATCAGCACGTTGTCCTGTTGCTCACTCTGATAAATGCCCAGTCCCTATCTATGAAATACTTTCTGAAGATAGTAATAACGATTCTACCGCTTCTCAAGAGAGCCAAGAGGATGAAGAAGCGGATTTTAGCGATGATACTCCACATCATTTTTCCCAAAATGAGCTTAATGATTTTGTTTGTGATCTTAATTTGTCGAAGTCCTCAGCTGAGCTCTTGGCATCCAGATTAAAAGAAAAAAGCCTCTTGTCTCATGGCACACGTATCACCTTTTATCGCAACAGGCATCAAGAATTCCTTCATTTTTTTTTTGAAGAAAAAGATTTGGTTTACTGCACAGATATTGTTTATCTTCTGCAAAAGCTTGGAGTGCCACATTATGAACCCCAAGATTGGAGACTATTTATCGACAGCTGTAAGAGATCATTTAAATGTGTTCTGCTCCATAATGGCAACCAGCTTGCTTCAGTACCCCTTGCTCACTCAACTTCACTGAAGGAGAACTATGATTCAGTGAAGTATGTGCTGGAGAAAATCTCTTACTGTCAGCACGAGTGGCATATATGTGTTGACCTTAAAATGGTGAATCTTCTACTGGGACAGCAGTCTGGATTTACCAAGTACCCTTGCTTTTTGTGCATGTGGGATAGTAGGGACAGATCCCAGCACTATATCAAGAAGGACTGGCCAGCACGAGATGAAATGGTCCCGGGTAGATCAAACAACATTGTCAACAATCCTCTGGTGGACAGACACAAAATACTCTTGCCACCGCTGCACATCAAGCTGGGCTTGATTAAACAGTTCACCAAAGCCCTGGACAAGGATGGTAGTTGCTTCTCTTACTTGTGCCATGTTTTTCCAGGACTATCCATTGAGAAATTGAAAGCTGGCATTTTTGATAGTCCTCAAGTTCGTCAGCTTATCAGAGATCCTGAGTTTGAGAAGTCAATGACCACATTAGAATTGGAAGCATGGAAAGCCTTTGTTCTGGTTGTGAAAAATTTTTTGGGTAACAACAAAGCCAGTAATTATGAAGAACTTATCACCAATATGCTTTATGCTTTCAAAAACCTAGGATGCAACATGAGCATAAAAATGCACTACCTATTCTCTCATATCGACCGATTTCCTGAAAACCTTGGCGCTATGAGTGACAAGCAGGGGGAGAGGTTTCATCAGGATATAAAAGAAATGGAAACCAGGTACCAAGGACGTTGGGATGCAGCCATGATGGCTGATTACTGCTGGACTTTGAAGAGAGATATTCCCTCTGCTGTTCACTCAAGAATATCAAAGAAACGAAAGTTTATTTCTTAAAATTTGCCTATTGATGATGCAACTTACATGTCTTTCCTTTTTTAATGTGTGTTCTTCATTCCATTTTTTGAGAATTTAATAAAAACATTTTATGAGATACATATTAGCCTGCATGAAAAATGTTTTATATAAATCAACTACCAAGATCCTCAAAGCTTATTTATAGATATAAGGCATTTTTAAAAAGCAAAGTAGAAAAAAAACCTGATCTGATTGAGAAAAATGAGTCTCACTTTTGATTTTAGTAGTGCAAAATACTCCTAATTCAGCTAAAAAATTATAGACAACTTTCAACTTGATTTTTTTTGTAGACCAGTGTTATTCATGCTCTCTACAAAGCTATGCTATGAATCGCGCTCTGCTCTTTTTACAGATTTTTTGAAGTAGGCTAGGGCGAGCTTTTGAGCCTTCCAATCTTTTTGTTTTATTGGCTTTTCTCTAAGCTCGGCGAGCCTCTTTTTCGAATGCTTGCTAGCTCAGAATCCCCCCAAATGTTATCTTTCTTACGAAGCGACTTTCGTACATGGCAAGCAGCTTCATACGATTTAGTTATCACTGAATGAACTTTTTTGCCAGCGCATCAATGTCTTCTTTTGAGGAAGATGCTGGTGGTAAAATTCTTTCATTTAATTTTTATTCGAGTTTGTTTTCATACTTGTTCCAGCACGTACGACGAACATTCCAAAACATTTTGGCCTGTTTTTGGATTCTGCTTTTAACCTGGAACCTAATGTGATCCGAGAATGATGGCACTTTGCTAACATGCCAGCCAACTACTTGGTCCCACGCACACCCGTTCACTAAGGTTAAGTTTAAAACCTCTTCACGCGTTTTAATTCTGAATGCTGGTTTATTACCTACATTACAGAAATTAAGGTCTATACTAGCACAATACGATAGCTGATTCTCTCCTCTAGGGTTTATATCGGAGGATTTTCATACAGTGTGATGTGAATTTGCATCACTTCCTACAAAAGTAGGGATTTGTTAATTATCTGTGAAGATTAACAGATCCCTCAACAAATTGGGCGGAGCTGGTTCTGTGGCTGCCATGTATGCCGATACTAAAACAAAACTATCTTTCCTTCGGCACACATTGTTAATTCTAAGTGCCACAATATCGTCATTTGAAAACATCTGGATTAGAGAACTACAGAGATCAGGAGTAGCATAAATGCACTCCTGAGGATGAGTGCCCTCTTTAATACCCTGAAAGAGGTTCAAGGCTCGTAGCTTACTTCTGATTTTAGTGGCATATGTCCACGGTTCTTGAGCTAGCACTAACACGGAACGTACGTTTTTTGTAACTTCACTCATGTTATAGCTTGCTGCTTTACAGTACATCTGTGTAGGTTGATTTGCCAAAACTCTAAATAATGGAAGAATAACTTAGTTGCCGTAATGGCTTTATTCGATTTTTTTCTCCGCTTCACCTTAGACTTGCAAGAAACTTCCGATAGATTACTTGGATTCTGAGGTTCCGCAGGGGAAGTTGAGGTGGTGTTCGGTTTCACAACCGACCATACCGTTTTTGCTGTACCCTCAGCATCCGACACCGATTCCTTTAGCAAAGAAACCTTCTCATCTTGAGAGCTTAGATTTGATATTTTTTCGGCATCTGGGCTAGAAGGCGCATATTGCTGAGTATTACCTTTGTTAGCATTGTCACTCAAGAACTCTTTAATTCTTGGTTTTGACCGTGCCACTTCTTATGAATTTAGGGGTATGATACGTGTTAATTTTCTTGACCTACTAACATTAGACATAATCACATTGTTGGTCTTCTTTAAACTGGAAAAAGTTCCTTTAAGATTATCCAGACTAGCAGAAGGCTACTAACTGCCATTTCTGCCGATGACGACACACCAAGACCGCTAATGACAGACTTATCACTGGAACATAGACCTTGGCAAAGCCCTCCAATGAAGCTGTAGACCTCTACCCAGGTGCCATCTAGAACTACAGGTGCACGGTGATTTTCACAAGCTGATGGTCACGAAGTCCTATGTATTATACTCACATTGACATTCCGCCACAACATTGGCCTATTGCCATTGGTGTCCGTAGCAGCCCGCAGCCCCCTGTTGGCCTATAGAGTCCAGGATCGGAAAGTTAGAAGGCAGCACTTCGTAGTACTAGGCCTTAGCTTGCGCTGTTGCCTGGTTGCTAATTCCTGCACACCTTAACCTTGCCCAGTTTCATCGGCCGGTTTCCATTGCCTTAATTTGCCAGTGTTTCAACTGTTTCCACCCAACACCAGCACGTGAAGGTCTGAGGTTGGACTTTGTCAGGCTTGGCAATTAAATAATTTATGTTGAATTTTACCAAGTATCTTTTGGCGGCCGAAACGTTTGCGCTCATTCATTGATAGATATTAGATGCAAGATTATGGAGAAACATCACAGGCACTGAAACGTAAAGAAAAAGTTGGCTTAAAATCAGGATCCGGAAAATGTGGGGAAACAAGTTTTTCTAACTTCTAGGGTATTTTCTTTTTTCAAATTGCTTTGGAAATCTAAGTGTGTAATTTTCTTTCAACAGTTCACAAAAGCTCTGTACACCGATGGTAGCTGCTTCTCTTACTTGTGCCATGTTTTTCCAGGATTATCCATTAAGAAATTGAAAAGTGGTATCTTTGATGGTCCGCTAGTTCGCCAGCTTAATTAGAGATCCTGAGTTTGAGAAGTCAATGACCAAATTGGAAGCGGTAGCATGGAGAGCCTTTGTTCTGGTTGTGAAGAATTTTTTGGGTAACAACAAAACCAGTAATTATAAAGAACTTATCAAAACATGCTTTATGCTTTCAAAAACCTTGGATGCAGCATGAGTATAAAACTGCACTATCTATTCTCGCATACCGATCAATTTCCTGAAAATTTTGGCGCTATGAGTGACGAGCAGGGGGAGAGGTTCTATCAGGATATAAAAGAAATGGAAACCAGGTACCAAGGACGTTGGGATGCGGCCATGTTGACTGATTACTTTTAGACTCTGAATAGAGATATTCCCTCGCCTGAGCACTCAAGAATATCGAAGAAACGAAAGTTTATTGCTTAAAATTTGCCCAGCAATGATATAATTAACATATTCTTGCTTTTTTAATATATGCTCTTCATTCCATTTTTTTAAGATTTGATAAATACATTCTATCAAATACACATTACATGAGAAACAGTTGTGCTGGTCAGTACTTCCAGAAAAGTGCTCGATGATGTATATCAGAGCTTGTTAAATACATTTCAAACAGACCACATTAATAAAATTTAAAAACACTAAAACCCTTTTCAGCCTGTTTCACCTTTCGGTTCTTCAGGAGGGAGATCAAAATATATTACATGAGAAATGTTTTACATAAATCAACTACTAATATCCTCAAAGTTTATTTGTGGATAGAAAGCTATAATAATATAATCAATAAAAAAATGAAAAAATACGATTTATAAAAAACAATTTAGAAAAAAAACCTGACCTGATGGAGAAAAATGAGTGTCATTTTTGGATTTGGTGGTGTAAAATACTCCTAATTCAGTTAAAAAATTATAGACAACTTTCAATTTGATTTTTTTTGTAAACCAGTGTTATCTTTAACAATCTTATTCAAAAGTTAGCCTAAAATAATAAAATAAAATACAACAAATATTTAATTTAGTAATAAAAAAGTAATTTAGAAAAAGATCACTAAAAGTCAATTTTCAAAAGTATGTCAATCAAACTGTACTGTCAAATGTTAAGATTGCAATTGAAACTCAAATAATCACTACAGGCACGTCGCCAGCGGGGGGACAAGGGGCATAGGGGGTATTACCCCCTCCGGTTTTTATTTTTGCCCCCCCCCCCCGATTTATTTCTTGCCCCCCACTGCAGTTTTTCTTAGAAGTGAGCCTCCCCCTCACAGTTAAAATAATGGTAATTTTAACTGTTCCATCCCCTATCCTGACATCGATTCTATTTGTGAATAAGCTGAAGATGGCCTCTGGCCAAAAACGATTTTAGTGAAAGTTTTTGTTAATATACGTAAGTTTAATATATTTTTTGGCTGATTCTTTGTTTGCTTTATGCAACTAAGTATCCTGACATGTATATTACAATCTAGGGTACGGTACGCAGCACAATCTCGAGTCTGGGGTCAGGTTCAAGAACAACAACAACAAACCAATTCAGTACGGTATAATGATAATACAGCTACCAGCAGTTTGTGTGTACTGTGTTGTAGGCATGGCATCGTAGATTATGATGTCATATACAGCAGCACTTATAGGCGAGGTCTTATTACAAGTCAGGTGTTGTGACTGTTTAAGGTAATGTACAGTAAGTTGGTGTAGGCTGTAAGTTGGTGATTAGTGGCATACGCATAGTACAAACCATCAGCAATGTTCCGTGCAATCAATAGTTACAGAAAGGAAAATAGACTATCGCCAAATGCCTCCGGAAAAAAAGATAAGAATTCGATCGGTCAGTTGCACTTCTAGGCTATGTAGCAAACGTGGGCTACGAGTAAGCAAACTTAGCAAAAGTGAGTGGAGTTGACAAGCCCATGTCTGGAAGTGGAAGGCCTTAGCTTAGCAACTCAAACCATACTGTATTTTGATTGGGATCTTGTTCAGCAGTATGAGTAATCGATCTGCAGAAACTCTGAGCTAACAGGGAAACAGACTGCATTCCTCCCCCAAATCGGAATTCATTGACCAATTCTTTGATAGCTAGACTACGGGAATTTTCTGACTTTCAGATTTGCAAGAAGTGTCCGTTATCGTATAGTTTATTTAACTAGATCGATTAGTACCGGTAGCAAAACAAACTAAGCAGTGTTCTCGGCACTAGTAACACCATTGATATCTGAGATTTTGAGTAAACTTAAGTAGCCTATAGTACCCAGTGGTGGAGCCGAGGACACAAGTCTCGAGGCCAAGGCCAAGGACACAAAAAAAATCCTAGGCCAAGGACAAGGACAGCCTTTCCGAGGACAGAACCTTTCGAGGCCAAGGACAAGAATGCTCGAGGCCAAGGCCAAGGACCAAGGACACAGGCGCAAGTGTTCTCCAAAAAAAAAGTCTTCAAAAATTTTTTTCAGGCGATCTCCAATAATATTTATTGGCGTACCCAGAATTTTTGTTTGGGGTAAGCCCAGCACTTAAATTGTAGGGGGGACGCGTCCCCCCATCAATATTTAGCGTCCCCCCAACGAGATTTGAGCGCTGGATGATCAGACGAAAAAGACCTAAATCTTCACCTAATTTTGGCAAAAAACCGCTTCAATTTCCGGCGAAGACCTTTTTCTTTTGGTCTTCACCTAATTTTGGCGAAAAAACACTTCAATTTTAGGCGAAGAACTTTTTTTTTTGGTGTTTGTTCAATTTCGGCAACGGAATTACGTAATCTTTTCTAAAGTACTTTCGCATGCCAAATGCGTTTAGTCAAAGCTGCAAAAGCGTCCCCCCATGCAAAATTTTACAATTTAAGTACTGGGTAAGCCTAAACCAGAAATCACATGAAATGACGTCATCAAAATTTTTCCAAAGAGGAAGTTTTTGTGGCACAAAGATATCGTAGGATGGAAGATCTGAAATCGTTGCCTGTTGGCACGTAACCAGGATTTTGCAAAGGGAGAGGGCTTAAACTAATAGTTCAAAAACGCAAATATTTAACTTTGGAAACGTGTTGAGAAAGCTAGTTTAACTCAAAGGTATCACAGACAGAAATCTGGGAGTGGGGCTCCCAGCCGCCGAAGGCTTTTGTAATTTTTTGGAAAAAAAAGCGATTTTAATGCCATTAAATCACATTTTGCAAGTGTTCAAAGCCATTTAAAAGCACTAAATTTTTGACATTTGAAAGCCAATTGAAAAAATCAAATCGTTTAATACTCCTTTTACTTGCAATTCAAGTTTAAAACACGTTTAACGTCTTGCATTTTGAAGTTAAATTTAATTGTAAATGATCTGGTCCAGGTAGGGGAAAGTAAGGTGCATTGTCTCTTGCAACATTTTAGCAGTAAATAATAATCCACTCGAGGATTTTCCTTAGAGATTTTTGTTTTGTCATGACAATAATCAGTTACTGGAGTACATGTTCGGCCAGGGGGCCCAGGCCCCCTCAATTGAAGTTCAATGATTCGTTCAATCAGCATTTTCCATGGCTAATTTTTTAAAAAAGTATTTTGTGCATAATAACCGGCGAAATTGGAGGTGAATTACTGAATTGTTATTGAAAAATGTTAAAATAGATGGTTACGTCAACTAAACATGTTATTGCCGGGCCGGATTTACTTCGTGCTAGGCCCCTGGCACTTTGGAGATTTTCGCAACATCTTTCTGCCAAATATAGGTGAAGACCAAAAGAAGTCTTACGATTTTAGCTCGGGGTCCCTGGCTGGTACTCAGGCGCGTAGCCAGAAATTCGCAATGGGGGCTGTTTTGGGTGTCTGGGGGCGGGCCCCCCATCGCCGGAGGCCAATGGGGGTTAGGGGACGAAGCCCCCAGCTGCCGGAGGCTTGGGGTCTGGGGGCGGAGCCTCCAGCGCTCAAAATTTTTGCATTTTCTTGCAAAATGAACTTAATTTTAGAGCTATTTTAATAAAAAATAATGCTTTTAGAACGTGGCATAAAAATTGGCAGCCCAATATGATTCAACTGGGTGTATTAATGGGCTATATGAGAAGTGGCTAATGATAACATTGCAGTTCTGTTGTTTACTTGCTGGTAAATCATAGAATCCTATTATTCAATAAAACTCACACGGAGTGATCTATTTCGTCTATATTTTATAAAGAAAAATAATTGGGGGAAGGGCTAGTGAAAAGATATTTGAGAGAAGTGGTTGGTAATTAACTAACACTGAATATCCCCCCTCCCCTTATTCTTAAGTTTATGATATATTTGTTGATAAAACCTATGTTTGGCGTTTTTACATTAGCGATCAAATTTGATTGTTTATTTTCGGGCATTTTTTCAAAGTTTTCATTGATTTGTGACTTGAATTTTTGACAATTAACCCCGCCCCCTGAATATATGTTTCAAATGATGCTTTAAATCACTTTTTAGTCAATTCCAGCGCAAAAAAACAGTCTCAAAAGAGCTAAAAACGTGGTATTTTCCTTATTCTGCATTTTGATTGACAGGTCAATGGGGGGGATGGGAGGCTATAGCCCCCACCTCCCCCATGGTTACGCTATTGCTGGTACTGCGTCATATATGGTAAATCCGGCCCTGATTGATGCATTACGTTCACAAAAAGGCTAGATGTGGGCCTGAGATAGCAACTTTTAGGACAAAAACTCCCCGTTTTCTTCGGGTTATACGGTTAAATTGGCTGGCAAAAATTGATTTTAGGGGGACCCGGAGTCCCTGGTCTTCAATATTGTTGTTAGTTATACTGTTGTAAGCGAAAAATGTAAAAAAGAAACTGAAACTGAAGAAACTATAGGCTTTTTTGTCACATTTTTGTCATTGGTGAAATTTCAATTGGGGAGGGGGCGGACCCCATGTCCCCCTCCACTTGGCCACGCCTATGCTCCAAGTGAGGAAAACAAAAAAGGTGTTCGCAAATTTTCTGCGAGGTTTCTGGTGTTTTCCAACAAAATTTCAACTGTTCAAAAAATACTGCTGTCCTAGAGCCGAGGACAGGGCAATTTTCGAGCACTTGAGGCTTCGAGGCCAAGGCCAAGGACTTGACCTTCGAGGCCAAGGCCAAGGACTTTAAAATGTGTCCTCGAGGACGTCCTCGAGGCCAAGGACGTCCTCAAGGACTCCACCTCTGATAGTACCATTTTGGCTGTTTGAGATGATTTTTTTAGAGCAGTAATACAGTCCTGGTGCATTACCGACACAGTAATCAGTGGTGCCGATCCATATTGACAATTGGGGGATGATTTAAGGAGTTTGTCTATTTTTTGAAAATTTTGAACATTGGGAGGAAGGATGATACTCATACTGGAGATTTTCGGAGCAAAGTTCAGCGCTCATTTTCGCCAATACCAGCAAGGAAGTCCGCAGAAACGTTTACTACGGTTTGGAAGTAGTGCTGGTGGCAATTAAGAATTTTCAAACACAAAAGTTATGGTGAGACAACCTTAAAGCCATTTAGGGGGTCCCGGGGGGAGGGGGGCTGTGAGCTCCCCAGCGAGGTCCGGAATCTTTCTACGTTTTCGACTATTTCGACGTTTTTTCGAGGATAAAATGCGTCGTTTAGTAACGTTGCAAGTTATAACACCTAAGTTACACACCGTACCGATGCGAACTATTGGGAGGGATGCAACAGAAATTCTTTTGGGAGATGCCACCTCCTGAATCGGCACTTTCCTGTCTTAATGAAGTTATAGGAAATGCAGAAACAGAATAGGCATTCAAGTATAAATGCTAAACTGTTCATTTTTCTACTTTGTAATATGTATATTTTGTAATACACTATAAAAGTTGTAATGCTATAAAAGCTTGTAATACACAGTTGTATATTATTAGCTACAGTATTTATCATAGAGATACCGATATTACATTTTGCTCATATTTTTTCGGGAGTTTCCTGTCGTCAGTCGTATCTAGCCGTTATGCTAGCTGTAATCATGTTTAGTTAAATGAAAAGATTTACGTTGTTTTTTCAGCAATTGTTAAGTTGGCGGCTTTGCCAATATTTCAATATGTCAGAGACAGTCTGCTTTCTGCATTTATTCAAAAATCATTCAAGGTAGTTTTTCATGGGCAGTTCTTAACTTTTCTTATAGTTTAGATTAATTCTATATGTTTACCAACGCGATAGCCATAGAATATGCTTAAAATTTATTGCAAGTTTGTGTCTTGCTTTGAACAATGTGGTATAAAAACCGATATGATCCCATGCTGTTCTTATGCAAAAGACTAAGACGATCATGAACGTCAGATAGGCATTAAATGAACATACGGTTTAGTAATCGTTTCATTGCAACCAAAGTAATTAGTTTGCAAAATAAAGCTGAAAATGGTTCAATGAACTTAATCAACGCCAAATAGCTGCATTACTCCAAGGCGAAACGAAAGTTACAACCCCGCCACACAAACAATCTACTTAACTCTTAAAATACTACAATAATTTACCGTCAAAACTTTGCCCCCCCCCCCCCCCCGGTTTTCAGCTTTGCCCTCCTGATCTCGCTAAGCTGGCGACGCCCCTGAATGACAAAATAATTCCTAGTGTTTGATAACTCAGATCCACGCGCACAACCTCAACCAAAACTGTTAAGTTCGAAACGATAGGTGTTCAATACAAAAAAGAGACCATGGCAAAAACAGCTGACTCAGAGATCCCTAAATTAAGATAAAACACTAATTTTCCAAATCGCTGACCACGAAAGGGTTCATTTCGGTTTTATCAATTTACTGTAGATACAAGAAAAGAAAAGCTAACTATGATTTTGGGCAAAACAACACTTGGAAGCAATTTTTAACGCGGCAAGCTATTACGTGTCACAGAATCAGCCAGCACGAAACATAAGTCTCCAGAACAACCTTTTTCACCAGCCTGCTAATACCAACATTCGTGCTATGCCTATTATGTTTTTATTTACTTTGCAGCAGTCTTTTTTGGGCTTTGAGATTTGTCAAGAAGCTCAGATGGCAAAACGTGAGCAGAAATGGGAAAATTAATATTTTTTTTTTTCAGAAAGGGGCTGCTTTCTATTTAAAATCAATAACGTGCAAAAATTAGGCAATTTTTAATGATATTTTTAACACTTTTTTGACAGCCTAAACTTGAAAGCATCTGTAGGCTAGATTGTACACTCAACTACTTTTAATCAGACCCACTTTAATCGGACGCCTTCGCCATCGCACACAAATTCTCAAGGGACGGAATTGCTGCATCAGAGATGTAAGCCAGGCTGGGCCTTTCCGGTGGGTTTTGGCCGGGTTCTGGCAGGGTTCGGGCCTAAAGTTGACAAAAATTGCGTGCTTAATTCGCACCTGAGGTGTGCTTTTTGTCTTAGGTGCACAAAAATATAATCAAAATAATATAATTTCTAAATTTTTCAGACCCAACTTAACTTTCGGGTTTTTTCGGGCATGACTTGCTGAGGTGGAGTCCTCGAAAACCTTTTTGGCCTCGAAGACGTTCTCAAAGACGCATTTTGAAGTCATTGGCCTTGGCCTCGAAGATCAAGTCCTTGGCCTTGGCCTGGAAGCCTCAAGTCCTCGAAAATTGCTCTGTCCTCGGCTCGAGGACAGCAGTATTTTTTGAATGGTTAAAATTTTGTAGATCGGCTGAAAATTTTTTTGTTAGATCGTTTTTTTGGAGATCGCCTGAAAAAATTTTTTGAAGACCTTTTTTTGGAGATTGCCTGAAAAAGTTTTTGGAAGGTCTTCTTTTTTGGGGGGGTGAACACTTGCGTTTGTGTCCTTGGTCCTTGGCCTTGGCCTCGAGCATTTCTGTCCTTGGCCTCTAGAGTATCTGTCCTCGGAAGGGCTGTCCTTGGCCTTGGCCTCGTATTTCTTTGTTCTTGGCCTTGGCCTCAAGTCTTGTGTCCTCGGCTCCACCGCTGATTATTTGGGCTTCAAACTAAATTTCAGGTTCGGGCCGGATTCGAACTTAAACTAGACGGCCCGTTAACAACTCTGTGTTGCATTGTAATTTACTGTGTTTTACCTCTATAATCGGACAACCTCGCTATCCGACTATGACAGCGAAATTTTAGGTACAAAATGCATTAAAAAATGTGTAAAATGCATTAGGCTTGAACGAATTGGTTGCTAAGTTTCAGGAGCCTGCTACAGATCCTGTTCCTGCAAAATTTGAATAGCACCACTGATTTGACTTCAATATAGATGATGCGCAATGAAATGTTTGTGACGTCATCATAGCCATTCTCAACTTCTTTTGAAGTCGATGAATTTAAAACACTTGTCTTAGACTTACAGAAATTTCAACCAATTGTTTTCTTTCATTTATTTATTTTTTTGAAAATTTATCCAAAACTCGGTCAATGATGTCGTTTTGACGTGGTATCTAAACTTCCATAGGCTTATCGTCCTCGCAGATGTTATATTCCTATCTCCTCTTTAATTCGTTTATGTGGTCTTGCACAAACAAAGAAAAGTTATAAGGCGTTTGTAGCTTGAAAGAGCCCCATTAGGGTATTCCCTGGGTCCAATTTGCGTTTTTTTTTCTGAAGCCTTTTGGGAGCCAAGTGCATTTTCGTCACGTAGAAGAGTTATGAATCGGCCGGGCTTTTTGTGTCGAATTCGGGGGCTTGAAATTGACAAAATATCTGGTTTAATTCGGGCGTGATATACATTTGCACGTACTTGCCTATTCTGTTTTAGACCTTAGTTGCTATGAGTCGGTTTAATGCAAAGTCACAATGCCCATTGTTTGGTTCTAAACAAGCCTTTTAGCTACTTTGACAGCCATTACTGTAAAGCCATTAGGCGAAACTTATCGAATTTGTTTACGAATTAGCATAGTTTGTTGTTGTGTGAAATGTCGGTTGTGGAAATTTCGACACTCGCTGCGTTTTTTCCGGGGAAGAAAAACTTATTTAAAAAAGGAAAATACGCTAGAAAGCAACAAGCTGCAAAGTTTTGTGGATGAAGGCAGCATGGGATCTATGAAGGGGAAGGTGAAGGCAAGCATGAAAAAAAAAGTTTATGAAGTGGAGGTGAGCTGCATGATTTTGGTCAAATCGTACCGGTATTTAGGCCTATGATACAGAGAGCAGAAGATATGTAAAAATAAGCCGAAAAGCATTCGGAACTAAAGATTGGGGCAGCAGCTTGCCCAACGCTACATTTTGATCATTCCAGTAAAAAGACTACCCGCAGGCCGCAACCATAGAAATGCAGGTCTAATAGTAGAAGTGCGCGTGGCTTAAAAGCCTCGCGAAAGAAAATTATTTAAACCAACCGAAAATACCAGTGCAGGTTAAGCCAATAACGTTAATTGTGTCGAATAATGAGAGTTGGTATACAGACTTTTACAGGTAAAACAGTAGGCATTGATTTACAATTTCAGATAGGATTTAATGAAGATGGCAACGTAAATCTTGCGCGGTGTGAGTGCCCCAGGAGACTGTTTCGGTGCCACTACATGGCAGCAGTTTTACTTCATGCAGTAAAGGCTGTATCGAAGACGAATAAGACGTGAGTGGATACGAAAAAACGCACCAACGCTTCTGCCAAGTAAGTGTTTAACCGGGTTTAACGTTGTAGCAAAGCCTTTTCACCCATTCATCTCAAACAGGACTGATGGTGTTTTACGTACTCGACGGGAGCTTCTAGTTTTATAAAGAGATGGAGAGCGCACGCATTATAGAAGGATGCACCAACAACTTATACACCTGTTAACTCCATTATTTGTTTTAAAGTTGTCTGTCTGTATTTTTTGGCAGTACCATATGCTAGATATTCCGTTTACGTCAAATAACTGCGGTAAACTCATCGACAGTCCACTGTCAGCCGTTTTTTGTAGGACTTTACTATTGAAGACATCCGATATGTGGCCGAGTCAAAGTCCACTTGCTTAGATCGCTATAAAAATGTTTAGGATGCCTAAAATAGTTCGATTTTGCAGAACGAATGAGGAAACATTTCTGAGAGAAGTTCCTTTGCAACTGTTGGCCTGGAAAGTCGATGACACAGACAGAAAGTGGTTTGCTGGGGCGCTGTCAATTAGCGCAATTCAAAATGGCTTTTCATGGTTATTGTCACCGAGAACCCCCGTCTTCCTGTAAACCTATTCTCACGGTGCACGAAATTTTGTACAGTCCTGCAGTCTTGGAAGCGTCTGAGGCAATCCAAATTGTGCTCGCACAAATGCAAATCACTTTACTGCAATCAATAGCTGTGGGAGAAGTTACACGCGGTCAACACAAAAATCCTCTGTGGTATTCTTATCGGAAAGGAAGATAGACGTCATCAAACTTTGGTTTGGTGTTAAAGCCGTGTCTCACTGATAGGGCTGTGTGTAATTCGACGATGAAGCGCCTATTGGACAACGACAGCTTGAGTTCGGTGAGAGCTGTACAGTGGGGCATTCAACATGAAGCCACCGCCATAAAAGCATATATGTAGCAAACTGGGCATTCTGTATCTCCATCCGGTTTATGGTTATATTCGTCAGGAATCATTGGAGGATCTCCCGATGGCATTGTATCGTCAGAAAAAATTATATAAGTTAAATGCCCCTTTTCGGGTCTCGAAAAGCATCTGTTGGAGTTAGTGGATACTGACTCCAACTGCTACCTTAGAAGAATTGACGACACCCACTTGCTTGAATTAGATGTGTCAAGTGTGCGTGGTTTCAATTATTATCATCAAGTACAGGGCAATTTACATTTTACCTATAGAAATGTGTGTGATTGGATAGTGTGGTGCCCTAAGTCAATGTACGTCATCCCTATTTATAAAGATGAATCTTGGCTGAGCAGTATTCCAATTTTATTTAATTTTTATAGGACCATATATTTACCAAAATACATGCAAGGCGGTGCTGTTGAATAAAATTTGAAGTGAGATGCTTTGCTGCTAACTGGTATGTGCTTTGCTGTTTTTGTATATACATGTATACTGCCACACATACTGTCGATACTTTGCGAGTTGGTATATGTTTACGGTTTGCCGTTGTGAGTGCTTTACCTGCTATTTTTATTTTTTGTTTTCAATACAGTTGTAATTTATACAAGAATATTTACTTGACTTTATTTATATATGAAGCTGTCTTCTTACTAATAAGACCGCCAGAAACTACGTGAATAAAGGATGCGAAGTGAATCCTAGTTCCAAGAAACTGGGTAGACCGGCGGCGAGATTTCTTCAACTTTTATTGCATCCAAAATTCACAACTAGCCTTCCCCGACACTATACCCACTAACGATACAGCATAAGATTTAAAATATCCCTATCAAAAATTCATAGAATTCACTAAAAGCATTACGGTGATCCCCTACACAATAAAAGATCAGTGATATAAACTTTCAGCATCCGAGATAAAATGCGATAAAATCGAGATAAAAAACGGAAAACATGGCTAAAGAATAACTAAACGTCAACCGATAATCATCAACAAATTATTTAAATAAAAACGAGGTTTACAATATAGGCATACACAATTACACATGTTGCAGTATCTACATGTAGAGGCCTATACATCACTACAAAAGAAAACGTATACTATGAGAGGAGCAAATAGAGTCGGGAATTCAGAAACTAAAAAAAAACAAAACCTTTACAACTCATTTTCTACTTCACGAATAATCGGTTTTTGTAAATTCACCAAACATAACACAACTTGAAATAATTTTGTTGCAATACATCGATAACTGTGCGGAATTAAATTCAATACGTCACATCTTTTCACTCGTTGGATGGCTCGTTCGACATGAATTCTAGATCTGGCAAATCTAACAGTGAGTTCAGCTTGTGATTTGGTGAACTGGAAATTTGTCAAAAAAGGAGGCAAATTCAGATAGACATTTGGTGGCAGGATGTTTTGTATTAAAAAGCCTTTGTCAGCAATAATGAGGTCACCAGGCTCCATAAGGTTGAGAATGCTACAGTGCCTAACAATTTCTTTGTCACTGGTAGATCCCGGATATAAAGCACTTGCATAAGTTATAACACCGTTTGGTCCAACTCCAATGAGGCCTTTGAAAGTATGACGCTGTTTGTAATAAGAAAAACTTGGTAAAGTGTATGGTTTAATTTGGTAGTCTTGTATTACGTTAAAACGCCTGCAACGCTTTTTTCTTATTTCGTAATCTTAATTGCATTTTCATCTCTGCGTTAAACGCAAACATTTTGCTTGAAAAGTAGTTGCCACTGTGCAGTTTAACTAACAGTAGATTTGCAGTATAGCTAGAACAGTATTGCCTGTGTATTAAGTTACAGTATTGAGATACAGTGTTTATTAACCGTACTATGAGTTTTACAATATGTTTTGCTATTTTGCTTCTTGTAGACGTAGTTATGTTATAGCTTGTTAAAGCCCATAATTTTGTGAATTGTATATTAATAAATGTTATATTGATGACTCGGCTTCATTACAAAAAAGTTGCGCTCTGGGATTCCATGTTACTCTGAACTTCAAACTGTATTTCAGTACAATCGAGAATGATTCTGCAGTTACTAAAATTTGAGAAACAGGATGGAAGACATATCCCTTTTTTACTAACAGAAGGTATTTTGTCTTTTAACAAACCGACGTACAAAACTTCACGAAGAACACCAATCAATGTAATAGTTACATTTGTTATTGTACTAATAGACACAGAAAAGCGAACACCAAGATCTTTATGACTGAAGTTGCAACGGAATTTCAACAGGGTTAGGAATAGTTGATCTTGCTGTGAAATCGATGACACTTTCCATCCACACTAATATGAAAAATCGAAGCGGGTACACAGCTGCAGTAGTATATTAAAAACATCAGCAGATGGCAAGCCCGTATAGTGCTGAAACAAAGTGCTGTTACCTTTGACAGAATCAAACGAACATGCTTTGGTTGCATTGCTCAGGTATTTTTCTAGCTTTGACACTTGTGACCTTAACATATCAACCTCGACTTGTAGAGCGACGGACGGCAGTGCAATTTTGTGAGAACAGCCAGCAGACGATGATTCCTCTAAGGACGCAGACGCTCTTTTTTTTTGCTTCCTCGGAGGTTCCGGATCCTTAACTTAAAATTTTTTTTTTAAATTTCTTTGGAAAAGTGTCGGTCCATTATCTTTTAACCCATCCTTGAAATGACAGCTGCAAATTCTTGAGCTGCTTGGAATTTGCTTGTCTTGGCGTCTAAAAAAATCACAAATACTAAGCAATATTGATTGCACTAAATACAATAGACCTATACGTTTGCTCACAAGCAAGAAGCCTAACTCGCCGAGAATTAACTTTTCATTAATTCAAGTAACCCCCCAGATGGCCTAGTGAATAGAGCGTCTGCTTCTGGACTGGTGGAAACAGGGTTCGGACTGGTGGACTCGGACTAGGGGTAGGTATAGCTACCGGTTTGGGGTTTAACTACATTCTTTAGTAGGCCTACCCGCACAATTTTTCCCACTTGAATGCGAGCACCTCGTTCTTCGGAAACCGATAAAATTTGCAATCCGAGGACTCGCTTTGGTGGTTGCAGTCGGGGACGAAACATTGAACCATCTTAATTTATAATAATGACGAGCACTACACGCAATACTGTTCAGTGAGAACAACACCTTTTTAATACAGTAGCATGCGTTTCGCCTGCCTTACAAGCTAGCTTTCAGTTTGTTTAGAACCAAACAATGGACATTATGACGTTATTACTAAACTGGTCTATAAAACACTACGGTAATCAAAATAACTTTGGAACATTGATAGATGACGATTTCGTTTAAACATCAACAGAATTAGTCGATTATTACTACACAATCATTAGTATTATTGTGTCACAGTTGATCAGCAGTAAGTAGTTTTATTTTAACCGCTTAAGAGTCATCACCATACACATTTTTTTAGACGTAACTTGACTTTAAGGCTTTTTTGGGCCTGAATTTGGCTTCAAATCACTTTTCGAATGCGAGCATAGATTTTCGGGTTCGGGTCTGTACTAGTCAACCTGTTTACAACTCTGTCACGTAGCGAACAGACCAATGGCCCAAGGTGGGAGATAATCGAGTAGGTCTCTCAACTTCCAAATATTTTAAAACTATTTTCGGGTTTTAAGTGGCTGTTTGGCACGAAGACGGAGAAGGTATTTTCACAGTCCATACTTGCATTAGAAACTCTGTACTGTCAAATGCTTTTGACACTTGTATGAGTTTTTTCCGAGGATAATGGGAACAAAAACTACAGCACAAATCGGCACTGACTAAGCATGTTTTCGATTAAGAACATGCCATGGATTGAGGCAATGCTGAAATTTTGAACTTCGTGCTTGACTTCACAAAACTCCTGTTGTGTATCTATGTAGAATTACAGTATATTGTGTCAAAGTCCAGTATCATTGCTTGTTCGTTGTGCTTCACTTTTGATGCATTTTTCTACTACATTAGATTATATCCACTCAAACGTAACGATTGCTGATTTAAAGTCAATTGTTTGTTCATAAGTTTCCTTTCATCTAACTTATAATTTTTTGTTTTGACGTAGTTAAATTAAAACATTAATTTTACGCCATTGACTTCATCATGAAACTCTAAGCATTCGCTCCTTTCGCAAATTATCTCAGCATTCATTACAAAAAAAAATCAAATTATGATCTAATAGGTCTATTTTCAAAACTTACAAAATTTTGATGATTTATTTTTTAACTTCTTGTCAAAAAGTTTTATCGTGAGTTAATCTTAACAATCAGCCTTGCAGCAGTGATTAAGGTAGTTTTAGTAGTTATAGTTAGATAGTGTGCTCAGCATGTAGAAAATACAGCAAGTCGTAGGTTTAAGTTAAAATGCGTTATCGTGACACAATCTATACACAGTGGAATGAAGCAAAAAGCCTTAGTTAAAAGTCAGTCAATCAAGAATAACAAAGTCAAAACCAAAGAAACAATCAAATCAGAGTAAGAATTTATTAAAATGATGCATACGGCACTACATTATAATTTAAAAATGACAACTTTTTTCAGTACATAACTGCATTTTAACTTTAAAAAGATAATACAGATATCATGTCACTAAATATTGGTAAAAAGTTGTCGATACGTCAATTTTGTGACGTGTTTGCATTTGCATTAATGTGCGTTGACGAAATGCTGCCATATTGCAATCTAACTGAGAAAACTGATTCTGGTCGCAACTTTACCATATTTTCAAAACAACACTTTTAGAGAATTATAGTGTTTTACAGTATTTTTTCGCCTGAGTTGTCGGGAAGTCGGATTCTTCATTGATTATAAACGGATTGTCGCTTTCTGGATTTGTTAAAGTGCTCTGATGAGATACCGTAAACCTGTATTTGAGCGCAACGGCGCTCTATTTTTCAACCTTTCCTCTATAGTGGCGTTCTATTAGAGGTGGTGTTTAATTAGAGGGTTGGCGCTCTGTTTTTTGACTGGCTAGTCTGAATTTTGGGAAGGTCAATTTAATTAATGAAAAGTAAGAATATTTAACACAGTTAACATCTAGCTTCTGAACAAGAAAAAAAAACGTCTAAATCATTCAACAAAAAAAAAATCTAACATATAATTAGTAAAATACAAGAATACAGGGTGATTACTGTTAAGTGATCAAAATTTCACTGATAAAAATCAAGCGACACGTCGCTTTGTGATGTAGAAAACCTTTGATTACTAACTAACATTATAAACATCAAAGTGGCGGTTTATTAAAGGTGGTTTGTAATTAGACGTTGGCGCCCTATTTTTCAACCCTTCCTCTATAGTGGCTTCCTGTTAGAGGTGGTATTCAAATAAACGTGGCGCTCAAAGTGAAGTTTTACGGTAAATTAAATTTTTCTCAACCAAGTTCCATTTTGCACTTTTCAATGTGTTTTATTGTTAAGTTCATACAATTCTAACTTTCTTATGGAGCGTCGTTTGTGTACTTTAGTTTGTGCAATGTTTTTTTGCATATTTAATTTAATAGTCATTTTAATTAATTATTCAAAAATGTATAGTCAAAGTCGAAATAGTCAAAAAAAAAATTGTTAGTGGAGCGTGACGAAGCGCTTTCGGCTGCTACTGATGCGCTCTCGGCTGCTCTTTAATGCGCTCCAAAAGCAGCCGAGAGCGCTTTGTTACTCTCCACTAACAAATATACAAAAAAGTCGGCAGCGTATTTTTGCAACGGTTTATTTTGTGCGCAATTTTTTTGACTATTTATTTCGACTTTGACTATATATTTTTGTACATTTAATTTAGATGACTACTTAATGAAATATGCAAAAAAACATTGCACAAATTAGGGTACACAAACGGCGCCCATACATTCAACCATAGGTGGGCACAAGTCCGTTAATCGTTAATCCGTTAATAACGAAGCTAACTTTTTCATTAACTCGTTAATCCGTTAAAAAGTTTTGTCATGTTAACGGACTAAATTAACTTCCGTTAAGTCCTGTAAACGGACTAAATTAACTTCCGTTAAGTTCTGTTAACTTCCGTTAAAGTTTTTATCGTTAATATCTTGCACCATTCATTCATCGGACCGGTACAAACCAGTTTGCACTGGTAACACCTGTTGCGTATTAGCACAAGTTTTATAGAAGAAAGCGAAGAAAGGAGTTCTTTTTTGTGGCAAATACGCTGCAGCCTAATAGGTCTATCAATTATCGCAGTTCACAATTTCCAAAGGTTTTCCGATCGCAGCTTCGTTGTGCATTTGAACTTATTTTTATCTTGAAATTAGATTAGACTGTAAAATGTAACTTCCAAAACACCAAAAGACCACCATAGCGATAAATATTTTCTTACAATCAGCTCAACAGCGTCAATACGTGTTCTAAAAGCGAGTGAATAAAAAGAAATGTAAATTACACGCAAAATGTTAACGGATTACGGACTTTATTAACTTCCGTTAATTAAAGCTTAAAATAACGGATTAACGTTAATGGAGGTGCGAAGTTTGTTAACGGACTAGTGGTTAACGAAGCTAACGTTTTGCATTAACTTGCCCACCTATGCATTCAACAGTATACTGTAGCTATTCATACATGGAGAGATGCTGTATAATTAACCAGCAAAATGAAATGTTTTGCAAACGTAAACTTTTAATCTGTTTAACAGTATTCGTATTTTTCAAATGTTGTCAGTTTTCGATGTTCCAGCGGAAAAAAATTTACTCGAGAAAAAGAAGGGATAATGACGATAATATTTTATTGTTTGATGTTTCAGATTTTTCATGAAAATCACATTGCCTTTTCCAAATTAAATATGCTGATGAGAAGAATTCGGTATAAAACGTTTTTAAACTACGTTATTTTCTTCACATTCATATTTATCATTGTCGCATTGTTTATCAAACCGTTTTTTGCGTACAATCACAGGTAGGCAGTGGCAGATATTTTACAAATCAAATCAAAATCGAAATTCAATCTTTCATTATACCTGCTTTCATACGTTGAAGCATGTAACGAGTTGGCGAGGTTAATCTCGGCGTTTTTGCGCCAGGGTAATACAGCTTCTTTCGAAGAAATATTGTAGTGGTGGCGAACCGTTAGAACACTGTGTCCGATTTGAACGGCCCGAGATTTGAAACTCAGACCTCCAGCTCCAGAGACGAACGCGTTACTGCTCAACCAACCGGCCGGTTTTAACTATTTTAGAAGAAATTTATAATCGCTATATACTGTACAAAATACAATCGCATAGGGTCTTAATGACAATATACAAAACACCTTTAATGATGTAAATAATTGGAATTTGAGCTTGTTTTTCGATTTAGCTGACAGTTTAGGGGTGAGAATTCCTCTTTCAAATGATGAACGTCAGGGTCGTTGCTAGCGAGGATATGACCTAACATTAGGAGCGCAATCGAGCTTTGAGATTAGAAGAAGTCTTTTTTACACTTCGCATATTATGCGGTGCGAAACGGTCTATCATCTTAACTGTCAGAGGTGGAGTCGAGGACACAAGGCTCGAGGCCAAGGCCAAGGACACAAAAAAATTTCGAAGCCAAGGCCAAGAACAGCCTTTCCGAGGACAGACCCTCTCGAGGCCAAGGACAGGAATGCTCGAGACCAAGGACACAGCTGCAAGTGTTCTCAAAAAAAAAGTTTTCAAAAAAGTTATTCAGGCGATCTCCAATTCATAGGCGTACCCAGAATTTTTGATTGGGGGAGGCCTAAACCACAAATCACATGCAATGATGTCATCAAAATTTTTCCAAAGAGGAAGTTTTTGTGGGACAAAGATATCGTAGGATGGAAGATCTAAAATCGCTGCCTGCTGGCACGTAACCAGAATTTTGCAAAAGGAGAAGGCTTAAACTAATAGTTAAAAAATGCAAATATTTAACTTTGGAAACGTGTTGAGAAAGCTAGTGTAATTCAAAGGTATCACAGACGGGGGTCTGGGGGCGGGGCCCCAGCCGCCGGAGGCTTTGGGGGTCTGGGGGCGAAGCCCCCAGCCGCTGGGCGATTTTTTGTAATTTTTTGGTAAAAAAGCTATTTTAATGCCATTGAATCACATTTTGCAAGTGTTCAGAGCCATTTGAAAGCACTAGGTTTTTGATATTTGAAATCTAATTGAAAAAATTAAATTGTTTAAACCTCCTTTTTCTTGCAATTTAAGTCCAAAACACGTTTTAAATCTTGCATTTTAGAGTTAAATTTTAATTGTATGTGATTTAATGTACAGGGTGGCCGAAAAGTCCCAGAACACTATACATGTATTTTTAATAAAACAGAGTATTTTTTAATGAAATATATTTTAAATATATTTTAAGTATTTTTTAATGAAACACACAGAAACGTATATTTTCAACAAAAAAGAGAACTTTATTAGAAACAAAGCAGAAAAGAACTAGAGTAATTTAGTGGTCTAGGGGATCAGTACGTTGGCTCTCATTGTTCTTGCACAATTCCATTCGCCTCCATGTTCTTTGTGCCATTTTTTGGAGAGAATTCCTTGATACGCTAGCAAAAGCTGCAGTAATCGCATGCTTTAGCTGATCAATGGTTTCGTATCGGTCACCAAAACACCATGCTTTAGCTGATCAATTCCTGATGCGGTCGTGAACCCAAACAGCAGCAATTAAGCGCTCCTCAACAGTAAATACACTGATGTCAGTCATGACCTGAAATAACCTAAATAACCAGAAAATAAATAAAAATAAATCAAATAAATTGTTTTAACAACATTAGAATATTAAAACAATCATATTAAAATATTAAACAATCATATTTAACAGCATTAAAATATTAAAAATAGAGTGTCCTGGGACTTTTCGGCCACCCTGTAGGTAAGGGGAAGTACGGTGCATTGTCTCTTGCAACATGTTAGCAGTAAATAGTAATCTGCTCGAAGATTTTCCTTAGAGACTTTCGCTTTGTCATGAAAATAACCAGTTATAGGAGTATATGTTCGGCCAGGGGCCCAGGCCCCCTCAACTGATGTTCAATAATTTGCTCAATGAGCATTTTTCAAGGCTAATTTTTTTTTAAAGCATTTTGTAAGTAAAAACCGCCGAGATTGGAGGTGAATTACTGAGTTGTTATTGAAAAATGGTTCAATAGATGGTAACGCCTACTAACCATGTTATTGCCGGGCCGGATTTACATCGCGCTGGGCCCCTGGCACTTTGGAGATTTTTGCAAGATCTTTCTGCTAAATACAGGGGAAGACCAAAAAAGTCTTACGATTTCAGCGCGGGGCCCCTAGCTAATACTGCTCCATATTATGGTAAATCCGCCCCTAATAAATGCATTACGTTTATGAAAAGGCTAGATGTGGGCCTGAGATAGCAACTTATAGGACGAAAACTCTCCAATTCTTTTGGGTCAACGTTTAAATTGGCTGGCAACAATTAAATTGAGGGGGGCCTGGGGCCCCTGGTCTTTAATATTGTTGTTAGTTACTGTTGCAAGCAAAAAACACTAAAAAGAAACTGAAAAAACAATAAGCGTTTTTAGTGAAATTTCAATTTTCAATGGTAAAATTCCAATGGTGAAATTTTTGGGGGCTGAGCCCCCTCCCTCCCCCCCCCCCCCCCCCCCTTTTTGGCTACGCCTATGCTCCAAGTGAGGAAAACAAAAACGTGGTTCGCAAAATTTCCGCGAGGTTTCTGGCGTTTTCCTACGAAATTTGAACTGTTCAAAAAATAGTGCTATCCTGGAGCCAAGGACAGGGCAATTTTCGAGGACTTGAGGCTTCGATGCCAAGGACTTGACCTTCGAGGCCAAGGCCAAGGACTTCAAAATGTGTCCTCGAGGACGTCCTCGAGGCCAAGGACGTCCTCGAGGACTCCACCTCTGCTAACTGTGTTTGAAAAGTCTTTTATGAACTTTCCTTGCAAAATCACTTTTAGAAATTTGGAAAAAATCTCTTATAGCAAAGCGATTTCCATGCCTTTTTTTGACTCTGGATTTTACGCGGGCTGTATTTAACTCTACATAACACGTGGTGGGAGGGGCATTTTTGTGATAAATCCCTTCCGAAACAATCTTTTTTCCTGACTTTGAGTCAAATTTCATTAGATATAACCCCTAAAAATTTGAAGTTGCTAAGGTAAGGAAAAGTTTCCTAATTTTGACGTTTGCCGAAATCAATTTCTGAAAGCTGAATATTTTTAGCTGCAATTTACCTTAAATGACGTCACAAGACATTTTTGTGGCGTAACTACTCTGGCTTGAGCATTTTGTGATTCAGTATCAAAAAACAAACTCAATGTACAAAATCTGAACCGCCTATGACGTCATCAAAAAACAACGTCATTTAAAAAATGTATAACCGTTACCTCACAATTATGACGTCATTAACTCTAAGCCAATTTTTTTTAAATTTTGGTGTAAACCAACCCGCATGACAAATTTGCTGTACCCATGATTTTTGGTTTAAGAGGTAGATAGGGGTTGTTTGTGCTTCCCATCCCGTATAAAATGTGGTGGCAAATACCCCGTGCAAAGTAGGGTTAACTCAAACGTCAAAAACATCATAATTGACAAATTATTAAAATCATACCGCATTTTAGCCGAGGAGACACATAATGCCTCCACGTCTAACTCATAAACCAAAAATCATTGGGCGCTGAATTAGACATGTGGGTTAGTGTTTCTCTGCCTCTAAGAAAAATTGATTTCGAGTTAAATGAGTCGTCATGAGACACTTCATAACTGATCTTCAGAAAATTGAATCAATTTTTCAATTGCGTCATAATCACTTCAAATTTTTGCTCATTTTATTTTTAATCCAGCATATACTATAAAATTATGAAATGTTTGAATCATAGTGATTACTTTGAAAAAAAAGATTGTTATGACGTCATTTGAGCTAAATGTGTAAACTAAAAATTTTCTTTAAAGGATTTATCACAAAAATGAGGCATTTTGAACATGATAAAAATTTAAAGTGCCAAGGAATTTGTTTCCAGCCAAAAGGCTACCATCGCTTAAATCTAGAGAATGCGCTTAAAAAGAAATGCCTTCTCTAGCTCGACTGGTAGAGCACTGCTGGCTACAGGTTTGAATCTTGTGGGTGGATAACTTTTTGGTTTGCTTGTTTTAAGCAGGTGCAGTTTTGATGGCTCTTTCACGTAGCTGTATGCCAGAAAGCACGAAAACGATTAAACATTCCTGCAGCTGTAAACTTCTTCTTTCTTCATTGCTTGGATGGAATCGCTTGGGACTTTACCCAAGCGAAATGATGGATGTGATGGAAAACCGTGAAGTGTGGCGGCTTAATCTGGAGCTGCTGCCCCCGCAATCCTCACGGAAGCTGTAAACCTACATTTACGTAACTTATTATGTACTGTATCATTTCCTGTAGGATTATACTGTGCTTTCAAATAATATTGCTGTGTTGAAATGTTGCATGACAGGTTTGCTGTTGTGACATTTTCACATCCATTTTGAAGAACAAATCTTCACAGCTCAAAACCTTTATAACTTTTTATCTTCGGTTTGAATTGATAAAAAGTCACAAAGCAGTTGTAGTAACTGCAGCAATATCATTAAAACATCAATTAACAACCCACGCAGGCGCGTAACCAGGAATATGCTAAAGGGGTGTGTAGGGGGCTTTGAACTCAAATCCAAAATTTGTCTGCCTTTTACAGACTACCCATGTTAACGCCATTTGGATGGCGTTTCGCTCGTTTGCATAGAGCCATTCAAAAGAACTACGGTATTGTAACTGCTAAGATTTAAATGTCCTTTGACAAAATTACATTTAATTGCTTTGCTCCTTCAGCTTCCTTACTTCCTGTAAAGGTTTAAAACACAATATGCACAGAGCTGGACAGCGCTGTTTCGAACTTTTAGCTCTCATCGGCAGCCCTCAGCTTCTCTAACAAAGTTATTCCCCAGCTGTTGTGTTTTTTTTTATTACAAAATTACGAGAAACAAACAGAACACAGCATGTCACAGTTGCTTTTTAATGTTAATCAATTTTAATCTTTTTGTTCTTTAATTGAAGGTATTCCCCAGCTGGACAAGACTCTTGGCCGAACTGGACAAACCTTGAGGCCTTGCACAGCGGCAGAGGCTTCGTAGGGAATAAACGATTTTTCACTTGTGGTACTTAAAAAAAACAAGTGAAAAATCGCTGAACCCTTGTAGTAAGGATAGCCATAGGCTATCCCTACTACAAGGGTTGCCCTTGTGTGACCACGGAAATCATAACCGAAAAGTTTGACGTCCTTCGTGGTCGATTCCTGGGAAATCATAACGACTTCTGTGGTCACACAAGGGCAACCCTTGTAGTAGGTATAGCCTATGGCTATCCTTACTTCAAGGGTTCAGCGATTTTTCACTTGTTTTTTTTAAGTACCCCTAGTGAAAAATCGTTTATTCCCTAAAAGCCTCTGCCGCTGTGCAAGGCCTTAAGGTTTGTCCAGTTTGGCCAAGAGTCTTGTCCAGCTGGGGAATAACTTTGTTAGAGAAGCTGAGGGCTGCCAATGAGAGCTAAAAGCTCGAAACAGCGCTGTCCAGCTCTGTGCATATTGTGACTCTAGCTGCTTTGCAGCTGCAGGGTTTTTGGTTGATGTAGCCACCTAATAGCCAGTGGAAGTCGTTATGATTTCCCAGGAGTCGACCAAGAAGGACGTCAAACTTTTCGGTTTAAAACACGTTAAAAAGCATGCATAATCAGGCTAAATTTTGTAAGCGACCTGGCTAAGTAGAGAAGGCTTCAGCCTTCCTAGCCCCCTCCTCTTCCAGGTTACGCCACGTAACCCAAGTAACAACTACAAAATACAATTATTTAGAACTACAATCTATCAGAGTGCAAGTGAAAACTTCGTTCCACAATGTCAGGAGTCATTCTATAGCTGCATGAAATCAAAGCGTAAGTGCTCTAGGGTCGCATGCACCAACACGGATTAACTTCAATCCGTGGGTTCATTAAACTTTTGGGTAAAAGTTTAGACATATGGCCGGACAAATTGCAAAAATGAATACAAGTATGTAATTCAAGAATAACTTCTCTGAACTCGCGAATTTCAGTTTATCTTACTGTGATAAGTTAAACGGTGTAGAAGATAGAAAACTCATAATTTCCGGATCAAAGCTAATTCACATTGGTGCATACAATGCTTAATTAGATCAATTTTGAGAAAGACTAACCTTTGATAAATAATGTTGATAATTAAATGCGCTGAAGTCAATTCTGAGCTTTAAGTTGTAAAGGGATCCTATTTATCAATTGTCTAAACTAGCGAGTGAAAAACAAAATTAAACAACCACTCAAAAACTACAAAGTTACTGTATGTTCTGATTCTTTCAAGAAATAGATAGTCAAGGTTAGTTTTTGACTATAAAGTTGGAAAAAAATTATGGATAGGTCTATAGAAGGAATTTTCTGAAAAGAAGCCATTGCAAAATAAAATTTGAAACCAAGAATTCAAATTAAATAAGATTTATAATGACTTATTGTCGAAACGTTTTGAATCTAAATTTAACCGATCAGTGGTAAAGTGGACCGAGCGTCTGCTACTAAACCCGTAGATTAGGGTTCGATTTCGGGTTGGGTCAAACTAAAGACTCTAAAAATTGGTATTCAGAGCTTTATTGATTGGCGTTTAGCAGCGAAAGGGTCAGTGGGAAGCCTCCTCCGTGTGTGGTAGCCAAGTGGCAGGAAGCAGTTTGACTTGAAGACCGCAAGGTTCCTTCGATGTCTTCTAGCCAAGACGTCGAAAGTGAATAAAGATACAATTAAAATTAAGTTGAATATTTCACCAAGTGTCTTTTTGGTTTCAGCAACTAAATGGAGGATGTTCACTTTTATCAAATCAGCTGCTCCAAATCATTGGAAGAGGATGAATATTCGAAGAACTTGGGGCGCAATAAAATATGTTGAGGGGGGCTTATTTTCAACCACTTTTATCGTTGGTACAACAGCAGGAAAAGTACAAGCATTGCTAGACGAAGAATCCGCTCGATTCAATGACATCATGCGAGTCAATGAATCCGATGATTACCAGTAAGCATACGACTAATTTTCTTGTTGATTGCGACTGTAATGCATTTTTGGAATCGTAAAAATAACAATAGCAATGGTATAGTAAGTGCAAATAAATTCTTATTAGATACCATCTTGCCATTATTTGTGAATGTGCTGGAGCTTTGCTTAACGTAATTTTAAACAGACAGACGCTGCGGGTGAGCTGAAATTAAAGTCTTGAACAGCTAGGTCTTGAAAAAAATTTAGTTCAGTTCAACTGCAGAACACTGGTATCTGAAAACAATTGACAATCATAATCCATGCAGCTCGAAAAAAGCTTATATATACTTTATTTGCAACACGCATTTCGCTAAACCGTGAAACGAGTTTGACGGCCTCATTTCTGTGTTGTTGTGGCTGCTGGCAACACTGTTCTTTTCGAAAAAAATATCTTAGCGGTGGCCAGCTATATTGGCAATACTGTATTTTGTGGCTCAGCTAGGAAAGAGGTAATGGGAACTTTAGCCTTCCCGCTTAGCCCACTCGGGAGTCACTTAGAATATTAAACCGTAACATGCAAGCCTTTAAATGTACTTTTATACGTAAATTGTAATAAAAGAAAGAGCAAATCAGCGAAGGGTCTGTGCAATTTAATTTTTTCAAAAGGCTCTCAAATCTTGCAATTTAGTTCTTTAAATGGCTCTAAAAACGCGCAAAATGTAATCCAAATAGCGTTAAAATAACTATTTCTTTCCAAAAAAATGCACAAATCGGCCAGCGTCTGTGATACGCTTGAGTTGCACCAGTTTGCTCGGCGCGCCACTTAATTGAGATAGTTTGCAGACAAAAAAAAATTTACTCAAGTTCTTCACCTCCAAGCAAATTTCTGATTGTGCGCATGACTGTTCACCCAATTTGACCGAACCGATTCAGAGTTGTAAACGGGCCGACTAATTCAGGCCCGAACCCGGCTTGATCCCGAAAATTTAAGCCCGAACCCGAAAACTAATTTAAAGCTCAAATGATGCCCGAAAAAAACCGAAAGTTAAGTTATACCTGAAAAATTTAGCAATGTTGCCAAGTTATTTTGATTATATTTTTGCGCACCTAAGACAAAAAGCACGTCTCAGGCCCGAGTTATGCACGAAATTTTCGTCAATTTTAGGCCCGAACCGAAAACCCCGGCCCGACTTACAACTCTGTATCGTTTTGACCACAAGACCCCATTTGAACTTCAGACTTTTTGCTCTCGAGAAGAACGCGTTGCCGCTTGACCAACTATAGCTACTTATTCCAAATTAACAGTTATCACTTCAAATTAACAAAAGTGCAGGTATTCTTTATAAACTGATTTTATACCACTAGGAGATTTCAAAACTTTTGCATACTACTGCACTGCATTTTTATCGGCATTCGGATTTTTTATCTTCCATATCCCTTTATGTTTTAACATCTGATGTTGTGTCACTACTACCTCTTATTGACTCGACAAAATATGCTATTTATAGTGTTATGATCTACTCCTTTATACGGAGGTCAAGAATAAGATGAACAACAGTATAACTGGATAAATTCTAAATACTAGCTGATGAGAATTTTATTCAAACATTGAATTTAGTTAAGAACTTGACGCAGAAAATATATTTCCTTCCAAAGCTTAGTTTTTGCTAAGTATATAAGAATGTTCAGCTACAGTTTGGAAGTTTGAAATGGTGTCTAAATTGATGTTTACAAAGAACAGGTTTGGTCTCAACGAAACCCAACGGAGTACTTGATAGCAAAAACAGTTAGAGCAGAACACAACACAAAATCACCAAAAATCAATACAACATCAGCGCCTGTTTTTCCGAAAAAACAGCTATTCAGCTAGTGGCAAGCTCCTTTTTTGAAAATATATTCTTTTCGAAAAAGGACCTGTCCGCCTGAAGAGCCATTTTTTCGGCCAAACAGACATTGTTATAGTTTTTATTTTTAGTGATTTTACTGTGTTAATGCTTACATATATTAACAATATCTTTGTTCCAAACAGCATTAGAGCATATTAGCAAACTCGAAGTACCACAACAATTTTCTTTTGGATGTATTCTCTGCCTTTTTTGTCATTTAATTCAATGTAGTTTTGCGTTTAGTTTTGTTTAATCCGAAAAATCTTTGCAGACACGTGGTGATGAAAACACTTGCTGGAATGAAATGGGCAGCAAATAACCTTCAAGATGACGATTTTTACACATCTGGTGATGACGACATGATTGTGAATTTGGGTCAACTTCAAGAAAACATTGACAAATATACCAAAGAAAAATCAAACAACAAATGGCCAGAATATCCACTTATTTGTACTTACGAGTTCTGGAAAAGAGTTAGTTCACCTTTTCGAAATGAAAATAACAAAAATTATGTTTCTTTTAAAGAATATAAATGGACAGAATGGCCAAAATTTTGCGTTGGCGGAATGTACACTACCAGCGTTAGCGTAATTAAGCAGTTGTACGAAATTTCTAAAACACGGACGCCATTACGAACTGACGATGTATGGATAACTGGTATATTAAGAAACATTTTGGGAATGCCATCATCAATGGTTGTATTTCCTGAGCCTCCTATAGCTCAACACAAAGTAATATTATACGGCGGTAAAAGTAATCCAACGAAGAAATTTTTAAGTTTTTGGAAGATAATTTTTAGAAAGTTTTCTTCCAAAATAGTATGTAGGTGTTAAGCCTTTACGTATTCACTAAAATTCGCTTTGCCTTGCTTCTGTTTCTCAAAAAAAAGGCTTCAAAGAATTATACTTATTGATTTTTGTCAAAAAATACTTAGAATAATGTGCTTGCCAAACCAATTTGCAATTATTTGTAATTTTTTGCCTTTTAATCAAATTAAATATACCATCGCTTAGCAATTAAAGTAAAAACAAAAAGTATTTAAAATAAGTATTTTTCGAAAATTGATAATTTTCTTGACTTCATCAAATTATCATATAACGTAATATTTTTGTTATCCAATTGCATTGAGAACAACAAGTAGCTTGACTCATCAACTTCTTTTCATTTAAAGCTAAAATCCGTTTAAGTCAAATTTTATATCAAAAAATAACAAAAAATATTCTATGTCTACAGAAAAAAAAAGCTTTTATTGAAAAAAAGCTAAAATTTTTGAAGTACTTTGTGGAATTTTTGAATAATTTTAAAATGGTTTTCAATGGAGTAGATATTTCAAATCGATGAGGTGCAAAAAAACAAGCTTTTGAAAGTTATTTACTGTGACGTGGTACATTACGGATAGTCGCAAAATTATTTTAAAGTTTCTGAGAGCTAAAGAATAACAACTTTGTCGTAATTTAGTTTTATTATGGTACGATTAAACACTAAAATCTACGTTATTGCGGGTAGGCTATATAAAGGACTGATCAGCTGATAAACTTTCATTGTTTGATAACCTTGAAATCACAATTACCAAATGAACTGGCTGCATTTATGTAGCCTAGTGCAAACAGCAACAGTGGTAGATTTTGGGGATTAATCACTTTTACACTGAGCATAGGCTATTTTTTTCCTTCAGAAACTTAAAAATGATTCTGCTGCAAATACCGTGAATGCACTACACTACAATAAACAACTTTCAAAAGCATAGTGTTTGCTACGCAGCTATGTGAAATTTTCCCTCCATTGAAAACCTTTGTAACATCGCTTAAAAATTCCACTCACTACGTCATAGAGCATATTAATTTTCGCATTTTTCTTTAAAACTAAATAAAATAGAAAGCTCTTTTTTTCTTTAGATCTAGACTATTTTTTCCTACTTTTTGATGTTAAAAATTGACTAAACCGGAGTTCAGTTCTAAAAAAGTTCGACCAATTTTCTCTTTCGAACCAGTTTTAATATTTTCTAATCGCAGTTAAGCTGTAACCCACTTTAATAGTAACTTTGAAGCCAAAAACTGAAGAAACTCAGCTATACGCAAAACTCAAGATTTTATCTTTGGCAAGTACGAACATTATTCGCGAATACGCCTGCAAATCGAATTAGTATTGTGCTCGAAGCCGACGCATCTCCACTTAAAACTTCCGAGTTTGTCGCCACCCGAGGCCGTACTTCGTAATTTGAAATTTGAAACAAAACCTGCTCCACAATCACAGGACTTAATTTACAAACTCTGCCAGGCACTCAAATGAACACACACTCGAAAGGGGAATATAATTGTTGAAGATCCAGTATGCCAGACATGTTGGCAGCATATAATAGTTGCTTTTCAATTAGGATTTGCTTTCAAGATGAAATTTTGCAATAAAGTTAGTTGCTTTTTATGTGTTTTTGAATTACACACATAATTATTGTAAAGATGTGTGCCCACGCTCACGTTAGATACTGTGAATAGAATTGGTACCTTTAGCTAAATCGGCGATGTGCTGTTGGTTAATATTATTGTTTTGCTGTTTCGATTAGCTTTGTTCCGACGTTCTGTGACCATTTTTGTGCAGTATTACACTGTAGTGCCTAAAGTGGTTTACATTTTTGTTTCAGTTATTCTATGAATCGTTGCTTTATTTGACAAATATTTTGAACATTCTTGTTGTGCTCTGATTTTATTGAACCTTTGCTTTGGATATATTTGTGACAAAATTACTTTTGTTTATATTAACGTTAATTGTTTTACTTACAATATTGCTGTGTCTCTAATTGGAAATCTAGATTGATATCAATTTTATTCCAAAACTTTCACTAATGGACGAACAAATTTTGACACCATATCACTAATGCTTTTTTAACATAAGCTTCTTTTATCGGGGCAGAATCGTAAAGCAGCACATTCAGCGGGTCATAAAAGGCGACGGATGGGTACCCATCAACGTGATCACATATGTGGTAGTAGAGTGACCAGACTGACCACTCTTTGAATTGTGTGGAAATGGCTATTTTTTTTTCGGAGATCCCAGTCCAGTTCTATGGTGTAGCATTTCTACAGCACCGTACTCTCATCCACAGGAAAAAGCTGGGTGATAACAACAACAATACTTCAGCATATTCATGCTACTTAATGAACCAGACAATTTCATAGCAAAGTTATACGTTTGAGTGCAACATAGTGAAATTATACGTTTGAGCAAATTAAACCTTTTGAACGTATGACAAAAGTGCTATGACAAAGCTAAAGAGATTGCTCGAGATCGGTTTTATCAAAAAAATGGGAACTAAGTTTACTTGAAGTAATAAAGAGGTACTCCAAACCTAGTTTCATTACTTCCTTATCCGAGAAAATGGATTTAATCGGTTCGACTCCGTACCATTGGCAACCCCGCGTTTCGAAATTTCGTGACATCAGAAAAGCAGGACACTCCAAAATTTTGTTGCAGAATATCGCATATCGTGTTGCTTATTCTGCCAGAAAATTTGTATAGTTGCAATTTCTTGCAGAACTTGCAATGCGATGTTTCATGATTGAACATTGTGTTTCTTATACTGCCAGACATTTTTCAAAGTCATCCTTTTCTTACATATGTCACGAAATTGATTGGTCTTTGGCCTATTAGTGCTTCAAATAACTATTAGCCAATTGGGCTTAATTTGGGCATGATCCGTGTCATGCGTTTTATTAGGTGCTCTAAAAATATAATCAAAAAAGCTTTGCAACGCAGAATGAAGACAGTCTTGATTTAAGCATTAACACGATTATTATAGTATACCGGTACATTACTAGCACTATTTCACAACAATTTATTGGTAAAACGACAATAGTTTTATTTATTTACAGCAGAAAAAAGTTATTTAGCCTTGTTTTTGCTGGAAAGTTACGTCAACCCTCTTGATCTTTTTCGTAATAATATTTTTAAAAAAGAGTTTTTAATTTTGAATCAACTTGATTTTGAGTCAAGTTTATTCAAAAATAGCTCCTTAAAATTTGAGGTTGCTAAAGTAAAAGGACGTTTTCCAATTTTGAGATTTGCCGAAGTCACTTTCCAAAATTTGGGCAACTTTTGGTCCATAATTGGCATATATAACGTCACAGGACGTTTTGGTGACACAACAACTTTGACTTAGGCCTTTTATGATTTCGTTTACAAAACCAAACAGATCTTCCTCATCCCCAGATCTTCCGTAAATGATCTTCCATACCCTCTCACTGTTCATACCTAGCTCATCTGCTATCGTTCTAACAGTAAGGCGGCGATCGCTCCGCACCTTTTGTCTCACACGCTCAACATTTCATCTGTTCTTCTAGTGGATGGCCTCCCACTCCTGTGATCATCTTCTACCTCCTCTCTTCCCTCTTTGAACCTCCTACGCCACTCAAAAAGACGAGTTCTTGACATCGTGTCATCACCATAGACTTCTTGAAGCAACTTTAGTGCTTCAGTTGGAGTTTTTCCAAGACAGAAAAGAAATTTCAGATTGACTCGTTGTTCGACGCTCATTCTTCGCACCAAAAAAAAAGCCAAAAATTCTTAATTTTATCAAATTTTCACAAAACGGTCACATAGAAAGTGCCTTGACACAAAAACGTGCAAAAAAGAATGTAGTTGTCACAGAATGCTGAAATTTGGTTTTCGAAACCATAAGACATTGTGGCATCATAGGAAGCAATGCTGTTTTCTCTGCGATAAAAGTTGGTCGTGCAGCGTGCACAGTCTCGTTACTTTTCAAACACACCTCGTATGAACGTATAATCCAAAAACCAAATTCGGATTTATCGTATGGCACAGTGCCAGGGGCCCCATGCTCAGATGGTAAGACTTTTTTGATTTTCACCTATATTCGGCAGGAAGATGTTGCAAGAAGCCCCCAAAGTTCCAAACCGAGCAATGTGAATCCGGCCCGAGCAATAGCATGGTTAGTAGGCGTAACCATCCATTAGAACCATTTTTCATCAACAACTCGCATCCACCTCGCCAGTTTTTACGCGACAATATACGTTTGAAAAAAAAATTAGCGAGTGGAAAATCTGCTCATTGAACAAGTTATTGAATTTTAATTAAGGGGGTCTGGGGGCCCTGGCCGTACATGTGCTCCTATAACTTTTAGTATGGATAACATTTTAAGTACATGTGTATAATTACATGTATAAGATTTTAAGTATGTAGCACATTTTAAGTACGTATAACAACAATAGTATATATAACATTTTAACTACACCCATAGGTGGGCACAAGTCCGTTAATCGTTAATCCGTTAATAACGAAGCTAACTTTTTCATTAACTCGTTAAACCGCTAAAAAGTTTTTTCATGTTAACGGACTAAATTAACTTCCGTTAAGTGCTGTTAACGGACTAAAGTAACTTCCGTTAAGTGCTGTTAACGGACTAAAGTAACTTCCGTTAAGTTCTGTTAACTTCCGTTAAGGTTTTTATCGTTAATATCTTGCAGCTTCGTTGTGCATTTGAACTTGCTTTTATCTTGAAATTAGATTAGACTGTAAAATGAATGTATCTTTCAAAACACAAAAAGACCACCATAGCAATAAATATTTCCTTGCAATTAGCTCAACAGCGTCAATACGTGTTCTAGAAGCGAGTGAATAAAACGAAATGTAATTACACGCAAAATGTTAACGGATTAACGGACTTTATTAACTTCCGTTAATTAAAACTGAAAATAACGGATTAACGTTAACGGAGGTGTGAAGTTTGTTAACGGACTAGTGGTTAACGAAGCTAACGTTTTGTATTAACTTGCCCACCTATGAGTACACCTATAACATTTTAAGTACATGTGCTCCTATAACAAAATACGTTTGAAAAAAAATTAGCGATTGGAAAATCTGCTCATAAATTATTGAATTTGAATTAAGGGGGTCTGGGCCCCCTGGCCGTACAATACATGTGCTCCTATAACTTTTAATTTCATGACAAAACAAAAATCTCTAAAGAAAATCTTTGAGTGGATTTTTGTTTACTGCTAAAATATTGTACAAGGCAACGTAACTTACTTCCCCTACATGGGCCAAATTACAAAATGTAATCCCAAAATGCAAGAATTTAAACGTGTTTTGGACTTCAATTGTCAGTAGAAAGAGAATTGAGCAATTTAATTTTTGCAATTGGCTTCCAAATGTTAAAAATCTATTTCTTTCAAATTGCTCTAAAAACGTACAAAAATATGATTTAATGGCATTAAAACAGCTTTTTTTTGTTTAAAATATAAAACATCCTCTATTGAAATTTTCTGATGACGTCATTGCACGTGATTTATGGTTTGGGCCCCTCCCAATCAAAAATCCTGGCTACGCCTTTGCTGTCAGAGATAAGACCTTGAGCATAAAGTTGATTACTGTACCGTATATGAATTGTCTGATTTCAGCTGTAAGTAGGCCCATAGTTTGCTCATCTGTTAGTTTCAAATGATACCAATACGACTTGTTTAATTGCTAATTTTGGCAATTGACTTAAATGACTGAACACAGTCTTTTGCTGTCGAAATAGAATTGAATCGAAAAAAATTTCTGAGCTTTAAGCAAAAAAAATCATTCCACACGACTTGGCAAACTCATTATTTGCATGCAAATTTCTGGTATTGAGCTTCGCCATTGCAGGCTTGACCCAAGCTTTTATAGGTGGTATAATTGTAATATATTTCACATAAACTATTAAATAATGTAAAGGTACTGTAAAAATGTTATTTTGTATAGCCTACTGGCAAGGAGACCATAATATGGATCTAATGGAATTGTTTGAGTTTTAGCTTATTCATCTCTGATCTAATGACATTGGTTGAGCTGCGATTTGTTTCAAAGCAATGGTAGCCTAACATTTTAACCTGATGTCTGCACAGTTTTTCCTGGTTTTTCATAGCCTAGCGGAATCTAGCAAAATTGACCAACAAACTATGGTCAATTAATAATTTATTACAAATAAAGTATTTATTACAAATAAAGCAATTATGATCTAATACTTGTAAAGATCTCAAAATTTTTATAGTGATCAAAATTCTTAAAAAAATTAGTCACACAGCAGTAAGTATAAGCGTTTTAATAATTAGTTGAAAGTCAGACAATAAAGAAAAACAAAGCTAAAAACAACCAATCAATTAAATTAGGACAAGAATGTCCCAAACTGACGTATACCAAAAAATAGCTAAAAAATGTTAAGTACAAACAAAATACTTTTTAGCATATAACTGCTTTATTTTAACTTTAAAATAATAATGTGTTGTTACTCATTAGATGCTGATAAGTTGTTAATAATTCAATTTTGTGGTAAAATTAGTTTATATTTTGCGGGATTGGCCATTGCAGAAAATCAAAGAATGGCCCGATATATACTGATTCACAATCCAACCACCCATGAAATATCAAGAACCACCTTCCAATTATCAAGAATCATGGTAATGTTGAGCTTTTTTACCTTATATTTTAATACTGCATTAACCGAAAAAAAAGATTCTACTCAAATGTATTTCGAAAAGACGACTTCAGTAATTTACAGCTCTAAACAATTTTGACTGGTTTTGGTAGAAGTCAAAATTTTAGTTGAATGTCATCACTTGTTGGATTTGCTAGAACGTCATGTTGAGATAAATTTGATTTTTTCTCGAATCTTGTTTCTACAATATTTGCACTTTTCAGTCGTTTGATTGTTGAGCCTATTCAATTCTTCAATTTTTGTTCGTGGGGATCAAGTGCTATTAATTTTGCAACATACTTAACACTATTTTTTACGCTATTTCGGAACTTAACACTTTAGCAGTATTACTGTATTAACTTAACACTATTTCGGAACGAGGAACTAACCTCATGCTTCATATACTTTCAAATTTTAGCCTCGAATTTTAATTTTAGATTTAAACCTTTGCGTTTCTTTTGGTAGACACACCAAATGATCCCGATTACGGTTGAAACTGTCTGCAGGGTTCTAAAATCTAAAATTTTTAATTTTGAAATATGTCGTGTACTGTGTTACGATATCCGCTCTGGCCTGTGCTGGGGAGCACTTTTTTGAATCAGTTGACTTCAAATTCTTTTCATGGTAATACAATTTTCAGATTGTCTTTAGTTTTCAATGTTTCAGCTAAAAATACTAACCCATTACATCAGACATACTGTACATAAAGTATATGAGAAAATGACAATAATACAATATTTCATTTTTGATGTTTCAGATTTTTTATGGAAAGCAAATTGTATTCTCCAAATTAAAGCTACTCAAAAGAAGATTTTGGTCGAAAACGTGTTTAAAAGACTACGTTATTTTCTTCACGTTAATGCTTTTCATCGTGGCATTGTTTATCAAAGCGACTTTTTTATGCAACCAAAGGTAGGCAGCACTATTGATCGAAATTCATAATCACTATACAAGAAAAAATATCGCGGTGTTTCAGAATAAAAAGAGCGAATTGAAATTTACCCTTTTTTAAAATTTTTTCTACATTATGAGGATAAGAATTCCTCCTTTAAAATCCTCGATTGAAAGATTTAGGACAGGGTCGCAGCTAGCAAGGATGAGGTTTAGTGGCGCAATCAGGGGGGCTAAGGGGGTTTCAGCCCCCCTAAGCCAAGTCACCTAGAGAAATAAACCAAAATCCAAGATTTTTAAGCTTGTTTTTGGACTTCACCTTTAAGTAAATTAGGCTGATTAAAGGAGTAGAAGAATTTAATTTTTGGAAATAACTTTGGATTTTTTGCTATGTACAGTAGTTCTTTCAAATGGCTCCAAAAACGAGCGAATGGCGTTAACACGTTTTTTTTCCAAAAAATCACAAAAGTCGCCAAGCAGAATTAAGCCAGTTTGTGGGACGCGTAGTTGCAACGGTTTGCTTGCAACGCCACTTAATTGAGTCATTTTAACATTTAACTTAGAATTTAAGCTCCTTCCCTTAGCAAAACCTGGTTGCACGCTTGATGGGGTTCAACTAAATGTTAACGGAGCCCAACAAAAGGAAAAATAATTTCTGATGTTATTTTCAGCACGGGCTATATCGGCCAGTTACGCGTGTTACTCGAAGCGGACAAAAATTTTCCTCTATCTCTTTCTTTAAACTGCAGTAAACCAAAAGATCACAAAGCAACAAATTTTTACACGGAAATTATATAGTGCTTACCAAAATTTCAAGAAATATTAGTTTTGAAATGATGATGTCAAAGCTGTTATTCGGAAAATTGACATCAATTTCTCATCAATGATATAATCATAAGCTGTTTAAGTTTTTGTAGATATGTTTTGTTTGTTTTATTTAAATCCTAAACCTTTAAATCAGGGGTGCCCAAACTTTTTGAATAGCGGGCAAATTGGCATAATTGTATTGAGAAACCGGCGCAGTCAACGTCTATCGCCGGAGTTTTAGGCAAAAATCACAAAAAAAGATCTTCGCCGGAATTTGGTATTATATTTGCAGAAATTTTAAGTCTAATCCTAACTAAAAAAAAGACAAAAAATTAACTAAAGGTCTTCGCCGGTGGTATGGTTTTATTCAAAATTACCCCAAAAGAACTTAAATTCTTGAGACCACTCGCGGGCCGCACAAAATTGTTACACGGGCCACGCTTTGGGCACCACCGGTTTAGATCAAAGTGATACTTTACCAAAACCTTTTGTGACATCACCTAAAGTTAAAATATGAGCCAAACAAACGCTCAAACTTTGGTGAGGTGGCGTAGGCAAGCCTCGAAATTAGAAAATGATCTGATTTCAACAACTTAAAGTTTTTAGAGGATTTTGCCTTAAAACAGACAGGCCAATTGAATGAGCGGTAACGCGTTCGTATATGGAGTGGGAGATCTGAGATTCAAATTTATGGGCGATCAAACGGACACAGTGTTGCAACGGCGTCAGTTTTTCGAAAAAAGATGTGTTGCCAGCAGGTTCAATGACGGGGAGGTGGGCCCTGCAAACTCATTACAGCACGCGAGTTCATTTTAAAACATTTTAAACATAATAAGAAGTTAAATGTATTTGGAGGGAGAAGTTGTGTACAGCTACTGCAAAGATAGATTTGAGTCAACTTGCTTCCATATCAATTTTGTTACAAAACTACAGTACATAGAAATTATGCATTCTGTGGTTTTTATTATTTGCAGCTTTGATACACCCATTTCGAAGACCAAATCTACGCAGCCAAAAAATTCTCTTAAGTTGGAGTTTTCGGAGATGACGAGAAGTTACACTTCAGTAGTAGCTACAACGATATCACCAAAAACAAATACAATACAAGTAACAACAAGAAAAATACAGCATGGAACAACACCTTATTTGAGTTCAAGTACAAACTTATTTCCGCAATGTCAGCAGTCATTCTATAACTGCATCAAATCAAAGCATACCGGTAAGTGCTTAATTGAAGTCAATTTTGGGAAACGATTTCTATGAGCTAAGACGGCAAAGTTGTCCAACGTCTTATCTATCTAAAATAATCATATGGAAAAACTCAAAGAGCCAGTCGAAAAGCTCAAAATGGATGCTGTTTCTCAGAAAAAATAATCCCATGCTTGCTTTTAGGTTATTTATTAATCTATACAGTATACACGGCATTCTGAAAAGATTCCATTGCTAAGTAAATTTTAAAGCAAATTTAAATTTAATCAGATATAAGTATATTATGGCCCATAGTGTGGAAGCCTTTTGAATCTAGTGTAATTGTACTCTACAGAGCCTATGAACTGTAATACTCTAAAATAGATCGAAATAAAGTCTAAAATAAAGTGTACTGTAAAGTACAAAATGGATTAGTTATGAATTAAATTATGCTCATAAAAGTATACAAAATCTTATATTTTTCCTGAAGAAAAATAAACAGAATTGGTTTAATACTTCGCAGATATCACGTCTTGCAATCGTATATACTTTACTTGAAACCATTTAATGCTGTCTCCAAGTCAGTAATAATCGGTAATCGTTTCAAACTTAGTGACGTAAGTAAGACAAAGCACCAATCGCTGGCACAATCCCGTGTTTTGAAGTCAACTGATTTCAACATCCGTACAAAGTAAAGTCGACACATTGCTAAGAATTATATGATTCCAGAATTGGGCTAACCCAACTGGTGATTTTGAATCCTACTCAAGTTACCCGTAGTTTAAAAGTTTCCGAAGCCTCTATTATTAAAACTTTTAATACAAAAACAAAACTAAACATTTTCCCAGGTAAACGACTGGACTGAAGCTTTGCTTAATTCCGAGCTTCTCAGCCGGGCAGATCTGCAATCCGAAATTTAAAAGCTGACTAAATTAACCCATAAATCTGAAATCAAAATATCATTTTTAAAAAGTTGTCACCATAGTAACCCAAAGAACATTAATGAAATAAAAGAGCGCAGGACAGCAGACAGGGGTTCAAAGCGGACTATGGACGTATATATAGTATATGTTTCCAGCATTCGAAGTTAGCTATTAAAATGTTAAAGAGATACTGTTAGAGATTAGCTTTGTTAAAAAAATGAAAACTATTCTTGAGAAATAATGAGATTTGCCAAACCTTGCCCCGCTATTTCTGTGATCCGCGAAACTTGGTTTAATCTGTTTTACTCCATTTTATTAAAAATTATAGCAGCTTGGCGTTTTGGAGTTACCGTGACGTAACAAAACGTTTTGCCATATAACTTTCGAAAAAGCAATTTTTAGGAAACGAAATAGGCTTAATGGGATTTTGTTTCAGTCAAAAAGCGTAAAAGAAAACAAACTCCAAGCCAAAAAACTGGGAAATGAGTCCAAAACATGTTGCTGCAAGACACTTTTTGCAACACGAAAAGTATAGGCTTTCCATTTCCACATTCTAAAAACATCAGTTTGATGCCTTTAAGAGATTCACACTTTAATATCACTGATAAATACCAGTTTGTAGTACTGTAATTGCTTAAATTGTAATCGTTGACTGAAACTGAATTCCATAAGCAGAATTTTCGTTGGGAACTGAAACAGAATACGTTTCCTCAAAAACATCACATTGGTTTTTCTTCAACCTATTTTGCAAAAGCATTTTGTTACGTCACGAAAATCCAAAACGCAGGGTTTTCCATTACTTTCATTAAAGCTGAGTCAAATAAATTAAGTCAATCTATTGAAATAAGGTTGTGGAATGCATATAGAAAGATAACAATATTAAAAAGAGGCCTACCATTTAGATTTTTTTTATTGAATTGAATTAGTGATGGAAGTACACGCAGCCGTAGGCGTAGCCAGAGGGGGGGGGCCAGGGGGCCCGGGTCCTCCCCAATTGAAAGGCTACTAATGAAAAAATGTCACAAAAATACTATTGTTTCTTCTGCTCAAGTTTCTTTTAGCATCTTCGCGTACAACAGTACACGCGTACAACAGTAATTAACAACACTATTGATCCAGGGGGGCCGGGCCCCCTCAATTGAATTTTTGCCGATCAATTCAAATGGGCCCCTTGTAATATTTAAATGGCCCCCAATTTAAATGGGCCCCCTAAAATAATATTGATCCAGGGGCCTGGGTCCCTTCAATTCAATTTTTGCCAAACAATTTAAATGGGCCTTCTACAATAATACTTAATTTGCCCCCAATTTAAATGATCCCCCAACAATAATATTGATCCAGGGAACCCGGAGACCCTTCAATTTAATTTTTGCCAACCAGTTTAAATGGGCCCCCTACAATAATGTTTAAATGGGCCCCCTAAAATAATATTGATCCAGGGGGCCCAGGCCACTTCAATTCAATTTTTGCCAAACAATTTAAATGGGCCCCCCAACAATGATATTGATCCAGGGGGCCCGGACCTCTCAATTTAATGTTTGCCAACCAATTTAAACGTACAACCCGAGTAAAACTAAGGATTTTTATCTTGAAGCTGCTAATTCAGGCCCTCTTGTAACCTTTTTATGAACGTAATGCAATAACCAGGGACGGATTTACCAGATGGCACAGTGCCAGGGGCCCCGCGCTCATATAAGACTTGTTTTTGATCTTCACCTATATTTGGCAGAAAAATATTGCAAAAATCCCGAAGTGCCAGGGGTCCAACTCTATGTAGATCTGGCCTGGGCAATACCATAGTTAGTCGGCGTAACCATCTATTGTAGATTTTTCAATAACAATTCACCTCCACCTGGCCAGTTTTTATGCAACAAAATACTTTTGAAAAAAATTAGCAACAGTAAAAAAAATGCTCATTGAACAAAGTTTTGAATTGATAGGGCCTGGGGCCTCTGGCCGTATATGTAGGCTACTTCTGTGACTGGTTGCTTTCATCACTAAACAATAATCTCTTAGGAAAATTTTCGAGTAGATTGTTATTCACTGCTAAAATATTCCAGGAGGCAATGTACTTTACTTCCACCTACTTTACCAAGTCACTTACAAAATTTAACCCCAAAATGCAAGATTTTAAACGTGTTTTGGACTTAAATTGCAAGCAAAAGAAGGACTGAACAGCTTAACTTTTTCAATTGGCTTTTAAATGTCAAAAATCTAGTACTTTCAAATGAGGCTCTGAATACGTGCGAAATGTGATCCAATGGCGTGCGTTAAAACAGCTTCTTATTCAAAAAATGCGAAAAATCACCCAGCGGCTTGAGGCTTCGCCCCCAGACCTCATAGCCTACAGCTGCTGGAGGATCCGCCCCCACACCCCCGTCAATAATACGTTTAAATTACAGTACACTTCTTTACTCAACACGTCTCCCAATTTGACATTTTCACATTTTAACCATTGGTTTAAGCCCTCTCCTTGAACGAATTCCTAGTTACGTGCCAACACCAGTCCACGGCTTCTGATCTTCCATTCTACGATATCTTTGCCCCCACAAAAAATTCCTGTTTTGAAGTTTTTGATGACGTCATTGCACGTGATTTGTGATTTGGGCCCCCCTCAATCAAAAATCCTGGCTACGCCTATGCACGCAGCCCAGATGCAAGAAGTCTGTGGCGCTCTACAAGATATAAAAGTGAAGCAGCTTGAATATGAAAAAAACTTTGAAGATTTTTACTGCCCTTCAAAGCAGGCCATAGACTTGCTAAGCAATGAAAGCTTTAATAATGAAAAAAAAACAATCTTGAAACTGGTAGACCTAATAAACTTTCTCAATTAAATGCATTACGGAATAACATAATTTTCTTCAAAAAGAAAGTTGTTAGTCTAAAACGAAGCTTGCAATATCATGAAGCAAAACTGGACGACCTTGAACAGTATAGCAGATCAAACTGCATTGTAGTTCACGGCACTTGCATCTCAACTTCAAAAAACTATTCGGTGTTTGTGAACAATGTTATTGATAAACTCAATGCAGCCTTACAAATGACTGAGAAAATCTCTCCACATGATGTTAATATTGACGATGCAGGAAGTTCAGTTAACTGGCTCTGATTTTGACAGAACTGAACTTCAACTTTAGTTAACTGAACTTCTGCATTGTCTACTGGCTCTGGCCCATTGTCCATTGAGCACTCTGGAAACTGGAAAGACAGTGTACAAGTTGATGTTGCATGTTTTTTACCCACTACAGCTAAGAAAAACAACAACGAAAACCCACAAAAAAACAACAATAATCATTAAATTTGTAAGAAGAAGTATCAGAGATGATTTTTTCTTCTCCAAAAGAAAACTGGCTGGTACTGAGATGATGATTACAGAATCGTTAACAAATAGAAGATTGCAGCTCTTAAAAGAAGCAAAAAAAGAATTTGGAGTAGAAAACACTTGGACTTTAAAAGAAAATGTGTGTGTGTCTATAAAGAAGAAAAAACATTTGATTAAATGCTCTGAAGACGTTGATAATCTAGCAGTTTAAGAGTTGAACAATACAAAAGTGCTCTTTCCTGGAGATTTTTATTGAAAAAGACTAGTTAACGCGACACAATTAACAATTAACACAGCAGGATTGATAAATTATGAAAATATTATAGAAAGAAAAAATATACTCGTTTTGTTGTAGCCATTTACTCTTGGTGCACAAAAATATTTCTTAAAGTTCTTAACAAATGTTTTTTGAAATTTTTGATAAATATTTCTTAAAATTCTAAATAAGTATTTCTGAAAATTCTAAATAAATTTTCTTAAAGTTCTTTGAGAGTTCCTAGTTCAAATGAATAATATACTGTAGACAAGAAGCAACTTCAAATGTAGACTTTGTTAGGTAACTAATGTACCAATCTTGTAATTTTGGAGCTTTCATCAAATATTTCAATGAGTGGCGCCAAAATAAAATATTTTTGAACAAAGTACTGCAACAAAATAGCCTACTTGAATTTTATTTCTTTCTTGAGTGCCAGATACTATGTAGATTTTTCATCTATGCTGGTGAACAACATCAAATTGCATAATTAACATCAAAATGATATTACTGCAGATTTTTTGCCAAAATGATATTATTGCAAAAAAAGCAGCGGCGCTGTCGCTTATCGCTACTCAAATAAAAAAGTAACGCCGCTGCCGCTACTTGGATGCAAAACAGCGGCCGCTGCCGCTACTTTAAAAAAATAAATAGTAAAAAAAACGATGGCGTTCAAATACGGTATCTAATGGTGAAATTTCAACTTTATGTTCGAAAGGTATAATTATTCAAGCTTTTAAGATATCGGTTCAGGTTACAATGAGCATTAGCAGGCTTAAATGGTTGACAAGTAAGCAAATCACCATTCAATTACTTGTTGGCATGCTCCTGTTGGCATGCTCCAAAAAACAAGCATTTCAAAATGCTGATTGGTTAAACCAGCGCTTTAGAAATTACTTAGGAAGTTACGCTTGGAAGTTACTCTAGGAAATTAAATTCCTTATCGCATTTTCTAGACAAAGTAAAGGCAATAAGAAATATCGACTGAAATAAGTTAAGGTTTTGCCATTAAAGCACAATGACATACAGTATTCAACTTCTATGCAATTCTGTCCCCGGCTCTTATAGCTCTAAAGTAGTCGATCTATTTATCACACTCTCGACTCTCAACCACTAAAATAATTCTTCGCGTAGAGATCCGAAAGGAAAATTTATCAATCGACCAAGTTCCAAAACATTTTGTGGAGTTTTGAAGAAATGGTATGAGTGATTCACGTCCCTGCGATGATTTCGTCCAACTTTGACACAAAAACAGATCGAGCGTTTATTATTGGTGTTTACGAAGTCGAAGGAAACACGTAGTAATGACGCACATGTTAAGCAAATGATGCTCAATGCGACTCATGTTACACTGAGTATTTTTTCTACGAGTATAACTCCATCACTAAGTTGTCTTTTAAGCTTATTTATTACCTGGTTCTATTTGTTAGTTCAGGCGCCACGGGGCAGAGACGTAGCCAGAGGCGGGCCGAGGGGGCCCGGCCCTCTCCTATTGAAATGCTACCTATGATAAAAATGTGACATAAAAAACTATAGTTTCCTTAGTTTCAGTTTCTTTTAGCATTTTTTGCGTACAACAGTATTTAACAATAATATTGACGACCAGAGGGCCCGGGCCCTCTAAATTCAATTTCTGCCAATCAATTAAAATGTGTTATCCGGCTGAAATTAAGGGTTTTTATCATAAAAGTTGCTACCTCGGGCTTTCATCTTACCTTTTTAAAAACGTAATGCAATGACCGTGCGGTATTGAAAAAGACACAGTGCTAGCAGCTCTGCGCTCAGATGGTAACACTTTATTTTTGGTCTACACTTATGTTTGGCAGGAAGATGTTGCGAAAATCTTTAAAGTGCCAGGAGCCCCCGCTATGTAAATCCGGCCCGGGCAATAACATCGTAATTAAGCGTAACCATCTATTGTACGGTTTTCAAAAACAATTCACCTCCATCCACCTCGCTAGTTTTTACCCTAAAAAAGCTTTTGAAAAAATAATTATCTAGGAGAAATGCTCATTGAACAAATTATTGAATTTAAATTGAGGGGCCTAGGGTCTCTTGACCGTAAAGGTTCTCCTACAACTGGTTATTTTCATGACAAAACAAAAATAAGGAAAATCTTCGCGTGGATTATTATTTACTACTAAAATACTTATAAAATTTAACCCCAAACTGCAAAATTACATACGTACTTTCGACCAAATTATACGTAAAAGGAGAATTGAAACAATTTAATTTTTTTCAATTGGCTGTCAAATGCTAATAATCTAGTTCTTTCAAATGGTTCTGAACACGTGCGAAATGTTATCCAAAAGCATTAAAATAGCTTTTTTTTCCAAAAAATTACGAAAAATTGCCCAGCGACTGTGGGCTTCATCCCCAGATCCCCGTCTGTGATACGTTTGAGTAAACTAGTTTAATTACACAAGTCTCCCAATTTAGATATTTTCATTTGTAACTTTTGGTTTAAGCCCTCTCCCTTCAAAGAACTCTCGGTTAAGTGCCAAACCGGGCCACGGCTTCTGATCTTCCATTCTACGATATCTTTGTCCCACAAAAAGTTCCTCGTTCGAAAATCTCTGATGACTTCATTGCATGTGATTTTTGGTTTGGGCCCCCCTCCCCAATCGAAAATCCTGGCTACGCCTATGCACGGGGAATAGCATTTCGAGCCGTGTCCCTCCCAAATCACTGCTTGTGCTTCCAAAGCGAGAGTAAACTTTTGTAGTAGCACAACTAGAAAACTTTTACCCAAAAACAGGTCACCACAAACGCTTTTTTCTATGAAACAGCAAGACAGATCAAGTCAACGTAATCAAGTAGCCTAAGATTTTGCGAAGAAGACCTTTTTTTATTTTTTTGGTCTTCACCTTCAAATTTGAGGGCAAAATTCATACCAAAGAAGGATGACATAGGATTTGGAGCAAAATATTCACCAGATCGCTGCCGCATTCCGAATTCGTCTGGTTTCGGCTGCGTAAGTGTCTCTCCACCCAAGTTTTTGTGCCCCCCCCCAAACACACTACTCTGGCTTCGTGCCAGGTACTATACTGTTCTATTCGCAGAGCACGATCTATACTGTGGTCTGTGACCAGATAGCCAACAAATCATCTTCATTTGTTTTGCTAAATGCTAGCATTTTGAGGAAATATCGTGGAAAACCGTCTTTGCGATCGGCAAGTTTTTAGCAATTTATCGAACTCTAATTATTGCATTTTCGTTAAAGAGATACTGCTCGAAATCGGCTTTATTGAAATCGGTTTTATTGGTTCGAATTGACCCGTTAGTAGACCACATTATTTGCTCAATTTTAATTGAGAAAAAATCGGACCACGTGCGATAAAACTCGCCTATTAAAACGTCACAAAGGTCTTGTATGTTCTATTAAACCGAAATAACGAGATAACAAAAGCAGAGTGAAAACAAGCGGAAAGTAAAGACTCCAAACGGTAACGCGTGAAAATGTGAATTGAAAAAGTCTTGGAAAGAGTTTGTTAGCAGTAGCGGCAGAAAATTTAATTGCTTAAAAAACAGCGCTGTAGCGCAGCAGCTTTTTCGGTTAAAAAAAGCAGCGGCGCTGCCGCTACCGCTACCGAAAAAGTAGCGCCGCTGTGCCCGTGACTGTATTATTGTTATTGTTGGCATTGTTAACCTTGGATCAAACTCTAGTGATTTTATTTCCTCTGTACTAAATTTATGCAAAAACTTCTCCTAATACATCTGTTCAAACCAACAGTAAGAACATAACTTTACAGTGCTATATTAGATCTAACTACTTCTATCATCAAATAAATAAAGTTTGTTTTTTCCTGGACAATAGTAATCTTGGTAGCTTTTTTATATGAGCTTAACTCTGGTTAGATTGCTAATTCTGGTATTGAATAACTTGTGAACGTTAAAATATCTATGTATCCATGGATTGCCATAGTTAGCAATTTTCTTTTCTTGAGTATCAGATGCATTGCGAATACATCGAGTCTGTTTTACTACCATATAATTCTTATCAAAAGTTGCGTTTTCTCTTCTGGTAATGATATAGTCCGGTAGAAATACGACAAAATATACATTGAAACCCGGAAAAAAATTATAATAAGATGAAATTTGGCACGATTACTCAGGACCATGCCCTGAGCCACCAAAAAAATCCCCATGTTTTGGACATGGAACTTCCCCCTTTTTTCTGCCTTTAAAATCCGCCATCTAGTATCAAAGAGTCTTAACTGCCCAACAGCCAATCCAAAAGTTATGTAAGAGACAAATTTTGAATCTTAATTGATTTTCAAGTACAAGTATAAACAAATTTATTTTTACATTGTTGACGTCATTGCTGGTGACGTCATCGCCAAATTTTTGGGAAAATGACGTATTCTGTATTGATGGGGCAAATTGTGAATGAGAGTTAGGCGTTTGGCTCCAAACCAAAAGTTGCTTAAATCAAAGTGATGACGTCACAAATGTTTTTGATGACGTTATCTGTCAAGAGGTTTGATCGTTAATTTGAAAAAGATTGTTTGACCAAACGAAACATTGCAACACTTTGAGAATATCAGTATCATCATCATTTTGACGTTCTAAGGCATCTTCGTGTCCTTGGCCAAGGACTTGAATCCTCCTCCTGTATGCAATGGTTCTAAAAAATAATAACTAGCCCTATTATATGTAAATTAATACAAATATGTCCCGAGCACGATAATATATCCAATAGGAACAAAATTTCTACCGTTTTGCAATGTCTGACAATATTATTATCTTATGCATAATACAATGTTAGCATACTTCTACAATCTGTAGTACTAAATCTATTTTAGAATAGGCCTGGCATTAGAGCTAAGCTGATCTAATCAATTAGAATAACATTTGAACAAACTTATCTGATTAACATAAAATAATACCTGATCAAAAACCTATTTAATCAACTACTATTCTTGAACAACATCTGAACAAAACTTATTTAATTAATCCATAATAAACACGCTAATATTTGACAATTTGCAATCATAATATTTTTTTAATCTTTGCTAATGCTTGCATTTTAAACTAAAACTGCCGATTAACTTTAACTGCGTGAGGGAGCATTTCGATAAACATTCATATAGGCTCTCTTGCGCGAAATGCACAATGCATTATTTTATTTTAATCCCATATTGAAAGGTGTAAGTATTTATCTACTTTACTACTATATTACCAGCGTAGCCAGAAATAAAAAAAGAAGAGAGACAATTTTTTTTGTTATGATTGAAGCATATGTGCAAATTGGAAAGTTTTTATTTAGGCAAATTGGATCAAACTACTGTACAAAGGTTAAGCGATAACAGGTTGAAGTCCTGCCGTCGTTCCAGAGTTGTAAACAGGCCGTCTAGTTCAGGCCCTAACCCGAAAATATACACCCAAACCCGGCCCGAACCCGAAAACTAATTTGAAGTCCAAATCATGCCCGAAAAAACCCGAAAGTTAAGTTAGGTCTAAAAAATTTAGCAATGTTGCCAAGTTATTTTGATTATACTTCTATGCACCTAAGACAAAAAGTATGTCTTAGGCCCGAATTAAGCCCGAAATTTTTGTAAACTTTAAGCCCGAACCCGGCCCGAACACAAGCCCGACCCGAAAAGTCTGGTTCGACTTGCAACTCTGCTTCGTTCATGCAGCAGACGCATAAAAAAATAAACAAATGAAAAAAAATAGAATTAATTAATTCTGCTTGTACGACGGTAAGGTGATACTTTAAAGTAGTTTCACAATTTTACTTTATTTAATGACGCAACAGCGAATACAAAAAAGCGCGTTTTTTCACGTAGGCCATTCGAGATAATCGCATATTGCCGTTATGATTCAATCAAGCTGGCATAATAATATTTCAATTTTCAAATAATTATAATTACATTTTATTCACCAAGTTGCCGTGGCCTGGAGACAGCAAAGGGGCTTTTGGTCTTCAAGTCAAGCTGCCACCTGACCACCTATCTACAACAGTATATTGGAACAAATTAAGATCAAATGAAATGCACAATTTGCAAAAACGTACGAACAACCCCCGCCTATACCCGAAAATCATTGGTTTTTGAAAAATTGACAGTTGACACCACAGTTGACAGTTGACACCAGTTGACAGTTGACACCACACACTGCTTGCTATCTCCAAACAGAAAAAACTGCGATGTATTGAGGTTTGCCAATACAAAGTTTCGTTTAATTGATTACTGTACTGTTATTATTAAATTTATTAATATTGTTTATTATTACTGTTATTAGGGATCGAAGCATTAAGCAAGAATAATGCGATAGCGACCGACCAATTCCTTATTTGCGGTTGCATCAATCAAATGATGCGAATCTGATCGCGGCGTTCGCGGAAAGATGGTCATAACGAAATATAATGGATTAATTTTTATTTATATGGCACGCTCGCGATCAAAATTTGGTTCGCACCGCAAAGAGCGTATAGAATGCTTCCAGAGCAAATTGTTAGGCCCGGCCGTAAAATCGTGAACGTATGGGCATATTGTTAGTTTGTTTAAAGCAACTGGCTGTTTGTACGACGGTAAGGTGATACGCCGAGCGTACCAAATTTCGGTTTAACATAAACTAAAGGCGAGCTTTTGCGCTCACGCTTTTACACACAGTGTATATCGGGATTAGGCGGACGGCGTCTGCGCGACTTTATGCTCGCAATCAATCAGCGCGATCAATTTAGACTTCTACACAATTTAGGCTATGTCCCTTGGACTCGCTGCTCTGATAGACAACAAGAATATTGTTCATAATCAACACAGCTATACGGTGTTAGTAATATGCGGACATATTAATTGATCGACAAAGATTTCCTGAAAATACATTAGCGTACTATTTACTATATTAAACATTTGAAATTGCGCAGATTGAAGGTGTTAGATTAATTCAAACCATCCGATTGCCGTTCCCCAACTCCAGCTGAAAATAAAAATTAAAGGATCAAGCTGACATCGTTGTTTCGCTTTTGGTAATTAACAAAAACTTTTTGAGCAATATTATTTTGATTCCGTACACTAGGCTATTGATCTAAATGTAGGCATACATAAAGCGGTTTGGATTAATTACGTCTGATATCTTATTTCATGTAAACGCAAAAAAAAAAAAGAAAAACAGGCAAAGTGCATGCAATCAAATGACATGCGTATATTTGTACGTATAAATACGCGTGATCGGTGAAACGGACCGAATACATCATAATAAAAAACAATTTTGACGTTTAAAATAAACGGAGAGTCATTCTTTTGGAAGAGATTTGCTCTCCTTCTGCAATTAGTGTTTTTTCCGAATGTTTTCAAATGAAATATTCTCTAAATTTATTAAGGTCGAAATACGATTCGACTATGGTAGCATTTAATTCTTGTACTGATACGCCTCAGATCTCTGCCGCCCTAAATTCTCGCCGATATCTGATTCTACTTCTTCCATTTTGGAAAATGATGAGTTTTGAAACAAATAGATGCGTTTTTTGGTGCAAAGTTGCACTGCCACCTGCCTCGTTCGCGTTCTCCGCAAAAGCATCGCAGTATACTGACGAGACATTATCACTCCACGACAGCACGATACGGGCTTCGCGATGATTTTATATTTTCATTAAATATCAACACTGACTATCCACGCATTACCACTTCAAAAGTTTTGACGTTGTTTATTTGCAACTCAAGGTAAAATAATTACACTTAAGTCGAGCGTTTTTAAATTACCGTAGTTTTTTGACATTTTATCTTTTAAACAATTTTCGTAAAATTGTACACTTTCAAAAAAAGAGGGAGGAAACTGGAACCCTAATCCCCCCTCCCTGGCTGCGCCGGTGCCTACTACACCCGAGTTTTACTGACAACACAGTTTTTGACTTTCAAGCGACTGAATTCACAATATAATTCTCTCAAGTTTATAGCTAATAAAAAAAATTTTTTTTTTCAATGCTTCGTTAGATCAAACACTCTTTCAAATTTATTATTAAAACTCTTGACAGATGACGTCATCAAAAACGTTTGTGGCGTCATCACTTTGATTTTAGCAAGTTTTGGTTTGGAACCAAAAACCAAACTCTCATTTACAATTTGAGCCATCAATACGCCATTTTTCCAAAAATTTGACAATGACGTAACCAAGAATGACGGTCATCAACTCCAAAGTAAATTTTTTTAAACCTGAACTTGAAAACCAACTTTTATTCAAAGCTTGGCGCTTTTACAACTTTTGGATTGGCTGTTGGATAGTAAAGGCTGTTTGACACTAGATGGCGGATTTTAAAGGCTGAAAAAGGGGAAAGTCCCATGTCCAAAACATGGGGATTTTTTTTGGCGAGTCAGTACATGGTCATAAGTCATCGTGCCGAATTTCAGCTTATTATAAGTTTTTTCCTGGTAAAAGCTTTTTCTACCGAACTAATATTATTATTATTGGTTTCGTTCTCAAACTCTAGTGATGTTTTTTTTCAAGAGAATAGAGATTTACTTAAAAATTGGAATTTAATAACGTTTCGCACTCTTAACAATTTATTTCTTATCAGCATGAATTTGGTTGATCTTGGTGTGTTTAATGTCACCAGTTACATAAGACGAATAAGAAAATTGCAATTTTAAGAATTCTACTAAAAGCTAGAATTGTATTGTATCATTTCCTTTTTTGTGCGCATTAATCGATAGAGTTAAATCGATATACGAGTCTAGGCATAGACTATTGTATTTCAAAACTGAATTTTAAAGACTGATACTTACAGCTTCTTTTAAATTGATGGCAATTTTGGATTTTAATAAATTATCTCAGATCTCCTACTGTCTGCTGTTTTTGCATTATTTTTGCATTATTTTCCATTTGCTTTATTTTAATTTTTTTACCGATGCCTATCAGGTTGTACACAGAACAGCTCTTCTGCGCACCTAGCGGTGTGTAGTCTAAATAACTTAAAGACCTACCGTATACTTTACTAATAAGATAGCTAGTCGTGTGTCCTCCTGAATCTGGTAGTCTAGAGACCGGAATCCAAGGATCTGAGAGCGACAGGAGCGCAAGATAGGACGGCACACCAGACAGCAGCCGCCTAAACGAATCCAGGCCACTAACGAAACCTCCAGCTCAAACTACTAACAGCCAGAAATACCGGTAAAACTATAATTCACAATCACAATACTACAGTGCAGGACAGGACTCACACGAAAGAATAAAACCAGCTACAGCAGTTCTCAACTACGGCAAGAAGGTAAAAGCAAAAACCGACTGGCACTACGGTACTTAATAAAACTGTAAAATCAGCCAACTTACTACACCAGTACAGGGGTTAGCCAACCTTCACTACACTGCAAACAAACCCTATATCGTACACTAAACTTATTCGTAACCTGTTGCTTCACTCGTTTACATTATCTTATTATCTTGTTTATAAAAAAGGAACAGGTCCCCAGTCTAAAACACACCAAAATATCACATAAAATCTAGCTGCAGCTCAGCCAGCCAACTCCTCAAAAGTCGTTTCAAATTAACAACTATGCGCATCAGTGATTTTAGTGGTGCGCTAGAGAGAATAAAAAATTAAATTATTGTTTTGTACACCGGTATCCTAGCGTTTTTTGTAAAGAATCATGTAGATCAAACCAGAGGGCCGCTTGCTGTGATTACTGTCAAGACTGGGTGCATTTCAAATGCACTAGCTTAACATTAAAGGATTTCATATCGCCGAGAAATTTCACTGAACCCTATTTTTGTCAGTTAAGCTATGATAATATTTTTCCTTTTGGAAAGGTGGACAATGATACATTTCTTGAACTTTTTGCTGATGTCATTACTAAAGTTGTTTTTTTCAGACCATAGATTCTCATGTGGTGAACATCAGAGATAATTTATCAAGCTTTTATTTGACTTCCACAAATATGAATAAAGAATATTGAACTGCAAAACATTTTTTTATTGCATATTAATACTGAACGTCTAGCAAAAAATTTAAATTACGTTAAAGATCTACTTATTACTATTAGAAAAAACCCTGGCATCATTGCTATTTCAAAAATAAAATTGAGGGATGGTGGTTTTCATGATGTTGGCCTAGAGGGTTTTGACTTTGTGCATCACAACTTACCAACCAAAGCAGGAGGTGTTGGCTTGTACGCAGGGCCTCAGAGAGAAAATTTTCCAGGGGGTACGAAGATCGATACTGGGCCCCCAAATCTTATTGAGCCCTCAAGCCCTATCGGGGCCCATGCCGTTAAATTAGTTTTTGTGGAATGGGTGTAGATCTTCAATTAAAAGTGAGAGGATAACGACATTCGCATACAATTAGGACCTATGAAAACACAACTAGACATAAAATTGGTTTAAATCCAGCTAGAGGGTTTGGGAGAGCGCTGTGAGCTCCCCAAGCGGGGTCCGGGGCAGAGCTCCGAAAGCTTTAGCACTTTTTATGGTTCTCGAAGGTAAAATGCAGCATTTGATCAACATCCCAGCACCAGACTTGCTTAAATTGACAAGCAGAAAACGTGATATACATGAAAGAAAGTATGTGAAGAGGGGGATGATGACATTGACACAATATTATACAATATAATGACTTTAATACTGCAAATCCAAATATTTTACTGATAAAAGCTTTAAGAAGTCATCTGCAATCATAGACTTCACAAACCCAAATACCTATTAAATTCATACAGGTAGAGTGAGTTACTTAATGATAGTAGTTTAATATGTCAACTTTGATTCCGCTCTCTAAGGTTGAAATGTTTTTTTTGATCTCTGGAAATGTGGGCCTTTGTTATACCGTAGAATTAGGGCTCTCAAGTCAGAGAAATGTAACAAAACCTTAATTTCGGTGCAAGTGTATAGCTTTTGATACATTTTCCTCTTTTTTTAATCAAATCGGCCACTATTAGATGCCCTAAAGGGTGTGTAGCAAAAATAGCAACCAATTACCAGTACTGAATAGGCTAACTGATATTTTTGCTGTGGGCAAGTTTAATTACGGTGTTATGGAGCGATACCAAAACTTAACGTGGAAACCTGAACTCTTCCGGGCCTCTTGATCCCGGGCCCCTCTAGGCCAGGGCCCGGGTACGATGTACCCCTTCAACCCCCTTCTCGCAGGCCCTGCTTGTACATAAAACAGAGTATTATTTTTGATCTGATCACTACGCCCAATCTTAACACAGAAGGTTGTGAAGACATATGGATTGAAGTGGAAATGGAAAACAACAAAAAAGTAGTCGTTGGAACAATTTATAGACACCTCAAATCCAATTTTATTGATTTTCAAACTTCTTTTGTAAATTTACAATTGAGCTGCTCAATGCCCTCTCAGCAACCTATTACATTGCTGGTGATATAAATATCGACCTCTCAAAAAAGTGATAAAAATGCCGACATATATGATTACATTAACACTCTTCATAGTATGGAATGCTCTAAAAGCATAACAAATCCGACACGAATTACTGCTAACTCCTCATCACTACTAGATAAAATTTATACTAATAACTTCAATAAACACATTTTGACCCATGCAATATATTCTGACATATCTGATCATCTTCCAGTCTTGATAATGTCAAAAAACTTTTAACTGCTTAATCTACAATACAAATATTACAAAAGAAACTATAGATATTCTATTTTAAGAATGAGTTTTTTTTAGAGATGTCAAAATTTTGCAACAAATTTCTGAATGCTGATGATAGCTTTTCAGTTGATGAACTATTTAATCAATTTCTTTCACAGATAAAAAACATTATTAACCCTACGTTAGTACCCTGGGGTGCTGAAACACCCCAGGGTATTAAATTTATATGCCGTTTTGAGTTTGCACCAGTTGCAACTTTGTTTTTTTAAATACCCTTTTGAATACATTCTTACAGTACTGTGACTTGTTCTTCTTATTTTTTTAGGGTAAATTATGGATAGTTACAGTAAAAATGTAGAAAGGTTGCAAAGAATGTTGCAAGAATGTGACGTTTTGAGTGATGCTGAAGATGACAGTGAAGGTGAATCAGATTTCATTATAGAAGATGAAGTTATTTCTGATTTTGAGTGCTATGACTCGGAACATGACGAACCGGAAAAACAGCCCTGCCAAAAACATCCAAAGTTTGATGGATGGCTGGGAAAAGACAAGAAATCTTGGTGGCAGAAAGAAATGCCTAATTCAGCAGTTCGTACCCGTCCTCAAAATATTATTCGAGAAAGACCAGGACCTAGAGGACCAGCTCTTCAAGCGAAAACTCCTTATGAGTTTTGGGAACTATTTGTTACTCCCGAAATGCTGGAATTATTGGTTGAAAAGACCAACTTGTTTATCAGAGACAAGAGAGAGAACTATACTCAAAAAAGTAAAGCAAGAGACACTGATAATGTAGAAATGAAGGCTTTTCTTGGTCTACTACTATTGGCTGGTACCTATCACAGCAACAGAATGAACCTTGATGATTTGTGGAAGACTGATGGCACTGGTATTGATGTTTTTCGGCTGACGATGTCATTGCATCGCTTTCGCTTTCTACTGTGTTGCATACGGTTCGATGACAAAGCAACACGGGGTTCAAGAAAACTTTTGGATAAGCTTGCCCCAATTCGAGACCTTTTTGAGACGTTTGTTCAAAATTGTTTGAGGAACTATTCGCCCTCAGAGTTTGTCACGATTGATGAGATGCTGGTGGCTTTCAGGGGCAGGTGTCCATTCAGACAATATATCCCGAACAAACCAGCAAAATATGGCATAAAAATACAAGCAATGGCTGATGCTAGAACGTACTATACTTGCAAAATGGAAGTTTATGCTGGAAAACAGCCTGATGGCCCATTCAAAGTTGACTATTCATCTTTTGCTGTAGTTACAAGACTTATCTCTGAAATCTCAGGTTCAGGCAGAAACGTTACATTTGATAATTGGTATACCACTTACCCACTTGTCGTAAGTCTACTTCATGACCATAAATTATCTGCTGTGGGAACACTTCGCAAGAACAAACGTGAGATCCCCGACGAATTTTTATCGGTCAAGAACAGGGCTGCATGTGACAGTATGTTTGGATTTGGAGATAATGTGACACTAGTATCTTATGTGCCTCAGACCAAGCAAAAGAAAAATGTTGTCCTCTTCAGTAGCATGCATCATGATGATAAAATTGACCCAGAGTCTGGTGACATGAAAAAGCCTGAAATTATTACTTTTTATAATTCGACCAAGGGCGGAGTGGATATGGTTGACCAAATGGCAGGGGAGTACGACACTTCAAGAAATAGTCGACGTTGGCCTTTGACTGTTTTTTACACGCTGTTGAACGTTTCCACTATAAATGCAAAGATACTCTACTGTCATAACCCTGAAAACAAGCTAAAACGCCGTCTATTCATCAAGAATGTAAGTATGCAGCTTGTTCAAGAGGCTCTGAAAAGAAAATTGCAGAATATCCACCTGTCAAGAGACCTCAAAAGTGGAATTAGAAGAATGCTGCCAGAGTCAGAAGAATCTTCAACTCATTCACAGGCATCGACATCAAATCGTGCAAAGAGATGTGAATTGTGCGAGAGGTCACGTGACCGCAAAGTCAAAACAGTTTGTACCACTTGTGGTAAGCATGTTTGCAAAGACCACAGCAAGTTGTTTGTGCAATGCATAACATGCCATGAATCCGCATCTAACAATGAAGAATCAGAGCAACAAATAACACTGATGGCGATAAGGTTGGAAAAAGACTACCGGGTACTCGTTTTGGTTGTGAGTTATCGCACATTAATCGCTTTACAGTTTAGATTTATTCAATAAACAGCTTTGATGTTGTATTACTGTTTAAATCTATTTAATAAACAAGCATTGAACCCCAATGTGTATATTGCTTGTTATTGACAACAGTTTTAATAATGGGGTGCTGAAACACCCCATGGTACTAATGACGTTCCTACACCCCAGGGTACTAACGTAGGGTTAATAAACAATTAGGCTCCCCTAAAACTAATGTTTCACAAAGAGCAAAAACTGAGAAGCAAACCTTGGATAGACACAGATATAATAAGAGTTAGTTAAAACAAAAATATAATATTTAAAGAGATGCTCAGAAATAAAACTTTAGACAATATTAACAAGTACAAACAAAGCAGAAACCTTCTTACCCACATGAAAGAGTTTGCCAAAAAACCTTACTATGAAGATCTACTTGAAAAAACAATCATGACACCGGATTACTGTGGAAATCTAATAATGACATAGTTAAGTACAAACAGAAATTCTCAACTCTGTCTTCAAAAATCACTACTACAGATGAGCGAGATACATCCAACGCTCGTAAAATCAACAATGCTTTCAATAATTATTTCTCGACTGAAGCCAAATCACTATCTGATAATATTCCAAATCCATCAAAAACAAATGAATGTTCTCCTTCAACTTTGATAAAGAATACTTGCAATTCCATCTTTTTGAAACCTGTAACAGAAGAAGAAATATTATATCACTTGAGAAATCTCAACCCTTCCAAAAGCACAGGCATGCAAGGCATTCCCATAAAAATTATCAAACCGGCCAGTATTTTATTAGCACCTATGTTAACTAAACTGTTTAATATAGCAATTGAGCAAGCTACCTTTCCTGCAATTTTTAAAACAGCTGAGGTGGTTCCAGTTTACAAAAAGGGTCTAAATTAAACGGTAGCAACTACCAGCCCATATCCTTATTATGCTCTTTCTCAAACCTTTTTGAAAAATGCATCTATGATAAGCTGCATCATTATCTGAAAAGAAATCAACTATTATATGAATATCAGTTTGGATTTAGAGAACATCTGTCCACTGAACTAGCTATAAATCAAATATATGAAAATTTTGTAAAAGGTGTAGAAAAAAAATTTATATCATGCTCAGTTTTTCTAGATCTCAAGTTTTTCTAGATCTCAAAAAAAAAGTTTTTGATGCAGTTGATCGTCATAATCTAATACAATAATTCAATTGTTGCGGAGTTAAAAGTTTGCCTCTACAATTCTTAAGCAGTCACCTAACAAACAGACAGTAATATGCTGTTGTTCATCAGGCGAAATCTTCTGTAAAATTAATGAGTTGTGGTGTTCCTCAGGGTTCGACATTTGGGCCACTATTGTTTCTCATTTATATCAATAACTTGCCTAATGCTTACAATCCCGGCATTTGGCTGTTTGCTGACGATGCAAGTTTAACTATGTCCAACACATCAAAAACGATGTTAGAAAACTACAGAAATAATGAATTAAACAAAGTAGACAAATGGTTACAAACTAACAGACTATCTCTAAATTAAAACAAAATTGAATTTCTAGTAGTAAACAAAACAAAGTTTAAATGTGGAACCGTGAATATTAAAATAGGAAAGAAGGACGTTTTTCAAGTCAAGCATGTAAAGTACTTGGGAGTAATAATTGATGAAGATCTCTCATGAACACCACATATACCGTAAATAATCAATGCTCAAAAATTGCGGACGGAAACTTGGCATTAACAAATTTAAGAAAATATGTCAATTTATCCACTTTAAAATGTGCTTATTATGGACTGATCTATCCTCAGCTTCAATTCTGTTCTTCATTATGGGGACTGGCAAACTAATCCTCATCAAAATCTATTCAAAGCCTTCAAAATAAAGCTTTAAAAACTATGACCAATACTCGTTTGTGTCAATTTGCTTTCCCTCTATTACAAAAATTGCAGTTGTTAAGATTTGATGATATAGTAAAGTTGCCATTAGCTAAGATTATGCCAGTGACGATCGGTGAGGGGCATCAGGGTATTCTTTGAATACCCAAACAAAATCATCTCATCTGTATTTATAAAAGTAATATATCTTTTAAATAGTATTTTATAATTTGGTTATCTTTGCTTTCATGGCTAGTTGGCCACAAGCATAGCGTATTCTGAGTAGCAATTGGCGAAACCTAGTGGCAGGCAGTCAATTATTTGAGTTTTGGCATTGTGGCGCTAAACGTTGGTATGCAGTCGCTGTAGCTTGATTGCGCTGAAAGGTATCAAAGCGAAGTTGTGAAAACCCAAAATGGCGTGGTAAAATGAAACCATGTAACGCCCCGCCTCTGTATTAACCAATCAAATTTGGTCAAGTGAAGATCGATTGACTTCATCCTGGGTTTTCAGATAGCGAGCGTGATTACCTTGACTTCAACTGCCTGCGCTTGTGGTTGCGCGATCGACCGTTACAGACCTGTCAATTAAATTAACTACCCTGAAACATCATAATACTTTCTCCGTATCAAACAATTGACAGTAAAAGACTTGCAAGGTTTTTTAGCAAAAATAACCTAATAAGAGGAAAACTTAAAATTCGTCAAAGTAAATTACAACAGCAATATAACACAAAGAATGCTGTGGATAGTTTATAGGGATGTTCCTTCACTCAAAAAACCTTTGAAGAAAAAAACAGCAGTCGTTGCTGCTGGTAGACCCAAATCCGTTGAAAGATCGTTTTCTGCCTTAAAACGTATCAAATCATTTTCTCAAAATAAAATGGAACAAGACGGACTTTCAGATTTAGGCCTTATATACATCGAGTCACAATCACTGACAGGAGTCATGGAAACCAAATCTTTTCAGGATTCAGTAATAACTGAATTTGCTTCAGCGGAAAAGCGAATGGAATTTACTTTTAAATGACTTTCTTGCATCTGCAGTAATTCTGAAACTTTGCCGATTTTAGTGCTTTGCCTTTTGTAGTAAACAGTTTTGTTTGAATTGCTAATCAAACGGCCAAAGCTGTTTCAGCTTGTACTATTTCTTTGCTTTTTGCAGGCAACTGATCATTGGATGAGGTAAAGGCGTGTTAAAAGTTTTAATCAATTGCTTGAATTGAGTGTAGAAGTTATAGTTTATCTTTTTTTATATTTCTACACCTTCACTGTACTTATTTCACTCAACAGCTGAAGCGAGACGAGAAAAATTAACTTCAGCTACGCTACCCTCAATTTGAGCCAAAACTTTTTACTCCCAAACGTGTTTTTGCTACTCCCCCCAGTCAAACTTTGTCTTTCAATTTTTATTTTTAAATGGTACAGTACATAAACAGTATAAATATCAAATGCCACCTATACGTATGGACATAATTCTATATGCGCAGACCGGATGCGCAATTACTTCATGTACGAAAATAAACGACGCAATAAATTTGTAATTGAATACCCAAAACTTTTTGCCACCGATCGTCACTGGATTATGCACACTTTTCACAACAACAAATTTCAAATTTGTATTCTCGTTTCTCCAAGGTCGAAAATTTTCTTCATTATCTCACTAAAATTTCTACTAAATCAAATTATGTGCAAAGTTTTACAAGAACTGAAAAAGGCAAATCAAGCACTTCTTTCTTAGGCCCAAGAATATGGCTTGAAATACCCAGCGATCCGAAAATTCTTTCTATTAAAGCCTTTAAATATCAATACGAAAGACGATTGCTTAATTGCTATACTGAATAACTATCGATAGAAAAAATTGATTTGACTTGATATTAGCGGATGGTCTTCTGTTTTGTATTTCTATTTTTCTTTTTTCCGTTTTTTGCTTTTTTTCTCGTGATTGTTTTTTTGTTTTTGTTTCTGTCAATCATTTTGTTCGCTATGTTTTGCTAATACAGTACTTCCTCGATTATCCGGTCTAGTCGGGACAGCATTTCTTCAAAACCTGAACGGATAAGTAAAAAAACCGCATAATTGAATTTCTTTATTTAAACCAAAACAACGCAGCAAGAAGCAGATTCGAATGCACCAAAACTTAAACGAGGTTCAACATCAAATAATGTACCGCATTGAGGGATCTCAGTACCTTTTTATTGAAAGCAATGTAAATTTGCATGATCGTTAAAATTACAGTAGGGCTATCTATTGCCCCACATTAACTGGAAAAGTGCTTGCGATTTCAATTTTTAAATAAAGTTTATTATCTGACCCAATGGACGGATAATCGAATGCCGGATAAACAAGGTACGGATAATCGAGGAAGTACTGTACATACTGGTTATATTTTTGTTAGAAAAATCTCCAAATTTACAAATTTAACTGGCTAAGTAGTAGTTTTTTTTTAATTATTAATCCTAAGCAGGGTGGCGACTGACTCTGCTGAACTTACGGTCTTTTCGTTGTCTCCCAATTTTTGATTTTATCAGTAAAGTGTTTATACTTGGTGAAAATAAGTAAATCTGAATCTGAAATAAATCTATTTAATCGTTTTGCATGCTTCTCTTTGTATTTAATCGTATTTCGGCCAGAAGCACGCAAAACAATTACATATTAAAACTCTGGCCTGCAAACGTCAAAGCATCACAATTAAATTATTAGTATCAAGTTTAAATCTGTTTTCGCAAAAAAAAAGGAACAGCAGAACAAGGTTGACAAAATCTCTTGATTACTTCAACGAAGTTCTCATATCTTCCATAAAATCAATTTCGAGCAGTATCTTTTGTTGAAACTTCATTAGCTATCTTGATCGTTTTAGAAATTAGATGGAGAATGTTCACCTTTATCAAGTCAACAGCTCCATATCATTTGAAGAGGATGAATATTCGAAGAACTTGGGGCGCAATAAAATATGTTAATGGAGGTCTGTTTTCAACCACTTTCATAATAGGAAAAGCAAAAGGAAAACTACAAGCGTTGCTAGACGAAGAATCTGCTCGATTTAATGACATCATGCAAGTCAATGATTCCGATGATTACCAGTAAGTATACCGGTATGACGAATATTCTTGTTGATTGCGACTTTCTATTGTTTTTCAAATCGCAAAAAGTAACAACCTAGGTACCATAGTGCGTATAAAATTCGAAATCATTACCACCTTACCATAATTAGTGATTGTGCTGGTGCTCAGAATACGTAAAAACAAATGGATGCTACAGCTAATCTTAAAGGGAGGGTGCACCCTAGCCTAATATGATATCAAAAAATAGCTTTTAATTTTCTGATCACAAAGCAAAAAGAATTTTTTTTCGAAGATTGTCTAGTTTCTGTAAAATCAAAAAAATCCGCTTCAACTTCGCATATCTGGGAAAAGATTTGGATTGGCTGACAATTTGATGACGTACTGGGTGGTTAGCAAAAAACCGCAAAAGCTTGTTCTCAATGATAAACAATAAGGATAAGCGAGGTAGGAGTAAGAAATCACGCAAAATTACCAAAAAAAGATAGCTTTAAAAGCTGCCATTGTTTTGAAACGATTGTTTAATACATTCTTTGCCTCATAGGTGTCCACTGTTTCTTCTACGCGGTAGTTAGACCGCGGTTATACATTGGTATACCAGTAATTAGTGGTAAAGCCCTACCGGTACCTTTGCTTATAGACTGTTACATTATAGAGTACGGTACGGGTAACCAAGACAGATTAGGCTATGCGCTTATTAAACTGTTAAACTCAAATCTCAAAAGAAATTGAAGTCGCAGGCTAATGGTATGTTGATATGAAAGTTCCAGCATAGGCCTATAGACCTGCAAGCAAATAAAGTAAAACCAATTTTTACCAGTAGTTGTTACTGGTACTGTACTATGCGAAATGAAGTGACAATCTGGTTGTCTGGTGCGGGTAATATGTTAATGCAGTTAAACCCAAAGAAATTCACTAACTGACAGTAGGCTAGCCATGCACCTGTTCAGAACTATCATTGTCTGTTGCAGTAAAATTTTACTGGAATCTCTGTACTAGTATACTAGCCAACCAGTAGCTACTCAGTACCTGGTACCATACTACAGACTTGGATTTTCTCCATCAAACTGAAGTTTGATGCACTTTTGGGCTTTTCGGAATAAACTGTGTTTTAGAACTCGAATGCCTGAGGCTTCTGTGACAGAACTTCTGGAAGGCACAGTAGTCTACTCCTGATTCCAACCGAGCTATGAGCAGTGCTGTCATAAGTTGCTGGTGTTAGGCTGTAAGTGACATATGATTTTCAGCATACAAGATGCTTCAAAAATATGAGACTTTATTGTACTGTAAGTAAACAGTACCGTACCAGTATGCAGTAATGACTGTATAAAAAATCGTACCGCTACCGGTACTCCTAAATTTAACCAATTCTTTACCCACACATTTTTGCTTCGTAATTGCCCTAGTCTGTAGTAAGGCACTGAGTACCGATAGGTTAGTCTAATGGTACAAAGGTTCCAGTAAAATTTTATTGCTGCAGGTAATAATCAGAGGTGGAGTCCTCGAGGACACATTTTGAAGTCCTTGGCCTCAAGTCCTCGAAAATTGGCCTGTCCTCGGCTCGAGGACAGCACTATTTTTTGAATTGTTAAAATTTCGTGGAGCGCTTGAAAAAACGTTTTTTGTGGAGATCGCTTAAAAAATTTTTTGTAAAGACCTTTTTTTTTGGAGATCGCCTAAAAAATTTTTGTGAAGACCTTTTTTTTTTGGAGAGCACTTGCGCTTGTGTCCTTGGTCCTTGGCCTTGGCCTCGAGCATTCCTGTCCTTGGCCTCGAGAGTGTCTGTCCTCGGAAAGGCTGTCCTTGGCCTTGGCCTCGGATTTTTTTTGTGTCCTTGGCCTTGGCCTCGAGCCTTGTGTTTTCGACTCCACCTCTGGTAATGATACTTCTGTATGTGGTTAGAGTACTTCCAAAACATACAGGTTCACAAGGTTTGCAAGGTACCCAAAGTTTAATGTTAACCCTAACTAGACTTACCATACGTCCTGGTTTAGCCCGGACAGTCCCAGTTTTACGGCCATGTCCCGGCCGGTTGGTCGAAATGCCTCGGTTTTGTTTTCTTTTTGGAGATCACTTAATAATTCGCAAAAGAACTTGAGTCGCTGAAGTGAAGACCTTCATTTATTTATTTATTTTTCGGAGATCACCTAATAAATCACGCAAAAACTGCACGAAGACCTTTTTTTATTGGTCTACAGTTTAGTGCTTTTGAAACTCTTCGACACTCCCGGTTCTCAGTCTGAAAAATACGGTATGCCTAAACCTAATCCTGATCCTAACCTTAATTGCAACCCTAACGTTGTGGGACCTAATGCAACCCCAGCGAACCTAACCTAGAGGACTTGCGAACCTCTATGTTTTAGAAGTGCCACATGGTTAGCCTACTGTCAGTCAGTGAATTTCTTTGGGTTTAACTGCATTAACATATTACCCGCACCAGACAACCAGATTGTCACTTCATTTCGCATAGTACAGTACCAGTAACAACTACTGGTAAAAATTGGTTTTACTTTATTTGCTTGCAGGTCTATAGGCCTATGCTGGAACTTTCATATCAACATACCCTTAGCCTGCGACTTCAATTTCTTTTGAGATTTGAGTTTAACAGTTTAATAAGCGCATAGCCTAATCTGTCTTGGTTACCCGTACCGTACTCTATAATGTAACAGTCTATAAGCAAAGGTACCGGTAGGGCTTTACCACTAATTACTGGTATACCAATGTATAACCGCGGTCTAACTACCGCGTAGAAGAAACAGTGGACACCTATGAGGCAAAGAATGTATTAAACAATCGTTTCAAAACAATGGCAGCTTTTAAAGCTATCTTTTTTTGGTAATTTTGCGTGATTTCTTACTCCTACCTCGCTTATCCTTATTGTTTATCATTGAGAACAAGCTTTTGCGGTTTTTTGCTAACCACCCAGTACGTCATCAAATTGTCAGCCAATCCAAATCTTTTCCCAGATATGCGAAGTTGAAGCGGATTTTTTTGATTTTACAGAAACTAGACAATCTTCGAAAAAAATTCTTTTTGCTTTGTGATCAGAAAATTAAAAGCTATTTTTTGATATCATACTATAGGCTAGGGTGCACCCTCCCATTTGATCAAGGTTGATCTAAAAGAGCTAGTCTTAATCGAACCGTAATTATTACGCTTTCTCGTACTCAGTGTACCGTTTTTTTCTTGCTTGGTAAGCGGAACCAATAAGAAAAATTTATGTTGCTGAATTTAACCAATTGTTGACAGGTATTCGGGCACAGAAAAAAGACAAATTTTATCGCGAAAAAATTCTTTACCACCACATCAATCCAATTTTGAAACAACTGTTTTGAATAAACATTGCACTAATGTACTTACCACAGAGATTTTTCAGACATTATGGACTGAGGTTGCGACAAAGATTGTTATTGTTAGTAGATGCGCACTCAGGGAACTAAGGTAGCTGAAGCGAAGCCCTCTTGCTAGTCAGGTCACTTAAAAATTTAACCCAAGTATACAGTCAAGTAGTTTAAGCGTATTTGAACTTGACCAGTTTAAGGAGGGCCGAATTAAGAGGCTGTGTAATTTATATCCGTCAAAAGTCTTCCAAATTTTAGTAACTAGTTCGATGAAATGACTCTACAAACGTATGAAATGCCACCCAAATGGCATGAAAAAACTATTATTCGAAAAATTACAAAAACCGACCAGCTGCTGGAGGCTTAGCGTTCAGAGCCCCATGGCCACGGTAGCTGAGGTTCCGTCTATGCTACAGTAGGCAGGCAAATTTTTGCTTTAATTTCAAAGCCCTCCCTCCACTTTGGCAGAATCCTGGTTACGCGCCTGATTGTTAGTTGCTTAATGCATCGCACACACATAATAGTGGTCGATTAGCTCGCTTTCCGATTGGGTCAAACCAAAAGCTATAAAAATTGGTATTCACCGCTTCCCTGTTTGACGTTCAGCAATTAAAGGGACAGTATGAAGCCTCCGCCGTGTGTGGAAGACAGGTGAGCAGATGGCAGCTTGACTCGAATACCGAAAAATCCCTTCGCTGTCTCCTGGCCAAGGCAGCTTTGGAATAAAATGTAATTACAATAATAGCTTCATGTGCAGATAATGAATATAATCAAAGTAAGGTGAGGTGCAATGAACAGGGTGCCCCCCATTTAATTTGAACAGCCTTTTCTAAGGTCACCACTGATTAAGCGTATTACTTAAACATCAACAAATAGTAGCATTTATAATTTATAAACTGATTAAAGCCTTTACAAAATTTTTCATCTACAGTAAAATCTAAATGTTTTTCAAATGAACAAAAAATTTTAGATAAAAAAAAGTTTAAAGCTGATAAAGATTGCACTCATACTTCCAGTGTTTAAATAAAAGCTTGTTGACAAAAGTGTATTGCAATAGAAAGCTCATTCTTGGCAAAATATTTAAGGTTACAACTGTTTGTATGTTTGAAGTGATCTCTTGATTGGTGCTGATTGTTACATACAGGGTGAGCCAAAAGCAGGTGGACAGTAAAAAAAATTAGGTGTAACGTCGTAATAGCAAACAGGTAAAATTAAAACAAATTTTAGTACTAAAATTGTAATTATATACCACAAATAGCATAGTTGTAACAAAGTTAAAATGAACAATTGGATTAAAGTAACTGAGGCATAAATCTATTCCATATGCCGTCCACCTACTTTTGGCTCACCCTGTATGTAAACATCATCGTTATTTCATAAACCAGCAAAAACCAGAGTAGCAGAACCAAAAATATAACATTAACTAAGAACTTTGTGGCTGTTGCCTTTGTATTTTCATAATTTATTGCACAGTAATAATTCGGTTATATTTTTGTTTGATACCGTCCAGTTAGTCGAGCGGTAACGTGTTCGTGTAGGAGCAGGAGGTCTGAGGTTCGAATCTCGGGCCAGTCAAATAGGACACAGTGTTGCCAACGGTTTGCCAATGCTGCGCCATCTCTTCAAGAAAAGATGTGCTGCCTTCAGGTGCTATGACGTGGAAATGCTTGGGCGTAATACAGCGAGAGTAATAAAAGATTTGGTTTGATGTGTGAAAAATCTTTGCAGCCATGTGGTGATGAAAACGCTTGCCGGAATGAAATGGGCTGCAAAGAATCTTCGAGATGAAGATTTTTACACATCTGGTGATGACGATATGATTGTGAATTTGGGTCAACTTCAAGAAAGCATTGACAACTATACTAGAGAAACATTTAAGTATAAATGGCCAGAATATCCACTTATATGCGTGTACCAATACTGGAAAAACGCTGGCTCGCCTTTCCGAAATAAAAAGAACAAAAATTATATTTCTTTCAAAGAATATAAATGGACAGAATGGCCTAATTTTTGTGCAGGTGGAATGTATACAACAAGCGTTAAAGTAATTAAACAACTGTTCAAAATTTCTAAAACACGAACGCCATTACGAACAGATGATGTATGGATAACTGGTATACTAAGAAACATTTTAGGAATGCCATCATCTATGGTTGTATTTCCTCAACCTGCAATTGCTCAACACCAATCTACAGGAACTGGAATAAATTCGCACAAAATCGCAACACGTCTCAAAATATACTCGAAAAAGTTTCTTAAATCTTGGAAAAAAACTTTTCAGAAGTTTTCTAATAAAACTATGTGTATGTGTTTATGATTTTTGGTTTTACATAAAAATAAAGAAAAATATCTGGAGTAATAAAAGTCTTCTATTTGCCTGTATTCTGTCTTCTATTTGCCAGTTAGTGATGTGCAAAGACATTGTTCTTTATTCGCACAAAAGTTTGTTTCAAAATTTCGATAACTCTCTCGTACGTTTGAGCTTCTTCTAAGTAGGCATAAATGTTAGGAGATAAACAGCTGATAATTATGCGCTTCTTGTTGACATTATCTCAGGCAGCTGCTGCTTGTGCTTCAACTAATACTTCGATAAAGTCTTCAACAGTACGAAGCCAAAACTTAAATACCGTAAGTCTGCATTCGCATCATTAGGATTAACTGATAAACCGATCAGTGGTCGAGTGGATAGAGCTTCTGCTACCGAAACGGTAGACTCGGGTTCAATTCCCGGTCGAGTCAAACCAAAGACTATAAAAATTGGTATTCACAGCTTCCCTGCTTGACGTTCAGCAATTAAAGGGACAGTATGAAGCAGAGATGAAAACGGTCAGGATTTTCTCGACCCGACCGGTAAATTTCAAAATCATCACCTGTCGACCGACCGGTATTTTTACAGAAGGTTTTTGTTCACTGTTCAATTTATCTAATGAAAAATTTTCAAAAGGGGGGGCGTGGGTGAAGTGTTAAAATTTGTGACTTTGGATGGGGGTCTCAGAAAAAAACGCAAAAAAAATGGTTTTTTTGAACAGCGCAAAACGTTCACAAAATAAGCATAAAAACCTCTGGTGGCCACAAGCTAAATTATATTAGACGCTCTTTTTAATGATATTATGCGAAGGCCAAAAAATGAAGTTACAATTTTCTAGCTATTTGTGACAGATTATTTGCAATTTGCTGAGCAGCAAACACTAAAGTTTTTTTCGGCAGTACTGCTTTTGCAGTTACAAAAAGATAAATGAGAAAAAAATTACAGCAGAAGATAGGTAACAATAAAAACATGCGAACATCACAATACTTGTACTATTGCACCCAAAAACATTAATATGATGGAGCAATAACATTATATACTATTGAAAATTATGTCACTAACAGCGTGAAAAAAAGGAATATTGAAAAATTATGCCACTAACAGCGTGAAAAAAAAATCAATAATATTCATAACAACTAGGCTGCTTCACTAACAGTTTGAGAAAGTATGAAAAGGATCTATTGCAAAACATTATGTACTAGAAAAGGTTTTTAGCTCCGCAGAGATTTATATTAATTTTTCCGTCGTATATATATCTCTGTGGAGCTAAAAAGCTTTTCCAGTTCATAATGTTTTGCAATAGATCCTTTTCATACTTTCTCAAACTGTTAGTGAAGCAGCCTAGTTGTTATGAATATTATTAATTTTTTTCACGCTGTTAGTGACATAATTTTCAATATTGCATAATGTTATTGCTCCATTATTTATAAGGCGGTGAATCATCCAGCTACTTCCGGTGGTTTACAATAGCTAAAATTGAACTATAATTTTTGATATTTTTTGTTTTGATTTTGGGGTTGCGGTTGCAAAGATATTCAACAAATACAAAAAGATGTCCCCCCAAAAAAAGTTTTTGGAAACGCTGAGTTTTTATCTTCCCGCCAAAACCACAGTTCTCTAAACTATTAGGCCTATTGTAATCTTATTAAACTATTAGGCCGAACTATTTCTAAACTATTAGGCCTAATAGTTTAGAGATAGTTAGGCCTAAACTATTTGGAAATAAACTATCTCTAAACTATTAGGCCTACCACAGTTCTCTAAACCATTAGGCCTACTGTGGTTTTGGCGGGAAGAACAAAACTCAGCGTTTCCAAAAACTTTTTTCGGGGGGACATCTTTTTGTATTTGTTGAATATCTTTGCAACCGCAGTCCCAAAGTTAAAACAAAAAATATCAAAAAATTTATATTTAAATTTTAGCTATTGTAAACCACTGGAATTAGCTGGATGATTCACCGCCTTTGATGCTTTTAGGTATAATAGTACAAGTATTGTAATGTTCGTAAGTTTTTATTGTTACCTATCTTCTGCTGTTATTTTTTTCTCATTTACCTTTTTGTAACTGCAAAGGCAGTACTGCAAGTTGTTCTGAAGAAGCTTCCCGGTTTGGGAAGCGAAACGTCAAACCAATAAATAAACTCATCGGTAGTACGAAGTGGTTATGAATAACTACCCCAATGAACGCAACGCGTCCGTTATTTTCATTGAAAGCACTAAACTGTTATGACATTGGCTAGAAAACATTTGAAATATGATGTGCCCCAGCAGTTTGTAGAAATGCTGCTACTTCAGATCAAGCCATGGCTAGTTAGATATAAAAAAAATAAGAGCTATGTCTTTCTTGCCAAGTGTAGAGTGTGGTAAATTTAGGTTAAAAAAGGCTTTTCAAAGCGGCAAGATTTTAGCCTGTACTAAAAAAATCTGTAATCAACGCCACTTTTACTCTTAAGCTGAATAAAATGTTGCTAAAATGCCAGGTAGCGTATTAAGCCTCTTCCACATGAATGCTTTATTAGAATCTGATAACGCGATTTTAATGTATATTTTACACTTTTTTGCTTTGTGCCGTCCCCCAAAGTGGGGGGGGCATGGCACATTACTCCCACCCCAAACACGTCCCTGGATGTGCATGCCTTAATGGTCACAGCAAATTAGTCACAGCTTGAAACCATTCAACAAGTGTTTTCGAAAGGTATGGTTTGTTAATACTGATTTTTTATAAAAAGTTTTATTTATGATAAAATATATAAGTATATTTTGTTTGGTGCTTAGATACCTTTTAGTTGCCAGAAAGGATAATTTGACCGGTTTTTCAACCGGCTTGACCGGCCGGTCGAAGAATCTCAACCCGATCGGCAACCCGACCGGCCGGTCGACCCGACCGGTGCTGGTCGACCAGACCGGTTTCCATCTCTGGTATGAAGCCTCCGCCGTGAGTGGTAGGCAGGTGGGCAGGTGGCAGCTTGACTCGAAGACCGAAAGGTCCCTTCGCTGTCTCCTGGCCAGGCCCGGCGCCACAGGGGGGCATCCCGGGGCCGTGCCCCCCAAATGACTGCTTGTGCCCCCCCAAAAGAAAATTGTACCACCCCGAGCGAGGATTGTGCCCCGAAGAAATTAACAGGCTTGGGGCTACTGAAGTGCACATCGAGGCCTAAGACTCCCATATTGGTGTTTTCCGCTGGTATTTTTGTAATTTTTTGTGGACTTACACCGGATTTCATAAAACTTTTGGGACGAAGACCTTTTTTTGGGGGGGTGTCTTCACTTAAGAATTCGTGAAAAATCGCTTAAAATCGCAAGAATTTTGAAACGACAACCAGAATTTGTGGAAATTTTTGAACTGAAGAACTTTTATTTTGGTTTTCACCTTGTTCGTTTGATCCACCCTGGAATAACTTTCTCGTGCCCCCCCAAAATTTATTTCTGCCCCCCCCCCCCCAGTCACGCTATCCTGGCGCCGGGCCTGCTCCTGGCCAAGGCAACTTGGTGAATAAAAAGTAATTACAATTACAATTACAACTGACATATCCTTAGGCTTGCACAGCTTCTCCATTTCGTTCAATATTACTGATTAAATTGTTATAACCGTAGAGTAGCGCAGCGTAACGCATTAGCTCAGGTTTTAATCAGCAATTGCACAACATACTTTAATCTGAAATAACAAATAACACGCATCAAGCAAGATGTAAACTAGTTATGTAAACCTAAACTGTAAGACACTGCAAAAGTAGTAGGCCTACAGAATCAACTGATTACTAGCACTGCAACTTCAAACTGTCGCGCAGCAATTGCGTGATCGCGATCACGACCCTGCGTAAGCATTGCAAAACGTAAGTCATGCATAGTATAGTAATAATATTGCAGCAGCTCTCTAGCGCTATCTAATCAAAGAGCATTTGTCACAATATCCCCCGAGTAAAATAGGGTTAAAAGTGAGGTAGGCAGTCTCTTTGCCCTCTCTCTCCAAGCTATAGTAATTGCTTAAGTTAACGTCCTATGAAATCGGATTAAAAGTAACGATATATAGCCTACCAGAGTTGTAAGTCGGGCCGGGATCGGGCCTAAAGTTGACAAAAATTTCGGGCTTAATTTGGGTCTGAGACGTACTTTTTGTTTTAGGTGCACAAAAATATAATCAAATTAACTTGGCAACATTGCTAAATTTTTCAGACTCAACTTAACTTTCTTTTTTTTTTCGGGGATAATTTTGGCTTCAAATTAATTTTCGGGTTCGGGCCGGATTCGCGTTTATATTTTCGGGTTCGGGCCTGAACTATTCGGACCGTTTAAAACTCTGTAGTCTACTGCGCAAAAGTTGGTTACAATTGCTGAGCATAATAAGAATGAACAAAAATACAAACAGGAAAAGAAAGAAGTTTTGAATTATATAGTATAAAAATTCTTCAATTATATTCTTAGTGAGCTTTTTCTCTTTTAGCCTAAATACGTACAGTGGGATGGAGTGAAAACGGCATGAAAAACCTTTTTTTTTAATTTTAATTTGTAATAACAAAAAAAATATGTGGTTACATCTCAGTAACAACACACTGAAAGCTTTCTGCGAAATTTTAAGATCTTAGGTTGCCATATCGCATGTGAAGTTTTACACGCCAGACATATGCATTAGTATATGAATTGAAGTACTTTGCGACATTATTGTTTTGCAGATTTAACCACTTATACTCGGGTCAAATATTTGCGACATGCTATCCAATTGAAATCATAGCCGGGTACCGAAAATTTGCTGGAAAAGGGGCTTTACGCAGTGGTGTTGGAGGATGACCACGAACCAAATCAAATAATTTTCAAATTTTACACACAAAAAAGCAATTTTCAGCTTATTGTTGCTTTAAAACATCCAAAGCAAATGCGAAAGATAGAGAACATGCAAAAATGGTTCCTAAACACACTTCTTGTCAAAACGTTTATTCTAGATATCTGCAATCAATGAAATAAAAGCACAAAAGATCGCTTTTCATTTAAACGCAATATTGAGTTCTTGCTTCAAACTTTGACATGTTTTGCCGGCTGCCGCGAACTGATTCGTGTACCGGTAAACTCATCCCGCTGTTTCTGTCCGCAAACTGCCCCCGCTGCATCGCTCGCTAAATTTGCACATCGTTCAACAGCTTTGGTATGACATGGGTAGTTTTTTAATTAAATGGCAGGTGTGCTCATAAGCGTAGCCAGGATTTTTGATTGGGGGGCCCAAACCACAAATCACATGCAATGACGTCATCAGAAACTTTGAAAGAGAAATTTTTTCTGGGGGCAAAGATATCGTAGAATAGAAGATCAGAAGCCGTGGCCTGGTGCTGCCACGTAACTAAGAACTCGTTCAAGGGAGAGGGCTTCAACCAATAGTTAAAATGCAAAAATGTCTAGATTGGGAGACGTGAGTTGAGTAAAGAAGTGTACTGTAATTCAAACGTATCACAGATGGGGGTCTGGGGGCGAAGCACCCAGCCGCTGTGCAATTTCTACTAATTTTTTAGAAAAAAAAGCTATTTTAATATTATTGGATCACATTTCCCATGTATTCGGATCCATTTAAAAGTACTAGATTTTTAACATTTGCAAGCCAATTTAAAAAATTAAGTTGTTCAGTCCTCCTTTTGCTTGCAATTTAAGTCCAAAACACGTTTAAACTCCTGCATTTCGGGGTTAAATTTTGTAAGTGATTCGGCCCAGGTATGGGGAAGCAAAGTACATTGCCTCCTGCAATATTTTGGCAGCAAACTACAACCCACTTAAAATTTTTTCTCAGAGATTTTTGTTTTGTTATGAAAACAACCAGTTATAGGAGTACGTATACGGCCAAGGGGCCCAGGCTCTCTCAATTCAAAACTTTGTTCAATGGGCATTCCCCTTACTGTAGCTAATTTTTTTCAAAAGTATTTTGTTGCATAAAAACTGGCTAAGTGGAGGTGAATTGTTATTAAAAAATGTGCAATACATAGTTACGCCTTCAAAGCATGGTACTGCCCGGGCCGGTTTGCAGTGAGTGGGGCTACTGGCGCTTTGGGATTTTTGCAATATTTTCCTACCAAATACAGGTGAAGGCCAAAAAAAGTCTTGCCTGAGCGCGGGGCCCCTGGCACTGTGCCATCTGTTAAATCTGTTCTGGTTATTGCATTACGTTCATAAAAAGGCTAGACGAGGGCGACAGTTAGCAACTTCTAGAATAAAAACCTTTAATTTCACTTGGGTTATACAGTTAAATCGGTTGGCAAAAATTAAATTGAGGGGACCCGGGCCCCCTGGATTAATATTCGTGTTGGGGGCCCATTTAAATTGGAGGCCATTTAAGTACTATTGTAGGTGACCCATTTAAACTGGTTGAAAAAATTAAATTGAGGGGGCCCAACCCCCTGGATCATTATTATTGTTGTGGGCCCATTCAAATTCGGGGCCATTTAAATACTATTGGGGGGGTCCATTTCAACTGGTTGGCAAAATTTAATTGAAGGGGCCAGGGCCCCTTGGATCAATATTATTGTTAATTACTGTTGTATGCGTGTACTGTTGTACGCGAAGATGCTAAAAGAAACTGAAACTGAAAATACAATTGTCTTTTTTGTGACATTTTTGTCGTTGGTAGCATTTCATTTGGGGGGGCGGGCCCCCTGGGCTCACCCTGGCTACGCCAATGGGTGTGCTGTTGTGTTTAATGTATTTCATCAATTCGTTTTCGGAAATATCGCTTGTCAGGGGGTTATTGTAATATTTTCTGCAGACCAATCAATCATTTCCGTGTAGTATGCGGACGCAAAAATTTATGGTTGGTAGTCTGAATTGTCGCGGAGATCTTGTTGATGAAGTTTGGCATGCTTTTAAAATCCTTCGCAGCCCAAGCTCACGGACATGCTCTCTGTCATCAGTGGTCATAGCGATAAGGATATTCTCTGCAGAGGTGTTGCTAAAAATGGTGGTATCCGGGCAGGATTTCGTGGTGGCACCCTTTTCCGTACCAAAAATAGGTGAAGACCAAAAAAAAAGGTCTTCGCTGCAAAATAAGTGGGTTTTCGTTCCAAAAGTATGTGAAAATCAAAAAAAAAGGTCTTTGCCTAAAAACCAGTCGGTTTTTAGTCTAAATGATGATGGAGACGACCGAACAAAGCCCAAAAACTAAGGTATTTATCACAAATCGGTGGAGTTATGGTTTCACGTCATAATACGGTGTCACCCCAAAATGGTGACGCCCGGGACGGGCCGCTCCCCTCCCCCCCGCCTCTAGCGACTCCACTGATTCTTTGGGTGGCAAAAAAGGAATTTTTTTGCACAGCTGGATCGTTGACAGTTTTCTTTCTTTCAGATCTGTTGACAAATACCTAGACTTGCTTATCAACTGGAAAATGTGCTTCACTCCATCTTTACTGCAATAATTAACTATTGTTCTAATTCCAAGCGTTTGGCCAATAAAGATTGGGCCAAAAGGTGTAAAGTGCTTTTTCAAGAACAGGATGCCTTGTAGTGAGTGCATCACAGCGGGAGTTACTCAGCTATTTCAGCAACCTATATAGATTTCCATTGCAATTTTGCTACACCACCGCTGACTTTGCTATTTATTACGCTCAATCCGAATCAATGGAAATTTTAAATATTGTGTATCTGTTTTCAATTCGCACCCGGCCCGCAGCCGCTGATCTTGCAGTAATCCGGCCCATTGAGAAAAAGTTTGGTAACCCCTTTTCAAAGGCTAGCAATCGTCGAGTTTTTGTAGTACATTTAAATTTTTGACTAATAATCTACAAAATTACGTAATGACTGTAAGCTATTGTGTTCCATATGGTGACAATAATATCTTTGCATGTTGAAGTCTTTGCTCAAATATGTCGCTCTCACACTTTGGCGACTCCATTGCGAATCAATTTGCAGGACACTCTCAACGCAGTCTCAGTGCAGTTTCCGTGGAGTGTTCATTCGCTGAGGATTTGCAATGTTTTACGACTTTACGGAGACTCCACGGAGACTCCAGGAGACCGCATTGCGAATTATACGCAGTGAAGTCGCAATCAAAGTCGCCAAGCAAAGCGTGAGAGTGGCAATACTGTCTTGGTTAGTTTATTTGCTGTATCAGCATTTCCGATCAACCATAAATATTACTACGATGATGTTAATTTTCTTGGAGTTTATCTAAGTAGCAAATGACTACTAGTTTTTGAAGAATGTTTACGTAAATTTAATGAAAGCACTTTTACGCAGCAAAAAACGAAAAGTACTACATGAACAATGATGGGTATTCAGTTCAGTTCAAAGATTTGGATTATACAGTTGCAAAAAAAATCAAAAGAAAGGTATAGTGAAAAATATATCGTATACAGTAAACTGAATAAAGTAACAAAACCGAAATACTAATAAAAGTACCAAAAATGACAGAAAAAGCCGTAAATTAGACACACTTCTGCAGTACTACTTTTGGCATATATTTTTTGGTAAAACTTTAGTTACATTTGATGCACTTTTTAGTAGAGACGCAGCATTTTTACAATTTCAAAAATCGCTAAGTAGCCTAATCATTAAAAAGAAAAAAAATTGATAATTTTTTAGCAAGGCTTTCAATATGCTTTTGCCAAAAAAAAAAAAAAAAAAAAAAACAAACAGCAACGCTAATTTTTCCGTCTACAAGTTTGAAACAAGCCTTGGCGTGTTTGGGTGACCGCAATTTGTAGATGCAAGATTATTAAACTTGGGAAAACAAAGGCATATGTGATCGGCCTCCAGAGCGCTATATATTACTGCGGTCTTGAATAGGCTGGTCTCAGTTTTGTCGAACTTATAGCAATAATACCATAGTAATTTATAGCCAATTTTATCATATAGTTTATTGAAGTAATTTACCCCTGAATATCAGAAATTGTTCAAACAGTAAAAAAAATTATTTTGTCAGCTTTTTATATCAACATAAATGTCAATTTTAACATAGGTAAACAGCAAATTCAGCATTATTTTTCTAAAAAACTAAAAGCATCAATTTAATGCAAAAATGCAGTAACTGAGCAATATACGCTTACAAACAAACAATATACATTTGCATCGTAAATTGAAATAAAAATAGGAAAGGGCAAATCGAAATCAAATTATCTTGTAACTGAAATGCAAATTACGGTATTGTCTAAAAATGAAGTTACATTAATTTGGCACAAAAACGTCTAGTTTAGTAGCAAGATACAAGCAAAAGTCATAGTAATAAATTAATTACAAATTCAGAACTTAAAAATTAGGATGAAAAAATTAAAATGAATAAAACGCCTATAAAATAATAATTATTCCAATAGACTATCAATTGCTGTTAGGTTCTGTAGGAGGGTTGACAGTTAAACTTTTTTCAAAATAGCAGACTAAACTAGAGGTTAAATGGTTTGTATTAGGTTCTTTAAATCTAAAAAAATTGAGTTTATCCGAAATTATATTTTTGTTCAACTGTTTATATGAGAAAGAACCATATTTAAACTGTGACTTTAGTTACACTTGGATAGATTGGTGATCGAATGGTTGCTGATTCCTGGTTCGATTTCCGAACTGGCAATGCTTCGTTGTATCCTTAGGAAAGACACTTTACCTATATTTTCACATTGGGTCGAATCAGTCTCTCCGTTGTAGTGGTCCAGTTTGACGAAAGACTTGCAAACAGCACTCAAAAAAAGGTGCAATGCGTTCCCGTGGTTAGACAGGTCTGGAGTGTTTGGTTCATGCGCACGAACGAGCAAACTAACTGTGCCTAACTCACCAAAATACGCAGTGGATTATTTCAACAACTAACTATTAATTTCCTATCGTATTTTGCGAAACCTCTTTAGTTTACAAAGTACTTTTTCTGATGTTTTACAGTAATTTATGCATTACAACAATTTGATTTATTATGCAAATAATAAACTCACTGCGATTGCAATTTGAAAAGCTACTTAATTAACCACTTGATATTTGAACAAAATTTTTGCACTATTCATCATATTGTACAAATTATTTTGATCTAACGGTATCATGGACAAGTCAAGAAGAATAAAACAACAATAAACGTTAGCTGCCACGTGACCCACCGGTGGGTCACACATTGATCTCTTTTGCGAATGTTCTTTTTTCTATGGCGCTTTAAGACAGAACTTGGCTTTAGTGCATTAGCACCTCAGTTATCCACAAAAACACTAAATTTATTTAAAAATTTAATCTTTTTACTGAAAGAAAATTGTTGTTGAAAAGCGATGCTGTGTTGCAACTAAAAAATCAACTGTTTCGCTCAGCAAATCCAAAAATTCAAAGTTATGCTGCACTTACAACCTCAATGTATGTCAGTGATGTTTTAGTACAGGCTGCATTTCAAGCAATATGCTGGTTGTAAAGTTTAGAGAAGCGTGACCAATCGGTGGGTCACACCTAGAAGGATAAATGAAGTTGCTTCAACCTAAGATGACCCAACAGACACAACTCTGCAATATTTCTACAAAAAACTGTACTATAACCAACTGCACCGGAGAGGAGGTCACAAAAAAGTTAAAAATGCACAATGACAACCAACGTGCTGAGCAAAAAATACCAAAATTCGGATCTGGCTTATGCAATAGCTATTTTATCTCATGTGTGCCAACTGCCAGAGTGAAGCAAATGTGGAAGACAATTATTCGTCTGCATTTCGTGGATATGAAGGCACACCACTGTCATGTTTTTGAGTTATGTTATAGACTAACACGACTATACGGAAGAGCTTTAGACTAAAATGTATTGAGTTATTGGCAGCAGGATGCGTAAGGTTTTTGAACGAAGCCCATGCGAACTATGCATGTTAACGCTTGCCACCGTTACTGCACAATTGCTGCTGTGGAATAAGGGTACATTTTATATGCTACATCCTTTTTATTCTTCACAATATCCGGTATTCTAATAATGCTGTTTTTTTAGAGACTCGATTTTATGGTGAGGCTTTATAGTTGCATTATTTACCGTTATACAAAATATTTTGAACTTACGATATTTAGGACATGGCAAGAAGAATAAAGCAACAATAGATTAACCAAAAATACCAAATTCGGAACTGGCTTATGCATAGACTTTTTAGCCGGTGCGAGCCAAAGTGAAGCAAATGTGAAAGACAAATATCCATAGGTGGGCACAAGTCCGTTAATCGTTAATCCGTTAATAACGAAGCTAACTTTTTCATTAACTCGTTAATCCGTTAAAAAGTTTTTTCATGTTAACGGACTAAATTAACTTCCGTTAAGTGCTGTTAACGGACTAAAGTAACTTCCGTTAAGTTCTGTTAACTTCCGTTAAGGTTTTTATCGTTAATATCTAGCAGCTTTGTAGTGCATTTGAACTTGTTTTTATCTTGAAATTAGATTAGACTGTAAAATGTAACTTCCAAAGCACAAAAAGACCACCATAGCAATAGATATTTCCTTACAATCAGCTTAACAGCGTCAATACGTGTTCTAGAAGCGAGTGAATAAAAGGAAATGTAACTTACACGCAAAATGTTAACGGATTAACGGACTTTATTAACTTCCGTTAATTGAAGCTGAAAATAACGGATTAACGTTAACGGAGGTGTGAAGTTTGTTAACGGACTTGTGGTTAACGAAGCTAACGTTTTGCATTAACTTGCCCATCTATGCAAATATCCATTCAATAAAATAAGTTAATTCAAAAACTGCAAAAACTCAAATAAGACGCGTAAATACCACTACACTATTATAAAAAGTGAAGGGAAATCAAACAGTAATGCACAACAGAAAAAAAGCTAATTGTTTAAAAAGAAATTAGAGACATCACAACTAAGTCAGAAACAGAATATATTGAAAAAGACGATAGTGGTGTGTCTTAAATTTGACTAATTTTGTCATTATTTCAGCAAGCTTTTGTTGTTATGAAGGCACAACACTGTCATCTTTTTGAGTTATATTACATACAGTCTAACACTGCTATTCCGAAGAACTTTACATTTAATCTACGCATTTTAACGCTTGCCACCATTACTGAACAATTGTTGCTTCGGAATGAGGTTACATTTTCATATGTACTTTTTATTATTTACAATACCCGATATTCCAATAATGCTGTTTGTTTAGAGACACAATTTCATGTTGAGGTTTCACGAAAAAAGCGTAAAATAAGCTAATTTTGCTTCAATCGTGCTTTTTTCAGATCAATTAATTAATTAATTAATTTGTTGCTATAACTGCAATAAGAACTGACTCTCACTGGCTCCTTTTTTAGAGTCTCTGTAGCTGTCAAGCTTTTAATTTTTTCGTTGAAAATAATGTAAAGCTGAGTTTTAGCCAGGAACCACATTCTTGTTCTAATAAATGCTTCTGAGTTCGAACAACAAGACCTAAATTGTGTCAAATTGAACCACCACAGTTAGATTCTTTAAGTGCGTTTACACCAGACGCGAAGCGAAGAAAGGCAACATTCGCGAGTGGTCGCTTGCTCTATCCTGCTCAAACTAGGCCAACTATTCTTCAAAAATCTTGCGCAAGTGAAGTTAAGCAACCTCTCGCGAAAATTGCGGCCAATTGCAACCTTTCGCAAGTTGTCGATGACGTCAGATTGTGGTTGTTTTGTGTACAGTGCAAACGCGCCTTTAGTGATGCCACAAATCAGAAAATTAGTTCTTTCAGAAATGACTACTTGTTTTCTGCTTCTTAAGACTTCAAAATAATCTTTCTGAATCCAATGATTTCATCTACTCAATCAAATTTGATCTCCAATTGAAAAATGGGAGCAGCTCGAATTCCCTTTACCGATAATTTCAATGCCGAAGATCAGATATCGTAGAAACGATAATCGCTATCAATGGTTCCTTCAGATGTTTCTCCGAACGAGTTTGTATGTGTTCTGGGAAAGGGCCTCAGACTTGGATATGTATTTTGTGGAAAAGAGGGAACTTCCCTGACCAGGTTATGCCTGCAAGAAAAAACACTTGACCGTTTAGAGCAGATAATTATCAGAATTAAGCGACACAAATATTTACTAAAAATGCTGAATGAAAGCGATTGAAATTTAAAAGCGACTTCCATGATAATAAACGCACATTGCATGATATGAATTAACGCAGTAGTTTGATGCTTTATAAAGCAAATAGCCAACCGGCTGGTCGAGCGGTAACGCGTTCGTCTCTGGAGCGGGTCGAGGTCCTAGGCAAATCTCGGACCGGTTAATCCAACATAGAGTTGCCAACGGCTTACCACCGCTGCAGTATTTCTTCAAAAGAATCAATGTTGCCCGGGCGCAATGACGCTGAGTTAGGCCCTGCAAACACGTTACATGCTTTGGCGTAGTACAGAGAGTAATACTGAAATATTTTCATTTGATTTAATTTTATAAAGCAAATGGCCTCAATTAAGGCCAAAGCTTTTTCAACTTTGTTCAGATAAACAAAATTTAACAACAACCTCGAAAATCGGAGTCAAATAGCACTTTTTGCGCCACGGGCTTTACAAAAACTAAAATTGCCAATGCTTTTTCCAATCCTACTGAATTAGAAAAGCTGTCGGCCGTCAGAGTTATTTAAAACAAGTGCTTGAACAGAAACTACTAGAACTCGGTTAAGTTTTGATGCAACAATTGGGACAAAACAATATGGGCTTCAAAAAAAGAAAAACAAAAAAATCATATCCAAAGGTGCTTTGGGGGAAGGTGTTGTTGAATAAACTTAAAGTATACCCGCGAAAGACATTTCTCGGTATGTACGGAGTAAATTGAGCGTCAGAACTCCCATCAGATTCTTCTTCGTTTTTGCCTCTGCAGCAACATCTCCTTATTCCCACCACCACCAAATATATCACTTCGATTACATTCAACACCAATGACAGTAGAGAAGTGATGTACATAAAACGTAGAAATAAAGTTTTTTCCTAAAAATATAAAAAATAAACGATGATTCAAGGCTGGAAGCGATATTTTTCAGGCAGTAGGCAATAGTCCAATGCATTTATTTATTGCTGCTGTAAAAGGTTAGTAAGATCTTTCATCCTAACCGCACTTATTACTACAACCCCAGCAACACCACAATCACAACCAATATCAGCATTCATCAGCAATGCAAAGCATGCAATAACCATGAAAAACAAATTAATCAAGTATCAACATTCCCACACCACGATATAACAGTAGCAAATTTATAGACTAAGATGATTAAGACCAACGACTCTGCGTTGGTGTATCTGTATAACTACTATACGTTAGCTGATGTAGAACATGCGCATTGAGTATACAAACAACCAAAGGTATAATTAAATGGTTCTCAATCTTTCATAAACCAAGGCCCTTTACAAAATACTCCCAGCACTTGCTGTGGCACCCTGCTGGAAAAAAATCGTCTCCTGGAATACTTTGTATCAAGATATGCATCAATTAAATTCCAAAGACAAAAATATGTCTAATTATTATTTTATGAGGCAAGCCAAAATCCAGGCAAATTAAATTAGGAAAGGAATCCAAAGACAGAAAAAATCTTTAGTGATACTAAGCAGCTCGATTTTCAGTCTACAATTCTATCTACCGTGGTCCTTTCATTATGGTCTTCCGGAAACTGCTCCATGGCTCCCTTTAGAAACTTTGTTAAACTACTGTACTATTATGATAAAATTTAACAAGATTTAAAAAAAAGACGTTTGGTTGTAAAGTTAATAATTTTCGCTCACCTTCGGCCTAGATACAAAACATTCGACGACTCTGGGACATGGAAATCCTTCACAAACGTATAATTCACCCACATGAAATTTGTAAAGATCATACTGCAATGAATATAGCATACGTTGGTTATTGTCTTTAGAAGAACTATTAACTAGATATGTCGATGCTAAATCAAACACTAAACCATGGAGTATTTATTTAGTGATCATTGTCTTTTGGAAACAACTGAAAGTCATCTCCGAGCACTTTAAAGTGGTTATTATAATGTATAACAACAGGGGTGTAGAGTTTATGATAAATCAATTACAAGTCAGTTTAAATAGATTAAAATGAAATTTTGAAAGTAAATAAATCTTGAACTGCAGACAGTATTACAAAATTGAAAGTCGTTCTTATCTTTTCTAAAATAAACCCTACTTGGCATCAAATTGACAAAGTTTTTGTTTGTCTATCAAAACATTGAGCATCAGGATACAGTTTTTGGAAATGAACAACAAAAAGTTTGATGAAATTTCTTTTGTCAAGCAAAGCATAGAAATACATCCATTTCTCATCTCAAATATAGGTGGCGGTATAGAGCCCTGATCATTTGTTGGACTACAACTTATGCAACATGAAGTAGACTTAGAAATTTGGATTAGAACTTTTGCCAAAAGAGTAACAGTCAGTGCAAACATTTTCAAACGTTTCTATGTAAACGCTTTGGTCATCATCATACACATTAAACTTTTAGCATTATCTACTGTTCTGTAGGAAGCATCTTGACATGAAAACCTATAACGGTTTATCGGTGTTCCCTGCCTCTGAACATACAATATATCGTTTACGTATTATTGTTTTTCTTTATTATAGTTTTTAATGTGCTATAGTTGACAAAACTAAACTCTCTCTTTCTGAAAATAGCAGTTTCTTTTTCAAATTTTGTTTAGCTTCCCAGTTATTTCCAAGCCTTTTTACCTGCATATAAAGAAATGCTGCTTCAACTCCAGTTCTCGCAATGACATGAACAAAATATGCTCCCCAGAGTTTTGGGGTCCTTTTGATGTTCACAGTAACTTCTGTTTTGTATGATATCTCAGCCTTAGTCTCGCGTTTTCTGTGAAAGCATATCAATGTATATAAAATAAAGTTCTATAATACGCTAGCTGTAGTGACGTGCGCTTGAGTAATAAAACACAGCACCGTGCTGCTAAATTGCAATTTGTATAGTGATTAAATTTTATTCACCAAGTTGTCTTGACCAGGAGACAGCGAAAGGACTTTTTGGTCTTCGAGTCAAGCTGTCACCTGCCCACCTGTCTACCACACGCGGTGGAATCTTCACACTGTCCATTTTTACAGCTAAACGAATGGTTATGCAAGGCAGAAGGGAATATTTGTTTTTCTAATCGTTGGTTTAACCCGACCATGAATCGAACCCGAGTCTACCGTTTCAGTAGCAGACGCTTATTAGCAACCATAAAAACATGTCATCTCTGTTCGAAACTATAGCTAAGGAAAATCGCATTTGGGTTAAGATCACCAAAAGGAGGATGATTTAAAAACAAATTGATTAGCAAAATTGATAACACTGTTCAAGTGTGCAGTAAGTTAGCAATTTAAAAAAACAGCTAAATATACTTTTTTATGCTCAAAAAAGGCTTATTTTTAGTTAAAACAAAACCGCCTCAAAATTAATTTTCTTTTTTAACGTTTGGAACTAACTTAGGTCATCATCAGTAAAGTAAGCTTAATCTTATTTAAATAAAATCGTTTTTCTAGTATAGTCTTTTCCGTTCATATGACTCTGCTGCCTCGAAGATTTCGCAAAACCTTTAAATAAATTAAAGTATTTAGTTAAAATATTTGCAACGTAGCCAAATGCAAAATCCTAAAAAAGATTTCAAGTCAAGATTGACTAAACCATAAAATATTATTTTACCAGTACAAAACGAGACTATCAATAGCATTTGTGGTGAGTCACACATTCTAAATGTCTAAATCAACATATTTTACTGGTTGCAGAAGGTTTAAAGCTAATTTTTTAGCGTCTAACCCAGACAAAAAGTTGGGAAAATTGCACTTTTATTACTATCAAATAGAATTAGACACTAGCAAAGAAAAATTGTAAATTCTGGAATGATCTTTGAATGCTAGATTTATAGTCCACAGAAAATCATTCTAAAAGCATAATAATACCATCATTTTTTGTAAGACAGTCAGTGGAGCCGAAAGTATTTAAGCTTTAAATTATACAGTATTGAAGTACTTATTTCACGCAGCAGTTGTAACAAAACTCGGTTTCAAAAAAACAAAACAATGGAGAATCGTCATATTTTCTTTAGCAATGCAAACTGTACAATTTTTTTATATATTTGTATTTAAAAGCCCTTGATCATGATTGTGTTTGTGTTATGTCATATCTGCCAAGTTTAGACTCAAAATTGACTAAACGTAAGCGGTTTCAAAAAATTCCCTTACCTGGAAACTGCTTTTGAAGAAGCTTGACTGTCAGGGGGTGGTTTGATTGCGCCAGGGTCTTCGTTACTTGATCTGCAGCTGAAGTCGTCTCTTCCATTTGCATTTAGTGTGACGTAAAGATTACGATCGCTGACTCGGTTTCGCAATTTATCTGAAAACAGCACTGTAACCATAACATTATAGTTTTCAATTGTAATTATGCTAGCTGTATCGTGAATCTGACTGCATATGAAAATCATTTCCCAGTAGTAAAAGATAACATGATTAAAACTAAATTAAATAGCTTTAGAAGCAGAAAAGACAGGATAAAGCAAAACGCTTTGAAAAAAGAGCAAAAAAATGAAACGCTCTTTTTCCTTAGCTGTATAAAGTTGATATCATGATCGGTAGGTTTTACGGTACAATCCACTTTTTGTCGTAAAATAGTTTGATAATTTTTTTATTTTTTGTTGTTAACAGATTTGCTTTCCCTGATATTCTTTGTCTGATAACAATTAAGATAATTTCCCTTTGGCTTTTGCCACAAAAAGCGTAATATTTAGATAATTTTATCGACAATGCGTGAGCACTATACGAGAGTTGTAAATCAAGCCGGATTCGGGCTTTAGATTGGCTAAATTTCGTGCTCAATTCGGGCTTGATATGCGTACTTTTCTTATGTTTTCGCCTTTTGGATGTTAAAAAAGCGTAATTCAAATAACTTTAAGGCAATGAATGACGACTTCGTTTAAGCATTAATATGATTATTATTAAAGAATTATTATTGTACAATTATTATTATTGCGTCGCAACTTATGAGCAACGAGTATACTCGTTATAGTTATAGTTCATTACGAGCAATAATCGTATTCGTTTTCGGATCTAACTTAACTTTCGGGAGTGGTTTTGGCTTCAAATGGCTTTTCGAATTCGGCGGGGTTTGGGCTTATGTTTACGGAGTCGGGTCTGTTTCGGTCACGTACTTGTCGGTCCGTTTACAACTTTGTTGTATACGCTGTACAAATTGCAAGAAAATTTTTTTAAGAAACGATTTAAATATAGATCCGTGGGAAAAGATTTTCTGTTGATTAAACTATTGGAGTATTTGAACAAAGAATGCAGAATTGTTTATAAAACTCTTGTTTTTACTCAAACAAATAATACATGAACAAATTTACAAGCAGAAAAGTTTTAAGATAAATCGTGCTATATATTGTTTTAAATCAATCCTTTTTTCAAGTTTTTCAAATTTTACAGAATTAGAAAATGCTACAATTTTAATTACTTTTAAGGGTCACTCAAAGCATTTATAGGTCTATTAAAGGAACACAGCAACCGCTGAATTACATTAAAAATCTTAAACAAAGAAATTAAACACAAAAAGCACAAAAATTTGAAGCACTAGATATCTCTAAACATAAGTTGTAGGGGCAATATACAACATTTTCTTGCGCAGATTTTCTTTTTTATCAAGGAAATACCCTAACTAAAAAATAATTGGCGAGTGAACCAAAAAAAAATCTATTTCAAGCATTTGATAACTTACATGTTTAGAGAAAATCACTTCCAAAGGTCGTTTTATAGCAAATTTTATATCTTTCAAGGTCAAAATTTGTTTGTAATGAAGGGAGGTGTTTATACTTTGGAACAAGCTTGTTTGGATTTTGGGTCAAAGCTGTATTGAAAATGTAAATATTTTTGTTTACATTTGCCGTATAGAAAACAATACGTTATGTTTTAGGAGCTTTTCTGCTTTTGCTTTAGTTTATTAGGAAACCATAATGATAGTTATCACTCAACCAAATTATTCTAATTTGGTGAAATTTTACATAAGTAAAAAACTAGCCTATGGATGCTTAATTATACAAATTTTGGATAGTGCTAGATTTGCGTTAATACGGTTAGTCATATTTTGAATTTAGAATTATGTACAATTTTTTTTAAGTATTAGAAATTAACAGCAGCGAAACATGTAAGAGAACGGTCTGTATGTTTAAATACAAGAATCATGCTTCACTAATTTATGATAAACTAACACTTTTCATTCAACTATATGTTTGTTTTGAATAACATAGGCAAATTGTTTAAGATTTCCAAAAAAAGCAAAGCATTATATGGTTACATTTTAGCTTGTAGTAATTCGAACCTTTAGCTATAGTATAGAAATATTAAAAAATTAACGTCCTTTTTGTTAAAAATCGGCCGTGACGTCATTAAAATAACGTCTTCAACACTAGATTAATTTCTCCAAACGCAAATTAATTTACAAGATCTAATGAATGACTTATCTCAATATTAATGCTTCTAATGAACACAAACTCACATACTAAATTCGGTGCTCCCATGATATCCGGTTTAAGAGTTAGGTAGGTAAGGGACGTTTTGCCCTCCCGAGTAAAATGAACACTTCGATAGCTTGGATAAAATAAGAATGTAATGAATATTGATGGTACTCTCCATCTTAACTCACTTAAGTCCTTACATTTTTCTCAGCTCTAAATCTTGTTTGCAAAAAAAAAATTATTGATTCAAAAAAAAAGAATAAAAATTTAAGTATAGCATTTGAGTCTATAACCCTACGTAAATCAGAAAATTGTAATAATAAAATTCTAACTATAGCACAACCCATAATACTTTAGTTCTCTAAAGCTAGAAAGTAACCATTTTTGAATTTTATTATATCAACTCACTAAAGTTTCGCTTGAGTTCACACTCGTAACAATGAAAGCTCTAATAATATTTTAGACCAGGGATCGGATATTCTCGGCCCGCAAGGAAACCCATATCCCTGCGAACTCTTCGCAAAATGTAAACTTTAAGCTGGAAACGGCTTAACACCTCGTTTGCTTTTTATTTTTCAATCCAGAGAACTAGCTTTGGGTCAAAAACGTCCGAAGACTGTTTTTTGAGGTCTTCTACTAAATTTAGGTAAGAAGTATCACTAAACGAAATTTTACGCAGACTCTCCGGGACCTAACTAGATTTGGTTTTGGCCCACGAAGATATAACGGTTGACGACCCCTGGTTTAGATGAACTTACTGTTAGAAAGAACCGACATTTTCCCATCTTCAAACACCACCTCCTCATATTGAGGAAGTTGGTTTTTATTTGATTTCAGAATATCCTGAAAGGACGGGGCAGTTGGAGGACTGGCAACCTCATTTTCCGTTAGTGGGGTTTTGTTTTCTGTTTCTGCTGCAATAAAATTGTATTGTTTGCGAAAAAGATTAAAAATCATAATATTGTGTGTCTTTACTGCATAGCATTATCGAATTCTGACAATGAGATTTGGTTTTGTTTCCAAACTAGCTTTGTTCTTGCCAATGGTATTAGCAACAAAGCAAATTTGTAAATAAAATACTAAAGATGCGTCTTTTGTAGCTGCGCTTGAATCTACACTACAAATGCACTAAAAACAAACCTACTGTTTGAAAAAAGATTATATATTTTGGCAAAGAGCAGCAAAAAATCATTTTTAAAATCAATTGTTTTTATTTTTGCTTAGATTTGAGAAGATTTGAGATCACAAAGGTTAATTTCCCTCTGTCTTTTCTTGTCACAATTCAATACTAGTACATATTATGTAACTACATTTTTAATTGGTTTTAAAGCTAACAAAAGCAATACTTTTTACCTGAAGTATGTTTTTCTTTTTCAATTTCACGTTTATTCTGATGTATTATTGTGGCCTTTTTGAGTTTAGGAAGAGCATAAATCATAAAAATAATACTTGGAGTCCCAACAAAGAGGATTTGTACAGCCCAAAACCTAAATATAGATCAATCAATATTATGTTGGCTTTAATGCGGAGTGAAGCATTTTGGTCTGCTACAAAACGGAAAAATAATTCTGTTAGTGCTAAGGAAGTCGCTTTGTTCAAAAACCTTTTTCGAAGAGGACTTCAATTAGCTTCGTGTTGGTAGTTCTAGGCCCATTGCAGAATGTTTTTTGAGCCTACGAAATCATTTGCTTCTGGGCTCCGTCTTGGCTCTTTCTAAATAAGAATAATCTCAACGCATTGCAATAAATATCAGTCGTTTTTACAACTTTGCATAATTGTTGCAGCTTCATTGCTTCATCCAACCTCAAAATCCTCAAATCTTAACTTTTTTTAAAAGAATATTTTCGTAAAAGAGTATACAGCGTTTTTTTTTTTTTGTTTTTTTTTTGTTTTTTTTCCCTTTAATATTAACATTCAAAACGAAACCAAGCATTTAGAATACATTAAATGAGGGAGCGAAAATACCATTCAGAAGAGAAGGCTTTTTAAAGCATAATCTCTAAAAATATCGTTGTCATTTAAAAGGAAATATTATCATTATTGAAAATGATCAGGTTATGACAGTTGCGCATTTTAGAAGCAATTCAGAGACTGCAAAAAGACTTAGTAATTGCAAAATCTTCTGTGTTGCTACAAGCGAACAAAAAGCAGCTTTTTTAGTTTTATCATTTTGAATGTAGATAATTCGAGTAATTATTTTCTTTACAATATGAAAGTGATAAAACACTAATACCTTTTGCTTGAAATTGAGAGTGCACAAAAGTAACTTCTTTATGAATTTAATGTAAACGCACAAAAAGATTTCAGGGGCAAATGTTAAGGTATTTTGGAGGCAAATATTAAAAGGATTCAACATTATTAATTTATCATTAGTTAGCATCCACTCATTTGCGGGTAACTTCTCATTGCCATAAATCTTGTGGGATATTAAATCGTATTAAGAATACAAATAATCAAAATAATAATTGTGGTAACATATTGTTGCTTCCATGCTAGTTCTAAAATGCCAGCAGCAGTGTAGACGGATGAAACTGGGACTTTGTTTATTTTTAAAAGAACCTTTACACCAGCAGCAAAACAGTTTGAAGTGAAGGAATATTAGCGCCTACCCAGCAAGGATTTAGACGAGGACTTTCCACCATGCATACTGCAACCGATGTGCTAACTATAGTTTATGATAGCATCCATGATAAAAAAATATTCTGGATTAATATTTCTTGACATTCACAAAGCTTTTGATACCGAAGACCATAAACTACAGATAGCAAAACTTAACACTATAGCATTAAAGGCACTGCTAAAAATCTCTTTGAATCTTACTTACATAATAGACAGCAATTTGTTGCTCTGGAAGATAAATCAAGACTATATACCGTTAATTGGGGAGTTTCCCAAGGATCAACTTTAGACCCACTACCATTTTAATTTGCAGCAATGACTTGATCAATATTACACATCAGTAACACCTCGATTGTTTGCAGATGATACTTGTATGTGCTTCAGTTCTCCAAAAGTTGAAAACTTGCAGGAGATGATTAATTCTGACTTTAAAACTGTTTCTGAATGGATAACTGCAAACCAATTGCGCATTAATGCTAAAAAATCTTCAGCCTTGATTATATCGCCAAAATGCAATATTAAGCTTCTTACTAAAATTTGTGCTCAAAAATTAATCTTCCCAAATCTGTCCGATATCTTGTTGTACAAATAGATGGCGACCTCACATTCAAAGCTCATATTAATTTCCTCTATTCTAAGTTTCCAGAACCGTAGGTGTAATTTTCAAAATCAAACACTAATTATCAAAGAATTTTTTACTTCTTTGTACAATATGCTCTTTCACCCTCATCTAATTCATTGCATATTCTCTGCTTGGTCTTTTACATTTTCGACTTACATAAATCCTTTACAAGCACTTCAAAATAAAGAAATAAAATTAGTAGAAGGTTTAAGCGATTGGCTGAGCAGTACTACAGCATATAAGAAAATGAATATTGTAAAAATATAAAAGACTTAGTCAACTTTGAATTGGGTAAATTCCTCCATCGACACTTTAATAACAAATTTCCTTTGAATTTCCAAAAGTATTTTGTTGGTTTAAATCAAATCCACATAATAGACACCAGGCAACGAGTAACTGGTTGAAGTTATCGCATTCCAATTTATAAAACATCCTCGAATGCAACGTTCAATCAAATATAAATGAGTCATTATTTGGAAAAACATTCGTTCCGGTGTAAGGAAAAGCACTTTTCGAAAATGCAAAACTTATTGCAAAGGCCGGCTAATTTCAAATTACTGATGAACAACTGCAAATGATTTTAGTTGAATATGTTGGTGCAAAACAAAACAAGTTGCTAGTGACATCTAAATGCTATTAGCTTTCATTCAAATTTAAGTGGTGAATTGCCTACCAAATAGGGTAGCTGCTTGACTCGAAGACCTAACGGTCCTTCGCAGTCCCCCTGTCCTTTGCTTGTTAATTTTGTACATTGATCGATTATGTGTTTTGTGTTATTTATGTGCTTGTAAGTTGGAAGCAATACATGTTGAGTTGAGTTTTGACATCTTCAACAACGGTTGTAGCAAGGGATCAAATATTGCAAAGCATTGTTTAGCCATAAACGCCAATGCGTCTTCAAAACTAAGGAATAAAATCCGGCGACTAAAACAGTACTCTAAGCAATTAGTAAAAATAAACAGTTTCAAAACACGATAAATATTTCTTTTTCAAGATTGAAACCCTCTTTTTTGACTAAGCTATTTTTTGTTTCAAAAAAAAAATTAAAAAACAAAAAGAATGAAAAATCGAGGAAAAAAGAGAAAATTATTAAGAATTATTATGGCTGATCTAAATATAAAAAGTCTTAATAATGATACCTTATTTGAGAAATAGGGGAAAACTGGTTAAAACAAACATTTTCACAACCAGGTTGCAAAGTGTTACATCGAAATGCAGATTGTTCATCGCTGTACACGTGATCACCGATGCTGGCCACTACAATCAATCTGAAATAAATTCAAAGATTCAATAAGATGAACATGCTTAAAATTTTTTTTGCCATTTTTGAATGTGTTGAGGTAATCAGAAATTCTCATTTTTGTCTATTTTAAATTTATTTTTATTTTTTTGCTAATCAAAAGATTCAACATTTGCAAAAAAAAGAATATACTTTGCTATTCACAAGAAAATAGCCGCTAATTTTTTTTCTTTTAAACTATTTATAAGTTTGATGTGAAAAACAAACAAAATAAAAAAAAAAACAGCAGAAAATTTTGAAAAACTTTAATTTGGCATTTAATAGTATAAGTTTGTTTTCTCTTCATTTCAGAAAAGAATTGAAATTTAAAAAAATAACTTTCTTTGTCTGAGGATGAACATATTTTTGAAGTGTTCATTTTCATTTTTATTCATATTTATTTTATTTTGTTCCATTCAAAATTAAAAAACAATAAACGTACTCTCATGGACAAATCTAAATACTAATAAATAGAAAAGAAAGCTGCGGACATCGAGTCAAGCAGCCACCTAAAAAGTAGTCTCGTCAAGCTGCTGGACGTATCAGTTTTTTGTGTTGATTTGAATACGTTGTGTATACTGTGGCTTTGACTTGAGCGTTTGTCTTAACTAATTTCAGAGAATTGTAAATCATTTGTAATTTAAGAATAAATAATTTCTGTATTTTAATTTAAATTTATCACATCGTAATGATTTTAATTCATATGATATCGAGTTCCAAATTTGGCTCCTTGATACTTAAAACTTTTTTGTAATTTTTGTACTCTGTACCTTGGTAAATACAAATTAAGTTCAGATGAAGCGAGACGCGTTGTTTGTGTGTGTATCGCTCCAACAGAAGTGAAGTAACAATTTGAGCGATTCAGTAGCTTTTTTTGTCTATTTTTGTGCATTATTTTTATTACTTCATAATTTACATACAATCTTTCAGTATTAAGATTTGTAATCGGTGATAAAATGGTGTAACGTGGTCCTGCTGCTATTTACATGCAACTATTTTGACAGCTTTATTTTGAAGAATAATCAATCTTTTCAAATGATTATCATAAGCGTCACCCCAGATTACAATGCCATATAATAAATGAGAGTGAAACATTCTATAATAAAAATTTACGAAGAACTGTGAAAGGTAAGACATTTGGGAATTTATACAAGATACCTACAGATCTAGATACTTTACATGTTAACTTGATAATATGGTCTGTAAAGTTTGATTTTTCATCAATTGTAATGCCCACGTATTACTGATTTATTGACGGAAACCGGATTATTGTTGAAATAAGATGAGGTCGTTGGGATAGGATTAGTGAGTTTGGGAGGCAGTATTAACGCTGAAGATTTATTAGGACTAACAGATGTTTTTTTGGCTTTCGTCCATTCTGGTACACTCAGTAACTTAATTGACGGATTGGCAGCGCGGATTGCCCGACACGTATCAAAAGCAAATAATCTGGGGGGTTGTGTATAAGACATTAGATATGTCATTTATCAAAAACAATAAGCGGCCCAAGTTACTGCCTTGCATTTTGGATTGCATATCAAGATATTGTTGTCTTCCAGATATAAAAGAGCTTTTATTTTTATGCAACTCCTTGAATACCATAATGTTCAAGTTTGCTTAATAACGAAGTATGACAAACAGTATCAAAAGATTTTTGGAAATCTATTACAAACAGTATCAAAACCTTTTTGAAAATCTGTGACAAACGGTATCCAAAGCTTTTTGGAAAACTAATAGTATCACGCAAGCAAAATTGCTATCATTGATTTGGTCGTAAGAGGTGTTCAAAACATCCAGAATAGCGTGAGTTGCAGGCATATTGTTTTGAAAACCTTATTGAGACACGACCAATGCAGAATGCTTTTGAAAAAAATCTGTTAGTCGTTTGTGAATTAATTTTTCGAAAATTTTCGAAAAATAGGTTAAAATTGATAATGGGTGGTAGTTGGTTAAATGATCAGTTTTTCCTGACTTGAGCAAAGAAATTACTCTTGCTATTTTACAACTATGCGGAAATGTCCCTATACGAAAGGCATTGTCAATAAATAAACATATTGCTGGCACAAGATTACTGGACGACCCACTGATTTATGCTTAACAAAACAATGATCTACAGAGACACAATATTTATTCTCAAAAACTATCGGCAATATAGGTGATATGTCTAATAAATAAAATTTGATGAAAATAAACAAAACAATGAACAAATTAGATTACAATAGTAGGTGCATTTATTTGGTGAAAAATTGGTTGAACTTGGTTTTGAATGATTTGTTTTTCAGCGTAAGTTACTGTTGAGAGTCTTTTTTACCTGAACATAAATAAAGAGGTAATCCATATTTTTCCTACAAATGGGGACTGGTTAGCAACTTCCTCCAGAAGCTTTTCAAAAATATGCCACGCCATGTTGCACTAATTAAAACCTGTTGAAAATCTTTCTTTCTTTCTTGAGAAGTGAACCAAAACAATTTGTTACAAAGTACCATATAGATTAGTAGATGTTTGTACCAAAAACGTATTAATATCTAACCACTAATCTTAAATCGTAACTATTAAACTCTCACTATCGTTTGTAGCAGCATCTTCTAAAGAAATACACTCCATGAAAAAATGAAGTCACAAAAAACAACTCAAGTATTGTATAAACAGCAAATTAAAAAGTCTTCTGTTTGTGTATCACGGCTTTCGCGCGTTGCTACATACGAGTGTACATTAGGAAGTATGCTTTCTACAGTACTATTCAAATTAATTATTTTCTTAATTATTTTCTTAATTTGAATACTGTTTTAAATTAAACACTTGATTTTAATAGTGGAGTGCATAACATTTTATTTTACAAAATAAAATGTAATTCAAAAAATAATTGATTTCAATTTCAATAGTAGAGTGCATACTGCATAGTGTACGCTAGTGTAAAATGTTAAGATAAAAGGCGTTTCAACAAGTTTTTCTATTAAAATGTTTCAGTATTTCTCAGTCTCACTGCTCGGAAAATTGAAAAAGTTTAAATGTTGAATATTCTTTTATTTTAACTTTTTTCAATGATTCTGTTTTCATAACTTCAAGGTGTAAAGAGAGACGACAGTACACAGAGTACAGCTGTTTGCGAAGTCAAACCATCTAACTAACTCATGAAAATTTCGCAACTACAGTGTAAACTAAAGCTAACACAAACATCGTTAACACTACAGTGCATTTCCCCACTTAAGTGGAATTAAAAAGCTATAAAATTTCACTTTCAGCTGTACAGTATACCCACTTGCCGAAAAAAGATAAAACAATATGGAAAGACGTACAATATTTTGTAAATTGTATTATACAGTTTCTTATTTTTTTAATATTGATCTTTCACTTTTGTCTCAATATTGATCATTTAATTATTTACCATAATCATGCATTTCGCCTGTATATTGGCTTCGTCAGGGGGTTATACTTTATTTTATCTGTACAAAATGAAATAACAACTAAAACTGCTGTACAACCTATCTGATTTTCCAACTCGATTATTGATACTGTCTTATAACTATATTCGTTTTTTCTATAATTTTCTGAAACAGTTTTTACTTGGACAAACTTTGAACTGTAATTTTGTTCATCTGTCAAGTGGAACGAAGCGTTTTACGGAGGCACTTTGGATCACAGTGGCTGTCGCTAACATGAAGACTATTCCGGAAAATAATGAGGTTGGGCTGTCAACGGTTGAGAATTTATTGTCCCGATCTAACAAAACTCCAAATCTAACCCAAACGTTCTACCCCTTTGAATCTTGAAGCACACAATACTTAAATGAACTGGCTTGAAAGGGGCTAAAGGGTTGAAGCCCCCTTTATTTAGTCATTTAGAAAATTTAACTCAAATGTATGGGTGCTTTTAAAAGTGTTTTTAACTTGACTAAGAAGTAATAAGGGTGCTAAAGGGGCTAAAAAAATGTTTCTGTCTAATGTCTTTCAAACGTGAGCAACTAGTTTTTTTAATGGCTTAACAAAGTGCGAAATGCCGATTTTTTTTCGAAAAATAGCCAAAAATTGCCTAGCAGCTAGGGTTCTGCCTCCAAACACACGTTTGTGAGATGCAGATAAATTTTACATTTGGGTTAAACCCCTCCCCTCTTTCCTCTTTCGCAATGTTCATCTTACGCGCCTGCTATGACATAAATACAGATTTGTTTGGTGTCGCTTGGCTAATAAAAATGAGTTCTTTAGCTCAAACAAAAGTTTTCACATTATTCGTTAATTTTGTTTTGTCTTTTACTTGTTATTACAAGCTTTAACGGGTCGGAATTTGGTTAAAAACTAGCTCAAATCGGCGCTGGAATCCTGCACTGTTGGCATCTGTAATTAAGCTGGGATGGCCTAGAGATTGTCTTCCAAATATTTGTGCTTTTGCGTCATTTTTACAATTTTGAGATAGCTGTAGTGACTTTTTTTTTTTTAATTGTAACCCATGCAGAGATTATTTTGCATGAAAGAAGCTCAACAACTAATTACTTGTACACCTCACGCTGAAATTGTTGAAATACTGTAATAAAAGAAAAAAACTTCGCAATTTTAGCAGAAAATTATTAATTTCAGCTCAAGATTTTCCATGTTTGTGCATGATACACTATTTATAGAAAAAACTACAAATGCTTATCTTGAATGATGCATTGGCTATACACCAATAAACTTGGCCTGGTTTGCGTTCTTATAAGCTCCAAGTAGATATTAAAAAAAAAAGAAATCTCGAAAATCTCCGAAAATTTCCGAGGGAGATCGTTCCTCCCTTTTGGTCATAAGACGTACAGTTACGAACGTAAAATCGATTAAGAACGTCACTCGTTTCACGTGACTGTTTTGAGTCAAGGAGGGGTGAAAAGTGGCCTTTACGTTATTGTTAGTTATAAATCACACGAAACAAAAATATTTCACCCGAATCTAAATAAGTAATCGATAACTCGAGTACTCTAAGTGTTTTTAACGGAAGGTTAGAGCTTCGGTTCTCAACCTGACCAAATCCCCTTAGTGTAGGGTTACCGTAATTTTCAGACAGAGAACCGGGACTGCAGTCGTGGTTATCCAAAAACACTAAACTGTTGAACAACAAAAAATCAGGTCTTCGAGTAGTTTATGTGTGATTTTTCAGGTGATCTCCAAAAAAGAAAAAGGTCTTCGGTCTACCGGCCCACGTTTTTCGCGTACTTTTTTAGGTGACCTCAAAAAAAAAGGGGGTCTTTACTACAACGACCCACGTTTTTTTGCGAATTGCCAAGTGATCTTCACGGAGACTAAAAAAAAACTGGAACATTTGAACAAACCTGCCGGGACCCCGGGACATGGCCTTAAAGCCGGGACTGTCCCGACTAAACCGGGACGTATGGTAAGTCTACTCTAGCGTATATTTACTACCAGTACCTCATCGTTCATCAAAGAGATTAATCAAAGACCCACAGGCTAACGTCTCCTATCTTAACAAAGTTAACATATTGTTTGATTTAAAAAGCTTTGAAAACTTCTAAAATTTTCTTCAAACGGCCATTGAAATTGCTTTTATTTCAAAAAAAAAAATCGTCCAACGTCAAGAAAGCTTCACTTCCTAACTCCGGCCGGGGCCAAAAAAATAGGTCTTTACAATGTGGTGTGTATGCTTAGAAAACGAGAAAAAAGAGGAGCTTCATAACGGACTTTCGCACCGCTCAAATGTCAAAGTTACGGCATTAGCTGTTCAACCACCGCAATGGTCCTAAAAGGTTAGTCTGTTGTACTTGTTTGAGTACGAACCGTCTGTCTTAGGCCTTCAAAGTATTGTTGCCAATCTTCAAACAGTGAGTTACGAATGCTTTCCATAATCTTGTGACTTCGATCTTAATATGCTGCATAAATGCTGTGATTTTCAAAAAATGGAATGATTTAAAAATAAGACAAACACTTGCAATACCGGTACAGCAAATTCTTCTCTATGATATAACGAAACGAGTTTTTATTAATGATGGCATTAAATTAAGCTTGGCAAAAACAGGCGCTTGTAGTAGGAAATTTAGAAATACTCAAAGCAGTAAACAGTGCTCCAATGCTTGCGAAGAAACATTTTATTGAGTCAAACTGAATACAACGAATAATACATAGTTGTTACGATTATCATGCTGCAGCCCTTGTAATTCAGGAAACCAATTTCCTAGCTTTCAAACTTACTGTTTCTACCTTTAATTGCTTTATAAAAAAATAAAGTAATTTTTTTTCTTTCAAAATCATGATAACTATCCAGGTTCAAACATTAAGCTTGAATTCGAATCTACACTTGCGGTAAAGTTTGGGTTACTAAATTACTCTGGCTATTTTGTGCCAAATCTATGATCATTCAAGCGTATTACGCATGGCGTGGGAAGCAATGCGCTGACGGTATATTACTGCATTCAATTCATTTAAGCATGACAGAAAAACAAAATTTTAAAAATAACAGTACTGATTTGGCGGTTTTTGCAAACTGCATTTTTTTGTCTTCGCTGCTTTCAATGGAATAAAACAGGAAAAAGGCAAAGTCCATACAATCCGATTGGATTGCGAAGATGACGTAATTTTCGTTGGAGGACAGCGCAGGGAAAATCACTTGGGTTTTCAAAATTGATGCGATACTGTTAAATTATATTTCTGTTAACTCTATTCTTCTTCATCCAACCTATTCCAGACATATTGCAATTCAAAAATATCGTCATGTCTCTTGAATTCGGTGTAACAATGACAATATTTGTAGTTGTTTTTGTTGTACTTGCGTATTTATCCTCCTGTCACCTGACAGCGTCAGACGCAAATTATTCGATGATCCACAGTTCCACACTTTTTATTCAAATGACTACTCCGTGCTCGGAAGAATCCGCACGTGCTTAGAAGTTACCACTTTTCAGTGATCCAATGTTCCTTGGAGTTTCTTCGAATTCTTGTCAACTGAATTTGCTGCTTGTTTGAAGCCACCAAGCAGAGATAATTATTATAAAGCGTCTTATCGAAGAACGCAACAACGTGACCAGGATGCCGGTCGAATCCATGGTCATGCAATCAGGGTTGTCGTAAAAACGACGCCTTTGCCCTCTCGGCCACATTGCAAACAGATTGACGATTTTAGTGCCAACACTGACGCTCAATATCGTCTGTTCATGGTAACGTGTCATGTATGCCACAAAACAGCAACGCGTTACGAAATGAGACCGATGGTACTTGAATTTTGATGGCATGTTGCCACTAAAATCGTCAATTTTGCTTAGAAGTCGGCCAACACGTCGATGCCGTCTGAAGTAAACTAAGAACCAAACGTTGTTTTTCGTTTGTAGATTGATGATAGTTACAGTTACTAACCAAAACGTCTTTAAAATAAAAAAAAAATGTTAAAAATAGTCTTGCTGATAATCTTTTCTCGATAAGATCTTTCAAATTCATTGCAACTACTCCGAAAGTATCTTTTTTAATTTGCATTTTGTTTATTTAATTTTGTTTTAGTTGAGACTTAATGTATTACCGGAACATTGCAGTATTATAGAATTTGTAGAATCGTTTTCAATATTTTTATTATTGTGAATAAAAACAAATAGCACTTTCACCTTTTCTAATCATTACTGTTCTAAGCGACAAACCTCGACTTAAATATGCTATATAAGTTTTCTTCTGCAACATTGTTTCAAACAGTGTTTTTCTGGCGGTTGTTTATACTGTAGGTAGCGCTGTTATTTGAAACATCAGCAACAAAAAACAACCCTTACGAACCTAGAATCAATAATTGAAAGTCCTGAAGCAGATCTACAATAAAAAATTCAGTATCCTACATTCTACGAAAAAACGTTGAAGAGCTTTTAACTATTTATCGGATGTCTTTCTTGGGGTGCGTTAAGCACTGCAATCATTTACCTCAATACGAAATTTCC